>OV743323.1:10452500-11702500 GCA_928268935.1 Lasiommata megera
AAAGTTTTTTTAAACCAAAATGTAATTGAACACCAACTAAATTTATTAAAAGGATTACGCTGATGTCGTCTGCTTTCTTAACTTCATCTATCAATAACGGTAGTTGCAAAACTACCTGACCAACGTTTAACAAGAGATGTTCATGTGACTTAATAGAGACATTCTTCTACCAAATAAAAAATCACGCACATCGGTCAAGTGGAAATGGGGAAAAAATAAATGAGACTATTTTTCTCTGGTTTCATATACACTGTCGGTCTAAATTCCCTCCCTTTGTAAACCTGACGTAAGTTATTATATCTAAGAATGCAAATTGTTTTGTTACGCTTTCACAACTAAACTTTAACAACAGATCTCTATGAAATTTTGCATAGGGATACCCACAGAAAAGGAATTGTCTTTTTATGGCGGTATGAAGGGGGGGGGGAGGGGGTATTACCTTTCTTCTTCTGTATGTACCTTTTTCTAAGAAGAAGTACGGTTCCTGAGGGAGAGAATAATAACTCTTAAAAAAAATCAGAATCCACAATTATAAAATCTGCATTAACACGAGTGAAGCTGCGCGAAAATTACAAACTAATAAGGCGTAACATAGCAATCCTATAATCATAATTATCATGTATACATGCCTCGACGTAGGCGGTAACAGATTCATCTCCATTTTGCCTCACTAATACACCTTGATACATTCGCTAAAGTGTTTCTAATTAGAGGGTCAGTCTAGTTTTTGTTAAAACATAACATCAATCAAAAAGTTTACCTCAGGCAGTCTTTGATTATTTTAAAACATCGCACATCATCAGGATTTGGGAAGCCTATGGTATACTCGTAAAATGAACATTACGCTTAATCTATGTACCTATATATATAACATACCTGTACATTATTTTATAAATGTAAAACGTAAAAGGTTGACTGACTTATCTATCAACGCACAGTTTAAATCACAACGTGAGGTGGGGTTGGATTTGGCATATAGGTATCTTTTATAAGATAGGTATCCGTTAAGAAAGGATATCTGAAAATTCATCACCAAGGAGGCGACATGATGAAATTTTTTATTTTATTTTTACAACTTTACTGCATACAAAAGAAAGGAATAGAAAAAAAAGAAATATGTCAGTTTCGAAGGTAAATAGACGAAATGTGGCTGTTCTCACGATAATTTCATAGTTTTAGTATTAATATTTAAACGCGTTTTTAACGCGGAAATGGTGAAACTTGCTACTTTCTGGTTAATTTTAACATAATCTGTGTTGCCAGTGTTACCTATGCCAGCTGAGAATGTAGTCGTGATATTATGTTACATAGCTAACTTGTTGAGCTATTACTTGCGCGATTACGGATCACGAAGTCCCGGGTTCGATACTGGAAATTATAAGGTTAGTTAAGTGCGATAGAGTAGTACTGTCCATTCTCTGGCTTAAAATTAGACGTCAGTGGCTATTTAAGTTATACTTATTATCACTATTACGTGATGAAAATCCCTGAAGCCTTCTAATTCGCATGCGAAATAGTTGATCCAATGGTAAGCTGTGCTACATTTATCGTAGTGCTCAAACTCCTGGCTTTGCTAACATAACATTGTTGCATATTGCATTAGCATCAATCAAACTTGCTCTCTAACCCGCATATCATTTAGTGTGAAGTCCTTAATCCTACGAGAGAAACAGCCTAACTTTGGGGTGAGGGATATGATATAGATCTAGCTATATACTACGTACTTATCTTATAACATAACATATATTTAATCTTGCATTTGCATTAATCAAACTTGCTCTCCAACCCGCATATCATTTAGTGCGAAGTCCTTAATCCTACGAGAGAAACAGCCGATTTGTGGGGTGAGGGATATGAAATAGATCTAGCTATCTAATACATTCCAGCTATATACTACGCAGTTAAGATATCTAGGTAGTATATAGCTGGAAGGTATTAGACAGCTTAGCATCTTGTATCATAAGATACATTTAATCTTGCATTTGCAATAATCAAACTTGGACTAGAACCCGCATATCATTTAGTGCGAAGTCCTTAATCCTACGAGAGAAACAGCCGATTTGTGGGTGAGGGATATGATGTACATCTAGATATCTAATACATTTCAGCTATAAACTGCATAGTTATACGTATCGTATACGTACGCATATCTACGTAGTATATAGCTGGAAGGTATTAGATAGCTTAGCTTCTTGTATCATAACATACATTTAATCGTGCATTTGCATTAATCAAACTTGGACTTGGACCCGCATATCATTTAATGCGACGTTCTTAATCCTACGAGAGAGGAGGTTTGTGCCATAGTGTGGACAGAAGGTTATGATAAAGATGTTGCGATCTAATACTTTCCAGTAATATATAACGTTACGTTTTTTTTTTTATTTATTAGTTCGCAAAACTGTCAACAATTGAATAGTCATAGTCATTAGAATACAAAAATATCTTAATTTTACAACATTGACTTCTCGATGCCAACATATCATGCACAAGATGGGGTACAAACCATTAAAAATAATAAAATAAAAAATGTCTTAAAATTAGCCTGGACGATAAATTAACAAAAGAGAAATACTACAAAAACTAATTGCAGTTTCTTAATTTATTCTTAATACTAGAGATGCTATCACTGAAGATATCTATTTTATCCCGAAAGCTGTTTGCAAGAAATTGCATTCGGTACAATAGACTATGTTGACCTAGATTTAGATTGGATTTTGGTAAGCAAAATGTTTTAGGGTTGTGGAGGCGACTGCCGACACGAGGCACCACGAATTTCAAACGCTCGAGCAACTCAGGCGCATCTATAAGGCCCTTCATAACTCTACACAGAAAAGTTATATCCGTAACTTTTCTACGCCCCACAATTGAATTTATTTTATAGAAAGCCAGACGCGACTCATAAGAAAATATTTTTTTTACAATTATACTATAACATACAGAGTTATACTATAACATACATAATCTGGCATTTGAATTACAATTTTTAACGCTTAAAATAATTAAGTCTCATAAAAAAACGCGTCGTTCTGTCATGTGAGTGATAAAACTTTAGGTTTTAACAGATGACCTGTCAGAAGATTTACAGTCCGTCATGATACTGGTCACGATACTGAATATTAATGCACGTTACATATGTTACGATACGATGGTTAAGATGTTAAACCAAAGCCGCCATTGTATTGACAGGTGTCTTTTTTTATGCGAGCACATAATTGATTCAGCGTCTACCGTGTTACGATGATCTCATCAAGTTAATATTTAATATTTAGTTAAGGATCAAATATACGGATTGATCTGCTCGATGGTTCTTTGGTTCCTGTTTTTTTTATACACTACAACTTATCCCTACACGGCTTTCTTACCTGGTGGTAAGTGATGATGCAGTCTATTTTTTTTTTTTTTATCCACTACAAGTTAGCCCTTGACGGCAATCTCACCTTATGGTAAGTGATGATGCAGTTTAAGATGGTAGCGGGCTAACCTGTTAGGGGTATGGTAAATCCACACTCCTAATTGGTTTCTACACGACATCGTGCCGGAACGCTAAATCGCTTGGCGACACGTCTTTATCGGTAGGGCGGTAACTAGCCACGGCCGCGGCCTCCCACCAGACCAGACTCGAGCCGGGAATCGAACCCAGGACCTCCAAGTTTATAATGCGAAAGCGCGCGCGCTGCGCCACGGAGGTCGTCAAATGGTATCGGTCTAATCTGCTAGGGTATTGAAAATCCACACTCCTAATTGGTTTCTAGCGGACATCGTGCCGGAACGCTAAATCGCTTAGCGACACGTCTTTGTCAATAGGGTGGTAACTATTGGATGGACAATTCGTTCACAGCAGCGAATAAAAAGTTTACAGAAAGATTATTTTTCAATTAGGCTTTTGACAATAATTCTTAATCATAATCTTAGTCAAGTGTTTTAATCGAGACTTGAACTGGGACCTCTTGCTCGCTTTCCCATGGTGATCATTAATTATATTATTTTTGGAACATAATATCTATGAAATTTTAATTTGATTTTTAGTTATAATAAATCTTCACAGGCGATATATCATTGATCACTGCACTCATACAAGTAGTAAGTAGTAGATCGGAATCGGAATTTATATGTTAATATCGCTATATTATGATTTGCATATAAAACACATTTTAAATACGCATGATAAAATATTAAGGTTGATTCACGCTTTACCGTACACCAGACTGACTAGGTGACGCAAATGGAGCAATATGTTTAATTTAATCTTCGGAAGCTGAAGCTGTGATAGCCTAGTGGTTAGGGCGTCAGCCTCTTAATCAGAGGTCGGCGGTTCGAATCCGGGCACGCATCCCTAGCTTTTCAGAGTTATGTGCGTTTTTAAACAATTAAAATATCACTTGCTTCAACGGTGAAGGAAAACATCGTGAGGAAACCTGCACGCCTGAGAGTTCACCATAATGTTCTCAAAGGCATGTGAAGTCCAAGTATGGCCAAACCCTTCTCATATTGGGAGGAGACCCGTGCTCTGTAGTGAGCCGGTAATGGGTTGATCATGATGATGATGTTGAATCTTCAGAATGTTACTATGTACATAAATTCATATAAATGAATGTTCATACACAAATCCACTTCAGAATACATCCATCCAATCATATTAAGTTTGATTCACGCTATACGGTACACCAGACTGACTAGGTGACGCAAATGGAGCAATATGTTTAATTTAATCTTCATATGTCATATTACTTTAGCAATATGTTCATAAATTCATATAAATGAATGTTCATACACAAATCCACTTCAAAATCCATCCATCCAATCAGAGTACTTAACAGCAATATTTAGCAGCATTAATTTTTAACTATTCTGTGAACCGAACGAACATTATAGTTCTTTTTTAAATTCAAATTCATATTCAAATATACTTTATTTAAAAAGTCCTTTAAAAGGCACTTTTGACGCGTCAATAATATAAGGGAAGTCCGGGAGAGTTGAACCGCTTTTTACATATAACGTCATATTTTGTTGTGCATAGAGTTTAGAGAATCGATTATACATTTTTGCGATACTTTGTTATAGTAGCTACATTTGTGTATAATTGTAATTTTATACAACGCGCAGCTAACAATGTTATTTACATTTTTATAAAAAGTGAGATATGATTCAAGTCTCCCCACCAGCAGGGACACTTGAACCGGGGTATGGGGAGAGTTGACCACACTATTTTGGGGAAATGAAAAATTTTTCAGTTTGAATCAGAGCTTTATTAAGCTATCTTAAATAATAATTAACTTGCTTTTAGTACTCCCAGCACAAAAACATTAAAAAAAATACAAATTTTTATAACAATTGTAATAAAATATTTCAAAATTAACAAAACTACAAACATGTAAAATGTTATTGATTAGATTTGTTTTTTTTTATTATTATTAACTTATTTCTAATAATTTGGTATGATAAATATATAAAAACTCTTTTTTTTACTCTATCTACCCTTTCTTGTCTTATATCATCAGACTGCGTAGCCTTACACTTGTCATATGACTTCGTAAAGTTACTAGATTTGTCATTATCAGGGTTAGATATCTCATGCGTTAGAGTAGAGTGGCAGTAAGATTTTCATTGTTGCAATTTTCATTATCAAGTGTCATTGTTAAAATTTTGGTCTTGCCGGGTTGACGACCTCGCCGAGTTATTTTTCTGGGAGCTGCTTTCGGAAATGGTCTCACGTTTTCTGGAGTGATCAATACTTTACAAAACTCTGTACAAGGCTCTGAAGAAACAATGAATATTTCCTGTTTCTTTAAGTTTAGATTTGGCTCCGAACTAGCGCGACTAAACCTGGTACTTGTTACTACCGCTTCGTTTGATTTCGAACCATTTGAGCTTCTATAAACTGGAAAATTTTGGAGAGATTCGTTTTCGACTCCAAGAATAAGTGATCCTGGTGCTAACTGATTAACAGAACCGAGTTCAATATTATTCAGATTACTTTCAAGTGGTTGTGGAAAATCAATAGGCAATGTAGCGCTCTGTACAAGCCATTATCTATGCCATACTTGATTGAAGTTTTTCTAATAGGCTTCTATTAGAGCCTTATAAGGCCTTCCTTAATTTCGCCTATGGCATTTTCAAATTCCGTTTTTGTGTATTTTTTTCGTTTGCGTGCATTTTCAGGAGGCTTGTATTGAAAAGGCATCGTGTAAAGAGGTAAATAAAAATAGAAAATGAAGACAGAAAAAAACATCATAAGGATGAGGGTAGGATAAGAAAACATTTAAATGAAACGTTTATAATTCCAAGACTTACAAAGGGAGATATGAGCCACTGAGCATGTCTCCCGCACCCTCCTTGGTTCAACTCTCCCGCTCATACTAGTTTCACATTTAGCTCATGTCATAGAAAAATCTCCAATCGTAGAGAAAAACTACTCAGCATGCCTCAAACTACATTAATCTGGTAATAAAATAATAGTAACACAAAAAACGTACCTCAATTAACACGACAGCTATCACAAAACTACTTAAATTAAAAAAAATTTACTCCGCGGCAACAAAAACACGTTTTACGTTTTCACTGCCACATAAAACAGCCATGATGCAAAATGACGTCACACTTTTGATTGGCCTCTTGCATGTGACCAATGAACAAATTCACGTTCCGTTCGCGCTAAATTTAAATACAATTTTTAAAGATGGTTCAACTCTCCCATCTGGGCAACTCTCCCGGATTCCCCCTACATATTAGTGATTTGGTGATAACTACATTTGTAAACTTAAAACTAAAGCTATGAGGGTTCCAAGCGCGCCCTGGTCTAAGAAGAAGCCCACAACAAACTTAGCCGGGTTTTTTTTTGTTATCACCATCTCACAAAATCATAATATTTAAATATCACATCTGATGTTGTTTAAACGGCCTAAGATTGAGCGCGGTTACCTAGAATATGTCTATTCACTCTTGATTGGAAGAAACCCAAATTATAAGAATCGGGGAAGGCAGAAGCCGGAACAAATAACAACATATTTAACAATAACATATTTAACAAAATAATTTAACATACACTTAATTATTGACTTAGTTTTAACGTTGACATAACATGATGTTCAAAAAGATCTAGAAAGTTGAAACCCTACTTTAAATAGTAAATTGTCTATTGTGTATTTGTTATTCCAGTCAACAGTTCAAAATAAATACGGGTAAAGTACTCGTACGTACGTGGAGTCGATTACAAATAGCATCTGGCGTTTATGACATGTGTTACGCCTGACTGGTGCGAAGTAGATCAACTAATAAGGAAGTTGTAGGTTAGAAGTTAGAACGTGCGGCGCGTGCAACGCCTTGTGGTGGATTAATGGGCGCATACCTTAATGCCATGCCTTATTGCTTTTGCCATGCCTTATTGCTCTGTAGACTTCGATTACTCAAACTAACCATATAAGCATTCGCGTACTCTGAGATTATGGCCGAGACATATAAAGCGCGCTAAACCGCACCTTTGACTTTAGACACCGTTAAAAGGAGACAAAGTTATTTTTACGCTACCTAGATAAAATACGCTCTATCGATATGGGCCTAAGATCACAGTAGCAGGTAACTTTCTTAATGTCTATTTGAATGATGACATTTTGAAACTTTGCTATGTAGTGTCAAAAAATTCTTCTTTATTTTTTTTTTAGTATCTATAGGGTAGGCAGTGCTTTATAAGATAAGATAAGATAATGTTTTTATTGTTTAAAATTATTTACAATATATATAATTTGTCCCCACCCTCTGCACGAGGAAAACCTGTATTGCAGAGGGTAGTTCCTTCCAGGGATATAGTACATTTATTCTAGAGATAAATTATCTAAACTAAAGCTAACATTATTTAACCGTGTATGAGCGTGTGCGTGTATGTATGTGTGTGTGAACGAGTGTGAATGTGTGTTTGTGTATGTGCGTTTTGTAAATTATTTATGAATGAATGAATGAACCAACGAGTAAATAACTTATTGAATGAATGAATACACTTTTATTGTACATACAAATCGCTATATAGCGACTTCTACGCAACCAAATAATTAAAATTATCCAACCGGAACTGTTAATTTTTCCGGCAATGTAGCCTAAGAACCATCTCAGGCTATAGTCTCTCTCTGTACCGAATTTGGGATATTTGGGATATTCTGACAGATGACACCAACCACAAATATCACGTGGCTCTGATTCTAGATCTGAGAAAGAAAGTAAAGACACTCGCAATAAGCATTAAGACGGTGAAAGGTGAATTTTCAGAATACAATTGCAAACCTAGTGTCTAGCTTTTACATCCGTATAAAATCGCGTTAAAAGAAATTTATTTCATTGAGCGATATAATACAAAGTAACCGCAAATTATTTCATGATAAACAATCGTTACTCTGCTAAAGAAAGAGTTGCGTTTTGTAAGAGTTATCAGCATAGATTAGCTTAAACCGCATTAACCCAGCGGACAGAAAAAGTCCACGAAAGTCAGTGAGCGGTGTCTGAGGCTAAATTCTACTCTCTCTCTCTCTCCAGTCATTACTGAAGATCGTGGTGATAATAATAATAATTTAATAATAAACATTTCGGAGTTATGTGCGTTTTTAAGCAATTAAAATATCACTTGCTTCAACGGTGAAGGAAAACATCGTGAGGAAACCTGCACGCCTGAGAGTTCTCCATTATGTTTTCAAAGGTGTGTGAAGTCTACCAATCCGCATTGCCATGGCCAGCGTGGTGGACTATGGCCAAAACCCTTCTCATATTGAGAGGAGACCCGTGCTCTGTAGTGAGCCGGTAATGGGTAGATCATGATGATGATGATGAATAAACATTTATTTGAATGTATGTACAATAGTCGGATGTTGTTAAGCGATGTCAATTGGTTGAGAGGTCATTACATTCTACTAAATTAATAGTGTGCAAATTTTTATATAAATTATTAACATTATAAAAATTATTGAATGCCCAAATAAATTAAAATAAACACAATAAATTTGATGTCAGCAAAAATAATTAATTATACATAGTTTTATCCATTAAATATTGTTTAACATCATAATATGATTTTTCCAGAAGCATTATATTCAATTTTTTCTTAAACATATTTAAATTTAAATTTTCAAAGTTCGTTGGTAGCTTATTATATATTCTCACTGCCATGCCACAAGCACTTTTCATATACATTCCATTTTAGACAAATCAATTTAATTAAGAGATTTCCGTAGATCGGAATTAGCAGCAGCATAGGAATTTATGACGGACGGGACACCCTGTTATTAACAGGTAGTTAGTTGCTTAATTTATATATTCATTTCATTCATATGTTTTATTGCAACGTTTTGAAACACAAAGCCTTAGATAAAAGGGATCTGCTGATATTCACATCATAATTTCGTTTAAAATATTTCGGAAATCTCTTAACAAATACGCACATGTCTCGTATGTACATACATGGTAGTGGTACTAGTAAATTGCTACTAGTATTATCTAATTATGTACTAGTATTTATGAAAATGCTAATCTAATCATCATGATTAACCCATTGCCGGCTCACTACAGAGCACAGCTCTCCTCTCAATATAAGAAGGGTTTGGCCATAGTCTACCACTCTGGCCATGTGCGGATGTTCTCAAAAGCGTGCGAAGTCTATTCGGCCATCGTGACGGACTCCAGCCCCAGCCCTTCGCATTCTAATATTGAGCCTGGTAATTGCTAATGATGATGATAAAGTATGTACTTACCCACATAAAAACTAGATAGATACCTGCGACAGATTACGCCTTACATGAATAAAACAAGAAGATTGGCCGGGTCAATTTCAATGGTTGCCGAAAATTTATATATTAAGCACCAATTTGTTCTCGAATAATAGGAAAAAACAAGCTCCTATAGCTCAGTGGGTCACTACTGACATAACACTCGTCGCGTGATTGGCATACAATAGTAATGGTAGAAAAGTGGTAAAAAACAGTTACTCTCCCAATTGGTTTGACGGTCAATTGATGCGCACTATTTTACTGTACTTTAGAACTTTTGCCATGACCGGATTACACGATATCGTGCGGCTCGATACAGAGCTTCAGATTTTAGTAGGTAGATTGCTAACCTTATAAGATATACCTATGTTAAATACAAGAATAATTCGTCTATAATGTACTATTATTTTATTATTATAAAGAGGAAAGATTTGAATTTTTAATTTGAAATCTAATACTACTAAAGACATTAATATTTATTACAACTATAACAAATCTTCCAACACTGTTATATTTAGAACTTAAGTTATTTAGGGAAGCTATTTTTTATTTTATTAATATTGAGATTTTAGCTTGAATGAATGGTATTTGTAAAGCAAGTAACATTACTTCAAATACTCTACCGGGTGCTGACTAAAGGGTCTGTCATACATGAATACTATGTACTACAAAATTACCTACTTATCTTTACCTAAATAGATCTTTAAAAATATGTTCGGAACTATATACCCAAGTAGTTTTTTAAAATAATCCAAAACGAACGTATGTAACTAAAATACGACACGTCTATTAAATAATATCATATGCGCGGGTCATAATATACATATATGCTAAATAACATTATATTACGACTCTTAGTTAGGGTGAAACAGCAGGGAATAGTATGGCGATTATGATACACTCGTTTATTAACATGGTATCTGCCTACTTGCTCTAGTAGTTATGGTTGACTTGAGCCGGGTCGGGTCAAAAAACTGTAAGGTATTTCTGTCTAGAAATTCTGAGCACAAGACAGTTCTTTGGAAAACGTTGGATGGATGGAAAACGTTCACCCGTCGATCCCGATTGTCCCTAATATTAAAAAAAAAACAGTTGCCCGCCTAATTTTATGATATCTACCTGAATATTGTGTGTACTGTTTGAGAACGTTATGGAGAACTCTCAGGCGTGCAGGTTTCCTCACGATTTTTTTCTTCACCGTTGAAGCAAGTGATATTTTAATCGCCTAAATAAAAATATTATAGTAACTTCGTTAAAATATGATCGTACCGATTGTTTATCAACGTAATACGAGTATAGGAACGTGAACATGTAGGCCCTATTAAGCCCAGCACTCAGTACCGTTACAATTCATATTATTCACTAAATTAAATTACATTTTCGGTAATGGAATGCAATAAATAGCTTTGCATAAATATAAATATTTATATTGATGTCTATCAAAGTTAAGCTGCTATAAGATTGATTGACTGAGTTTAAATTTAATGTTTGTACTTACATTGGAATAAGTAATTCACACTTCTATATTCTACCCACAATTTTCATAAATTTTCAATTTTCAACAATTTTCATCTAGTATATCGAAATATACTAGATGAAAATTGTTTATGAAATGTAAATGTTCGCCACGAATGTTAAAATTTTGCTAGTCAAGAAATCACACTAACTTTATGACTAGCAAAATAATTGCTAATCATAAAATCAATGTGATCCGAAAAAGCAATAAAGCGCCTGTCGCTTAAGGGCATAAATATTATAAGTTTTATATGTTTACCCTTAATTGTCAGAAAACCATAAATAAAAAAATCTGTACTCTATACTAGATTTTGCGTGGGACTGCAGATCTAGTATATAGAAGATCGCAGCTACACGTGGGTGGTAACTGGTAAGGGCTATTTGAAATAATTCAAATTAAACGGTTACATTGGCTATGTGTACAAAATGGCCCGAAGCCAACAAGTGGGAGGCAGGGTTAACTCTGACGATAATGAATGTATGCATTTATCTTCCATTTGTGTATCGTAAGAGAACTTTGAGAGTTATTATCGGTTTTGCTAAAGATAATTGTCGCCCGTTAAAGCAATGTTTTAAAATATGAGTGCTAGAAGTAAGGTAAGCTGTGGTACAGACTAAAACGCCTGTAGAATAATGCTTGATATAATCTTATATATAAAATTCTCGTGTCACAATGTTTGTTCCTATACTCCTCCGAAACGATTCTTATGGAAGTTTTTATGTATATTCAGTAAGTCTCAGAATCGGCTACTATTTTTCAAACTCCTAAGTGATAAGGGGTGTCCACCACAAAATTTTATTTTTTTATTTTATGGATATTTTTTTAATTTTATTTTTTATTATGTGGCATCGTAAAATACATACAACCCTAAATTTTCATCCTTCTATCGCCAACCCCTATTTTTTAATAGTCAAATAGTTGTAAAAATTTTATTTGGATTCAATTTAGGATTGGTGTAACAGCTAATCTCGCAAAATCAAATCAAAATCAAATCTTCGACTGTAACACAGTTTACGATACTGAGAATAGATTGCAATTTGCACTATTTTGTTAACTTTCGAAAACCAAAGCACCTATAGTTACTATGCAATTTACCAAAACGAAAAGAGCACGGTATCTTGATGAAAGATATTTATGATTGTATTATTTTTATGGACAGGCTCAGTAGTCGTTATTTTTTTGGGTTCATTCGACGGCAATCTATCAAATCCTGACTGGGCATAATGAAAGTCACGAAGGTATCTTTCAGCCGATAACATCAAAGCGAAATGCGATACGAAGAGAGTCTAGCAAAATAGTTATAAATAATAATAGTCTGTGTGGCAAAATATCATAAGTTTATGCCCTGAACTTTATACACGAGGCCTTCAGGCGTGATATTGACCTAAGCACCGTACAATTTATTATTCTAGCATTACTGGACTCGGTTATGCGTGCAACGTAAACTAATATAACTCTGTCATTGCTTTATGCAGTTTCCATTTGCAATTTATTGAATAACTTTCTTTTAATAATAGGTACACTATTTTGTTTCTTTATTTAATATGAAACCATATTTGCCTTGTCATGTTAATATCATGTTTAGAGCTCTCTACTATATTTTTGAAAAGCTGTGATAGCCTAGCGGAGGGTCGGAAGATTCAAACTCGGGCAGGCACCTATAACTTTTCGGAGTTATGTGCATTTTTAAGCAATTAAAATATCACTTGTTTCAACGGTGAAGGAAACCTGCATAGTTAGAGTTCTCCATAATATTCTTAAAGGCGTGTGAAATCTGCCAATCCGCACATGGCCAGCGTAGTGGACTATGACCAAACCCTTCTCATATTGAGAGGAGACCCGTGCTCTGTAGTGAGCCGAGACTGGGTTGATCATGATGATGATGATGATGATGAATATATTTTCCTCAAAGACTTTATTAAAATATTTATTATTTTTGCTCCTAAAAAGTAACTAGATAGTTTTTTTTTTAATAACTTTGCCTTTTAAACATCATGTCTTATGTTACTTGTAAGTATCAATTAGGTCTAGGTTAGAGTTCATTTATCTTGAAGATACCAATTTATTCTTGCCGGCAACTCATGTTATAACAAAGGTTGTAAAAATGAGAAATCGATTATTACATGTATCTTAATTAGCAAGAACATGAAATGTAAGCTCAAATATCGAAGATTAAAATCAAAATGATGGATTATTTTCTTTTACAAAAGGTTAATACAATGATGGATAAAGGTATGTCTTTCTAGAAAGTTGTCAGTCATGATAATATCTTTGGTAATTGTCGGACTTACCGGAATCAAGTTTTGTTTAAAGCTAAGTCTACTATCAGCAGATAATCCTCGTAAATAATGTCCATAGATTTTATTGCGTATGTCTGAAACTGCCGAAAATTACATAAGTAATCTATTAATAAATTTTATGATGAAAGATTTACATTGCCCACTCAGTTATGAAACATCGTTTCGTTTGATCCTTTTATGATAATAATCTGAAAGATAATCCAAAATAGAATCCTTTACAAATCTCAACATCTTTTCTTATATACATATTGTCTCAATTAATACAATGATACAACCTCCCACTAAGCAAAACTTACCTACGGTAACTATTTAGAAACCGGGAGTTATCTTCCTTCCAACTAATAAGTTATGGTCTGGCACGGGAATCGAACCTAGGAATTGTGATCTGTAATCGATGGCAACCATGAGGCTGATATAAAATAAAATCATCAAAAAAGTAATCATAGAAATAAGCGCTTATAATTTAGTCTTATATGGTTCCTCTTCCTGTATGGTTGAGGATCGAAACAGACGCGGCAAAAATAGAATAGATAAACCTTATACTAAAGCGAGAAGAGGTAACATCGTGACCATCAGATTGGTTTCACCCGCAAGCGCCGGTCTTCGCACAACAGACACTGATGTGTTGTATTCTAATTTCCGATGTGTTACTAATTAAATTTTACTCGTACTGTTTATAGATGTCAGTTTTTTGTTACTCTATTATTATATAAATGAAGATGTAAATACTTCTAACGGGTCGCAATCTTGGTTATCGTGACGATAAAGAATAATTTTAACTGTCAGTTCGTTAGTATCCACAGCCGTCGTGAAAGCACTGTTGAAGTATAGAATTAACTAATTAAAATCGTGAATGGTACTTATATTAACGATTTAAGTAATATATTAATAGTCTTAGACTTTTTATTGCACACAAATTAATACTCAACAACATCACGGGACACTTCGCACATTTATGGGTATGCAAAGATGGTCTTATTGCTTAAGCTTAGTTTGTGTCAGACACAAGATACAGCGATAAATGCTCAATAAGGCAGGCTTTACAAGTTTTTTCACACAAGTGCAAATTATTTAAGTAGATTTCTTTTAATGCTTATTGCTTACATTCTAGGCTCTGGTAATACTAATTACTATAAACCTAAATAGTAAAACTGAATAACATTTCTCCCAGCTTTATTTCTCTGACCGTTTTAAAAAGCAATTAATTCTGTAGCTTTAATTGACTCGAATAAGATTAGGTACTGTTTTATGATTACTGGATCGAACGCAGAATGAAACACAACATGACGTTACTCGTATATCGCAGGATAAATAGAATAAAATATATAGCCACAGATAAAATTTGAAAGGAAAGTAAATCGTTATTGTCTTTACTTTCCAAGTGAACGGAATCATCTTAACAGAATCTTTGCAATTGTATTCTTTCTGTTCGAATAACAGCTCGTAAAATATAGAATAGCGCAGTTATTATGTATTGTTCACGATTTCAAATGACAATAAGATACAAATCTTCCTTGTCTGTGGATGATGGTAAAAGTAAAACTAAATAATAAAAAAATAGTTTTGTCAGAGAGCGTACAAAGCAAAATTTTAATACCCGAACAAGCGTTGTTATTCTGAAAGTCAATTGTTTTTGTGCTACTATAATTTATTAAAGGTTTAAATTTCTGATGTGGTCTAATGAAAATAATTAGTTAACAATAAATAACTTCCGAAGCGGTGATAGCCTAGTGGTTAGGGCGTCAGCCTCCAAATAAGAGGTCGGCGGTTCGAGCACGCACCTCGGTCTTTTCGGAGTTATGAGCGTTTAAAAAAAAAATATCCTGAGGACACCTGCACACCTGAGAGTTCTCCATAATGTTCTCAAAGGCGTGTGAAGTCTGGCAATCCGCACATGGCCAGCGTGGTGGACTATGGCCAAACCCTTCTTATATTGAGAGGAGACCCGTGCTCTGTAGTGAGCCGGTAATGGGTTGATCATGATGATGATGATGAAATAACTTCTTTGACACCATCGTTTCAAATTCATTGCGCTATTTTTATTTGACTCGCTACAATGCATGTTGTTGATAACATAATCAATACGAGTAGTAATAACCGAAACGCTGCATTAAGTAAGTCAGTTAATCGTGGTAGTACAGTAAAGTTAAGTTCTAAGACACTTTATTGTACATACATTTTGACGATCTTCGTGGCGCTGTCACATTATAAAGTTGGAGGTCTTGGTTTCGATTCCCGGCTCGAGTTTGGTCTGGTGGGAGTCATCGTCCGTGGCTAGCTACCACTCTACCGACAAAGACGTGTCAAGCTATTTAGCGTTCCGGCACGATGTCGCGTAGAAACCAATTAGGAGTGTAGGTTTACCATACCCCTAACAGGTTAGCTCGCTACCATCTTGGACTGCATCATCAATTGCCATCAGGTGAGATAGCCGTCACGGAGTAAATTGTAGTGTATAAAAACAAAAACAACATCATGGGATATTTCGTACGCTTATGTGTATGCAAAGGCGGTCTTATTGCTAAAACAATCTCTGATAGATAACCCTCGGGTGAATATATATTTTTAATACACTACAAGTTAGCCCTTGACGGCTATCTCACCTGGTGGTAAGTGATGATACAGTCTAGGATGGTAGCGGGTTAACCTGTTAGGGGTATGGTGAACCCACACTCCTAATTGGTGTCTATGCGACATCGTGCCGGAACGCTAAATTGCTTAGCGGCAAGTCATTGTCGGTAGGGTGATAACCAGACCAGACCGAGCCGGGAATCGAACTCAGAACCTTCAACTATATAATGCTACAGCGCACGCACTGCGCCACGGAGGTTGTAAAAATAGACTAAACACTAAATATGTTCTAAATAATGATACAACAAATTGTACGTAAATTTAAATTTACGCCACAATTTTCTGCCTAAATTCCGTGCGTTATTTTAACTCGCTGCATAGCAAATAGTCTTAGAAAGGATATCTTTAGCAATACCATTGTCCATTCAAAGGTCGGTCGTCGGCCGCGTGAGGGCGACTCGGCCCACGGCCCCGGAAGGCTGTCGCGCTTCCATCGTCCTCAACAACGAGGGCCCATTGTTATATCAATTTATTGCCTCCTTATGGCGCGATACCGCTGACCCTCTCTGTACTCTAAATAAATACGTTCCTATCACGGTACAGTTGACTTTTGTAATGTAGGTAACTCCACGGGACCTTATAGGTTTCTGCAACTTGATTGTATAGACGAGAAGCATCACTCCCCACACATATAAATATTTTGAGTCACTTCGCACTTATGAGGACAGAACAGCTGCAATTTGAAGTGACACATAATATAACGCGGTATTGTAAATTTCTGCTATGCTTTTTACAAGGTTTGATACAATACATATATCATTTTATAGCAAAGTTGCCTAAAATGTATACTCGTATTTACACAATATTTTTTTTTTAGTAAATTTTTTTGGGACTTTTGTCTGAAATTGATGTGCCAGCCCCATCATTCCTAATTAAATATAACAAACTTATAACTAAAACAATCTTCTACTTATGCAGAAATATCTCAACAACAGATTTGAAACCTTCTGTTGTTGTTAAACACAGAAGGCCCAAAACAGCGTCTCCGTCAAATCTGATGATGCTATATTTACTAAATATTTTAATGGAATGGGAAAGAGACTGCATCAGTGTATTGCTAATGAACCCGCATTTATATCAAAATTCAATACCCACAGACACAAATGATACACGTTCAATATGTTTCAAACTTAAATATAACTATTTATTGTAATCTATTCAATAGACTAAATAAGAATATTGACACATTTGTAAAACTCCTAATTTATTTGTTTATTTGAATAAGGTTTGCTAGGGATTTATACAAATGAACTCAAATGTATGTTAAATAATTTTAAAGCAAACACTACATGCATAACACAAACCAAGTAAACAGAAAACAGTCAAAAACTACTTACGAAAACAAAGTAAACACAAAGAAAAAAAAATTCAAGTTTAATATTAAGTAAAATCAGCAAGGTTGTTTTATGATTAATCATAATTAAACACAATGTTCCTTGTTACTTATCAATTATTAATAATAAAATATCTGATATGTATATAAAGCTGTGGCAAGCGATACTTTTATTATCTACCCGCTCAACAAAATTACTGTAGGTTGGTAACAGTTGGTACTGCCACAATAATTAGATAAAGACAGACCGACAGAAGAATCTTTTAAAGTCTTAAAATCTTTTAAAGTGTGTTTGGTAGCTCAGACAGTCATACAACGATAAAAGCTAAATGAGAGGCAGTCAATTAGTTTTTATAGATGTAGCCTATAAAGATGATCGAATTACGATTCTGATGATATTATTTCGATACAAATAAAAGTATTTATATTTAATTTTATTACATTTTCTATATTAAATTATATTCATGAGTTCATCTTTTGTTCCGTAAAAGGATCCCGTATAAAAGAAAATTTATTACAAAATAATACATAATTTACATTAAAAACTCGCTTTATCTTCAAAAATTCCATGCATAAATATTTAGATGTTTTAGCCGAACAAGACAAAAATCGCAAAGGAACTGGTCATAATAAAGATAAAAGTAACGGGAATTAAAACCACGCAAATAAAGCTATCACTTAATGGAGGTAGGTTTAAATTTCCTGTGCGAATTTATCGGGAGATTTATATAATAAAGTAAACTTAACGTTAAAATAAAATAAATAAAATATTTCAACAATAATGTCATGATGATCATATTGGGAATTCGTAAGTATAAATGTAATTAGGAACTTCGTATATTTATTAATTTCAATCAATGACCGCCCAACAGTCTTATAAATGCAAATCTTCATCATCATCATGATCAACCCATTGCTGGGTCACTACAGATCACGGGTCTCTCCTCTCGATATGAGAAGTGTTTGACCCTAGTCCACCACGCTGGCCATGTGCGGATTGTCAGACTTCACACGCCTTTGTGAACATTATGGAGAACTCTCAGGCATGCAGGTTTCCTCCCGATGTTTTTGTTCACCGTTGAAGCAAGTGATATTTTAGTTGATAAAAACCCATATAACTCTAAAAAGTTAGAGGTGAACCCCCGACCTCTGATTAGTAGGCGGACGTCCTAACCACGAGGCTATCACAGCTTCCACTAGGCTATCACAGCTTACAATTCCTAATAAGCACTAATCACAATAAAAGGCTTCTCCATTTATATATGATTTACGAGAAACAACTTTTATACAGAACCAGTGCTAAGACAGTTTGTATAGCTATTCTTAGATAAGTTAGTCACGTGCTCAAATAAAAAAGTCGTGTCACAGCAATTCTTAGTAAAGCAAGGCTCTTTGCAGATGCCACTCGCGGTTACTAGATACAGATGCCCTTTGCCCCGAACGGGTTCTAGGAATCCTTATTTCTTCTCGCTTCACTAATAATTCAGTTTAAACTGCTAAAACGTGACAGGGAGTTGTTTGACTGAACCGTTTTGTCTGTTATAGCACAGGACGTGCAGAAATAGTAAACTCCGATGCTTAACGGTATGAGGGGAAACCTTTTAGGATTGTTTATTGACTCAAGGAACTCAAGATGAAAAGATTCGAGAACATTTAGAGTCAACTATATTGAGAAAATAGCATGAAAAAGATCGGGGCGTCG
This sequence comes from Lasiommata megera, assembly GCA_928268935.1. Lineage (NCBI taxonomy): Eukaryota > Metazoa > Arthropoda > Insecta > Lepidoptera > Nymphalidae > Lasiommata > Lasiommata megera. Next base: position 10,471,729 of record OV743323.1, read on the forward strand.
ACTTTTGCCAATGTATCTACCTATTCTACTGAAGTTACTTTTTTTTTATACACTACAAGTTAACCCTTGACGACTATCTCACCTGGTGGTAAGTGATGATGCAGTCAAGGATGGTAGCGGGCTAACCTGTTAGGGATATGGTTAACCATAAACCGCACTCCTAATTGGTTACTTCACCACATCAATAAATCGCTTTGCGACACGTAATGACGTCGGTAGAGTGGTAACTATCCCCAGATCAGACTCGAGCTGGAAATCGAACCCAGGACCTCCAACTTTATAATCTCAGTTGCAATTTGAGTGAACTCACAAGAGTGACATCATGAATAATATGTTACCGGAATATTAAAATTTACGCAATTTTTATATACATTATATACTTTTATATTAGGCTACTCTAGCAAATTAGGTTTTTATCCTGTCAAGCTAGAATAAGAGGAGATAAATAAATAAATAAATAAAATAATGCGACACCGCACGCACTGCGCCACGGAGGTCGTCGACTAAACAAAAGCCGCAGGTCTGAAAAAAGAGATACTGTCCTATTCTACAAACAACGTATTGAAAAGAATGTCACCACATTAAGACCTTTCTGTCGTTTTAGTTTAAGTCTGCGTCTAAAAAAGTCGATCGGTCAAGTGAACCGACTAGGCTATTTTTAACTATCATCAGCTATTGACGGAACATGCCCGTAATAAGCGTCCTTTTGCAAAACAGTGCTATATAACCGCCAGTCAGCTAATTATCCGGAGTAATTTACGTATAGTTACGTCATAAATGCCTGGATCAATAAAACGCGAGTACTTATTTTTTTACAGTTGGGATCGTGAAACAGTGCACGTCAGAGGTTTCGCGTCAGATAATAGGAGCTCTGGAATCATTTGGGAATGCCATAACGTAACTACATTGGTTACGTTTTTAATAACATAAAGGCAAAAAATCTAAATAATTTATTTTTCTCTATAGAGTACTTGTGCCCTGTATTGGGCCGTTAATATGTCGGTAATGATGAAGCTATCATTACACTCATGGTTTTTATATGTTGTCCTTATAGGTAAATTAAAAAACTAACTGACCATTCAGTCATCTTGAAGAAGACAAATCATCTTTTTTTTTCATTTTATTATGTTCGTTCAACATACACCATTGGTTTTCTAAAACTACACATAAAGATATCAAAATACAACACATAAATAAAAATTTTCATACCTTACCTTAAGGTATGCAATTATGAAATAAACTGCACATAAAAAAAAACTTTTGCATTAAATACATTCGAACTAATATTTTTTAATTTTTTTAATGTTTCAATAAATAAAGTTAATATTTCTTACGAAGATAATATGGCTGTTTGAAACAAGAAAATGAAAGAATATCATTAACTTTCGATATCTATCCTGATTTTGTATGAGTACGTAACAATTATTTTCTTTTCGTCATTCATACTTCCATACATTAATATTAACCACTAAATTGAAATCGTAAAAATATAGAAGTACGGAAAACTTAATGGTAGGAACAAAAAATAACGGTTACTACGGGATAAAAAGGCAAAGTTAAGAACCTATAAGTACCTATTAGATGAAATAACATGAGGGAAAAGAGGAAAAAATAGGTTTATACAAATACCTTAACCAAACATCGTTACAGCATCGCCTGAAGGCTTAAATAACCATAGGAAGATGTATCGATAATGTTTCCCAGGGGAGATGGCCTATTACAGCGGATCAAGCTTGCTCTATAGAACGTTTACATGTAGGTAAATCCGAACGATCAGTGCAAACCTGACCGACCACTAATTACGCGTGGTTTTCTTAAATTACTTGATTGCTATACGACGATAGAAGTTACCTACAAGAAAATATTTCCTATCAGATGTATATGATATATAAAAGCTATAACAGTCTAGTGGTTAGGACGTCCGCCTCCTAATCAGAGGTCGGGGGTTCGAACCTCTAACTTTTCGGAAATATGTGCGTTTTTAAGCAATTAAAATATCACTTGCTTCAACGACGAAGGAAAACATCGTGAGGAAACCTGCATGTCTGAGAGTTCTCCATAATGATCTCAAAGGCGTGCGAAGTCGGCCAATCCGCACATGGACAGCGTGGTGGACTATGGCCAAACCCTTCTCATATTGAGAGGAGACCCGTGCTCTGTAGTGAGCCGGCAATGGGTTGACCATGATGAATACGATATATACTAAATCTGCGCGTTGCCTTAGAATGTAAATACTCTGAGAGCTTTGAGAGCAACAAAAAACGTACAAATCCATATCATTTTATGTTAATAAAAAGTATTCTTTGTATCGTTTCAAAACCTGAGACCGTCAGCCATATTAGCACGAAGAAGTATTAAACGAATTGCGTTGTAGATCTATTCTATATAAACAGTAGATGGATGTGAGCGAAAGACGAAGATACAAATACTCTTGCATGTTTTTTAGTAGGGATTTTGGACAAGGCATTGTTTTCTATTTTTTCTTTGTTTTTACTTTTCATTGTAATATAATAACTAGAAAAAAAATTGTAGAAGACCTCTGACTATATCGTTTTACAATGTGAATGTTGCATGAGTTAAAATAAAAGTCTATTAACAAATTAGGGAGCTTAATTATAGTGGAGGGTCTGCCTCAGCGGACGCCGCTGGTACGAGTGCACGAGTGTTCCCGTGACCCAACCACCAGGCGACGCGAAGGAGCTGGGTTTTAGTGGGTATTCTGGTCGCCAGTCTGGCCACCGAAGAGTCCAACATACTGCTTGCATCGCTTGCAGAGGGGATGCGTAAACGCATTTCCCAGCGTGAAAGAGAAGGGTGCCAAATTATCATTAACTTTCGATATTATAAGGAGAATATATAAATATTTCCCTCTTTGATTTGCTTGTTATGAAATAAGAGTGTAGTGAAATTGTCTTATATCTTGTTTATGAAAACAAGAAAATTTCACACTCTTGAGTGAAAGAACCGTTTAAAAACCGAACGAAATTGTTTGACCTGCGCCGGAGATAATACTGCCCTGTGATTGGTCGTTGACCTGTAATTGCACGAGATTGCATAATTACTCTCCGTACCTGCACACAATCGAAACTCTAGGTACTAAATAGTGATCTTGATGTAGAAGTGGCCTATTTTCATGATGAGCCTTGTTAAATCTTAACCCTTTTTTATTTAACGGCTTGTTGTGGTATGCCCCGTCTCATAATTGGTAAGGAACTTTTGCATTGTATGCTTCACTTTTGGATATTTTCAGTACCCATTTTTGTACTTCTAAATATTTGTGAAAAATTTAATTTCATATCGATGTCTTACAACTTACAACCGCTATTAGAAAACAGAGTGGAAGGCTTTAGTTACCAACGTGACGAAGGCACTTTCATGTGGACACGACATTCGGCAATGAAGTGTGCGACCAAGTAGATGAAGTCTTACAACTATAGCTATTTATATGCTGGTAAAAGAAACGGAATCGGAAACGGGAACAAGAATGAGATATGGGATAATCTTCTAAAGCGAACTTGCTTCCACAGGAATTTTTAAAAACCCTTAACGCGGTCGTAATTGCGGGCATCAATCAAGCATCTGAGCTAGTTTAAAATATCAGAAATTACGTAGAAACAAAAAATATAAGCCAATTAAGATGAACAACCGCATTTCAGTGAGACAAAAAACAAGGAAATACATGTCTAAAGCTATGTTAGAATTGCCTTTAGTACGAGTGTTATTTGTAGTGTTAGGTACGTTTTTCCTAGAAAATGTGAGGAGCTATTTCCAGGTAATCGGTAAGCTCTTACCACGTCAAATATCATCAAAGCTACCATAATATGATTCGTACTGTTCGTAACATAATAACTGCCTCGTTAAATATGTATAAGCAGGAGTTAGTTTGGGGAAGAGAATCAAAGTTAAGCTTGATTATCTATAATCTGATGACAGGCAAATATGGACGGTGTAATTTATAATTTCTTCAATATTTTCACACCACAGACTGTGGGGCAGCACACGCACTGCGCCACGGAGGTCGTAAACAGGCCTGTCTTGAGATGTAGCATGTTAACAGCTTTTTACGCGCATAAAATATCCTACTCCAGAAGCCTCCGGATGGAATGGAAGCATAATTTTGACGACCTCCGTGGCGCAGTGCGTGCACTGTCGCATTATAAAGTTGGAGGTCCTGGGTGCGATTCCCAGCTCAAGTCTGGTCTGGTGGGAGGCTTCGGCCGTGGCTAGTTACCACCGTACCGACAAAGACGTGTCGCCAAGCGATTAAGCGTTCCGGCACGATATCGAGTAGAAACCAATTAGGAGAGTGGGTTTACCATACCCCTAACAGGTTAGTCCACTACCTAGACTGCACCATCAGGTGAGATTCCCGGCAAGGGCTAACTTGTAGTGTAAAAAAAAACATACACGCTTAAAATCGGTTACTTGAAAAACCCATTTTTCAATATACATCATCATCATCATCACCATCATCATCTACCTGCATAGCCTAGTCAAAAAACTTGTACATGCTACTGGACCTTAATTGGTTAATCATAATGATATAATGCAGTAGACAACTTACTCGTATCTACACACATTTATAATACTGTCTCTATTTTTATACCATACTCATTTATATTCCATTGTGGACCCTATGTTTATGTATGTTAAGCATTGTATTTTCTTTTTATTAAAAAGTAGTTCTTGCTGTTCCTGTAAATAGCATCAGCCTCATTAAATAGTTTATCAATTAACTATCCTTGTCTACACTCTATTAGATAGATAGAGTGATAGAGTTTATTCGTGTTGCCATCCTCGAACATATATGAGGACAACGTTCTAAAATCTTCTTTGTATCGTATATACATTTTAATATACTCATTGACATGGTCATAGACTAAATTGTCTATGACCATATGTCAAGAATAATTTAAAAAATGTAGCCTACTGCATCCTAGCCGGCGAATATTAAAAAAAAAACTTCACATTAAGTTCTGCTTTGTCGATTCGATTGCTTTGTCTTGGATGTTATTGTCATTACTTGTTGTTTATTTAAAAAGCAAAGTAAGTATTTTTATAATCAGAATTAATAAGTTTTATATTAGTAAAATTAATTCAACCCATTAAGGATCCGGTAAAAACTGTACAGCATTAACTATAATTAGTTTTTTTTTGTCTCTTTTTATATTTTATTTAATACCTACATTAAATAAATTATGCTGAAGATTGTTGTATCTAAGTCTACTCATGCTTTTAAATGTTTTTGTCTAATATTTCTTCGATGTAAAAAGGAAAGATGCTTACTTTTTACAAGATCAATTTACATGTTAATGATGTGTACTTACCCAATTAGGCGAAAGATAAATCTTAATTAACAATTAAAATAGTACACTTCTTATCAGTAGTTTTCAGAAAAAGTGTGTTTTGTTTTTTAACTTTCTGTTGAGTGTTAAATAATATTGAATGTTATATAAAACATGGATGTTCTTACATAAAATAAGATGTCCATTATGTTGTTTTTTTTTTTGACTTTGAAAACGAATACATTCCTAAGCAAACTAACGAAAAAAGACTACTTATTTATTACGTACAGTTTTATATTAAATATATATATAAAATGTATTTATAAAATATATTATTTATCAAATGCTGCCAATTTTTAATGCACCGCGGGAATACAATATTTATTTGAGAACAAATATCTTACGCGTTATACTCAACGTTTGTGATAAATCTATTCAGCTTACGGGTTACTAAGTTACAATTTTTTTTTTTCGGACTGACTATTAGCTGTACTAACCCTATTGGTTGCAACAGCGTAATCGGGCTGTTTGGCGAGCTTCGGAAAGAAGCTCTGCCAGAAGAAATTTTGAGTCCTAGGGCTCGAAGAAAATAAGGGAACGTCTGCCTAAGGGCGCCTCCTGTAACCTCGGCTTAGGCGACGTTTGGGATAACGGGGGGGGGGGGGGGGGGGGTCGGACGGTAAGTTACAATCTTGCACGTATCACATATGAAATCCAATTAATCCACATATCTGTTGTCGCTGGCAATATTTTTCTAAAAAGTCAACATAGGTGGCCGCCTTCTTGGAAGCGGATGTGGACGCTATATTTAAAAAAAGAAAAAAAGAAAATAGTCATTAAGGAAAAGAGGTTGGAAAGAAACAAAAAGAGAAGTGCTAGTTATAAATTAATTATTATTCTGGGATTGTTTAAATTATCTCATTCATACTCATAACTTGAGTAAATATTGTGCAATAATGTGAACTCTTTTACATCCACATATTTAAGCATTCTTACATTCATACAAGTATACAAATAAACATCTTCATTAACAAAAACAAAGACAAATGAACGCATCGATCACGCGCGGTTGAGTCGTGTCAAACATTTACTCATGTGAGTCCAAGTTACATAAAATATTGATTCTACGGAGTGTATAATTATAAAATATTGTCTAAATAACACCAAATTCAATTAACTCATCTCAAATGAATATACGTAGAATTATCCATTACGTTGCAGATAAATTTATAAAGCGGGACAAAATTACTTAAGCCCGTCTTTTTTCATTTGATGGGCACATTTTTTTTTCCCTAGATATATTTTTGTCTTATTGAATCATATTAGGTGGGAGGTTTCAGCCGTAGCTAGTTACCCTATCAACGTGTCGCCAAGCTATTGAGCGTTCCAGTATGATGTCGCGTAGGAACCAATTAGGAGTGTGGGTTTACCATACCCCTAACAGGTTAGCCTGTTACCATCTTAGACCGCATCATCACTTACCATCAGATGTCGTCAAGGGCTAATTTGGAGTGTATTAAAAAATATATGTGTATTAAAAAATATATGTGTCAATTCATTTCATTTCACTGTGTGTGAAAAAGATATAATAAGCAAGATTTTACCGAAGTGATTGTTATAGAAATCTATAGAACGTTTAATAATAAATTTAAACCCATAAATGTTTTATTTGTTTACCTGTTAATTAAACTATAAAGGAGACCCGTTACATGCTAAGTTCGTTTCTCAAGCCTTTTAACTGACGTAATTATGCTGAACATTTTTTTGGTCCTGATTGTTGAAGTAGATATGCGTGAGAAAAGTCGATTAAGCAAAAATAAACAGTTCACCAAGTTCTCGAGTTAAACGCAGGAACGGAAATATTAGCATTCGAAAACGATGATCATTTGAATGTGAGACTATTTATTGTTCACCAGCTTTTCAATCTCCGTACGCGTTTGTTTCGGATTTTCAACTATCCTGCAGTAATTGTGTGATCTCCTGACATAATTAAAGTATCATATTAGTAAATATCACAATAATATCGAGGGCGTTAACTATCTTTTTATTTAAAACGTCAAGATAGTTGTTAGAAAGTTTACCTGTGGAGCTCTGTACCCAGACCAATGTAAACGGTAACGTCGTTTAGGTGCTTTTTGCGGAATAAAGTGTTTTATTTGTCTCCAGCTGTGTCTATTTGTTTATTTATTTGGACAACCCACAAAATTACATGTAAAATGGGATTAAACTTAATTAAATATAAGGTAGTGGAGCACATGCAATTTCACTTATAGGTAGCCAGTTTTTTACATAAATAATCAAAAGGTCGCACTTAAATACCATGATTGTATACTGTTAACTAAATTAAAGTAATAAACTTACACATGATCAACCCATTGCCGGCTCACTACAGAGCACGGATCTCCTCTCAATATGAGAAGGGGTTGACCATAGTCCACCATGCTGGCCATGTGCGGATTGGCAAAATAAATTTACACAAATAACTATAATTAAATTCCGTGTTTTAAAAAGTATTGAGTGTCACGATCAATGCATCAGTAATTAGCATTTAACAAATAGGTAATAAATAAACAAACAGTTTTGTATTAATATTAATAATGATTCCACTTATTAGACGGCAACTTGGAGGTCCAAGATTAATATTTAACTCGCGTTTAGAAATTGTTATCATTTAACAGTAAACGCTTTGATTAGGACGTGGAAGTCACGCGAGGTCTACCACAGTTTTGAAGAAGACCGCCACAGTTATGTCTTTATTACGTTACCACAAATTCCTTTGCGGTTGCCAGTGTTGCTAGTGTTCCGTTGTAATAATAATAACATTTGAAAATTCTGGCAACTTTAATTAAAAATTCCAAAAAAAAATCCAAAAATAATAATAACATTTTTACTTATATATATTTTGAGGGAGTACTGTTTTGTTAACAAAACTAACAAGATTCGATTTGATTAATTTTTTCCTTTTAATGTACACTCCTGCCAGATCAAGGAGGTTCCAATTTTTTTTTTGGACGATTTGTTACCGGCAAAGTTTTGAACAAAGTTAAGTAGTACTTTTTTATAATTCTCAACTATGGGTTTGTGGGTCAGGTTAAGACTTCTATGAAGTCAGTTTCGGCCTAATTTTTATAATAGTTTAAGCGACCTGCTACTAATAGTTTCTCTACAACTACTTTAGTCCGATCATAGAATCTAAATAAGATTTACCAACAGGGTCATGACTTTTGACCAATCAATTTTGATCATCTCTTAAGTACCCGACAGTATCTTAAGTTACTAAATTAGGGGAATCGAGAAATTCAGGACAGTCATGATTTGTGGAACAAAACTAATAGATCTAAGAGTGAGAAAGTCGCACACGTCTTTTTGATTATGATTTAATAAATCAAATATTTCGTAAATAATCAATCTATTATTTCGTTATGAACAGTGAGTCCAGCTGACCTTTCTTGCTATACTTACCAGATTACTTTCAGATTCGAATTCCTAATATTTTCCGATGAATCTAATAATTTGTGCAAAACGGTGATACCAGCAACGGATAGAGCATATTTCGTATTTGAAGTTGAGTATTTTTTTATCTGTAACATCTTTGGATAATGATAGCGTAATTTTGAAAAAAGCAAGGAAGTGTTCTTGCATTTTTCAATGAACCTAAAAATACCAAGGTAAGAAAGAAAGATCAACGCGAAAGTATAGGCTATATTTTATAAAGATATTGGGTGAATTGTCCAATATAAGTGTCAAGTAAGTAGGAAAAAATCTACCATCTGCGTGATAATGTTAATGTCATAATAATATTATAGTTCCTTTCTACGCCACACTAATATAAGCTACTCGAAATACTAAGCCTGCGCAGACTAAGTCGCGAGCACCGGTTAGTTTTCTAAAACCGAACAGAAGTTTTCTTTATTTCTCGAAATATATAAGAAAGTTCTCTAACTGAACTCTTATTTTAAGTTTACCACATTTCTTTCTGCAATTCTTTAGTCACGTATTCGTTGTCTGATTGTACTCGTAGATAGGGACTTCGTAAGATCGCAGAAATTTTGGCTTGCGGTCACGTCGGCGTCTTTCAGCCACAATTTTTTTGTACTAATAATTGATAGGTCATATTTTTGCTGCGATTTTGAATGGTAATCAAATTAGTTATTCAACTGTTAAATAGCCACTTCCACCATAGAGCGGTACGTAATAACACCAATAATACCAACAACGGTATAAAGAAACGTTACTCTGTTCAACTCACGTGTTACTACTTACTTAAAACATTATACGATAGCTAATTTAGTTTTGTTAAAGCTAGGACAGGGAGATTTTATAAATTCGAATAATCTTTATTCAAATAATTTAAATTTAAATAATCTTTATTCAAATAGTCCTTTAAAAGGCACTTTTGACGCGTCAATAATTTACATAGTAGTGATTTGATGGCGATAACTACATTCGTAAACTTAAAACTAAAGCTATGAGGGTTCCAAACGCGCCCGGTCTAAGAAGAAGCCCACAACAAACTTAGCCAGGTAAAATTTGTTTTTGTTATCACCATCTCACATGCCACTTAAAATTATATTAAGAGCCATCTTATTAAAGCAATATTCATACCCATGTTTGTTTATCATTTACATAATCCTTTACACTATAGTAGGACTTTTATTTATTTATTTAATTTATTTACACACTGTTATTGTACACTACGGAAAGGAAAAATAAAGCAAAAAAAGACAGTAGTATACAATTTGGCACCTTATCGCTACATAGCGATCTCTTCCAGGCAACCAAATATGTAGAAGATATAGAGATACGGAAGAGGAGACTTTTCTACAAACTTACACGCGCTTATTTATTTATTTATTTATTTATCCAAAGCGCTACCAACAGATTTATATGTAAAAAAATAAACATTTAAAAACCTTAAGTGCTAGATGTATACATATAAATCAATTTAGAGGTAACTACAGCATGCCTAATATAATAACTTAAGTCGACGCTAATATGTCGCTAATAATATAATATGGAATAATATAATATACTATAAATTTTATATTTTTATCTTTGTACGTGTGTATGTACCAATTTCAATTGATCCAGTGATTGTCACTATAGGAGTACATACCATGATTTTCGAGAGGGAAAGCCTGTGCCCAACAGTGTGATAATAATAAGTCTGCGTACAAAAATAAGAGAATACATATATTATTTATTTATAGCAACTAAATTAAGCTGTGATAGCTTAGTGGTTAGGGCGTCAGCCTCCTAATCAGAGGTCGGCGGTTCTGAATTAAAATATCACTTGCTTCAACGGTGAAGGAAAACATCGTTAGGAAACCTGCACGCCTGAGAGTTCTCCATAATGTTCTCAAAGGCGTATGAAGTCTGCCAATCCGCACATGGCCAGCGTGGTGGACTATGGCCAAACCCTTCTCATATTGAGAGGAGACCCGTGCTCTGTAGTGAGCCGGTAATGGGTTGATCATGATGATGATGATGATTATTATTATTATTAAAAGATGTCTCTTTAGGCAAGGTTCCGAAGATACTGACAGCGTTCCCCCTTTGAATATCTAGACTAATTCATTAAAAGACTAAAATAAGAGTAGACTTATAACGTAATGATAAACGCATTAAATCAACGTCATCTACTAACCAAATGGAGTAATGACTATAGTTTGCAACATAACAATGTATGGTTAGTGGTTACTGTAAAATAATGCATTGTGAACCAGAAAAATATGTCGAACGGAAGCAACCCGCTATAGGCGATTCATTATGGACACGTTTTTTCACCAATATCATTATTAGGTACTCATGTATCAAGACGTTCTTTATTTTCTTACGACGTTATTATTCAAAATGAAGATGTGGTTTTTGCGGTTACACTTACGATTATTTAAGAAACTGTTCACACTGTACTTAAGAAGCGTGCGTTTTTAGACATACGTCGTTTTGCGGTGTGTTTGATTTTATTCTGTTATGTCATATAGACTTTTAAGATATATATACTCAACTGTACGAATGTAGCTGTTATAGCCTAGTGGTCAGGACGTCCGCCTTCTAATCAAAGGTCGGGGGTTCGAACCCGGGCACGCACCTCTAACTTTTCGAGTTATGTTCGTTTTTAAGCAATTAAAATATCACTTGCTTTGACGGTGAAGGAAAACATCGTGAGGAAACCTGCATGCCTGAGAGTTCTCCAAAATGTTCTCAAAGGCGTGTGAAGTCTACCAATCCGCACATGGGCAGCGTGGTGACTATGGCCAAACCCTTCTCATATTGAGAGGAGACCCGTGCTTTATAGTAAGCCGGCAACGGGCTGATTATGATGATGATGACTGTACGAATTGAAATTAATTCAATATTATAATCATCCACCTATTGGAGTGCAATTAAATTTTTTTTTTTTTACATGACTGAATGCTTTATCTACATTCCAAGACCACCGTTCTAATAATTTGGGATTGGCGATAATAATATAAAGGTATTTACTGTCGCAATAAAAATACAAACTCTTTAAACATTTCAATGGATCTTGAGGCCAGCTTGCAGACAGACAAACACACGGGCTGACCGCAAGACAGCATAGGCTTGGTCTAAGACTAAGGATCTCGATGACACCGTTCGGTTTGGATATCCTAGAACCGTTTATTTTTTAAATCTGCACCGGCCAAGCGTGCATTATGAAAATGGTCTTATAGCTCTTCCGATTTAATGGTGATCACTCAGCAGACGTCTTGCCTTTTATGTCTACCGGTTCATTCATTCAATCTTTACCTCGTACATGGCTGCACTATTTACTACTTTCTCATTGGATATTATAAACATCGCACCTCATTACATGCCTAATGGAATAGGTTTTGTTCAAAATAATGTTCTTGTTGTTTTACATTCATAAAGAACCCATGCTACGTTTATAATGAACCGCTGGTAAATTACTTACGTCTAGGAGAAACAATGAGAGAAGTCATATTTTGACGGGGTAACAAGTATTGTATTGTGGCCCAAGGGCATTTAGTGGGTACATGTTTAAACAAATATGTATTTATTCATGATTATAACAATCAACTTATGTAGGTAATTTATATCAACAATTAGTTTACTTGTCACTGTCTACCAGATTTCTTTTGTAATAAGGTAATTGTAGGCGTCCGTAATCTAATTCCATAACCAGCAATCCAGCCCCTCCCAAACCAAATAGTTTAATTCAATATGCTAGTGTACATTTCATGCAGTATTACCTTCTGCTCCCACCAGGGATTATTGTTTAACGCAACTTATTCATGCATTGATCCGGTGGTCGGATCCATCCTATAGTTTAGATTAATTATCTAACGAAGGATCAACGTGTTGGACCCATGTCCTCGCGGAAGCTTTAAAAAGCCGTGTCTTACACGTTCTTCATAAATTGCTGGTAGTTGACTTATAAAGCTGTGATAGCCTAGTGGTTAGGACAACCGCCTACTAATCAGAGGTCGGGGGTTTGAATCCGGGTACGCACCTCTAACGTTTCGGAGTTATGTGCGTTTTTTAAGTAATTAAAATATCACTTGCTCCAACGGTGAAGGAAAACATCGTGAGGAAACCTGCACGCCTGAGAGTTCCCCATAATGTTCTCTAAGGCGTGTGAAGTCTGCCAATCCGACATGGCCAGCGTGGTGGACTGTGGCCAAACTCTTCTCATATTGAGAGGCGACCCGTGCTCTGTAGTGAGCCGGTAATGGGTTGATCATAATGATGATGACGACTTACCTACTTACTTTTAAGAAAAAACAATGATAATTTTGATAGAGAAATCATATTTTGATTGGACAGGACCTACCGCTTACCTAGTTGATTTTTTTCATGAGTACCAAACAAAATTTTTGATAGTTAGATTATTATCATTTAGACAGCATGTCCTTAATTTGCAAATATGCGACATTATTTTGGTTAAATTATTAATCACGAACGTGAATAAATAATGAAGAAGTTTTTTCAGTTGTTAAAGTAAAGAATACATAATGCTCCTTTTACGTGAGGAAGTGTTACTTTTTCCTTATCTTTTATATTCTTAATGATAGGTTTGTATATATGTATGTTTGTAAATATATATGATTGTTGAAACCGTTTGATAAAATCGAACGCCGTTCTCCGTTTTAACTCAAATAATGTTTAAACCCGTGTGCCACTTTCTAATAATTGTTATTTGGTAAAGGACAACATTTTTTCGTGATATCAAATCAGGTCATCTCCTTTATGAACTAGATAGGTATGTCGGTTTTGTAAAAACGTAAAGCATTTGTAAGATACATGAATTCATAATGCTTGGTTTTAAGATAAAAATCATAATTGATTTTTTTTTATTTATGGTACAATAGCTGTTTTTAAACTTTTAAATTGTCAAAGATTTATCTTCCTTTAAGGAATTTAATGAACAAAGGTTTGCATTTCATACCTAATCATTCGCCATTCGTTCCGTTAAAGTAAAGAATTATTACGTGATGGAAGTGTATCTACAGGTCTTACATCCTTTTTAAGTTCTTGTAGATTATAATTAAATGACTATAATAGAGTTGGACTACCTTGTGCTTTTTATACCAAACTTTCTAGCATACTTTGTTCCGTAAATGTTGACTTCATATACGTATGTATAGCTAAACTTTGTTACGGACATCAGCGCGAGTGTTCCCGGAATTCTGCCATCTATAATTCTGAACCAACGTGTTGACAATTTTGTTGAGAATTATAAGAAACAATACTTACTGCTTTATGCGATGGTAGTCGGAACACATAATATTATATCTTCAAATCATTTTGTCACCTACAATGAGCAGCGGGAGAAAGTTTGATTCGTAGATTGCGGAGTAATCTAAGAGATGCGATGAATGTAACGGTTGTGTCAGCGATAAACTGTATCGCACGATATGAATCATGTCCGGATGGTTCCGCGGGTACCTACACTTGACCCGCGATGGAAATTGTCTTTCACGAATCGATAATACACGCCTTTGCATTGCCGACTTGTAAAGTGTTTGTTACTGTGAATCTATAGGGAAATGTGATAAAATAACTATGCAATAAGCATGCTTTAACACGATATTTTAGTTCGCGTTATGGTCGTTTTCAAACTTTTCCAAAATACCTTTTCTAGAACTTGCGTATTGGAGAAAAAGTAAAACTAACTTTTCGAGTAAAACATCGCCGATGCGAATCCCGTTTATATCAACTTAAACTGTTATAGATTGGTAAGCAGTATTTATTCCGTCACACAGTATTAAAGTCCTCTCTTACCAGCGAAATTTGTCTTTACTTCTTTCGTATCTCGTTCGAAACTCTCAAGTATTTTGTTTACATTTTTAAATACCACTTTTTTTTTTTTTTAATAAAAGCACATTCTTGAAGTATACTTTATTTCCTTATTTGTAATGATTCTTTCTCAGTTACTGTTAGAACACAGATAGTTCAAGTCATAAAGCAGTCAGATACTCGTATGTGGAAGTAAAAAAAGCGTACAAATTAAGACAAAGCATCTTCTATCTCATACAGTGTGCCAGTAAGTTCGCCAAACAAAATACTTGCGATTTTACTGCGAACTTAATCAGCATTTCGTATTTTTTGGTTTCTTGTCACATATTAAGAAATTTTATATAGTAGCAAAAATTAATATTAATGTTTCGTTTGCAGCCCTACTGTGGCTTTATCTTGTATTAAGTTTTTTGTCTGAGCATTCGAACCTCGGCTTTGTTGAAAGGGTGGCTTGTAAGCGACTTCGTCATTCTAGCAAGTAGGCTGCATTGTTTTCAAGTTTGCTATATTTGCCTGGTCCTTTGCCCGAATACATCAGACTTTCGGCCAGCCGAAGGAAGTGGCGAATGCTTGTGATGCGCATAACATCTGGCCTCAAAGACATTTTTCGTGATGACCACGACCGCTCTGCAAAGAGTGTAAGCGCGAAATAAAGAGTAGTAAGAAGAAGAAGATACAAGGTGTCTCAAAAGAAAGTTCACATTTAAATCTTTTTTTAAAAGAAAAGTCTTAGCTTTATTGAAAAAATGTTTATTTTATATTGAAGTACACTGTTTGGGAATTTATTTTTTAAAAATAAAATCGTCCAAATGTAAACCGTTGCGCTCTCGGCATTCATTTAGTCGGGCACTAAAATTGCCTATGACAGCTCGGCAGGTAGTCTCCGTGATGGCTGCCATTTCATGACGGATATTTTCTTTTAATTGTGCCAGGGAAGTCGGTTTATTAGCGTAAACTTTTGATTTGACATAACCCCACAGGAAAAAATCCATAGGCGTTAAATCGGGACTCCGTGGAGGCCAATTTATGTCACCTCGCCTGGAGGTTAATTTGTTCGGAAAAAGTTCTCGAACTCGAGGCAGAGATCTGTTGGACGTGTGTGAAGTTGCTCCATCCTGCTGGAACCATGTTCTTTGGTTGTAACCAGGAAAGTTTTGCAGTTGGGGTACGAAAAACTCGTCTAACATCTCCACATAACGCTCTGAATTCACTGTGAGTGTGCGTCCCCTTCCATCTTCAAAAAAGTAAGGGCCGATAATTCCTCGCGCCGACATCGCTGCCCATACGGTGACTTTGGGTGAATGTAGCGGTTTCTGATGTTTTTGTTTTGGGTTGGTTGCACTCCAGTAACGACAATTTTGCTTGTTTACATGCCCATTCAGATGAAAATGGGCTTCATCGGAAAACAAGATGTTGGTGAACGTTGGAAAGCGCTCAATCATCTGATTTACAAAGGCAAGCCTCTGACCAGCATCTTGAGGCTTCAGTTCTTGCACTAACTGAATTTTGTACGGGTGCAGCTTTAAATCGTTGTGTAAAATGCGGCATAATGAAGATCTGTGCACATTTAAAGCAACAGCACGCTTCCGAATCGAGAGGTTTGGATCATCTCGAATAGACTGAGTAACACTGTCCACGTTTTCGGCTGTTCTTGATGTTCTTGGTCGCCCAGATTTTGGTTTCTCCAGAGTTGACCCAGTCTCTTCAAACTTCTCAACCCATTTTGCAATGAGACGAGTGCTAGGCACATCATTTAAGTGACGAATATGTCGAATACTGCAGAATTTTCTACGCGCTACAGTCGCTGAATTACCGTTTTTGTAAAACTCACGTACGCACAACGCACGGTCCGCACCAGAGAAACGCTCCATAGCGACTAAATTCCCAAGAGCCAGACTACCGACTGACATACCCCCCGCGTCCCTCAGAATAGTTGCTTTCGCGTAATAAGATAAGCAAATGTGAACTTACTTTTGAGACACCTTGTAGTTGCCTGATTGATCTCGGGTAATGTGGCCAAGATAACTGAAAATAATGAAAAGAAGCAGGCGTTACTTTGCGGAAGTCCATGATAAACAATAAACAGCAAGTATAATTTGCTATATTCCGCCGACAACAGGGAGATTTGTCTAATATAACACCACAAAAAATCTTCCACTAGAACCTCTACGCACGTTTCGACTCGACACCGGATCATCCTCAGGAGATGTTGACTTCACAAGCGAGAAAAGTAAAGAGTTGTTCGACTTTACTTTTCTCGTTTGTTTATTGTTAATAACTGAAAATATTTTTGTCACTTAGTGGAGTGTTAATATGCAGTTGTTTTAGGATGCATACGCCTGTTATCGTGTTGTAACATTTTAAATGCATTAATTTCCTACTCCCAGAATGTATCGGAACCATAAAGGAACTTAACATCCTATTGACGTTAAAAGTTACGTCAATCTCATTTTTAGGGCTTTACACAATTTTTAAGTCAATGACCGACGGAGCACTTAATTTTTTATTACAACAAATCCTCACACAATCCCATACATTTCGAATACCCTCGTGCTTCGTATAGATGCAAATTATCGGTTTTCGATACGTGAATTACACACCTAATTTGTAAAAGCGATGCATTATATTATACGGTGGTCTCGATTGCTATTATTATTGAGTAATTACGGGCAGGAATACCTTTTCTCTACCATGTAACTTGCTTTTAAAATTTACGAGTCCACTGTGTTAGTTTAATAGCATAAATTACGTTTTATCCGTGATAATTTTGAATACGTACGTGTCCGATGATCTGATCGGTTTTTTACTCGTCGAAATGTACGGCACAGCACTGCGGTGAATGTTTTTGCACTCAAGGATGCGTAACTGGTCAATTTAGGAATACCTTTTCACTTTAATCATTAGGGTCAATCATGGAGAAAGTTTGTTTTCTTCTTAATTTATACTTGCAACACGGTTCCATTGTGTATGCACAGTAGGAGGAAGCGTTTGAGCTGTGAGAAAATAACTGTGATCTTTTACCTAGATATGTTTGTCATTTACAAAAAGTAACAATAAGAAAAGAGGTAATACTATAGAGATCATTTTTATAAATTTGAAATACATACAAAATATTATGAGCGGGATTTGAACCTGGCACCCGTGGTCAATTATTGTATATGTATATTAAATTAATAAATTCGATATTTCTCCCGAGTGTAGGTAATTTTAATAAAACATAATTGACGACCAGCGCAGCTGTCGCATTATAATGTTGGAGGTCCTGGGTTCGATTACCAGCTCGAGTCTGGTCTGGTGTTATTCTTTGGCCGTGGCTAGTTACCACCCTACCGACAAAGAAAGTAAGTAGTAGTAGTAGACAAAAGAAGTGTCGCCAAGCGATATAGCGTTGCGGCACGATGTCGGGTAGAAACTAATTAGGAGGATGGGTTTATCATACCCCTAACTAGTTAGCCCGCTACCATCTTAGACTACTTCATCACTTACCATCAAGTGAGATGGCTGTTTACTTGTAGTGTATAAAAAAATATCTATATAAAATTCAAGAGGTAATTGTTTAAATCATCAATTAAAATGAGTTACTAACCGTTTCGCTTTTTTAATTCTACGTTTTCTCCTACAGGAATTGAAACGGACCGCGCTGAGCATACTTACGCGTCCGCGCAAGAGTATAAGGAGGCTCTTGAAGCACTACGTAGAAACACCGGCGCTGTAAGTACCGTACGCTAACACTTATTTACATTTTACTACAAGGGCTTAGTGCGTTTGAACTGTCAGTTGTAATTGTAGAACGTAAGAAATAATAGCAGAAAAAGATTTGTCTTACCCAAGGCAACCAACTACTATGGTGAAAGGACACGTTGTTATTTAGTACCCAAAATATAACACAAAATAGAATGGCATAGGGAAGAGTATGGTCAGGGAGGGTGTCCTTTGCGGTCGTGTGCGCGGGTGTACCCGTGACCCAGCCACCAGGCGACGCGTAGGAACATCGCTGGGTTTTAGTGGGTATTCTGGTCGTCAATCTGGCCGCCGGCGAGTCCCACATACCCCGTCGGAAGCGACGCAGTCTTGTCTGCGCCGCTTCCGGAGGGGATGCGTAAACGCATTTCCCAGCGGGAAAAAAAAAAAAAAAAAAAGGGAGGGTGTCCTTAAAAGAAAATTAAAAGATCATTTACTTAGGAAACCTATCTTATTTATATGTCGAGTCAAGGCCGTCAGAGTTGTTTTTTAGTAAGAGTGACGCATTGCTGACGTCACGCTTTTGTTAACTTTCGCTCGTAGTAATTAAAGCCACAACTTGCGGGATTACACTTTTATTGCGAGCATAATTAAGAGGTCCGAACGGTCCGACGTCTCGAGCGAGAATGACACGAAAGACAACGTATTTATAGCAAAGCATGCTTGTACAAAATTGATTGCTACCTTCTAAATACTTCTAAATACACAGCAAAGAAATGATTAATTAGGGGTTTAAAGAGTTCAAAATAAATGTGGGTAATAATTGGATTCTTGATTTTCTTGGCGCCGCTGAATGAAGTTAATAACTCCTTCACGCCGACATATATATTATCTTTTTATTTTTTTGTTTAGTAATAATTTGATTAAATCTGCAATTTATTGTAAAATTATTAATTTGTATAGTAATTGTTTAAAATTTTAGTTTTTGTTTTTGTGTCTTTGTACTAAGCGTAGCGTTGGACCTAACATAGCTTAGTACCTTTCAAAACTCAGCTCGTAGTTAGAATATTTTTTTACTATTCCCGTGCTTTGGTGAGCACGTTGACCTTTTTTGTTTTACCATTTGGGAAGGATACGTGGATTTAAAATCTACTACTAGGATTGCAGCAAGCTGTTGAAGTTACTAGAAATAATACAATTTTATCACCTATTACTAGGAACGCAGCAAACCGCAGCGCACTCTCGAATCAGAAGTCATAAGGTCCGACGAGGTAGAGCAGGAGTTGCAGGAAGAAGTGCTGCCAGATCCTTGGGAGCTGAACAACACGGCGCGGAGCGATGTGGAGTTACTGTTCTTCAACAGGGTGCCGAAGGTTGGAAGTCAGACCTTCATGGAGCTCCTACGGCGATTGGCTATTAGGAATCAATTTGGTATGTATATCCAAGAGAACTATATGATTGACTAGCTAATCGAAATGCCAATCTAGTGCCTGTATAAAATAGGATTGTGGGCATTTCTGTTAACAAAGGCACGTACTATGTTATTCTTTAAAGTAAAAGGCTTTGTTTCTCTTGAAAAATAAAGGAAAAACAGACACCTACCGTAAAGTATCACCGGCCGCCAAATGCCATGATTTTATCTTTGAGCATAGTTGAAATATAACTTTTTTTTTTTTTGCGCTTTATGGCTTTACACAGATTAGCCAATGTCAAGTTCATTATTTTATTAGTTCTCTCTTTTTATGGCTTTGCACAGATTAGCCAATGTCAAGTTTATAGCATTGTAGAAATTAGGGAGAAATGGCGGGAAACTTCGCACTCTGCGGACGCGGCTCCCTCAAACCTTTCCCAAATTAATACCTGTTAACCATTCAGAAAACTAGCCACTACACAAACGACACCAAAACTGTCCACGACACAACCAGTCTTGTTTACTTTTATGTTCTGTAAAGCCGACCAGAAATGTTGACCTCTTTAGTGTCACATCTATAACCATAAACAATGCATATATTTTTCTACACGCCGAGTTCAACTTTGAGGTGAAGACAACTATTCAAAAAAAAATTACCCTTCCTATGCATTGTTTCATCGAATACAATGATGTTTGAAACCTCACTATTAACTAATGATGACCTTTTTTTGTTTTATCGTAATTAACGTGTTTACATTGTTAACTGTCGAAAAGGCAATCGTCTCGATGAATTGAAATGACGATTTTCTTACACTCTTAACACGTATTGTGTTAAAGGAACACTTACAGATAACTGAATTATATTTATCGTACATTAATGTATATCTCTATGTCTAGATACCAAATATATTAATTTATATTTAATTATATAATTCAATTATCATATATTTCTGTCAAACTATACCCATTTAATTAATTAATTTAATATTTTGTTTTTTGGGTAAAAGTTAGCTTTCAACCCTCTCAGTGCATCTAGATCAAAATGGCTAAGCTAAACAAGTTTATTTAATAAAAACGAACTTGGTTTGATTTCAGCTTTTTATAAACGTATACGTATACGTATACGATAATCGTTTCATATTCTCATACGAATAAATAAGTATTTACAAAAGTCTGTCATTACTTCCTTCCAAATATTTAAAGTTGTTCCAAGACGCTGCGACGTTCGTGGATGTGAGTTTATTTTTGGGAGTTCAATTTTCTGTAGAATTTTTCCATAGATAATAGAAATCATTACTCACGTTATTCACCACGGACTACTTCCAAATACAAATAATCTTTATTCAAATAGTCCTTTAAAAGGCACTTTTGACGTGTCAATAATTTACATAGTAGTAATAATTTACATTTAATGGTGATAACTACATTCATAAACTTAAAAACTAAAGCTATGAGGGTTCCAAACGCGCCCTGGTTTAAGAAGAAGCCCACAACCAACTTATATATATATATATATATATATATATATATATATATATATATATAAACTTGAACTATATGATAAACTAGCTAATCGAATCGCTTGAAGGCGATGCAATCATAAACTGTTATAAATGTATTAAAAAGAATAAATAACAGATCAACATATAAAAATGTTCCTATGTAATTTATATTAGATGAGTATTAGTTCACCTGGTACTTTTCACCAATACTCAAATAGAGATTCGAATCCAAAGAACCTAAAGCAATCATCGCTGAATAACTTTTACTTTTAGTTCTATCAATTAATCTGCATTTATCCAATCGTATTCAACTCCTTTTCTAAATCAATCTCGCTGTAGGCATCCGGCGAAGCAGTGGGTAATAGAATGAATTGCATATTGTTACATGTACCTACTCAGATGATTGCCGAGTTGTGTGACGTCGTCTATTCAAAACTAAATGCCTTACCTTGAAAATGGTCAAATTGCATTGACCGCGTTCATTATAATATCTTTTTATGGTAACAACTGAGGCCGTGGGATGTCTCCGTCTTTAAATATACCAAAAGGGCAAAAGGGCTTAGCTTTAGTGCATAACCAGGCGTTAGGCACATCCTGATTAAGGCTTCTCAGTCCTTATTCAGGATAGAGATCGTCTTTAAGCACCCTTTGGTCAACGTTTATAAAACATAAATATTTTAACCTTTGTAGTAGTTCTTCAGTAGTTAACAACTTTTCATAAATCAATAAAACAACATTTTTTTTATATAAATATAATTAAAATAATTAAAAAGTTAATTCCATATAATAGATATTTTTAATCTGAAGTAAAAGAACAGCGCCATCTCTCTTCATACGTGTTAAAACTGTGCTAGAACCTTCTTCATCTATCTTGTATTTAATTTAAATTGGGTGCTAAAATATATAATTTGTTCATATTCTGTGTTCCGAATATAACTTTTTCGTATTCAGAGTTCGAAAATATATTTTCTTCACGCCTTTTCCTATATCAGGATTTGCGCATTGCGTTTTCAAAATCATTTTTGTACAACTTGTTACCGCACCTCAGAAACGGTAGGTATGAAATGTACTTTACATACACTACTGCTGCTGCTAATGCTACTCTGAATCCAGTTATGTGTGATAGAACTCATACTACGATGTGTGACGAACGACATGACTAGTTCAAATGACCCGCACGAGATTATCCCCTACACGGCATTATTTTTCCTTTTCGAGTGTTGTAGCGCCGTGCTCTAAAATTGAATGAGTGAATTCTAATTGTAGGTTTTCATCGGGACGCCGTACAGCGAGTGGAAACTATAAGATTAGCGCCCGCTGATCAGCAGGTCCTGGTCAGCCTTGTATCAGCTCACCCGCCGCCTGCGTCATACATCAAACACGTCTGCTACACCAACTTTACCAGGTACAACTAACTTTTTTATATCCACTACAAGCCCATTACAGTCTCACCTGGTGTAAGTGATGATGCAGTGTAAGATGGTAGCAGTCTAACTGGTTAAGGGTATGGTAGAACCATACTCGTAACTGGTTTCTACGCGACACCGTGCCGGAACGCTAAATGATCGTGCTAAATCGCTTGACGACACGTCTTTGTCGGTGGTAACAAGTCCCGGCCGAAGCTTCCCACCACACCAGACCCGAGGGCTCCAACTTTATAATGCGAGAAATATCATTCCATGTCTCGTTCTCATTACCGTTCTCTTTTCCAACATTTAAATCTAATTTCGAGGCAGTTTGCTATGGGCAAACTATATTGTTAAATTCAGTTTTTTACAAATCTTGCAGGACCAATCTGGAATAACTACTGTAACTAGGTACTGGCTATTTTCGTCCGTTATAATGGACGAAAATAGCCAGTACGTTATTCCAGGGTGGGTCACTTTGCCAATGAGGTTTCAAATATCCAAAAACATAGTCTCCATCTTGGCTTTTAGCACGAATAATAAATTCCATTCAAACAACTTACATCAAGAGATTTCAAGCGAAAAGCATTAGCATAAAAGACGGAATTTGCTTTCCTTTCAGATAAGTGAATGCGGTCTGGTTTTTTCACATGTTAGAAATAAAAATGCAACAATTTCGTATACTCGCAACTCACTGTGAATTTGAGTACATATATATTACACCACTTTCACTTTAGTCGGAAAAAAAGACAATGCGATTAAGAGCATACGCAAACTATTTTCTAATAGCAGGAAAAAAAACAAGTAGAAAGCATCAATCAAAATGTAGCTGTCAGTTGCATATGGAATAAATAAAGCACCTCCAATCATAATGGTAATGCAATGACGGATTTTTTTTTATACACCACAAGTTAGCCTTTGACGTCATCTCACCTGATGGTAAGTGATGATGCGGTCTAAGATGGTAGCGGGCTAACCTGTTAGGGTTACGGTAAACCCATACTCCTAATTGGTTTCTACACGACATCGTGCCGGAACACTCAATCGCTTGGCAACACGTCTTTGTCGGTAGAGTGGTAACTAGCCACGGCCGAAGCCTCCCACCAGATCAGACTCGAGCCGAGAATCGAACCCAGGACCTCCAACTTTATAATGAGACAGCGCACACTGCGCCACGGAGGTCGTCGAGATTATCATTCACAAAGGTTTACTTGAAGACTCGCGCACATTTAGGAATTTTAGTAGATACAATTTACAAAAAAAAGGGGAATTTGTGATAGACCGTGGCCAGGTTAGGCTGACGTTTAGTAAGCTTTACTTGTTTTTACACCCGACGTAATGTAACACCCAGGTGTTGGAATAAACCCTATATCGTAAACCGCAGAAATGATTTATGTCTCCCACATTGACTATATATTTGTATATTTCTAGTATATAAGTTTAGTAAGGAGTTTCACTGTCATAATACAACACCCCATTGTTAGTAATACGTTATTTATATTGTTTGTTGAATCTGTGAAAGCTTAATGGTTAGGACGTCGGCTTAATCAAAGGTCGGCTGTTGGAACTCGGGCACACACCTCTAACTTTTCGGCGTTATGTGCTTTTTTAAGCAATTAAAATATCAATTGCTTCACAAAACATCGTAAGGAAATCTGCATACCTCTCCTCTCCATAATGTTAACATAGGTGTGTGAAGTCTGCCAATCCGCACACGGCCAGCGTGGTGGACTGTGGCCAAACCCTTCTCATATTGAGAGGAGACCCGTGCTCTGTAGTGAGCGGGCAATGGGTTGATCATGATGATGTAGATATTGTTTGTTATGCGTAAAATACGCAACACTTACGCTATACACTACAATAAAAAAAAACGAGTCGGATCATTTATTGAATAAGTTTAGCCATCAAACTATTTACAATATAAAAAACAAAAATTGCTTCTACCTTTGACCTGATTTTGATGAAACTGCCTGCGAAGGTTTCTGGCCCAAAAACTCTGAAGATAAATATATAAATTTTTATAAGTCTTATTCCAATGCGTGACGCCATTTTTAAATAGAGTAAAAGGCAAGCTCATTTATTATGTTCAATGTGATGAGACCGTAACGTGATTAATGTACTAAATAGGTATTAGCCGCAGATGATTACACAGTCACTCTCTTTACAACCGAATGATTACGATTCTCTATTGTGTGATGATAGTGCTCTATATTGTTCAGAGAAAATAGAATAGAAGTGTTTTTTTTATAGCCGTGCCCTAGCGGATTTACTTGCTTTAATTGTGGGTCCTACCAAGCACGATCTTGTATAACATTAAAAGGTAAAGGTCTATTTAAAAAGTGAATATTGAGTTTCAGGTATTGTAGTTTTAGTACAACGAACTCATTTGTTGGCTTTACCAAATACAATATTACGAAATAAGAACTTATACATAAATAACACGATTTAGACAGAGAAAATGTTATCCATGATAAATTTATGCAATTTTGTTAACTAAATAACGAATGGAGTAATTAGGCATTTGTCAAAAATAAATGTCTATCTATATATATGACGAGTTAAGGCCGTCAGAGTTGTTTTTAGTAAGAGTGACGTCAGCATTGCCGAGGTCACGCTTTTGTTTACTGTCGCTCATAGTAATTTAAACCACAACATGGGGTATTTCACTTTTATTGCGACAATAACTAAGAGGTCCGAGCGGTCCGATGTTTCGAGCGAACAACCGCCCGTATTTATAGCAAAGCATGTTTGTACAAAATTGATTGCTACCTTCTAAATACACTGATTAGCAAAGAAATGATTAATTAGTGATTTAAAGAGTTCAAATGTGGGCAATAATTGGATTCTTGATTTTCTTGGCGCCGCTGAATGAAGTTAATAACTCCTTCGCGCCGACATATGTAATTTTATAACACTGTTTTTTTTTATCAGCAACGTGTATAATATTTGTTAATAATAAATGCTTTATATGCTGAGCTGTTAATCCATTATTATTGGTGTTACAGACAGACATAATGTTCTGAACAAAAGTGAATACTTTTTCTTTATTTGTTACATAAGCGTAAGTCATCTGTAATATCTATATTCATATTGGCCTTTAACGCGTTCATACAAATTGTAAATGATTGTAAAAGTGACGCAGCGTATTTTACTTTAAAACTTCTAAAGTTTAAAACACTTAAATAAATCATACATACATAACTAAAGCATTTTAATAACTTATTAATAAAAATAATTATCACTAAATTTCAGATTCGGCTATCCATCCCCGATCTACGTGAACGTGGTTCGCGATCCCGTAGAACGAGTGATATCCTGGTATTACTACATCAGGGCTCCATGGTACTACGTTGAACGGAAGAGGGCTTTTCCCGACCTGCCTTTGCCGGATCCTGCCTGGCTGAAAAAAGTAAGCAAAATTAGAAATATTAACAACATGTTGAACACGTAAAGTGGATTGTAACATAAAAACAACTCTCAACAAACTCTCGTCATGTTTCGTGGAACACAAAATATTGCCGACTCAATACCACAGAGCAAATTTCATGTAAAGAAAAAAAATGCTTAAATAAATGTTCAATATGTATATATTCTCTTTGTCTAATGGAAAGTGTTTGTCTTTCTTTTTATAATAAATTTATCAGTTATTTCATATTGTTAGAGTATTTGACTCTAATTTCCAAAAATAAGTTTTCATTTATAACGTATTAAAAATTAAAAGCATTTTTTTGATTAAAAAACTATATTGTACGGAACTAAAGGAACAGCGCCATCTCTCTTTAGTCTTAATCAAACTATGCTAATATAAATTAGGCAAATATATTTTTCATTCACTTGTGAGTCAGTGCGAAAAACCAAGCCAACACGTTTTTTTCATAATATTACCACACCTAATTTCCTATAG
This sequence comes from Lasiommata megera, assembly GCA_928268935.1. Taxonomy (NCBI): domain Eukaryota; kingdom Metazoa; phylum Arthropoda; class Insecta; order Lepidoptera; family Nymphalidae; genus Lasiommata; species Lasiommata megera. The sequence goes on from OV743323.1 coordinate 10,498,200, forward strand.
AATTTTTTATAGTAGTAGTATTTTTACTGATATTTTGAAAAAAAATTATGTGATGTTTAAATTTTGGATGTAAAACAAATACATTAGGATTGTTATGCACTTGGGCTGTGTTACGTTCAAGTACAGTACGGATTTTGTACCATTGTGGTCTGTCACACCGTTTAGAAATCTAGGCGTCATTAACTGAATATGCTTTGTAAACCAGCCGTTGATGTGTAATAGTGAATAAAATAAAATAGAAATATTAAACGGAAGTGGTAAACGTAATTATTACACTTACGCAAAAAACACGCATTACAATCTTAAACTTAAAAGCTTTATAGACTATATAAAGTCCCGACAAGGAGTTCCAGAGAGGGATCATTACTCTCACGCTGTGATTTTCATTCCTAGCCGTTCGATTGTTGATCGGCCGCAGTCAATTTACGGATCAATGGGCCAACAATCCGTCACGCGTCTCTAGCGATGCTTCACACTACATAACAGAGGCACTGTACTGTCATCGTTTCTTTAAATGCCCACTGTAGCATCATAGCATTTCAATATCTTTTCGCTCTTTGAAACGAAAATGCATTTTATTGTCCAACATATAAAAAAAATAACAAGTGTATCATATAAGAAAACGAAAGCTGCAATAGACGGACTTATCGCTATAAAGCGATCTCGCGACGAAGCGAGCTCTGTTTATTATTGCATTTTTTACATATTTTGGTTCTAAAATTTCTCTAAAAAGTGTGTCATACTTACGTATACATTAGTTTAAAATCTAATTGCCTTGAGCCTTAATATTTTCTATATCCTAATACTTATATGGTTTATATAAAATTAAATACTGTTATTTCGCCTTTTCTTTGCAGATTTACATGGCTTTTTATATATATTTCGGTAGACAGTAGGTTCAATGGTGCTCAATATATGAAAAAGCAGTTTAAAAACTTACATCAATAATTTCATTTTATGATCGTTATTATGATTGATTGATTAAAGACCTTAAATCAAAACTTATATGAAATAATTGAATCTACTGCACATATACAAAAATACATACAAATACGAGTAAATAAAATACACATAAATTATGTTAAACACAACCGCTTACTTCAAAATATCAAAGCAAATAAAATGTAAATACACTTATAATTGGTAGATAGGTAGCTATTTAATTAAAGCCAATGCAAAATTCATCAAGCGTTAGCGGTGAAGGAAAACATCGTGAGGGAATCTGCATTTCTCGAGAGAAATTCTGGGTTAATTGCAATAACCCGTCAACCCACACAAGTGCACATATCACTCTCTCTAATGCTACACGGGGCCTTCGATAGTCTGTTACTTACTACTTTGTCGTCTTTAAATTAGCAGCTAATTTAATCTACCCGATCTAAAATGTTATCAGGTAATTACTTCATGTTTTCATTTAACTGCACTAGAGGCCTGACGACCTCCGTGGCGCAGTGCGTTATAAACTTGGAGGTCCTGGGTCCTATTGTCTGTGTTAAGTTAGTGTGTGTGAAAGTGTGTATGTTTGTGTTCCAATCACGAAGCAATCGATTACTATAGCGACGACCTTGTAATAATTAAAGGATAAACATTAAAGTATCTCCTTTCTAACAAAAAAAAAGAATGAGTGAAATCGGTGTACTCGTTAATGAATTGCAACTAAATACACATCTTGACTTCCATCCCCTCTCCCAAGGGAACCCTGCTGAATTCCGGGATAAAAACTCCTATATCCTATATATTGAACCGGAGTATCAGCTAATCCTATACCAAATTTCATTCAAAACCATCCAGTAGTTGCAGCGTGATGCGCGGCCAAGATACAGACAGACAGAAAAAAAAAAAAAAAAATATGTTTTGGGCTCAGTATCTATAATAAAGCATCCTTCAATTAAAACTTTCAAAATATATTTAAGGTACACAATTCTTCCTGTTACAGTTTTATTATATTGTAGATAAACAGTAGTTATTTTGCGGGAGTCCGTACCGTGATTTAATGAAAATTAGGCTTGATTTCTATAATCCATTAAGAACAGGCAAATCTGCAAGGCGCAATTTATAATTTACTGAATCCAATCGATCCAATTCAATCAACGTACTTAGTTACGCACGTACGATTACATTGCGAAGTCAATATCTGCTAACGATACTCAGTGTCTGAGCGAAAAGAGCATGCTTAGGAAGATCTATAGGATATAGGAGGTATATATTTATGTATATATTTTGCACCACCTTCCTCTTTCCGTATCTCTATATCTTTGGTTACATTTTTGGTTGCCTGGAAGAGATCGCTATGTAGCGATAAGGCCGCCAAAATTGTATACTACTGTGTCTATAATTTTCTGTCTTTTTTTTGGTTTATTTTTCCTTTTTCGTGGTGTACAATAAAAGTGTGTAAATAAATAAATAAATAAGATCTGTGTAGTGTATTGTTTTCTTTTATTACACTACAAGTTAGCCTTTGACGATAATCGTACCTAGTGGTAAGTGATGATGCAATCTAAGATTGTGGCGGGCTAACCTTTTTTTTTATGTACTACAAGTTAACCCTTGGCAATCTCACCTGGTAGAAGTGATGCAGTCTAAGATGGTAGCGGGCTAATTTGTTAAGGGTATGCTAGACCCATACTCCTAATTGGTGATAAAACGCGACATCGTGCTAAATCGATTGACACGTCTTTGTCGGTAGGGTAACGGCCAAAGCCAGCCCACCAGACCAGACTCGAGCCGGGAATCGCACCCAGGACCTTCAACTTTATACTGCGACAGCGCGCGCGTTGCGTCACGGAGGTCGTCTGTTAGGTATATGGTTGCCATACACGCGTGATCGTACCGGAACGTTTAACCCCCAAGATAGGCCTTAAACCCATAAATCCACATCGGAGCACCGTGGAGGGTGTGAGTTCATTGCTGGGCACTGGCATTCGGAGACGATCCTATGGATCGATAGAGGCCGGGAGTTTTTAATGTGAGTGGATGTCAAACTGCTCTTTTTTGAGTTTAAGCAACAAAATTAGGCAGTAACCACACATTAATCTAGGCTCCTGATTGTTTACCTAAAACTGAGCCTAATACTCCTCTTGAGGTATGGGTATCTTTGCCAAGCAACAAAACAGTAATGAGGCAGTTAGTGATACAAAAATAATAAATAACCTACCTTTCGTTACTTATAAATCATCTACATAACTATTTTTATTCACATATTTTAAGAAACGCGAGATGTGTGTCCGTAATATTCTAAGAGAACCTTCGATTTCTCTAGGATCCCATAGTCAGATCACCAATCGACGATGACAAAAAGACTATCCTTAAAAAAAATCCAAATCGATTTATAAATGACGGAGCTAACAAACTAAAAAAATCATCCTCCGTTCTTTGGAATTCGGTCAAGTGTGTCCGTAATATTCTAAGAGAACCTTCGATTTCTCTAGGATCCCATAGTCAGTTCACCAATCGACGATGAAAACGGGCCCAGCTTTAAAAAAAACCAAATCGATTTAAAAATGACGGAGCTAACAAACTAAAAAAAATCACCCTCCGTTCTTTGGAATTCGGTCAAGTGTGTCCGTAATATTCTAAGAGAACCTTCGATTTCTCTAGGATCCCATAGTCAGATCACCAATCGACGATGAAAACGGAACCAGCTTTAAAAAAAAAAACCAAAACGATTTATAAATGACGGAGCTAACAAAGTAAAAAAAAACAGTTCTTTGGAATTCGGTCAAAAAGCGTGTAATTCAGTTTAAAAATTGTTATAATTTGGCTGCGGATTGCTCTACACGAGATAATCTGTCTGTGTTTGAAGTGAAGAGCAATTTGTTCACGCTCCCTTATTACTCTATTTGTTTACTTAACTTTTTGTGCAATTACTAGTAATGGGGCAAACCGAATCGCGTTGCTCTTTTCTCCATCCAGTTCCATGCATTGTTTGTTTGTAGACCATTTTTTTTTCGTCCGTAAGTCTCCGAGGCCGTGGATGGAGCCCACGTCCGGATAACGTATGATAGCGGGGACCTCGTCTTCGCCGGCGAAGACGGTGTGTAGCGAATGATTGTGTGGTAGGTGGTACGAGTATGTTGTCAGTATCTGATCGTTAGGGTCATGAAGGATATGCTTAGGTCTCCTCTTTCGGAGAGGAGCGCTTAGGTCGGAGGAGTAACAAGAAGCCGCAACTACGAGAGGGTTGGTGTCGGATTGATTTCTCGAAATAGCTTTTCGTTGTACAATGTACAAATTATTTTAACTCGTCAACATAAATTAAATTTATAAAAACTATTTTATTGCACCTTCTCCTTCATTTTTCTCTGTCTCTATTGCGAAGTTGCCTAGCGACAGGGGCGAAAAATTATATTTTTTCAATTCATTTAATTTTAATTAATTCGACATTCATAAATAAAGAACAGAGAACATGGATGGTTTTATTGGTCCGTACCACTGACCGTTACATTTACTAATCCGTATGTGTCAATATGTTGAATGACAGACTTACTGATAGATCACGCTCAGTAAAATTGTAAATGCCTCCTAAGGGTGCGAATAAAAACCCCTATGGTTTTCATTTTAATCTTTACAAGTAACGTGAGCGAAAGTTCGAGATAAGCTTGTTTTATAAAAATCACTGATTTAAATATCTCTTAGATGTCTACTGCTGGATATATACAAAGTCCTAAGAAATGTCAAAGACAGGCGTACTAACTTCGTTACTCCAGCATCTCTCTAATACGTGTTTTCCATTCTATCACCCCAACATCTATCGGTCGGAAAGCTATTATGTATTTACTAAAGTTTTACTAAGTGTTTCCTCATTTCATTGCTGATTAATTGACGTAGACAAAATTCTAGCTAGCTAGAGAGCTTTCTCTACATCGCCTACAACCTACCCGCAATTTAATTACAAGCCTTTTTAATTGCTAGGTTAGGTACTTGTACTTTTTCAAGTAACGTTCCAAAAATAAGTCGAAAAGTTTTTCCGTGTTTGAGTGCAGCGAACCCTCACTCGTTTGCCGAGTTTTTTATACCCCGTAAAAACATCTAAGGATCTTTGCGGCGACAACAAATTGGTTTTATTGAACGTGAAATACCGTATCGGGAAAAAATAGATCACTCAAGCTGGGCGTTAAGGCGATAATATTATAATCGATCATACGTTACCGCTTCAACCGCTGTAATAATATTACCATGTGTTATGACATTTGACAGATGTTATTTATAAGGATAACAAGTAAAGAGGATTACGTGAACCACTTGACAGCTCCGTGACAGGTAACTTATAGCAAGAGACAGCTGTAAGATGTACTGGTTCGTATAGATTTGAACAGTAAATGGAGATGTTGTAAGATAAGCCGTTACGGTTTTAATAAGCTTATCACGTAACCGATTTATTAATGCCCCGCGGGCCCTTGGGCTGATCTTTGAGATATATGCTATCTGAATCCGTTTTTGGTGCCTAATTTCTGTCCATTTGGACGTCAATAGCTGTGGTTAATAATATTAGATTTAGTCAGGTACTGAAAACGCCCCACGTATTTATAATAATAGATCAATTTGTTCATTTTTATTATTATTTATTTGTACACCACAAAATTAAGGAATATAATAAAAAAAAACAGAAACACGAAGAAGCAGGATATGAGAGGCGGCCTTATCGCTTAGTATCTATGCCAGATCCTGATCCTGATCCATTGAACTTTAAATAATATTGACAAAGGCCTATTATACAAATATATTTTATAACGTTATATAGTAGATTATAAATGATCGTATTAGTGTATGTACATATTAATAGTATAATTTTCTTGTTTCGGACTGACTGTTAGCTGTGCTAAACCTATTGGTTGCGACAGCGTAAAGGGGCTGTTTGGCGAGCTTCGGAGAGAAGCTCTGCCAGAAGAAATTTTGAGCCCTAGGGCTCGAAGAAACTAAGGGAACGTCTGCCTCCGGTGAGCCCGAACCTCGGCTTAGGTGACGTTTGGGATATCGGGGATCGATGGTAGTAGTATCAGTAGTAAAATATATGCTCATAAAAAAATATTAATGATCTTGAGTACTGTTAGATCTTACAACTGACTCTTGGACTAGCGGCGTTTCAAAGACCGCGCGCGTGCCCGGTTATTGTAAAGATATCTTGAATCTAATTTCACGATCTAACCAGCAGTGGAAATCGATAATTATTGGTGGATATCAATAACTTATCATTGTAGGAAGTACACTGTCTATCCACTTGTCTGAATCTAATTAGATAACTCTAAGTAGCAAGGACGTTTTGACGACCTCCGTGGCGCAGTGCGTTCGCTGTCGCATCATAAAGTTGAAGCTCCTGGGTTCGATTCCCGGCTCGAGTCTGGTCTGGTGAGAGACTTCGGCCGTTGCTAGTTAGTACCGACAAAGACGTGTCGCCAAGCGATTTAGCGTTCCGCCTCGATGTCGCGTAGAAACCAATGAGGAGCTTGGGCTTACCATTCTCCTAACAGTTTAGCCGGCTACCATCCTAGAACACATCATCACTTAAAAAATATATCACTAAAAATTAGATATATATCTCTTTAAGTGTATGACTTTGTATTTATGACTTAGTATTTCTATCCTTTTTTATATTTTCTATTCTATTCTGTCGCGTAATGTAAAGACTGAATCATGTTATGTTATTATCATGAGCTATTACCATTTCTACACGATTAAATCAAGCCATTTTTGGCAGCCAAATAGTTGCTTGTTTTTACCGCATGACGATGGCTAATAAGGGACTGAGGGCGGAAAGATTTTACGCTTTGCAAGCCCATGAAAGGGCTGTGGCTTGACGTGATGGATATGCATTCAATGTTCATGAACGTCCGTGACCTATGCGGCATGCGCAGTTGTAAAAAACCCGGCTAAGTTTGTTGTGGGCTTCTTGTTTGACTTGAGCGCGATTGGAATCCTTTAGCTTTAATTTTAAGTTGGCGAGCGTAGTTCGCGAATAGAAATAATGGAAAATGTGATACGAGTATATATGAACGCTTCATAGATGCCTGTAATAGGTTTACATGAATTAAGCTATTTTAGATTTGATAATATTTGATTTTTAGTCTTAGCTGGCTGGTAGATCAAAATTACTAAATAAACTAATAGGTAGGTGATATTAGACTCATTAGTTTCCCAAACGTCGCCTATGCCGAGGTTTGGCCTCAAAGGAGGCGAGTTAGTTTCTAGTAGTTCGAGGCTTAGTTTCTTCGTGCCCTAGGGCTCAAAATTTCTTCTGGCAGAGCAAAATTTCTCCTCGAAAAGAATTTCGAAGCTCGTCAAACAGCCCGGTTACGCTGTGGCAACCAATAGGGTTTGTACAGCTAATAGACAGTCCGAAAAAAAATAACTCATTAGTCTTCATTTGACAACTGAGAACAAGGTAGTTCAAATAATAATGAATAATTTATTAAAAATAAGAAATCTGTTGCCTTAATCTATCGCTAGAACTAGCCTTTCTCTTCAGTCAATTCCTCATTTAGTGTATCACAAAAACTCCCTTAGCTAGTTTTCTTGCAGAATATGATTGAGTTTTATCCCTGGCCATTTTGTTAGCTCTGTAGAAAAATCGGGCATGTTTCCCGAAGTTAATCTGAAGATTGAAGTCTTTTTTTTTTTCTCTCCTTTTATTATAGCAATCTAGAATTGAAGTTAGGGAAAAAGGGCGGGAAACTTCGCACTCGGCGGACGCGGCTCCCTCAAATCCCAAATTAATACATGTAAACCATTCAAAAACTAGCCACTACACAAACGACACCAAAACTATGATGTCCACAACACAACCAACACCAGTCCTTTTCAAAATTAGCCAACAAACATTAATTCGAGAAAAGCGTGATAAAACCGCGCCCGCCATATACGAAGTCTTTCCTAAGATTGAATTGTTTTTTTTTCGTTTTATGGCTTTACACAGATTAGCCAATGTCAAGTTTATTATTTTATTAGTTCTCTCTTTTTATGGCTTTGAACAGATTAGCCAATGTCAAGTTTATAGCAATGTAGAAGTTAGGGAGAAATGGCGGGAAACTTCGCACTCCGCGGACGCGGCTCCCTCAAACCTTTCCCAAATTAATACCTGTTAACTAACTACACAAACGACACCAAAACTGTCCACGACACAACTAATAAGTCCTTTTCAAAATTAGCCAACAAACATTAATTCAAGGCGTGAAAAAACCGCGCCCGCCATATACGAAGTCTCCCGCCTTTCTCAGATTGAAGTCTAGATTTACCGGCTGTCATCATTTGATAAATTAGATTATTTAATCTGTGGTTGGTTTATCTTTGGTTTTATGCAAATGATCAATCTATTTAGATAAAAAAAAAAACAGTTTTGTTTTTCAAGTTTTAATCAAGCCGTTTTTATTTATCTCTTGAACACAATGTAGTTTCGTTGGACGAGAAAATTAATAGCGTCAACGTCTATTTGAAGAACGTAGGTAATTTTTACCTGTTAATTATTGTTCCATTGTTGATCCGAGTAAGCGTATTTATACGCTGGACAATTACACGTGCGAGGTAAACAAAAAATAAATTAGTTTTGCCGGGGCAAAAAATGTGATGGACTAATTATATTTTTAAAAGTAATTTCATACCTACGGTTTTAGTGAATCACAGACCAGTTAATGCATGCGCCTCGGGGCACTAGCCGAATTTCTAATCTAAAAGCGTTAACGCTTTAGAAAACTAAGGAAAAGTGGTCACGATTGCAAGTAGTCGACCTCCGTGGCACAGCGCGTGCGCTGTCGCGTTATAAATTTGGAGGTCCTAGGTTTCCAGATCGAATCTTGTCTAGTAGGAAGCTTCGGCCGTAGCTACTTACCACCATACCGACGAAGACGTACCGCCAAGCAGTGGATGTCAGCCCGCTATCTTAGACTGTATATGTATATGTAATAACTTACCATCAGGTTAGATTGCCGTCAAAAGCTAACTTGTATTGTATAAAAACTTTGCTTTAGAGTTGAATTTATAATAATACGTGTGGATTCGAGAGGATATTTTCATATATTAATTAATCAAAAGGAGATAAAATAGCCTATCTATAAAAAATACACTTAAATCAATCACGATGCTTAATATGGTTAAGTCATCATTTAAATTGGTAAACCGTATATAAAGTTAAAATTTAGATATAATTAACCGAAAATTATTCGTAATATCTTTCGTAATAACATGGGATAATGTCCTTTAACAAGTTGATCTGTAAAAAAGGGGTTCTACGAAAATCTATTAAAAGAGGCAATCGATATTAGAAATAATTTCAAAGCTCGACCGTAAATTATCGCCACCGTTAAACCACAATGCCTCTAAAGTGAAAATAAATCAATTTGTCTCGATTGCAATGATTCTCAAAAAAGCCTTTAGCCATGCCTAAAAAGTTATATCTTGACAGAGAGATAAATAATAAGAAATAAACCCCAAGCATTCGGCTACTTCATGATTATTTTTTGGTCATAGTACTAACTTGCTTCAACGGTGAGGGAAAACATCGTAAGGAAACCTATATGCCTGAGAGTTCTCCACAATGTTCTCAAAGGCATGTGAAGTCTGTCAATTAATAAATTTATTTATTTATTTATTTATTCATAAGGCATGCCAGCGACAAGTTGTATGTTACATTTTAAATCAGTCTTAATAAGCTAGTGCTGGTGCTGTTACAACTTGTCCATTACAGGCACACTCAGCATTGCCAACAATCTCCGAATACAATTTAATTAATATTTTATAAAAATTTACAATTTAATTATGACATTGGATAATTATTAAATGGACCGCGTTGTGGACTATAACCAAACCCTTCTCATATCAAGAGGAGACCCATGCTCTGTAGTGAGCCGGCAATAGGTTGGTCATGTTGATGACAAGTTAAGGGTTGGTCGCTAACCAGCAATACATATCTATTTTTATTAAGAGATATTAAAAACTAAAGTATAAATTCAGTATGCGGACAGCCACCTAAAGATATACGGCATATTTACAATTAGTAGATTTTGCTATTTCAGTTTTTAATACTATCAACATTTCTTACTTCGAGTACATCTCTGCTTTTAAGTTGTCATCCATAAAATCATCCTTTCTTACAGCCTCTGCTCTTATATTTTCATCCTATCCTAGCCTAATATCTACCTTTAGGATTTTGTAATCCTTAACCGCTGACTGTGGCAGTAGTCATTTACCGTCCGACCCCCCCGTTATCCCAAACGTCGCCTAAGCCGTCGGCCTCACAGGAGGCGCCCTTAGGCAGACGTTCCTTTAGTTTATTCGAGCCCTAGGGCTCAAAATTTCTTCTGGCAGAACTTCTAACTATCGTTATAACTCATCGTTATCAATATGAACCTATTGCAACCTACTACATAGTACGAGTCCCTTTCAGCATAAGACGAGTTTGGACCGTAGTCCTTCACGCTGAATGAATCTAGACTTCAGACGCCTTTGATAACATTATGGAGTACATATTATTCTGAGGCATGCAGGTTTCCTTCACCGTTACAGCTAGTGATATTTCGTTAAAAATTGCGTAAATTAAATCTAAAAATTACTGTATATATGCGTTCTTGTTATTCACATATTTATGATTACTTATTTTTGTTTTTCAGGACTTTGAGACATGTGTGCTCAGCGGCGACCGTGAATGCCGCTATCTGGAGGGCGAGACGCACGAGGGAATCGGTGACCATCGCAGACAAACGCTATTCTTCTGCGGCCATGAGCCTCAGTGCACGTAGGTTTTTTTGACTAATTTGTAAGCCAAATAAATATCAGCTTCGTTCATTTTTATAATGCATTGCTTGTTCAAGTATACATATAACCTCAACCTCATTAAGCACGCCTAGCTAAGAAACAGTCATACACAGAATTGTAAACACGCACATATGCGCTAATATAACGCTATCCCAATCGCTCCGTGATGTCAACATGGGTTATGCCTGAAAATCAGCGCTGCAGTCAACTTTCACGCAGCATCAAACTGAGGCAGCGCCCTGTTTAGCCAATTTCTAAACATATAAGTTATAGATGATTAAGTCGGTGCCTGGACGCCGGAAGTCCAAGGGAAATACATATATATATCGCGATCGAATAACTAGAAAATATATAGATATTATAGATATATATATATATAATATATAGATATTATATATTGTCTTTTATCTTTTATTTAGGCCGAATTTTGTATTCATTGTTTAATATTTTTTACCATATTATAATATGGCTACCATCTAGTTTTTGCGTGTAGGTCGATTTAAAGTCTTATTAGTATATAGTTAACCTTATTAGTGTGAAAATTATTAAGTATAAAAAAGGACCCGTCGTATTAAAAAAAATACGAGCCAATTAATTAACTAGCTGATGCTATGTGTTATGACTGTAATTATGATGCCGTCATCCTTATAAAAATTACCCACTGAGACCGTCAGTTTTTACGTTTCATGCCTTTTGTACCGCAATTAATAAACGCGATTTCTTTACAGACCTTTCAACAGTCTAGAGGCTCTCCAACGGGCCAAGAGAGTGGTCGAGCAACAGTACGCTGTGGTGGGTGTGCTCGAAGATATGAACTCCACCCTGCTTGCATTCGAGCGGTACATCCCACGCTTCTTCCAAGGATCACTGAGATTATATTGGGGTAAGCAATTTATGATCTCCTACTATGTACTAATTATATTTATTTTTATTTTATTTAAAAAACTTTATTGCATATCGAACAAAAGAAAGGAAAAGAAAAAAAAAACATAATATAAAAGCAAAAGGCGACCTTATCACTAAAAGCGATCTCTTCCAGGCCACCTTTTTGAAAGAAGTCGACAGAAATAAAATAAATTATATTATTATGTATTATAGCTACTATTATAATATAACGTTGAAAAAGATAGATGAAAAATGGCGCCCTTTCGATTCTATACAAATTGTAGTTAACTTTCACGCAATCGAATAAGTAGAAAATCTTGCACTAGTCACTTGCACTAGATGACGCTAGTGGGGCCGCTAGTGGCGAATTACAAGTATTAGAAACTATAAATGACATAAGCCCAGCAGTAAACGTCCATCGGTTGATAGGATAATGGTCCTTTATGATTAACAGTTTACACGTGTAACTGATATAAGTGTTCTAACAAAACGTAAGTATCTAGTAGACTAAGGTATTTACAACGGGTGGGAATTAAACCACGATATTTCTTAAATAAAATTGCGTTTGCAAACGGTTTACACTATTATATATGCTATTTTTTTGTTGGAATTTATACAGTCGTATTAGTTAGTTATCGTCCAATTTTTAATATTTCATTGTATAGTAGTTACATTTAGATGTGAGTAACTAAACTTTGACTATGTTATGCCATTTAGATATATTTACTAGCGTACGATTTATAATACGGAAATACTAATGCAAACTATGGCAAGAGTGCGTTTTGCGAGTTTATAAGCAAATGTTACAAATGTCGAACTGTCTGAGTCTGAGCATTACAAACTTCAGTCGAAGACTCGTGTTGTTTGCCACTTATGATATTAAACTGTAAGACTACTAGACAGATATTATACGCAAAGATAATTATTAAAATCTACGAAATACTTTGAAACCATTAGACAATTCATAGACGGTAAGATATTTCTTAATTGACACACAAGATTTGACGACCTCCGTGGCGCAGCGCGCGCGCTGTCGCATTATAAAGTTAGAGGTCCTGGGTTCGATTCCCAGCTCGAGTCTGGTGGCTTCGGCCGTGGTTAGTTACCACCCTACCGACAAAGACGTGTCGCCAAGCGATTCATCGTACGATGTCGCGTAGAAACCAATGAGGAGCGTGGGTTTACCATACCCCTAACAGGTTATCCCGCTACCATTCTAGACAGCAACATCACTTACCACCAGGTGAGATTGCCGTCAAGGGCTAACTTGTAGTTTAAAAAAAAAAGTGATGTGAAGAAACTGCCCTGCTGCTGGTGATGCCTGATATTTTTTGAATGGCAAAATCTAACTGCAGTGATTTCCCAGACACAAAATCGAAGTTGCCTTTCTATTAGCATAGGTGCATTTCTAACAATTCTACATTTCTCTTTCAGAAGAACTTAACACGTTCAACCGCATCAATCGGAATGCGTTCAAGCCGCCAGTGTCTGAGGCAGTAAAACAAATCGTCCGCGCGAATTTTACGCGCGAAATCGAATTCTACGAGTTCTGCAAGCAAAGGTTGCACTTGCAGCTAAAAGCGCTCAGGGACTCATCGATCACGTTACCGGCCCCTACGCCCAATGCACGACAAATACAAAATAATTACAACTACAACATAGTATAGTGAAACTGTTGCGACTATCTAGTGGAATGTTTAGACTGGAGGTTCTTTGATCACTTCTTAAATACTACAAAAAAACTTACGTACATACCGCATTGATTTACCACTAGCCGTAGATAGAGCGCGTCATACAAAAACAAGGCGAGAATTTTTCACCAACTAACTATACATTCCTACATATCGGTATATCGATGTATTACAACCCGACTAATACACGAGACATCTGGCCGTTATATTATCTATAGCGGCGCGTAGTGCTTTGTAATTCATTCGGATTATACGACTCGAGTGTTAGAATCGGTGCCTTTCGTCCAGCCTTGTCACACACTGGGGGAAAGGAGTGCACGCGTCGCTTTTTGTGCACTACTTTTACGTCCCATTTTTTGAGCGTTAATGATCGATCTACGGCTAGTGGTAAATCAATGACATACTGTTAAAAGTTTTAATCGAAAACTTAGCTTCAATGTTTGCTGATTTAAAAGAACTTTCAACTTGCTTTACGCCTTACCTGAAAAATATTACCCTAAACAGAAACTTAGATATTGGTATTTTATATACATTGAAAGAAATAAAGAACAGCATATTATTTATGTACCTACCTACAAATAATGCAAAAAAATGAATTACTTATGAATGGTTGCATTCGAATGTTATTGAATATTAGAAAAATGTGAATGTAAATAGTTCCGGCGTTTGGTGAATAAATTAGTATAAGGATTTAGACGAAGATGATATACGATAATAGTAAATACATATCATTGATACATACGTTACATAACTTGAAAAAGTATTAATGATTTAATTATTCCATACCTTTATCCAATGAAACTCATTTTCATATATATAACTACATATTTAATTTTATAAGCCTAGATATTGTTATCTTGCTGTCTTTCTTTCAGTTAATATCAACTTATTTACCCTTTTGACCTGGCAATTGTCTTAAGTTCTATAAAACACCTCATAACTGAAAAAGGTAATTAAGAAATGTATGTTGTAAACACATGATAACATCTGATAAATTGTAAAATACACTATACTAATGTATTATTTAAGTTAATGACTTGAATTCGTTAAAAAATGTGTTGCCCCTTGATACTGTTAAAGATAAAATACATAAGTATTATCTGTGTATTATATTCTATAAATGTAAATAAGTATTCTAGTTACTAGATTTATCGATTTATAATATTATTAAGAAGCCTAAATGACGAAACTTTTAGGTTAGTTTGTATTCAACTATTGTGGCAACTTATTTTTAAGCTTTCCGTCCTGTCTTTTTTGTATCATAGTTTCATTCACATTGTATTAAATTCATTGTTGTAGCCTTGTTTCTGCATTACTATATTTAGTTATTTATTAACAATATCATCCAATAATTGTGATATGTTTAGTCTTTAAATGATATTGTGAAGTATAGGTACTTACATTAAAATATGTAAATCATGTTTAATTTGTTTATTTTCATCATCATCATCACGATCAACCCATTCCCGGCTCACCACAGAGCACGGGTCTCCTTTCAATATGAGAATGGTTTGGCATAGTCCACCATGCTGGCCGTGTGCGGAACTCTCAGACGTGCAGGTTTCCTTACGATGTTTTTCTTCACCGTTGAAGCAAGTGCTATTTTAATTGCGAACATAACTCCGAAAAGTTATAGGTGTGTGCCCGGGTTCGAACCCCCGACCTCTGATTAGGAGGCTGACATCCTAACCGCTAGCCATCACAGCTATTTATACTTAGATACATTACGTGATAAATATTCTCTATCGCATAAATCGAAAGAATACTATAAATGGTTGTTCCCAAATCTCACTGCAATGTGATGTTGTTTACAAGCCTTGCTTTGTGCGAAAGCGTGTTCCCATATCCTATTCACCTGAGGTTCAAGTTCTAGAAGTTGGAGTTAACTTCTTCGCCTCTGTAGCTAGAAGTAGTATCACAGCTTATCTTAAGTAGTATTTTAGCCCAAATTTAAGCTTGGCAGAGACTTGACACAGCCAAGCTGTGGGTAAATCAAACGCCAAGTAAAAAATTTTATACATTCATTTATTCGTAGGTTTATTGCTAAAACAGGTGTCAAAAATAACAATAATAAAAAATCGTAATCGTTTCCGCATTATTTCATATAGTAATAATTAATATGGCCACATTGAAAGATTTCAGGTACATACAAAATAAAAACCATCTCAATAAATATTGCTGATGCCTTACCAGTAATAATAATTTAATTCCGTAATTTCTATTAGTCTTTGTTCTTAATAGAATATCAAAAGCCGAAACAACAAATATTATAAATTCTCTGTTAGGAAGTATTTGAATATGTTGTCATGAATTTGTAAATATAAAAATAGAAATATTGTATCAAGTTCGTAACATATTATAGAACAGTACATATTTCCCACTTCGTTACACGTGTAGGTTTACTTTTATAATTAAACTTGACTTCTAAGGCAATTACTTAACACTTCATAAAACTTCAAAACCTAACAAAGACTAATTCTGTCATATTATATATTTTAATTTAATTATAATAATATAGGTATTTCGTTATCTAATTTCAGTAGTAATGTGAATAAAATCTTGTTAACTAGGTGATTTTTGACATAACGTTATACAATATGATATAGTTCAACAATAAAATTGTATTAAAATATTAATATCATTCAGAATTTATCTCTCAAAATATTTACAAAGGAATAGAGAGGACTAGCTCACGCGCCTCGTCCACTGGACTCTCCATGTACCTATTATTGCTTCTTTATTTTCCACAAGGAGCTGTACTATAAATTAATGATAGTACAATTATTCGACAAACATAAAAGTCGTTACGGCAAATGGCACTCTAGACGAGTCGACTCACTCGTATTTGTTTATACTACGACTACTCTATATGTATATCACAAAACGTTTTCAATTTTAGCCTCAATAATTTAGGACTCCATTTTCACTCGCCAACGTACTGATTGCAGCTGCAATTGAATCAGGCACAGGAATGTGACCAGCAATGCAATGGGCGCCCCGCTAGCCGCTTTGCACGCACTCAGCCGGATAGAGACCTGCCGGACTCCTCACTTGTAATCTCCTGTCGCCCCCGTCGGGCAACATTAACTCTTCACCTACCGAGTAGATAACGTTATCTCAGTAGAACGACGGGTGCCAGTCCACGGTTGGATGGAGTGCGGATGGCGAATTTGGGGAAGCAGCAGCACCGAGTGCTAAGCAATCAAAACAGTAGTTCGCCCCGCTGTTATTGTCCCAGAATTGCTGGCCCTTACATTGGAATCTCACGGCGATTTCCATTCTCTGTCCAGATGAAATACATGGTGCATATAACACGAATTGAAACCGGTCTGAATATCCGTCGCATGAACCTTGTACATACGTCGCCTGTAAGTCCGTGTACGTCTTCCAGCGATTCATTGTGTACCGTATATGCACAGTTTTGTGAAAGTCTAAATTTCGCACTCTAACTGATCCACAGATTGTGACATGAACACCATCACAGACGCGCGAACTCTCTAGGCACACATTTTGTTTTTCAAGCTTCTCTGTTACGTCGCGTTGGAGTTGGAATAAAGGAACCAGGGTTAGAGCACCGAGACGCGGGGTAGGTCGGGTCGGGGGTGAGCTTTGTACATCACAACCAGAGAGATCGTCGTAGGCAGATTTTGGGATGACTGGTATTTCATCCATGAAAGTTTTCACATCAGCCAAGTCGAGTCCTAGTACGTCAGCAAAGCGAACTATTTTCTTTCTACCTGGGGTTCCCGGTGGAGTTTTTCCAGTTTTCAATGATGAACATCTGCGAACTCGCTGTGGTCGGTCGTCTTCTCCTTCATCTTCTGTTTTTGTTTCAGTAGTTAGTAATTTTGGGTCAATCTCAGGTGCAGGCGACAGTTCTTTTTCAACAGGAACTTCACTGGTAACTATTTGTGTTAACTCTTCGCTTTCACCATTGCTCAGGATAATTCCACTACATTCATCGTTCTGTTTTTCCTCACTATCTAACAATATTTCTTCATCATCAAGAGTTTCACTATCAGTAATTGACAAAATTTCTACAATTTCTGTAAGATCATTTTCTATAATATTTTCTTTTTCAGGCACATCATCAATAGCAAAGGAGGGATCACTCTTCGCTGATTCAAATTCCGAATCGCTATCTAAAGTCGAACTCAATTGTGAAATAAGACTAAACCGATCTGTACTTGTAACAGGCTGTACCAAACAATCGATTTCATCGTAACTATTTTGTCGAGCGCAGCCTTCAAATGTTATAGGAGAATATAATGGTTTATCTGCATTGCCATTTTCTTTTGCAGCGGGTTGTAGTTTAACTGGCGATTCCGTGTAAAATGCTGTGGAAAACTTAAATCCATTTTTTCCTTTATCTGGTTGCTTTAACATTAATTTATTGTGCTCTTTGTGATTATCATCCGTATCGATATCCTGAAAAGGCAGATCGGCGTCTTCAGCTGGTTTTTCTGGAAAAGGCGCATCGTATTCATCGACAGGACTGGACGGACTTCCGCATTCAAGTTCAAAGTCATAGAACGTATCGAGGTCCCGCTGTGAGTGTGCTGAACTAGTAGGTCGGTGTGCAGGATTCTCGCGTGTGAGCCAGCTGTGCTCGCATTCGCCCTCCTGTGTCGCCCCGAGGTTGCGGAGGCGAGAATGTAAGTCCCGGGCGAACGCAGCGGCGCGACCGCGGCAAGACATCGGCAAGAGCGACGTCAAACCGCACTGGGGTCCGGTGCGATCACCGCTCATCTGCGTCTGAAAAGATTAAAAAAAAATAAGATTATCTGTTTGCAATTTTACAACTGGTAACTGCTTCGTTGGATTTTACTTTAATTACGAATCACAAGGACTTGTTGTTGACTCCTTTTTTGTATCAAGATATCAGGAATTGGGCCTTAGTATCAGGCCTAGTAATAATGACTATTGCAATCCACATTAGAGCAGAAAAAAGGATCCCGCTTCTTATCTCTCTCGTTAGACAGCGATGTCCTTTGCCGAGCAGTGGGGCATTTATAATTTTCTTTAAAAAAGAGGAAATTTATAAATATTCCAAATCACCAAGGTTTTTGGGCATAATCTGAAAATCCTCATTCTATTTTGACGACCACCGTGGCGCAGTGCGTGCGCCACAGAGGTATTATAAAGTCGGAGTAACTGGGTTCGATTCCCGGCTCGAGTCTAGTCTGGTGGGAGGCTTCGTCCGTGGCTAGTTACCACCTTTTTTTTTTTTCACGCTGGGAAATGCTTTTACGCATCCCCTCCGGAGGCGACGCATGCAAGACTGCGCCGCTTCCGACGGGGTATGTGGAACTCCCCGGCGGCCAGGCTGGCGACCAGAATACCCACTAAAACCCAGCGATGCTCCTTCGCGTCGCCTGGTGGCTGGGTCACGGGAACACTTATGCACTCGACCGCGGCCCAGCCAGGGCTAGTTACCACCCTGCTGACAAAGACGTCTCGCCAAGCGATTTAGCATTCAGGCACGATTTCGCGTAGAAACCAATTAGGAGTATAGGTCTACCATACCCCTAACAGGTTAGCCCGCTACCTTCTTAGATTGCATCATCACTTACAATCAGGTGAGATTGCCATCAAAGTCTAACTTGTAGTGGATAAAAAAAAATATTTATTTAATATTGTTATTATCGCCAAAATAAAAAAATACTATAACATAAATATTATTACATTACAAACTTTATATAACGCTGTGCATATAATTAAAAGCTAATAAATTTTCTGATGACAGATTTCATCAGCATAAGTATTATTTCATCAGCGTACGGTACTCATAACGCACCTTAACGGATACACTAAACTATAAAATACGATCGGTTCAATCGTGACTATCATGACATGAAAACGAATGTCAAGTGTGAACGACCTCGATAAGATAACACAGCTTCACTGCGATCAGCACGCGTTGGATTGCAGATAACAAATGGAATGTAAAAAAATATATTGTAGGTGTAGTAAATGAGCCATCACGCTATTTATAATTTAATAATAAACAATTTGTAGTTACAGAACAAAATATGTGTATACAATTGTTTTTTTTTTAAGTATAAATAATAGCACTATTTTCTGTAAATAATTTTATAACATCAAATTTTAATTTGATGTTGAGGAAAACATCGTGAGGAAACCTGCACGCCTGAGAGTTCTCCATAATGTTCTCAAAGGCGTGTGAAGTCTGACAATCCGCACATGGCCAGCGTGGTAGTCTATGGCCAAACCCTTCTTATATTGAGAGGGGACCCTGCTCTGTAGTGAGCCGGAAATGGGTTGATCATGATGATGATGAAATATTAATTTAAACGTGAGTTTTGAATCTAGTCATCAATGAGATTATTCTTAATGTAGTCATAAACGTAATCGGTTAATCTTCCTATCAAATTTTTAAAAATTATAAACTAATTAGAATTCTGTAGAAGGTAAATTGGTTTTGGATTAAATAATGGCACTATTTAAAATATATATAATTTAACATCAAATGTAAATTCAAGCATGGTTTATAATTTTAATCATCAATAAGATTAATCTTAAAGTAGTTAAAGTTTTATAGTTAGGTAAGGTGTAAATTAATAATAGCATACTGCTATTGCCCTGATACTTTTTCAGAGTCGGAATAAATAACACAAACAGTTTACATAACATTATATTTAAAACAGTACCTAGCTATGATTTAAAAAGACCATTCAGGACTTAGTTTTACGCGAAATATTAGTGCGTGTAACAACACACAAGTTGGTGCGTGTTTAGAAAAATATATTATCAAGTATAATATATTTAACAACTTTTAGGTTTTCGAAAAAAGATACAATTACTGTAAAATAACTTTCTGTTTCATTTCAAGTGTATAAATTATTCTTATTCTATTTATGTTAAACAAAGGTACAAGTGATTGCTGCGCGTTAATTCAAGGGGCCTTTTACAATTCGTTAATAGGTTGACTTAGTTACATACCAATCTTTTGTTACTACACGAACATTACAAAACACAACGTTGCAAATAGATTGAAGAATTGTGCAGATTTGCCTGTTTTATGCGGATTACAACAAATTAAGCTTAATTATACACCGTGGACTTTCACAAAATAACTTTATATTATATTCACTTTTTATATATACCTAATATAATTAACTATTTATTACCTCAAGCTGATACTACCATAAATTCGTTAAACAGCTGGTCGCGAGAAACTTTTATTTTCCGTGACTAAAAGTGTCCTTCCTCCACTCTCTGGGATGGAAACTATTTCTAAGCAATATTTTAAAATAACAATGATTGCTAATCTGGGTAACAAAATATTTTTCTTAATCCGCGGGAATGTTCGGGGTAGACCCCGATATTGATAGACCGAAAAGCAACCAGGGTCCGAACATAGGAAAAAAAACACAAATACACTTTCGCATTTATAATATTAATAATAAAGTTTACGTAAGAATATTGTTTCATTGTTTTATATAACTGTAATTTTACTGGATTGTAATAAGAACGAATACCCATTTGTTTCGTGACATTGGGACATTGTGGTCAAGTTAATATTTTTATGTTCTCCACGGATTCACTCACGTTTTCTAAATGACGTTATATTATTTAGCATATGTAATATGAGCAACACAGATACCGTACTCAAGGGCATAAAAAAACTCCCTTCTAAGCAATAGATCACAAGAGAGGGTATTTTACAGATTTCTCCGTTCATGGTATTACAACAAATTATTGTTATTATCCAATTATTGTTTACTGCATAGATTCTTAACTAGATGAGAGCATAAATGATTCTTATTTAGCATAAGACAAATCCGCCGGTGGGTGCACCAAAGACCTCAATGTTTGGAGCGCCAATAAATGTAATGCAGTGACGGCTGTCCGCCCACGGCCATACGTCACGTGATCTCACTTCGGTGCCAAGAAAAACAGAGACGTAGCAAGAAGGCGTCACAGAAATAACTGATAGCTGAGGCATCTGCCGAATTTACACACAACTTCCTGCGGATATAGATTTTCCTTTAAGAATATTAACGGGTAAATATTATTACAGGTTTTAATTTAATATATCTTTTGCAGTTTTTTATAATGGTAAATGCTTTTACGTTCATCATTCTGAACTTCGGTATTGCGATTATTTATCGCTTGCCTATTTTATTAGGTACATAGTTTTTAGTATTTCCTGTCACGGATCTATGTTATATTTTTCTTAACCACTACAAGTCTGCCCTTGACGGCAATCTCACCTGATGGTAAGTGATGATGCAGTCTAAGACAGCCCAACTGTTAGGGGTGTGGTAAACCCATACTCTTGGTAAACCAATTGGTTTCTACGCGACTTCGTGCCGGAACGCTAAATCGCTTGGCGACTCGTCTTTCTTTGTAGGGTGGTAACTAGCCACGGCCGAAGCCTCCCACCGGAGAAAAATATATGCGAAATTACAATCACTGAGCAATACGCACACGCAGCCAATAGTATTTATAGATACAAGTTAAAATCGAAAATAAATCCACGTTCTGTTTTATACAGCTTAAAGTGCCTTAAGAGATTAAACGCATCACAGAAGGCCCTTCAGATAAATTTAGTTTAGGCGTCCAATGGTGTGCTATTATTCAATCGAGCCGGTCACCGCTCCGGGCCTCTATATCATTATAAATAACTAGCTCTTTGGTCTTTAATCTTAAATAAGACATATAAAATCTTCCACCTGACTGATAGTTAATGTTTTTTTTTTTAATCCAGCCAGGTTTAAAAAAACACAGCGTAAAATAGGCGGTAGTTTACACTATTTCATGAAAACTGTGCTAATGAGGCAGACTCCAAAACGGATGTATTATGAATTTAATTTGTTTTAAAGGCTGTTGAATAATTAATTTAATAGAGTGGATTCCGCTTAACGTTTTTAATATTTGCGGAAAATAACGGATTGAATCTAGATTCACAGGTCGGAGTGCCTACACCAAAAATTCTCAAGTAGGCAATACTTGAGAATTTTTTAATTGCCTATTGTGCTAAACCCTTATTCTGATCCCTGAATCGTTTACTTTGACGTTGCTTAGGATAGCTTATACTCCAGAGCAATCTTAGTAGTAAATTAGTAAAGTACGTATTATATTAATTAAATTAAATTAATTATAGATCTTTTAAATGAATAATTATTGTAAGTTTTAAATTAATTTAATGGTTTATGTTTGCTATGTTCTTAAATATTTAAATGTACTGATTTAATTTAAAATAAAGCAAACAAGGTCTCTTTTCATGAAAGAGGACACCCTGTTAAAAAAAAATACATTAAAAATGCATTTTCCTACTGTTTTGAAAATGTTGTTTCTTGTTGTAACAGTGTTGGTATGCGACGTAATTATCAGACATATCATATATGTACTTGCAATTTGTTTAAACTTGTCTTATATTATATATCACATATTAAAAAGAGATTTTTAATATGTGTATATGTATCAATATCTATATGTATGTATTCAATATTTAATATCTTATAATGAAACTCCCACCATACATTATGTATTTCGTCTGGTGGGAATTTCATCAGCGGTGGCTAGTTACCACCCTCCCAACAAAGACGTGTCAAGCGATTTAGCGTTCCGGCACGATGTCAAGTAGAAACCAATTAGGAGTATAGGTCTACCATATCCTTAACAGGTGAGCCTGCTACCATCTTAGACTGCATTATCACTTACACCAGGTGAGATTGCCGTCAAGGACAAATTTGTGACGCCTAAAAAAAATTTAAATCGCATAAAGGGTATTTATTACAAGTAATATATATGTCATTTGGCAGCAGCCTACATTGCATTGCTTGTTTCTGTCTACGTGACCAGTGGTAGATAAAAATAGGTAGGTATATCATCATCATGATCAACCCACTACCGGCTCACTATAGAGCGCGGGTCTCCTCTCAATATGAGAAGGGTTTGGCCATAGTCCACCACGCTGGCCATTGGCAGGCTTCACACGCCTTTTGAGAACATTATGGAGAACTCTGAGGCGTGCAGGTTTCCTCACGATGTTTTCCATCACCGTTGAAGCAAGTGATATTTTAAATTATTAAAAACGCACATAACTCCGAAAAGTTAGAGGTGCGTGCCCGGATTCGAACCGCCGACCTCTGATTAGGAGGCCGACGCCCATACCACTAGGCTATCACCACTTAAATCGCATAAAGGGTATTTAATACAAGTAATGTATATGTCGTTTGGCAGCAGCATACATTCCATTGCTTGTTTCTGTCTACGTGACCAGTGGTAGATAAAAATAGGTAGGTATATAATTTAGTGAATTATTGGTTCCGATATTATTTGAAGAGACAAAAAATTCCGGTAGAAAGTAGAAAGCAAATTAATAAAACTTCAAAATAAGCTCCAAATTAATAAATGAAAACTATCATAAAATACTTTAGATGAAATGTGGTTCTTCACTCACTGTAGTGAGTAACAAGTAAACTAGATACTGTTTATGGTAATAAAAGACTCAATCAGAAAAGCATTGTACTTTTCCTGCTGCTTACACGACCTTCCTCACTAATGTTAAACATTATCATGCAGCTAACGATACATTCAAAGCGCGATTTATTTACACATACCTACTATACACTTATTAAAAATCATACTTAGTGTTTATTCCAAATAGACGCGTTAACTTTCGTGTATTTAATCCAGTCACATATATCCTATCTTGTTAATTATATATTTTTAATAATATAAAGAAAGCATAAATTCAAGATTTTAATTCAATTAATCTTTATTCAAACAGTCCTTTATAAGGCACTTTTGACGCGTCAATAATTTACATAGTAGTGTTTTAATGGTGATAACTAAATTCGTAAACTTAAAACTAAAGCTTTGAGGGTTTCAAACGCGCCCCGGTCTAAGAAGAAGCCCACAACAAACTAAGCCAGGTAAATTTTCATTTTGTTGTCACCATCTCACATGCCACTTAAAATTATAAAGAGCTATCTTATTAGAGCAATATTTCATATCCATGACTTCCCCGACCTAAGCGCTCCCCTCCGAAAGAAGAGACCTAAACATATCCTTCATGACCCTGACCATCAGATGACTACTGACAACATACTCGTACCACCTACCACACAATCATACGCTACACACCGTCTTCGCCGGCGAAGACGAGGTCCCCGCTATCTTATGTCATCTGGACGTGGGCTCCTTCCACGGCCTCGGAGACGTACGGGCCACTCATAGTCCGACCTCCCCGTTATCCCAAACGTCGCCGAGTCGTCGAGGTTCGGCCTCAAAGGAGGCGCCCTTAGGCAGTCGTTCCGTTCCTCGTGTTTTAGCCCTAGGGCTAAAAATGTATTCTGGCAGAGCTTCTTTCCGAAGCTCGAAAAACAGCCCGGTTACGCTGTGGCAACCAATAGGGTTAGTACAGCTAATAGACAGTTAAAAAAAAAACCCATGCTTGTTTATCATTTACATAATCCTTTACACTATTGTAGGAAAATATATATATGAAATATAATACATATGAAATATGAAATAGATATAAATAAATTAAATAACGATGATAAAGGTATTTAAATGTACCCCGAATATAAACAGCAAATGTTATTATTCTTTGATATAGTAAAGGTTGAATGTGAATTTGATTACAAAGAGTGAAAGTTGAGCTGTTAGAGATAGCTCTAAATATAAACATAGCATTCAAGTAAACGATTCAATGTATCATGATACTTTTAATGAATTATACAATCAGGTAAGTATAAATATTTTGCAACAATAACAATATGATTATAAAAAAACTCGTATTTAGGAGTTAAACAAAGCGGTCAAAGAAGGGGAAAGTTAACTTAAATTTATTTATTAATTTATTTAGAAAGTCGTGTGAAATATTTATTATTGTCATTTTATTTTATTATATTTCGCAAATGCAATGAAATATTTTAAAATATGTTTATATATCTCCTATATGTAGGCAGTGGCTTGCTTAGAATGTAATTCCTCTGGGAATACAGGTAAATAGGCACCAGGTTACTAGTGCTTTCATCTTGTTGCCCAGTATCTTCCCTCAAATGGAAATATTTCAAATTGTTTGTAGGTCTAGGTCTGGTTACTTATATAACAATATAAATACGGTGAAATAACCAGCGTTGAAAATCGTTTAATAGAGATGCATTCTGTTCTAAATTCATTTAACTGAATAAATACTACATCATTTTTACTAAAAAGCCTTTTTTTAGACTAAAAAGTAACGGAATGAAGAACGATTATAATAAAACAACGACCGAAAATATAAAAACAATTTGTTGTCTGTGTAAGTATTTATACAAATATAAAAGGCTGATTAGTCAAGACATTTTGTTCCGTGGTTTACTACTAGATATATAGCTAATTAAGGGTATAATTTTTATTTCAAACTCGATGATCCAATGAATTCTGCACCACAAACAAATTTCCCATTATCATAATATTACCATTTTACCAACTTTTACCGCTATCAAGAAGAACCAAGTTATTTTAAAAAACACATATGTCTGAATAACACGTATTTTAAGAGGAGCCCAAAAAAATGTCCTTGTGTCAAGCCATTTTCAAGATTTTGCGGAACACACTCACTGCAATTGAATTTCCCTAATGATAAATACATTAAACGTGTGAATAATAGCATTAGATAATAAATAGATTGTAAACATTAGGCGTTTATATCATAAGAAACTCAATGAAGAATGTCGATAGCACGTTCATTGAACTCTGCGATAAGACAATTGTGGATACTTGGATACTTGTACACGCTGATATTGGCAAATTTATTGCAACCGGCAGGGACTATTTGTCCTCTGATTTAACAAGGGTAATAAACGACGTCAAACATAAGGATGGGCTTCAAAACGCTATGATGTATGAAAGAACAAGTGACAAAGAAGTGAATGCTTATAAAAGAGATCATAAAAGTTTTGATATATTTGACAAGATTCTAGAAACAATAACATTATCAAACAACATGATTAGATCTTAGATTATAGTTTAGTTTATTTGAGCTCAATATTAAGATAGATAATACGAGTAGATCTACGATAAACAGTGACGTGCATTTAACAGCATGCAATAAGAATAGGTTTGGAAAAAACTTTTTTTCTAAGTTTACTTAATAAAATGTTTTTTTATTAATTCATCTTTTTCATTCTATTCCACGAGAACGCTAGGCCTGACACATCTTTAGCCACTCAGCTATAATCAGGAAAGTTTAAATGGGACGTATTAATGCATAAGCCAAATAACCCTGGCCTTTGGATTCGGTTTTTACAAAATTCCTTAGGCAGTGTCAGGTAATATTATTCTGCCGAAACTATTTGTCAAGGTTTTTTAATCAGATGTTCTGAAGTTTTTACAGCTACGGTATCCAACCCAATGGCATGGCACAGGGGAAACCCGGGCAAAGCGAATAGTACCCACTACTCCCAAATTTTTCGTTTGCCGGCAGCCGCGTTATTATATCTACCAACCTAATTATTTGCTTTGTCATGGTACCATATTCACTTTACCCGGTGTCCCGGGCAAAGTGTATAGTAAAAGTGTTGTAACAAATTTAGCTAATAACTAATAGTTAAATTTAATATTAATTGTAAATATTACACTGTACTGTAATTTCATTAAATAAAGACATATTATAAATAGTTGTTTTAATTTCCCCAGCTATAACTAAGCGACAATGATCAAAAAGTAGCTTAACTTTGCCCACATATATCGTGATTAAATGAAAATACACTTTGAAAAAAATATCTTGTTTTATAATTTAAAAAAAAATGCGAAGGTACTTTTTCCCCAACCTATTAGTAAAGTATAGAAATTTAAATACATCACCTATTTAAGTGTTGAAACAGGTACTTTGTTATTTCAATTTGTAAATATAAATATTATAAAAAACATCATGTTTAGGGTTTAAAAATATGACGTTTGTTGACGTTGAATTTAATTTTACTTTTCTACCTATTTAATTGATTTTTAACCTATTTATTTGGTTCTTTCTTAGTGCAAGCCCATCCAGAAATAGGAAGTTATAGTTTCATGTTTCTATTGCGGTTTATACTGGGCTTAAGTGACAGTCAGTCTAACTCTTACAAAAGACGTATATGAATGTACTTGTTTCTTGAAAATTTACAAATAACGCCTTTTGTAACGAATATAACACTGTTTGTGTTAAATGAGTTGCAACACAATTTGTAATTATATATGTATTTTGGGAAGGAGGAAGGAACAAGGAGACGCCATCACCACTGCCAAGCACGTGGTCGGCTGGCTATTTTGGTTTATATAGGAACGTCTGGATGCGTCCACAAACTATTTTAAAACATAGTTGTGTCTCAAAATAGTGCAAAAAGTGTCTCTGCGTTCGAAAGACACGATACTTTTACCGTTCAAAAAACTCGCTATAGATATATACTTTGAGATACTTATATGGTATTTAACGAACGTTTGAATTTAAGATCAGTTTTCAGATCGTTATTTCAATTCTTAGCCACAGACAAACAAGTTAGGTAAGATAAGAAGATATAAATTTCTTTTTTGGAGGCCACTTAAACAAAATTTTGGTTTTTAATATAATTTATAACAATTGCTATTCCAATATACATATCTAGGAACGTCAATGGCGTAGAGGAAAAACAACGGTTTAATAAAAGGTAAATGTAAATACATAAAATTGCAGGATTGCTTTTGGCGCTATAAAATGATGAATTATTTTATTAATAGTTTTGGCTTCTAGTCAAGCTTTAAGATAAGCGAGGATAGTTTTAATTTTTTATCGCAACATTACATAGGCATATACAACAGGTATAGACACGTATACCTGCTTTCCAAAAACATCTATGACACAGATGAGACTAATTACTAACCATTGCCGGCTCACTACAGAACACTACTTTTTAAGAAATTAAAATAACACTTTCTTCAACGGTGAAGGAAAACATTGTGAGCAAACCTGCATGCCTGAGAATTCTCCATAATGTTCTGCCAATCCGCACATGGCCAGCGTGGTAGACTATGGCCAAACCCTTCTCATATTGAGACCCGTGCTCTGTAGTGAGCCGGTAATGGGTTGATCATGATGATGATGATGAATTTCCCAGATTTTTGCATATTAGATAACTGTTTATTGTAAATCGAACAGACTAACGCTTGCTATCCAAGATTTGTGAGAAAATAAATGGTCGAAGACTTTGACTAATGAGCTAGCCAAGTCTCTTAATGACTAGAGAGCTATAATAGTTATATGAATATTGTCAAAGTCAAGGCAGAAAATATCACCTATACGTAATGTAAACTTGGTACAATTGGTAGTGGTAATATTTTTCTAACCAACACACCGTTTCATAACTTACAAGAGTCAACGATAAGGTCAAATAAATCTGAGATTGTTCCGATGTTATATCCCAAGAAGGAACAGATACTGGGGCCTTGGCATTGTATACCTAATGGGCAATTACTTATACGCAATATTACACGCTAGACGAGAATGACCGCTATCTGCCCTCGCCAATCGACGATAATATACTTATACATAATATTTTTGTTATTCGACGATTCTATTCTGGAATATGTTTTGAACTCCTTGTAAGAGTTTCAACTCTTACGCTGACACGTGCCTATAATTTAAAGATATAATAAATTAGAATGATTTTGATAAAGTAATTACTTTAAATGCGGTGAGGTAGATGATGTTTTTCAATTACCTACCTACTTTTAAATATTCAATTCTCTTTCGAGCCTCCTCTGTCTACAGACAACAGAAGGTTTTAAATCTGTTGTTGAAATATTTCTGCAGAAGTAGGTTGTGTGGGTACATTTTTAGTAGTCATACTTTTGTTTTGTTCTTTTTTTATAATGTTGTTTTAGTTATAAGTTTATTAGGAGTTATTTCTTTTTAAATAATGTTGGCATGTCCGTTTCGGACAAAAGTCCCAAAAAAGAAAATAGATTTAAAAAATAAAAATAAAACAGATATCCGAACCTGCTGGATTCAAATCACGTCCTCACAAATGTTGGTAAACTAATTAATAAAAAAAAAATGGTGTCAACGCTCGTTCAAAGTGTCTAATTAAAAAAAGAGTCTTTATAAGTAGGTAGGGCCTTCTTGATGTCGCTTACAATCACAGGACAAAAACGGTTGGTAATGAACTCTGGCCGCGAAAGCCTTAGATCCTGTTGGTTACGAAAACCTAGCTAGCTACATTTAGATAATTTAATGATTGATATTTCTTTCAAGTAATTAAGTAGTGTGTTGCTCGACATGAATTAGTTCCCGGCATCCTCCAAGCAATTGTTTTGTGTCCGAAATTTGACACAGGTTGAGCGCAACACTAATGTAAAATTTAATTCAAACTTAATGATTTTTTTTTATCTGTTTAGTTATTTTATTTGTTTTCATTTTCGTAGTTATCTTTTGAACATATAATTGTTTTATTAAATGTAAGTTGGTTTCAATACGAATTACAAAGGCGATGGAATGTAGGTTATTTTAAAGTAAAAAAAAATTATCGAAAGACTTTAAACTAACTGTAATCATACATCAATTTATATATTGAAGATGTCGACCTGTATTTTGACAATATAATATTATCAATGATTAATCTAGATTACTAGATACGAGGTGAAAATCAGTTCATGCTTTGGACCGGTTTCGAGAAAATTCTCGCGCTTTCTATACTAGACGGGACGGGACTATACTAGGGGACGGGAAATGAAAACTATTTTTGGGTTACACGTATTTATAAGTAACAGAGGTATTATTATTTATCATATGACACAATATTGGTATTTTTCAGAACTATTATTCACTGGAATGATAAAATCATGATATATATGTGGATCAATTGTCTCACAGTAAACGTGTTGATTGGAAATATTATGTGATAGTAACAAGTATTTTTGTACACAGCAGATAAACTACTAATGAGTCATAGCATTCACCCGTACCGTGTATTATATTTTTAAAATTTACGAGGAAATATCGGTAAAGTAATATTAATAATAGAATACTTTTTTTAGATTAGGATTTTTACTTTTTTACTGTGGATTATTCTCGGGTGACTGAAATCTGTCTAGCTTTTGCTTTCTCACTCGGACTGAAATTCGGGAGCACCATTACTTTCCCGGTATTGGTTTTAATGACTTGAAGTCTATGGCCTGCCATTTTGGTTAGGTTAGTACATATTCTACTCTTCGTTTTCGGCTACATCTGCGAGTCGCGTCGCTGGTGAATTTGGTCGAAGAAGCTCGCAATGTAACGATTGCACTACGGATAGTCTTTCGTCTGAACATACGGCGTGCAAGAATAAATACGTATTTCTCTACGTTGAGCGTTCTGGTCTCTCAATGAACCTTGTAATTTCTGGTAAACCTCGAGGCACTTACAATCAGACGCAATCATCGATTCCGCTGAACGTGAAGCCTCGGTCTTTGCAATACCGTTTTTTTTTTATTTGCAACAAACAATCCGTCCATCATCAATGTTAGCTCGGATGGTAACAGTAAGTTTGTGTTTTTTTGCCGCCTACAAGTATATTGTTACGACGGTACGTATGCATAAATTAAACACAATGTGTTTAACGATTTTAGTTAATGCCTCCATAAAACTATGCTTTACACAGATTCAAAGAAAATCTATTTTCATTTCATGAGAAATTTTACGTCCAATTTCCGAGACAAATTGCAATCTGCTTCGGTATGCTCACAAAGGAATAAATTTAAACTGTTTTAACTCATTTTGAGAAATACTTTTTACTTTATAAACAATCACGTAAGACACTTTGGAAAATTCTAAAAGAACACTTCTCAGTTGACGGAAAAACATGTAACATACAAGAATGAAATCAAAGAAGTAAACTTTAAGAAAATACAGAGGTTTATCTATTCCACACAGAGTTGGGAGTGCTCTAAAAATGTTTGACTGTCATTTAAGATCTCTAAGACCTTGTGCTTGTAATGAAATCTATAAAAATAAATAAAATTGGAGTGTCTGTTTGTAATATTGAAATAACCGTTTTTACTACATGCATATTAATATGTATTCGGTACATACACCAAAATAACATTTTTTACAATTTTTGTCTGTCTGTCTGTTTGTTTGTTCCGGCTAATCTCTGAAATAACTGGACCGATTTTTACGGGACTTATATTGGCAGGTAGCTGATGTAATAAGGAATAACTTAGGCTACTTTTATTTTAGAAAAAGTCTTTTGTTTTAGAAAAATAAAGTAATGTTGCAATGTCCAAGTACTGTTCAGTACCGCGCGCAGGATTGAAAGACAAACAAACACACTAATTCAGCGCAGACGAAGTCGCGGGCGTCAGCTAGTATTTTATAAATTAAAATTTGTGTATATTGTTCGTAGTTTACGAACCGTTATCTAATCTCATGATTATTTGTGCCACGAATCCCAAAACACCCTACCGAAGTTCCATCACTATCTGATCATTGGGTTTGGTGGACTTCTATTTATATACATATCTGTTATTGTATTTTTATTTTTTTGTGTTCGTTTGTTTTGATTACAGAAACTGGCAACTCTCTGATACACACAGATACCTTGACATGGTGTGAAATTTAAATCACAAGTATTATGCCTATGGGTATGCATTTTTGAGATACGGTGTTATTCTCTGGGGAAATAGCACTGATGCTCCGGATCTCTTCATATTACAAAAAAAGTGCGTACGCATATTAGTAAACACAAAAAGTACGGACTCATGTGTGCCCCATTTCAGGAAATTAAAAATCCTCACCCTACCTTCAATCTATATCTTTGAAATGTGCAAATTTGTCAAAAAAAATCTACACTTTTATAAAAAAAAAGAAGAAAAACCTCGTCGATATCCCGAAAAATATACAAACAAACTAACCCTCCCACCATCAAAGCTAAAACTCCACACCTGTAGTCCCTACGTAATGTCTGTGAAAATATATAATGGTCTGCCAGACTGCATACGAAACTTAGAAAAAGATAATGAATTTTACACAGT
The DNA here is from genome assembly GCA_928268935.1 of Lasiommata megera. Classification (NCBI taxonomy): domain Eukaryota; kingdom Metazoa; phylum Arthropoda; class Insecta; order Lepidoptera; family Nymphalidae; genus Lasiommata; species Lasiommata megera. The sequence goes on from OV743323.1 coordinate 10,530,500, forward strand.
ATTAAAAAATTTTCTGTTGGAGAAGTGTTATTACACTATAAACGATTTTTTAAACGATGCAAGTAAAAATAAATGAAATCGGTCTCCCTACTACGGTTGATTCCAGACCAAGTTGCAACACCCAAACTGGGTATGTGTAAACAATATGCAACGAAATAAAATAAATAAATAAATAAATAAATAAATCATTCCGTGTCAAAATTTTAAATCGTCACAAATACAAATACATGTATTGTATTACTCAACATTGTATTGTGTGTACTTAAAATGGCTTTTAATGATAAAGGTTGGCTAATGACGAATAGATTTTACACACGTTGCTGATTGCAAAGATATAATTATATTTTATGATCTTTGCATGATGCACCTGAGATTTTAGATCGCGGGACCACGTCGAGTGTTATCAGGCCATCATGTGCCCTCGTTCGTGATAAGGAATTGGATCATTTTTATCTACTCATAAGTGTCTGACATCCTTTTTATATTGTACTATCATAAAAGTTAATTGGCAATTAATGTCAGACGTAAACGTGTCACGCGTTTATTTATATAAAGGGACTGGAATGTAACCAAAAGTAAATATTACATTTTAACGTAATGTTCCCACCATCATTTCACATATGAAGCGTATGCTACAATATACACAACACACTAGTGTAGTTATTTATATATTGTTAAGGGAACGAAATCGGGAACGTGGGATACGAACGAACGAACATCAATTACATACTTTTTCCACGGGAGTTTTTAAAACCCCTTTATTTACGCAGTCTTACAAAGTCGCGGTCATCGTACTGTTTTAAATAAAACCTGAACCATTAATATGAACCTGACTTATTTTCTGATATGCCAATAAAATTTGCTTAGCTGTAGGGAATTTTATTGGCATTTGACATGACAATTATTGTTCTACAAAAAATATCGAAATAACAGCAAAAGATAACTTTAAATTAACGATATGTACGAATGACGATTGATATATTGATTATCAAATCGTTTTAACTCAGTAAGAGAATAGGAATATAAAATACTTTAATAGAAATATAAAATAGCTGCCTTAATAGGCAAGGTTCGATATCCATTTTTTGCTAGACTAAGCGAATCAAAAAGGTTTTAAAAACATTGGCTGATAAACATATTATAAAGAATGAAGCACTAAGCGCGAGTTTGACTCGCAAAATAACAAATTCACAAAATATGCAGTTCAAGAGATACAGCCCATAGGCGGTTGGACGAAATGACAACGGGGGTTGAGTAATAGGATTTGACACCTTTCGGTTTTGAACCGTATAATTGCGGAATGGCGGAATTCTAACTCCCGTCTGGTAAATTGAAACTTTGGTTTTATCAAATTCACGAAAGCAGTGAGACAGCTATTAAAAAACAACAATGCATTGTTTTTTTACATGTTGCTGTTATACTAATTACTGTAATTTGGCTACAATTTACTCGAAATTATTTTGGTTTGTCTAGCTATTTGTATTTATTATCAGTGGGGGATTTTTTTTACACACTACAAGTTAGCCCTTGACTGCTATATCACCTGGTGATAAGTGATGATGCTGTCTAGGATGGTTGCGGGCTAACCTGTTAGGTGTATGGTAAACCCACGCCCCTAATTGGTTTCCACGCGACATCGTGCCGGAACTCTAAATCGCTTGGCGACACGTCTTTGTCTACCTACAAAGACGTGTTGGGACGTGGGCCCACCAAACCAGACTCGAGTCGGGAATCGAACCCAGGACCTCCAACTTTATAATACGACAGCGCAGGCACTGCGCCACGGAGGTCGTCAAAATATATAATTATAGCATTTTGTCGTTTTTTCTCATAACAAACTATTTCAATAAAGCTTATGAAGGCTTATTGGAATGGTTTGACAAAATCGTCTCTTTTGTTTGACTGTAAAAGCTGTGGCGACCTATTTTTAATATCAATTGACCTTCATATACAGAAATACAAAGCGATCCAATGTGAGGTCAATGACAGCTATTTTTAATGTAATCACATGCTATCTTCAGTCCGTGCAAACTCATTTTCACGTACTTACTATTGATGTATGCTGATGTCCTCAAAACATTAACATAAGCTAACCTACCTAAAAGGAAAACAGATTTTATAGAAGGTTTTCGGCTGCGAATAGCCTCAACATGCCTACCTACCATTTGAAATCGAATGGTTCGGGACACTCTTTAAGGGAATTTTACATTTTATTTTAATTTTTTAAAGATCCAGCACATCTGATGTGGAAAACCGAGCTTCTGTAATCATGTTCTATCTATCACATTGAAGAGCCTTTAAAAGTTTTACCAGGGCGCCATATAATGGACTGGGAACTAGCGACAAAAGTTGTAACTAATCCACTAGTTTTTGGTATAAGGCAAGTCAAGATTAAGGATTTAAAGAAGATTAAAATTAAACTAAATAACATATTTGTCATACATTGTCTCAATAGCTGTCCACTAATGAGTCAACCGAATAACCTCAATACGTTAGGGGGACCCTTAAATTGGTGATAACAACTTTGCAAGATTAATTCAAATGTTGTTACTTATAGTTATTTTTTCCAAGCGCTTATCTATCGGCCTTTCGTTGTGTAGTGATAATGTTATCATGGGTGAAAGTATGAATATTTCTGTCATAACACTTTTGTGATGATGCTATATTTATTTTTCACATCACGTATAAAAAACACTCCACGTTCAGAAGTCTCGAATACAATTTCAAGAAATCAGATGTATCAAATCAAATAAGTTATTTTTAGAAACTACTTTAACCATTAAGAAGTCGTAAGTAAGTAAGTACTTTTCACTTTTTTTTCTAATGATCTTATTTAACCCCTATTTAGCATAGCAACCTTAGGTGATGATTTCATAAATTCTTTCTTAATCGTATTTGAACTTGTATTATTAATGCTATCTGTTTTCCAAATTACAGTCTGATCCGTCCAGTCTGTTTAAGTTGTGCGTTAATAGATCAGTCAATCAGGACAAAAAAAAATACATATATGTATACACTCAAATCTCGTATATATATATATATATAGATTTGAGTTTTAATATTATTGAATATTTAATCGGTCAGTGATATTATGTCATATATTTATTTATTAGCTAGATAACAAAAACTTTATCATGAGGTACCATAATAAAGTTTACTAATAGGTACTAACAGGTATGTTAGTACGAGATTATATCTTCATATCGTATTTATAACTGTTTAGATGACACGCTGCAATTTGTTTTTGTGTATACGTGCATATTTATCGTTAATAATTACGATAATGTTATAATATACCTTTGATGTGTATTGTTACACATATACGGGGGGGCTATCACCCTAATATAACGAAGTTAATAAATCAGAGACGTTAATGAAAAAGATTTTAAATTTTCAATCAATGTTCGTAACTAAAATAATCTGACTCTTTTTTGTCTAATAATTACCTAACCTAATAATATATACCTAACCTTAATATATATATATATATATATATATATATATATATATATATATATATAATCTTTCATTATATTTGGGTAGTTTTTCCTGGAAGTTATGGTTAAAAAATGATTTAAAACTTAAATTGATTGAGTTAATGTTAATACACAATCACCAAGTTTATCAATGCTTAGATGTTTTCAAAAACACTGATGAAAAAGTTATAAAATTTTAAAGCAATATAATTAATTAATTAAATGTTACATAGCTGTATGACCTTTGGTAACATTTTATAATTGCAGTATAGCAGCAACGTGAATTAATAACTGGAAAGTCCGGACATACAAGAGAACAGAAATATACGCTTCTCCATTACTTTCCTCCAAGTTTGAGATCATCTAAAAAAAAACATGATGATCTAGCGGTCCATATTTTTAAATTCAATCAACAAAAAAATTTTTGGAAAAATCCTCCTAACAGGTTAGCCCGCTAACATCTTAGACAGCATCGTCACTTACCACAAGGTGAGAAAGCCGTCAAGCGCTAACTTGTAGTATATATATAAAATCAGTTTAATTTAATAAACAGTATAAAGCTATTAATAACGTGCTCAATCAATTTGTTTAAAAGTAGATAACAAAATAAACAAAACTAGAAATAGTTAAAAAGTTTACATGCGGGCATTTTGAAAAAATATAACTTAGTTTTACTGTTAAAGTTATTACACCCTACAACACTTACCTAATGGGAAAAAAACTTTGGTTGTTGCATAGGGATTCGAGTTTCTAGGAAAGCAACTTTTTTGCAAACTGCAAAAACTAGTTAGCAAGGGCCTGCTCTACACGTGTGGGAACGAACTTTCTCAGACGTTTCATTAAATAATACTAACCTGGACCCTGTTCCCGCAACGTTATCCACGTAAACGAGGTAGGTAGTTATGTTAATTATGTTAGACCAGTACTCTAGCTGCAAACTATATAGGTATTTTGACGACCTCCGTGGCACAGGCGTGCGCTATCGCATTATAAAGTTGGAGGTCCTGGGTTCGATTCCCTGCTCGAGTCTGGTCTGGTGGGTAACTAGCCACGTCCCGACACTTTGTAGGTAGACAAAGACGTGTCGCCAAGCGATTTAGCGTTCCGGCACGATGTCGCGTGGAAACCAATTAGGGGCGTGGGTTTACCATACACCTAACAGGTTAGCCCGCTACCATCCTAGACAGCATCATCACTTACCACCAGGTTATATAGCAGTCAAGGGCTAACTTGTAGTGTGTCTGGTCTGCTGGGAGGCTTCGGCCGTGGCTAGTTACAACCCTACCGACAAAGACGTGTCGCCAAGCGATTTAGCGTTCCGGCAAGATGTCGCGTGGAAACCAATTAGGAGTATGGAATTACCATACTGCCCTAACAGGTAAACCCGCTACCATCTTAGACTGCATCATCACTGACCATCAGGTGAGATTTCCGTCAAGGGCTAACTTGTAGTGTAATAAAAAAAAATAATGAAGGCAATGGGACAAAACTTTTATCTGAATGTTATGTCATCATAAACAATAGTACATCTTTCATACCAGGGAATGAATTAAAGTAATTTCATTTCTTTGAGACAATAATGCTGTCAACAATTATTCTGTATTACGGCATGCAAATGAAAAACCCCCAGGCAGCAGTAACTGCTGCAGAATCTTTAGGAGGCAGTCTTGTCCTCTTGGCTATTTAAAGCATTGCATCAGAATCATTGTAAAAGCACTTCTTTGTATAGCTAAGAGCATTCTGGTAAATCTGTATGGCGGTATAAAGATTGTAAAAATTTATTTGTCGGTTTTACGCGGATTACAGCGAATTACCATGACTACTGCAAAGTAACTTCAGCTTCTATTCAAGATCTTGAATGTGTATACACATTTTAACGCACAGTAATAAAATTAAAACTATTAGGTACATTTTTTGATTGATTTTTTGATTCTCCCTTACATTTTAACTGACAGTAAGTAAAAATCAGGCAGCAGGTAGAAATAATTCAAGTGATGTTTCAGGCCATCAAGCCTTTAGTACTGTAAACTTAAGTGGGACATGTTAGCTTTGTTTACTTAGTTATCAGATAATACACGGGCAGACAGCAAAGAAAGGTCCTTTGTGCATTATATACAGAATTGCTACCACGATTTGTTTATATATAAACAAAATAACCGATCTGTTCATATAGAAATTGTTTCTCCGTTACTTTTTCAAGCCGCTGACCCGATTTAATCAAATTCGACAAGGTAAGGCAAGGATTGTATCCCGGAGAAGGCATGCTTCTTATTCCAGAAATTTTAAACAAAAATAATTCATAAAGATAAGGTGAATTTCCATCGCCGTTATTAAGTTCATTATTAATCTTTATGAAGTTTTTAAAAAGTTAAAAAGTTACTTTTTTTTATACACTACAAGTTGGCCCTTGACAGCTATCTCACCTGGTGGTAAGTGATGATGCAGTCTAGGATGGTAGCGGGCTAACCTGTTAGGGGTATGGTAAACCCACACTCCTATTTGGTTTCTACGCGACATCGTGCCTGAACGCTTAATCGCTTAGCGACACGTCTTTGCCGGTAGGGTGGTACCTAACCACGGCCGAAGCCTCCCACCAGATAAATTATTACATGTTATGTTATTCGATAAACATCATGTTATTTGAACATCTAGGCTAAATGTGCGAAAGTAAATTTAATATACGTACGGGAGACGAGTTTGGGTCAATGTGTACAGTAGTATAGCATACAGTAGTAATTTGTAGTATAGTAGCTTATATTATGCTCAATGATTATGACATTACGTTACGACTCTTAACGCGGGTGAGACCGCGGGAACTTCTAGTTCACAACCAATTTCGATGCATTTATCAAACCACAATATTATGTCAAACTTAATATTGTGATTAAGTTATTAAAGCGTAATTGCACTCGTAAAGAATTTGTGAAGCGCCAGATATAGAAATGATAATATTCTTCATAATATTGTCTATCTCGCTTTACTTGCGAGTTGCTTCTCAACTGTCAAAAAGTCCGTTTTTCTAAAAAAATTATGGTTATTTAAACTAAAACATTTCAACCGTATTTCAGCTACACAGTTTATATCACTTTATTCTATTTTAATAAGATTCACAATTTTAATCCTTAAATCAGGACGCCAAGGGTACTTACATATGGAATAAACATGTAAAAATAATCCGCTTCAAGCTATAATAGTAAGCCCAGGTCTCTATAAAATATTCAGTTTGATATCTATTTAACACAAACTGTCAATTATTGTAGATTTATTAACGATGAAACTAAAATCGCGGTGATACAATGTATGATATGACCTAGACATATTTTGCAAATAAATTAGTTATTTTCAAGTACACGCTGGCGATGTCGACAAGGTCGAGGGAACTTTAAAACATCTTCCTCACCATTTTAATATTCCGTTCGCTAGTTGGAATAACCTTTCTAATGTCAAATAATTTGTAATATAAAACCATAAGTTAGGAAGTAAAATTTCCATCATATTTTCAAAAAAGTAAAGTATAAAAATGTACCCTACCTTTTTCATCAACACCGGCAGTTGATGTTCCAATGACATTTTTAATTCCGGCGAACTCATTTACTTGCAATCACACAAACTCCGTCTTTATATTTTCAAAGTACACTACCTATACCACTTTATTTGTGTTCTAACTTATGAAGTCCCACTTGCGTAATGTTTGTTTATTAATTCAATAATTATTGACATATAATTCCTGATTAACGCAGACACCAAAGATAACTGTCACTCAGCGTCCGCGTGCATTTAACTTTGAATTTCGATTTTTTTAACAGATTTTTAACAGTCCTTTCGATTGTTTCTATTTTTAAATATTTTTGGCATTGATATTGCGGGTAGGTTTAAAAATCGCGTTGATCGTTCTTACACGCGACCGCCCGAGCCCGGCGCGCGAGACGAATGAGCGTCGAGCGAACACCGCGCCGGGCGTTCGCTCCGGCTTTCGTTTACGCCTAGCTCCAATTCTAGACATCTAATGAACTGTGTCTACCACTACTGTACTATGTTTAATTTGTTTATGTTAATCATATCAATATGTAGTATATTCACTGATCTCTTATTGTCTCGATCGCTTAATAATGACAGGGGTATTGCGGAATATAAATATAAATTTCACGCTCGACCCGCGTGATGCTCACGCGTGGACGCGTGATACAGCGCCCTCGAAACCCGCCATTGATGTGCAAGCGGCCAGTTTGTTTAATGACATTTCAGAAATCAACTCGCCATACTTAATAACTTTATTAATTAAACCTTTGAAGCGCCATATAAAAAGATTATTGTACACATGTACCAAGAAACAAAAGGCATAAGTGTGAGCAAAGCATGCAGAATATATCTCTTTATTTTTATAACTTTCTACATACTCGATATTATGTAAGGTCAGGGTGGGTAATTCCGGCATATTTTTTTTAAATTTAAATTTGCTTGTCAAAATTCGAAGATATTTTGACTTTATTTCGCATGTTAGGATATCGCGCATAAAAAAAAATCTTAAACTTTATATAATATAGTCATCATATTGCACTTAGCTATTTTCAGAACTAAGATAAACAGTTTTTTTTAAAACATAGCCATTAGACGGATTTTCCCACAAAATCGAGGCAAATCCGTCATACAGCAAGAAGTTACAGAAATTGATAGTTTTTTCCAAGATGCACACAATTTTAACACGCGTTGGTCGAAGACATTCTATTCTGTGATTTAAATTGTTAAAAATAAAGTCTTAATCGCATTTTATACGCAAAAAACCTTTTTGGGGGCTATTCCGGCATACTGACGAGGGCAGGAGTAGTGAACATGTTTGTTTTTAGTAAGTTTTTAGCTTGACATGTAGACATTTATATAAAAATATGCTATGAAGGTCTAGTTTAACTGTAACAAATTATATTTCTGTAATATACTTATACGCTAAACAATAAATTTAAAAAACATACTCAAATATTATATGGCCGTATAGTTAAATATAAATACGTATTATTTACGTAAATATTTTTTACTAGACGATACTCGCGATTTCATCTGCCTGGACTTAGATTCTTTTATAAGTCCCGTGGGAAGAAAATTTTCAGGGATAAAAGTAGCTGGTGTTAAAAGAAAAATATCGCAAATTTTGTCATAATCGGTACAGATGGGTTATGAAAAGACAGCATATTTTTTCTTTTTACACCCGGTACAACATAACACTTCCGCTTTCATAATTAATATTAGTATGGATTAAAATAGTGCAATATCCTTAATCTCATTAATAATTAGATTACATTGACCAACGGTGCCTATAAAATTGTAAGGAAAAAAAAGGTTTACGATATCTGAATTGGGGCAAAATCGGCATATGACGGTCCAGCCCCATTCAATATGGACGGAATTTAACACTTAACAATTTTGAGGTTACACATATTTGACATCAAATAAATTGTCTATTTATGGTGATTTATTGGCAAACTAATAAAAGATATAGTGAAACAGACTTTGAATTGTACAAATAGCTATCTCTCTACACTGTAAGTTACATAATTTTAGATTTACCTTCAATAAAATGGCATTACGAGTAACTCACTTTTCACTTTCGGAACACAACTAATTTTCAAACACTGTTTTATCCATTAGTATAATGCCTAACGCCAGTTTAATAATATGATTCGAACTAAAGGATGGTGCGGTTTTACCGATCTATCAATCAAATACGCAGCTCGATTGTAGCCTGCGTAGTTACAAACAGACGGTTATGCCCCATAGACGGATTTAGCCACCCTGACCTTATTTCAAAAAATATAAATTCTGATATGATTTAACTACATATGAAAAATAAATAATAAACAGAAATTCGGTATTATTTGTATTCTCGAGTTGTCCCTATTCCATTATTTATAATTACCTGTCCAATTGTTCAAATCCTATCAAAATCGTTTGTAATGCTCTTAGATTAAGGTTCCTCAATCATAACGTCCTTAATCATATATTCGTTTTTTATCCTATCCTACTATTAATTTTAGAATGCAACTGCGTATTTACATTCCAAAAATACACCGAAAGACCATTAAGGACCTTAGATCAAAATTAGTAAGATTTAAATATTATAATTATGTTAACATTAAAAATTTAGTAAGATAATCGCTAAATAGTCCGATCGATTACATTTGATAATAGTATATTTGAAATAGTTTATATCTGTCTGGAATTTATCTGATTAAAAGTTTAGGCTTTTAACAATAGTGTCAAATAAATATTAATTTATCAATTAGTATCAAATCCCGAAAATCAACGAGATTACCAAAAACAATTTACATCGAACATTTAAGATATTTTTCTATCTAAAATATAAAAAATACTGACTGAATAAAATAAATAAAATATCTAGACGCTAAAAGCCTAAACCGCTGGTGTTAACTTGAAATTTAGTAATAATCTTGGGTAAATGTTTTAAATTGTAGGTAGGTTTATAGAGAGCAGTATTCTTCAGTGGATTCCAATGCTTTATAAACGTAATGATTGGCTGCAAATTAATACTATACTACTAATTAGTTACGGATAGAGAACTGGTAAAATGTAAATTAATTGTCCCTTTCAAAGGTCAATTAGGTGTTGGTAAACATATTTATGATTAAGTGTAGTAAATACATTATAAATTATAATTTTCATGTGACTTAGAAATGTTTCGAATTGCGATGTAACGTATCCGTAATTGTTTTCATCTCCAACACGTCAATCGTTTATTTATAAACAAATTGCTGTTTTTTTTTTCACTGTAGGATTACTGTTTAAACCATAATACAAATTTATTTAATTCATCATCATCATCATGATCAACCCATTACTGGCCCACTACAGATCACGGGTCTCCTCTCAATATGAGAAGGGTTTGGCCATAGTCCACCACGCTGGCCATGTGCGGATTGGCAGACTTCACACGCCTTTGAGAACATTATGAAGAACTCTCCGACGTGCAGATTTCCTCACGATGTTTTCCTTCACCGTTGAAGCAAGTGATATTTTTTTTTTTTAAACGCACATAACTCCGAAAAGTTAGAGGTGCGTGCCCGGATTCAAACTGCCGACCTTTGATTAGGAGGCTGACGCCCTAACCACTAGGCTATCACCGCTTCTTTTAAACCATAATACTAATTAAATAAATCTATTTGAAAATGTTGAGACAATTAGTTCTTAGATCTCTCTTTACCAATATTTATAAAAAATAGTTCTCAAGAGTCAAATCTAAATCATGTTACATTTCATTTATGACCTTTCTGGTATCGCGCTGTTGTCTTATCAGTAGGAAGTGCGGGGTACGTTCACCGGCAGGGACAATCTGGGAATTTATCATTTCTAAATTTTCTCTGGTCTGCTCTGGTGGGATTCTTTGGCTGCGGCTAGTTACCACCCTTTTTTTTTTTTTGTCGTGGTGGAAAAGCTTGATGCTACCTCCATCCCTTGGGCAGGACTACAGGTTATGTGGGACTCCCCCCTAGGGGGTATACCCAAACTAAAAACCACCACGGCGTGTCCCTCGCGCTGAGTTTTTTCCAGGCGCCCGGGGAACACCATTGTATTCTTCCCGGGCAGGCTAGTTACCACCCTACCGACAAAGACTGTTGCGTTGTCACTAGGAAACCTATTATGGGTTAACATAACTAACGGCCATAGACTATACGCCTAGCAGGTTAGCCGGCTACCATCTTAGACTGCTTCATTCATCACACAACTATATTCGCCCACTATATAACGTTTATTAATAAGCCCAATGAAGTTTTAAGTTTGCCATGTTGGGCTCTTTCTTAGACCAGAAATGTAAAACCCAAATAGCTCATGTTTTAAATTTACCAAGTTGTTCATATCTCGGTCTCTAACTGTCTCGTAAGAATTTATTTGAATTTGAACTTCTTGAAAAGAGTACTTTACATCTATAAACGAAAGTATTGGGTTTCAATCAATATCAATATTTATAATATGTTACAGGTAAATTGCAATAAATAAATATTTTTATGCTAATATGATTATGCTAAATATTTTTATTTCTATAATTAATATATTAATATCTAGCTCCTCTTTCATATTCAATTAAATAATATATAAATATTGTTAGGCAATAATAATGATCACAAGTACCTAAAATTTTTGTTAATATTTTTATGATAATCACAAACAACGTATTTCTCTGAGATCCCTTAGCCTTCCAAGATGAGCCAAGGGAGATTTAGTGGGTGAAAATCCCACATAACCTGATTTCCAATTTCTTCCTCAAAAAAGGTACCTGCATGTTTGCAAGTGTAATATACCTAGAATTGCAAATAAAATATCACGATATTTATAATGCAGTAAGGGCAAGCTCTAATCAGTAATTATAATACAATGTAAGTAAATTAGTTTACTTTGATTTGATTAATACAATTTATAACAAAATTCTCACAACTTAAAAAGGTTAAGAACCCGGTTTGAGATCAATGCATTCCGTTCCGTCGATAAGTTTCTGATGAATGAACTGTCTACTACAAGTATGGCCGGATATCGATCAATAAACATATTCATAGAATTTCTATGCATCAGAGATCGACTTCGTTACCGAACACAATAGCGGGTTACCCGAACCTTGGCTGTAGGTAAAGTAACTGCCTATTTGTGACAACAGTGTAAAACATTGATGTCCGGGTAAAGTTTTTTTATTTACTATCTTACACATTGTATAACTTCACTAGAAGACAGGTAGGCAGACGTTGCCCTTTTTTTCCGTGGGTAAATCCTCATGGATATGTCGGACTCCTAAAGACTGAACCCCCACGGTGATCCCACGCACCCCTGCGTGGTGAAGCCACGGGAACGCTTTCGCACACAACCTTCCTTAAGGCAGACGTTGCCCTGCCACAGATCTCGGTAGCAAATCATATTTCATGGGCAAAAAATTTAGCATTTTATAATTTAAGAAATAGAAGAGAAAATCTTATCTTATCAACAGCGCCATATACCTCCCTTACACGCACAAGACTTATAAGTACGTCTATAAACGTAATAAAACAAAATCGGTGAAAATTACGAACAAACATAAACAGAGATAATATCATCATGATCAACCCATTTTCGGCTCACTACAGAGCACGAGTCTCCTCTCAATATGCGAAGGGTTTGGCCATAGTCCACCACGCTGGCCATGTGCGGATTGGCAGACTTCACACGCCTTTAAGAACATTATGGAGAACTCTCAGGCATGCAGGTTTCCTCACGATGTTTTCCTTCACCGGTGAAGCAAGTGATATTGGAATGACTCTTATCTATGCTGGCTTTTGTTGTAAGCCGTCGATTCAATGACTATTCAAACCTATGGTCAACTACTTTCTAAGAACTTTGGTGCTGCTATACCTACCTTGTAATACGGTGTACCCACGGCTAAACAAACCTTTACTCTAATACTTTCTACGCAGCAAGAGTGCTGTAACAAGGACATGTTTTAGTGGCGCCTATGACCATGGTGTAAAGTTTACTGTAATAGGCCTAGTTACAACTAGTGAACAGAGTCAATAACTTTTTTTTTTGTCGATTTCCGGGCGCAATTTCGAGCGCTGTGGTCTCATATAAACGGCAACTCCCCGGCGGGGAAAATTTTGAAATTTATTACGTCTTAATTTTCTCTAGTCTGATCTGGTGGGAGGCTTCGGCCGTGGCTAGTTTCCACCTTATTAACAAAAAATCCCTTTTTTGCGTTCCGTCATAATATTGCGTTGAAACCAATTAGGAGTATGTCTTTACTATACCCCTAATTGGGTTTCTTTTTCCCAAATTATTGGAACTAAGACTCACACTGAAAACTAGCGCTGCGGCTTGCTGCAGCTGATGCTGAGTGGGATGCCTTTATTTGGTCGATATTTTCATAAGGAATCTATCTACGAGTACCTTTTTTTTAAAACTTTGTTGCACAAAAAACTGTACTTAAGGCAAACTTAATGCTAAAAGCAATCTCCACCAGTCAACCTTGGAACATTGAGAACAGCAATGATAGGCGCACAAATATATATAAATAAGTAATACATATAAATAATTACCAAGAAATAAATTAAAAATATTTGAAATCAAAAATGCAATACGAGAGTTATAAAAAATAGAAAATGTAAACAAGTACCAAATAATACGTATATTGCCCAATAAAAATAAAAAACATTTTTCTTTCTTTAACAAGTTGCCCGCTACCATTATAGGATCATCACTTAGCACCAGGTATGAGCGCCTTCAAGTGGCTAACTTATATAAAAAATTTAATGAACGTCCATGAAAGTTTTGGACAAAACTGTTGGTGCCAATGGTAAACACTTAACATCACAGCTCCGCGTGCCATAGAAAAATATTGATTTTTCAATTTTTACCTCCGTATGTTTGAGTAAACAAGTACCCAAACCGATCAAACACATACTATGTAGATAGGAAGTCAACGATGATTAGATAGCTTAGAAAGTGTAAGCACATGCCTCTACAAAAAAAAAACTCATAGGTATGCGATTTTAATCATTTACTTAAAAGAAGTAAGTTTTTCGAAAAAAATAACTATACCAGTTTATTTAAGAAGTTATAGGTACTATACTATATATACAGGTACACCTTCTGAAGCTCCCTTTAGGATTCCAAACCTATAAAAGGCAAGAAATCCTTTTGGAATCACTTTATTGTACTACTGAATGTCAGTCCATCCATCTATTACGACCAATATTTTATAAGTAGGTGGCTCTTTTTAAAAACTCTAAAATACTCGTATATAATTTGTACAAACCATTGGAATAATGAAACCGCTCCATTCCAACAATTTCGATGGAATAACACGTACGAATACACAACATTGAGCAATTGATTTGTTTCCTTAGACGGCAGAATTGTGAAGTCAAAATATTGTATCTGTCTCGTGTCCCATTCCCTACAACATGCCACCCTACGCTTGCGGCGAACCACTGCCATACCTTATAACTGTACCAGAAATAAACGCCAGACATGCCGCGTATTTCGATTTAATGAACCGATACGCAAGCTTTACGATTGCAACACAGCGTAGGATATCACCCTGACTGAATATTTCACGGTTTATATGACTAGGTATTTAGTAGCATATCAGTTTTCGTAGATTCTGGGCTTTTACGAACGGTGACAAACACTTTCTTTTCGGACTTGTGTTTATTTTAATTTAATAAAACCATTTAAAATTACATATCACTTGCTTTAACGGTATGAGAAAAAAAATTATGAGTTTCTCCTTAATGTTCTCAAAGTACAAATGCCCACTTGGCCAGCGTGGTGGACTACATCCACAACTCTTCTCATGCTGTGAGGATTCCCGCCCTGGAGTGGGCATGTAATGGGTTGTTACGTGACAGGCTTTAACATCTAAAAACATCATACTTTTCAACTTCTTGTTCAATTTGCAATTTGCATTTCTTATTTTTCGAAATCTTTATGCATTCCAAGACACTTAATATTTTAGCATATAATATAAAATTCATTATTAATATTATTGCAATTTAGTAAATTTGTAATAAAATATCAAGATGAATGCAATTCTAATATAACACTTATTGTATTGCATACATAGCCAAAATTATAAACACTATTACTATACTAAATAACGGTCGTTAGATTTGTTTAAGTAACTCGATATGTAATGGTTAAGGTAACCATAATAATTATTACCAGGCAAATACAAGATTTATCCTCCATTAGTTGCCATTTTATTTAATACTTATTCAAAGTCATGCTTACTAAACCAAACGACATAAGTAGGCGATTTAAAAACTGACGTATTAAAATTTCAATCTCCATTGACACAAGGGCTCGTTCTTAGCGGACACCTACGTTATAAAAGCCATTTGTAATTATGGCATTATCCCATTCCAACCATGTTTTTTTTGTATAAACACAAGTTAGCCCTTGACGGCTTTCTCACCTGGTGGTACATGATGATGCTGTCCAGGATGGTAGCGGGCTAACCTGTTAGGAGTATAGTAAACCCGTACACCTAATTGGTTTCTACGCGACATCGTACCGGAATGATAAATCGCTTAGCGACACGTCTTTGTTGTGGTAACTAGCCACGCCCAGACTCGAGCCGGAAATCGAACCCAGGACCTCCAACACCTTGACCTTGCGCCACGGAGGTCGTCAATGTTTAAGCCAACGTTAGATCAGTTAGTTAATCATTCAGTCGATCAGTAACATTTTCCAGTTAAATTTTATTTTAATGAATTAATGCTTCTATAACAGTTATTAATTAATAGTTTACATATGCGAATACAAACTAATAGTTAATATATGTGCGTAAAAGGAATAGTAATTAATTGCAAAAATTACCCGGATAATCAAATCTTAAATAAAATTTTAGATGAAAGGTACGGTGTTTCACTTATAAAATTTTCGTTCCAATATTAGTGTTTTAAATACATTCATAGTCTCAAATCTTATGCTACTAAGGTTCTAAACTCGTCCTAGTCTGAGAAGTGCACAAAAAATAGTGTTTTTATCTCACCACATGGTCTTTTTCGAGGTTCATCATTAGTGATAGGGTTTTATCTAACCGATATAATTTGGTGACCCTACTCGTGTAAGGAATGCTACTCCTACAGTGGGACCGGTTTGTCGCGTGCATACCGCGACTATATCTAGGGATAGGGTGGTTTCTTTGGCGCGTAACTCGTATCTCTCAAATCCCGTTTTAGTTTACACCATTTATAAACGACTCCAAACGATAAGATATCGAGTACCTAATAAGTCTTCAATACGTAAATGTCGGATTGTAGGTTTGTCATTCTTGTTCATTGATAGTTTTTCAATGGGTGATTGGTATAATTTATTTAATGTAGCAAAAAGAGTAATTCTATAAGCTTGAACCCATTATCTGTCTGAAAGTATGTGTTATCGTTGCGCTCAAATAGACAATATAGACCAATGTTACATTATATATGTATAAATAAGTGTCAATTATGAGCTGCCTTTTGATCCAGAAAGAGGTTCTAATAGTTTTTTTGTTTTTTTTTTAATGTTCATTCCCGTCTGAATTATGCTGTTCAGCAAAGATTTTTTTCTTCTTGTCTTTTTATTATCGCTATCAGTGCTTTTGATCAAAGTTTAACAACATTTTTTTTTATATACGCTACAAGTTAGCCTTTGTTCTCACCCGGTGGTAAGTGATGATGCTGTCTAGGATGGTAGCGGGCTAACCTGTTAGGAGTATAGTAAACCCACGCTACCAATTGATTTTTACGCGACGGACGTCGTGTAGGAATGCTAAATGCCGACACGTCTTTGTCGGTAGGGTGGTAACTAGCCACGGCTAAAGCCTCCGACCAGACCAGACTCAAGCCGGGAATCGAACCCAGGACATCCAACTTTATAATGCGACAGCGCACGCATTGCGCCACGGAGATCATCGAATTTAAAAAATTAAAGTTATATACTTAGCGTTGAGTTTTCATAACGAACTGGTAGTATATGTATCAATACAATATATAATAAACGTTTTTTTATAAACAGAAACAAACATACACTAAAAATGAATACCTATTTAATAAAACTGTTCAATGGATAAAATATAGTTATTAACCCTTTAAAATAGTTACAAAATGATGGTAACATCATTAATCTATGCTTTCCCACTGGACGATAAGCGGCAGTTAGATCGAAATTTCATGGTCATAGGTTAAAGCCCTTTAGCACCCACAGCAATGTATAAACCTATGCTTAATTGTACAATACCTACAGGCAGTAATTCTTTGGATAGGTTCAATGCATCCATTATGCGAGGGTGTTAATTTACAATTGCAGACATTACACATCGAAACACAATATTTGTGTCTGATATAATATTTATTTTTGCCTCCACAATCTCGACCTTCAATAAACCCATGACGGGTTAAATGATGAAAAAACTACTATTAGAAAAATACTGATTCTTTAGAATTATTTCTTGTTCATATAACTTATGTGAACAGAAAACTTTGTGCTAATTTGTTAGCATATTGAACGGAAGGATGACTCTTTAGTAAAAGTTTTATGGAAAAGAATGCTGGAACCAAAACTACATTGGCATAATATGACCACCATTAAGCGATCTGTAGTTTCCATGAATGTTGCAAAGATAATCAAAAAAGTATAGTATCAAATAAGTATCATCATGATCAACCCATCTCGGCTCACTACAGAGCACGGGTCTCCCCTCAATATGAGAAGGTTTTGGCCATAGTCCACCACGCTGGCCATGTGCGGATTGCAGACTTCACACGCCTTTGAGAACATTATGGAGAACTCTCAGGCGTGCAGGTTTCCTCACGATGTTTTCCTTCACCGTTGAAGCAAGTGATATTTTAATTGTTTAAAAATGCACATAACTCCGAAAAGTTAGAGGTGCGTGCCCGTATTCGAACCGCCGACCTCTCATTAGGAGGCTGACGCCCTAACCACTAGGCTATCACCGCTTCATTCCAAAAAAGTATACGACTATGTAATATATTTTCTGTTATTTTTTAAATCAAGTTATTTTTGATAATAGTAAGAAAATTAATTGTATGAGAAAAATTTGTTCTAAACAAACAAACAGCAAGTGTTGTTAAATTATACTAATTTCTTAATTTACTAATGATTAAATTAGTCTCGTATATTATGTATATACATAATTATATTGGTACAAAAACTGAACATAAATCTCGAAACGAAATTGACATGTCTTTAAAAACAGTGCTGCTGTTCAGAACATTAGTTATTCAAACGGTTCCTAGTTAGCGCTGGGAAAATTTTTCATTGCGCTATCCCGAAAGTTCCAAATTTTGTTATAACTAAGCTAGAAACAGCTGTCGTTTTGACAATGTTTTCAATGTTTAAGGCGCAATATTACTGCAAGATTAGTTAAGATTCTTATAGAAAAGAAATTGCATCATTGGCGTAAATTCTGTTGCTAACAAAATATCTGAAACGTTATTGGCAGGTCTACAAATAGTGTTACACTTTCCAACGAAAGCACGAATGTATTTTTAGCCTTTCTTTCTGGCCTCACAATTTAGCGTGTAAAACTTCTTAATTTGCATCAAAGGAGTAAATACAAACATACTTTCTGTCTCTTATACAAATTTAGGTTGTCCATAATTCTTGACGTGTTAAAGGTGTACCCTTTTTTTTTCGGACTGTCTATTAGTTTTACTAACCGTATTGGTTGCCACAGCGTAACCAGGCTGCTTGGTGAGCTACGGAAAAAAGCTCTGCCAGAAGAAATTTTGAGCCCTAGGGCTCGAAGAAACTAAGGGAACGTCTGCCTAAGGGCGCCTCCTTTGAGGCCGAACCAAGGCTTAGGCGACGTTTGGGATAACGGGGGGGTCCGACGGTCCAAGTGTATATAATACCGGTAGCTGAAGTGCCGGAAGTGCAGTTAATTTGTAAGAGCGTTTTCACTAATTTGGGAAATGATATACAAAGCGGTATTGTTGCCGCCATCAAGGACCCAGTCTTATCACGAGCTAGCAACAACAAGCACTAACAAAACTAATATTTGCCTCGATTATATTTGTACGTTAAATAAATCACTAATCGCATTTAATATGAATCACATTGCGTGGCTTAGATGTTCCTTTCAACAATGGAGTTTTTCTTTTACTTTCAATACTTTAGTTAACTCTGACATACCTAACATTTCAATTTATTTATTTATTTATTTGAAAGCAATCAACAGCGTTACATCTCATATATACAATTAAGAAAAATAAGGCCAAAGAAATTACTCAATATAAACTAAATATTCTCATACTTACATAGGTAAAAAATTAAAATGTAACTAAATGAAATTGACACGGTAAACAACAATTAATTTATGCTTGTAAGATAAGAAAATAATTTCAAGTTGTCTGGTGGGTGGCTTCGGCCGTGGCTAGTTATAACCCCACCGACAAAGACGTGTCGCTAAGCGATTAAGTGTTCCGGCACGATGTCGCGTAGCATCCAATTAAGAGTGTGGGTTAACCAGCTACCATCCTAGACTGCATCATCACTTTCCACCAGGTGAGATAGCCGTCAAGGGCTAACTTGTAGTGTGTAAAAAAAATACTAACTTATTATTTTCAGGTAATTACATATCGTTTGATAAGTGTAAAAGAAAGATATTAAGCATTAAGTATGTATTGAAACATCGATAACCAGTCACCCATCAGTGGCTTGCCCGTTATATGATAGTCTCATATAACTTATTCGTTACTAACTTACAAAAATATAAATCTTTCCTATTTATGAATTCTGTTAATGTTTTTTCCGTTATATAGGACTTCTAATGACTGAAATTAACATAAATTAAAAACAGGAAAATAAAAAACTGATGGAGGATTTAATTTGAAATGTCATACACCTTTACGATCAAAATTATGTGTCGATAATCAACCGAGCTATAAAAACTACAGCCTCCATGACACACCCGATCGTTGTTAAATAGAAAGTTGATACTAGTTGAATTTCCGTAGTTGAGGTGTGATGGCACACGCGAGCGTTATGCCATTCCCCGTGACAACACACGGTCACTGCCAACCGTCTTCATTTCAAGAAGCAAACGTGTCATATCAAATATCTTTTAGATTTTAGCTACTGTCTAGTTTTTGTCCTATTCATTTTAAGGATCTCATTATTCTCTTAATCTAAGACTGAAGCTTGGAAATATTGTATAGTTGTAACTTGATGCCTAGTAAATTTTTTCCAGAAGTAGTTGAGTGTATTATAGGCTTCTTCATTGGCTGGGTTCAAGAGTGTAATTTGCTCATCCAAAGTTAGTGTTAAAACGAGACATATTGTACTGTAAAACACTTCGTCTCATATCTTGAGTAAGAGGTAAAACTAAGCGCGCTTTAAAGATCAGTTTAAGACGGGAAGGTTTTGTCTGGTAGGAGGTATTTAAAGGATGTCTCAATTAGGATTATGGGTTTACCATACCCCTACCCTAACAGGTTAGCCCACTATCATCTTCGACTGCACCATCACCACGAGAGATTGCCGTCAAAGGCTACCTTGCTGTGTATAAAAAAGGGAATGTTTCGAATCCCCGTTACTCTAGTTACATTTAACAAGTAGGAAAAATTATAACCTCTGTTATCAAAATTCAAAATGTTTTAGTCATGTAGATTTATAAGTTATAAATCTTATTTTATCTTATTTCGCTTCTAGTATTAGAAAAGATAACATTTGAAAGAAAGTGCTTTTAGTGTTTAGTGCTCGATGATAGTAATGTATATAACACGTAAACAAACATCATACGGCATAAATATTTTTTGTGAATATTTTTGCTAGTACCCGAGTAAGGATTGTATTATTTGAGTAACCATTTTCGTACGTAAATTCTTGCAACGTTAGGAATTTGGTAACTCTAGGATCGCCCTAAGGTATGTTTTCCTAAATAGACAACAATATGTACTGTTTCACCTTGGTATACCCCTTTGTGTGTCGTGCTTAATTTAGCAGGTTTTTTTTACTCAATTTTTAACATTGATTAACCATCCTTTTTTACAAGACATTTAAACGCACAGGTTCCCTGGCACATAGAAGAAATTTAAAGCTTTAACCCTACCTACTCCAACACTTTCCTTTAACAATCACATGTTAGTGATTGCAACGGGGATAAGAACGATTCGATGCTATAAAACGACTATACGACGGACTGAACGTGGAAATCATACAAGGGTACTAAATTATAGACCACGACCCCATAATGTACGAGCTCGAGGCCCCGATAAATGATGTCGCCCGAGATTTATGCGCCACTTATTCTCTCGCGATACCTTAAAAGCGGTACAGCCTATTACTAGTGAAATGGGCCACAATAATGTCTATTTCCATATTCGTGTAGATTTGTACACTATAAATAAACCTGTCTGTACATTCAGCATGGTTTGAATGATAAAATCGCATGGCTTTAGCTTAGCGGCTGGTCCAACGTATTTTTATAGATTTAAGTTATATTATTATAACAGTCAGCCTCCTCAGAGGTCGGGGGTTCGAACCCGGGCACGCACCTATAACTCTTTGGAGTTAAGTGCGTTTTTAAGCAATTAAAATATCACTTGCTTCAACGACGAAGGAAAACATCGTGAGGAAACCTTCGTGCTCTGTAGTGAGCCGGTAATGGGTTGATCATGATGATGATGAATATATTGTCGTTCAAAACGTAAAATTAACTAAAAGTAACGAAGATAATAATTATTTTATCAACCCTCTCATACAAGCAAATTAGGGGGGAAATAAAAAAATAACCATATCAATTTTCTATTAATGTAGAATTCACGGAAAAAAAATATTTTAGGCAAGTTACTGTGTATATAATTTATTGTATATACCTTTCCCACATGCCCCTGCGCCCTGCGCCCTACGGTGTCGTACTACCCGTTCTCATGGGAATATTATGGGGATAAAATATAGTTTATGTGACTCGCGATATTTCCATGTGTGAAACAATTTTTGAATTTGGTTACTGGTCTAGGCTTAGCAAAGGAACAAATAAACAAAAAAACATTCACATTTATAATATTAGATAATAACTTAAGAGTTATTGCATAGTTGTTAATGTCTTATTACCTGATTACGTAAATTATAAACAATATTATAATGTATATACCTAATAATACGGCTTAATTTCAAGAGTAGTTTGCTTATACGTTTTCATCGATATTTAATATAAAATTAAAATGGATATACGTGAAAGTGAAAACTAGAAATAAACTCGTATTAATTCAGTTGTAGGTTAATTTTAAATGGAATTTTAATACAAATGGGACGGGTCAACGCACTCGTAAGAGACTTGTTTTTCGGAGGGCGGGCGGCGCGCGCGCATCGCCGTTGACCTTCAGCGACATCAGCGAAAAATAGAAACCGTTTATGAGAGCATCCAGCGCCATCCAGTAGCTTACGACGTACAAATACATTTACGTTCTGCATAGTTTAGCTTTAAATAAACGATGATTATGTATTTTAAATAGCATAACACATCATTGTTAAATATAAGGGAAATTTTTGAGTGTGGTACTTCTTTGCTTTTATAGGTATGCTTTCTGTGTTCTTAAATGATAGAACCACTTTGCTAGTTTCTTATAAACTTTACTATACTTATAACTCAAATTTTAACAGCCACTTGACGTCGTAGCCCATTGAAGACTATCTGTCCTGTATACTGAATACCAAATGTTGAATCAAGAAATATTGACTATTATATGTAATTTCTTCTTAACCGGAAGTCAAAAAGAGCTACTAATGTTTAAACATGACGAGTATAATAGCTTATAAAAATGAATGTTTAGTTTTCTTAAAAATAATATAAAATAAAGTAAACATAATATTTTTTAATTTAATTTAACTGATTGATAAATCTTTAATTTATCAATAAGTTTTAGTAACACTACTTCTTTTTACTTATAAAGCAATCATATCTAGAAAATATGCAATATATATTTGAAATTGGCGCACCTATATAAATTTAATAACACTATAAAGTAATAAAAACAAAAAGCGGATAAAGAAGCCTAGAAAGCTGTGATAGCCTAGTGGTTAGGACGTCAGCCTCAGAATCGGGGTCGGGGGTTCGAACCCGCTTACGCACCTCTAACTTTTCGGACTTATGTGCGTTTTAAGCAGTTAAAATATCACTTGTTTCAACGGTGAAGGAAAACATCGTGAGGAAACCTGCACCTGAGAGTTCTCCATAATGTTCGCAAAGGCGTGTGAAGTCTGCCAATCCGCACATGGCCAGCGTGGTGGACTATGGCCGAACCATTCTCTGACCCGTGCTCTGCAGTGAGCCGAGAATGGGTTGACGACGACTGATCCATCCCTAAAACCAGTCACCCCTATGATTCGGTTAATAAAATCTGTTCTTAATAAGACATTTATTAACAAAACGTCCATAATCAGCCATAGAAACCACTATATACTATATCTGAAAACTGAAAAATAATTCACGAATAATTCGCTACGAAAAACAATGTATTGTAACGCGATGTGCCTTCAACTTTCATTTGTAACTAAAAAAACTCCTATATTGGCTCTAATAAATACGGAGTTCTTTCATAACATATGTATGCCTAGCCAATGAAAAGGTATATGAGAATTATGTTTTTAGGTCGCGCGATCGTTTCAAATGCTAAGTACCTATTTTGTTCGTAGAAATTACGCGGTACCACCCACCGCAGTGGCATGTGATGTGACGCGACGCAAAGCAGCGTGACGAGCACGCAGCGTGACCACGTCACACACACAAACACACCCATGGACAACAATAGCCAAAACGTCAATAGTATAACGCGACGCGCAGATGCAATGTACTTCGATGCACTTTTCAATGCTCTTGTGTATGCAGTCTCGCTATGAAATAATAAAACCTTTTACCTTTTCGTTTATCTTTAAATATTGAAGTATTTAAATAAATTGTGAAGTTATTTTACTAAAATTAACATTTTAAAAATCTGATAACTTTTAATATATGTGAATTTTAAAACAAGGTTGGCAAACTCGAAAGTAAATGGACAATGGATTGACTTAAAATATTAATGCACTGCCTTTCTAGTTAGGTAGTGTTTTGTATAGGATTTATTCCTTACCACTTCGAATATATAAATGGGACACAGCGTAGCGTGGCCCGGTTTAAATAGTGCTAATATGAAACTAAGAAATTTATCGGTCATGTATCATGGCATATTTACGTTGAATTTTTTTTATTCGTCTTACCAAAAAGTTCATATATTTAGTTCAAAGATTATTTCCAAAAAGGATTGTCAAAGATACCTTTACTATAATGAATGATTGTATAAACTAGTTACCGCTTTGTAAGCTCCATGAAACTTGTCGACAAATCGACTATCATCAATAAAGCTACGTATACTTGTTGGGAACACCTCTATTGAGGTTCTAAAGTGGAACCCTTTGGATTCCATTATGCTCTTTCATAGGTGAGATGATGATTCATCATTCTCTCTACGTGCTATAAATTTATCTTCACCTTTTCCACGTGTATATTTACAATAATACTATGTTATACGACGACGTAAGAATCGTCAAGACATCCTATTCATTGACCTATACTCCCTGCTCTTTCTACATTTCTTCCGTAAACGAGGTAATGAAGATCAAATAAACTGTGACATTAGATAAAGGCAATTAATTAATTATGATTATTCGTAATGCAAAATATTATTAAGACTAATTTTCCTCACTACACTTATGGACTTAATTAATAAAATGCTTGGTTGGGTGTGTCCAATAGTCCAAACGCAACCTATCGGCTCCCACCTCCCACTACAATCACTAGTGCCAAATGCTTCTTTTGAACGTAGTATGGAGCAAACCCACACAAACTGAGCATTTGATTTGTGAGCTATGAACCACAATGAATAGCGTGTCTGCGATTCCGATATGGAACATCAAATCATACCATGCAAATGTAATAAATTTAATTATTTTCGTAGTACGTAACGAATATCCGAACGAACTTGTAGATCAGCGAAGTATTAAAATTATCAGTAAAAGCAATATTCTTGTGGTACCGAATGAATAAGTGAAAATAAACAAAAGCTTTCAAATATAGCTGCGGCTAACGCAAATATCGCCGAAGTTAAAAATAAATATAAAAACATCGGCGCCAAAGAAATAATATTTTGCGCATTCCAGTTGGGGACATGTTTAAAGACGCGATAACCTTTGCTGTCCCGTGTATGTAAAACGTTTATAGGTACACATTTATGTATCTCTTCGAATAAACTTATTATGAGACAGTACAGAATTTACAGAGGGTCTATTGATGAAAATCGTTAAGTTAAATATGAATGTCTCAGCATTATTTACAGAATAATTCACCGTGTAGTTGTAAAGTTAGAAATTCCGAACACACTTTCGAAGTTCACAAACTATTGATTGAAATAATTTAGGGTTGGCACTGGCATATAATATTTGTTTTTATTTTTATTTTTTGGAAAACACAATTGTTATTATTAATAGGTATCCAAGTAAACGATGGCTCTAAATATAAACATTACAAAGAGTCCAATTTTAATATCTCAGTATGTAATGTTAATAAATAAAGCATTCAGCGAACATTGTAAATAAAGCTAATAAAAATCGATTTGCCAGTTTTTAAAACCATACGGTACTATTAATACGTATATTATTGAACTATAGAAACGATTCAAGTTCCATATTATGATACGGAAGGTGACCTGCGCGGAAATTACACGCGCCAAGTAACGTGTTGCATCCCAATGAAAGAGAATATTTGCTGACAGATGATACACGAATATTTCGAATAGGTTCAAAAATGTTTTGTAATCGCACAACTCCAACATCATAAATGAAAAACCGTAAACCGATCTCGATTATTACTAAAGACCCATTCAGGACTAAATGTAAGATAAAGACCCATTCAGGACTGTAAGAGTTATTTGTCATGTGAAAATTAACAATTTGTATGAAGTAGAAAATGTATTCTATGCGCACTTAGTCACTGAAAACCAGTTGGTTATACAGATTTGTTCCAAGATTTATTGTCACAGAGAGAAATACAATGTCAGTTGGAAGGAAAACTTAACTTACATAAATTATTGGTAATTTATGTAAGTTAATGTAATTAATAAAAATCCCTGTGATAATGACATGTAAATACGACATGTTAATAATGACATTATCAACACAAATCTTGTTAGAATGTAGTGCAAAATCCTTGATGAAGTTATAAGTAACAGTAGTATGACCATTTTTGTTTCCTGACATTGCACCTTCACAACCGTAAATGTGCAATGTCAGGGAAAATGACTGCATACTATTTGCATCACATCACAAATATATTTCCCCTCTTTATATCATCAGTTAGTCAATACGATATTGCTTTATCAAAATATATATGGCTAATGATTTAGACGTTACTCCTAACACATTCATTTTAGCACTACAGATCAATTATATTGATGTCAATATAAAAATAAAGTTACTATTTAATTCTAGTATTAGTTTTATTATGACAGTATTCATTCAAACTTGCGTTCCTGTGGAAGGAATTCACATGAACCACTAAGCGATCGTTGCTTTTCAATAATTCACCTCAGCACAATGTCCGAGTGAAGTAAAAGTGATAACCGATAACCCTATAACCTACTTGGAGCTAAACTATATATTTTCTCTAGCATAACAAGACTTTATCAATACAAACAAGTATTTAGGGCTGCCAGATTGAATGGCTGGATAGAGGGTGTGTATAGCTTGCCTTCTGTAAGCCACTTAGTCTAGTAGAACATGTTAAATAATCGAATATCAAAAATAAAGACTGACATCTAGTAGCAGAAATTGAGGTCTTCTTAGAGACATAAAGTTTATTCTAGTTCTTTGTCCATCCTCTAGGTATCTGAATAATGTGGTAACAATTTCGTACTTTATTCCTGATGCAGTAACTGGTGCATTTTAATGGACGGCCAAGTAAGATTTGTGGAGTGTGCGGTAAATGAAGAGCCAATGGTTTTTTATCCTGATATTTTATACTTAATTCATTCCTCATTGAGCTCATGGTTATTTAGATTTGACTTGTAAAGATTAATCACTTCGGCCCTTAAGAAATTTCCAGCTTACGGGTCGTAACTATAATATGCCTATGTTTAACTACGCAAAGAGATCGTACACTAGTGATCTTAAAAATATCGGGTATATATTTCTTACTATCAATTAAATGGGTATAACTACAAGTAGCAACCCTGAATATACACGATAAAAACAAAATGAAATCCAATGTTAGGACGTTCGGGTCAGGTCGGGTTAAATACATAAATTGGAGCATGTCACATTTATTGTTTCAAGCTTCTTTTTCCTTTTAAGTACCTACTATAAATTATCTTCTTCCGGGCATAATAAAATATGATAAGTTTTTTTTTTTACTTGCAAATAACTGTAACCTGATAGTAATTAGTGTGGTATCGTAAAGTAACCAGCAACATTGTGACTAGCAACGCTTTCTGTTTTGCTAACAATACTCCGAATAAAATCTGAAATTTCAAGGATATCGTTATAGCAATGTGATAAATAACGCAAGTTTTTCAATCTTTCAACGGAAATAATGACTGGATTACAAATTTTACCTACGAGGAATAACCTGTAAGCAGAATGAAATCTACCTTTCACCCTTTATAATCTTTTGTTGTGAATAGCGAATATTCATAAATTTTTGACGAATGGACAATTAAATACGTTATGTTGAAACAACTGTGTCAATCATTGAGCAAAAACTAATAAATGTAGCTTTTTAAAAAAACTTATTTTTTTTTAAATTTATGATCCGGTATACTTCTAATATAAAATAGATTTAATTGTGTTTATTCGCGGTCCTTTCATCATCATGATCATCATGATCAACCCATTACAGGCTCACTATAGAGCACGGGTCACCTCTCAATATGAGAAGGGTTTGGCCATAGTCCACCACGCTGGCCATGTGCCGATTAGCAGACTTCACACGCCTTTGAGAACATTATGGAGAACTCTCAGGCGTGCAGGTTTCCTCACGAGGTTTTCCTTCACCGTTGAAGCAAGTGATATTTTAATTGCTTAAAAACGCACATAACTCCGAAAAGTTAGAGGTGCCCGGATTCGAACCGCCGACCTCTGATTAGGAGGCTGACGCCCTAACCACTAGGCTATCACCGCGGTCCTTTATCTAACTCTAATATTATAAACTCTTGCGAAGTGGGAAAATTCTTATTAAATAAAATACTACCTAAGGTCGTTTTTATCGCCTATTTTTGGGGTTTTTATAATAAGTATATTTAAATCTAAACTACATTGAGACAAACGAAACAAAAATATTTTTGTTAATTTGCGTACCTATTTCTGAATTGCAAAATTGCGTAGTTCTGATAACAGCATCCTTCAGGTGATAGGGCAGGACTTCCAATGATAACGCATTGAATCTCGAAACATCGAGATCCAAAGAGAAAATGACGGGCACAATCTATTATTGTTATTAATATTATTTGTACATAGTTATTTTGTATTTATCCTATTGTACTTTTTGGATTTATACAAAAAATATATGAATTTTATACAAAAATTTTCTTTTTATCGAGCAATTTTATTTGTAGATTAAATACAGCATAGAGATATTAAGAAAATTATAAGTCAATTAAGGTTCATTGTAAGTACATCGTGAACTTCCACAAAGTACCTACCTACCGACTAATTAAACGCTTGCATCTATTCATTTGCCATTTTTAGTAGCTTGTGCGTATAATTTTAATACATATAGAGCTTTCTTAACTTTTTCGGTTCTTCTAAAACGAAATTTATGATTTATTTCAACCACTTAACTACTTGGCTTATTTATAAGATGAACTGATTTAAGCATTAAAGTATATAAATCTATTATGGAGACAGCGTTAGTTGAATAATAAATAAACAACAGGTTCAAATATTTTGTATGTCATAGTTTGTACTCCGTGCAGATAAAGTGTGAGAGGTCAAAGTTTTATTTATCAACTTATCACATTTATTTAGGCTTAATAACTAAGAAGCACATGGAAATTCAAGTATTTTGTTTTATGTACTTAGACATATAAATTAGGTATTAGGTACTAATTTATATGAATTAGCCAGTCGAAGAATAACATCTATTTTTGCTTGGAGTGAGCAACTGTTAGACACCAGAGTATTTGAAATATCCTAAGGTACTTTATAAACTAGATGATCTAGATGCCGAACAAAAACACCAGGACTTTATCTTTTTCCCTTGAATGAATCTGAATAAAATACATAATACACTCTTTTTCGTTCTATATTGTATTAAATTCTCTGTATTATAGTCCTCAAATAGTAAACTTACAGACATTAGTTAGCATTATTATGTTTGTAACAAACTAAAAGTGCCGCTATTTCTTGATTAATTTTTAAAATGACGTGTGTGCTTCAACTCTATCCCACAAGAACTACATTTCTCGAGTTCAAAAGTAGTATATATCGCTCACTGGTCCATAACCTATCTCTATAAAATACGGTCATTTATAATTTCAGATAGGTAACACCGGTGCTCTTTTTTTGCGTGCTTGAAATTAGAACTAAAAATCGTTTGCATTTATGGTATCAAAAAGAATAATGAGAATAACTTTAAATAAAATCACGGAATATAAATTTCCCACTTGTGTTTCTATTATGTAGTATGAAAAACATAGTATTTATATAAGGGGAAGTCTAAAAGTAGCGCTAGTGACAGAAAAGATGAGGAGTAACAGGCTAGCATGGTATGGTCATATAATGCGGAGGAAAGAAAGTGATGTCACCAAAATAATGTTATATATGAACGTGGAAGTGTAAAAGAGTAGAGGAAAACCAAAGAAGAGATGGATGGATTGTGTAAAAGAGGATATGCGGGTAAAAGGTGTGGGTAGTGAGGTGACGGCTGATAGAAGTGAGTGGAAGTGTTGTGTCGTGTCGTGTTGTGCCGACCCCACATAATGTGGGATAAGGGCAAGAAAAAGAAGATTGTTTATTAATAAACTATGTACCTACTTAAAATGCCTACTCCTTTGCAGTAGACGATACACGTGACCAACGTTATTGTATGGAGTAATTATTTAATAGCAGCGATTATAATAATAACTTTATTAATAATATTTATCCGATAGAAAGGCTAATAATGTCAATGTTTTGAACGCATCTTAATGATGTAACGATTAACAATATTTAGGACAATAATCCGTGTCTTGTATGTTTAAGTTAACTTGTTATATTGGTAAGTGTCCAAATAATTAAGAATTTAATTAAACATACCCAATTTAATTTAAATCCGGTCATTAGAATCTGATTGGGATCGATTACCGTAACGTACCATAAATATAACAGCTAGTAAACAGTCAGGAAATTGTTAGTGACACTTTCTTCGTACTTTTAGCATTATTCTTCTCCTTGCCGTTACTCCACGTCTATGTGGGTTAAAGACATGTTGTTTTTGGCATTTTTGACGACCCATACAGAGTATGCTTGACAACCTTCTTTAGTACCTACTTCTGTATATTACTGCTGGTGGACTAACGAAATTCAGCAATTTCAAAGGCGGTAAGGTTGTAATCTCATTTTTATCGAATTATTCTGATAATTTCGTAGATCTTTTCGCATCGCATCGCACCTACATTAAGTACAATGAATTTCTTATTTAACCAGAAATATGACAATCATTATATTATAATACTATTTCGCTAGTATATAGACAATACTCAGAATTAAACTACATTTATGAAAAATAATTGGGGGTCATCCGAAGGAACCGAAGCAATTAAGCGTAGTAATATATTGTGTATCTAATCAAATTTTACATCGCAAGCTGACTTGGTCGTAGAATTCTTTTTTAATAGCTAATGCTATCTTTTGCTAGTTCCAATGACTTTTAGTGCAACAAAAATATTAGGCGATCTCATATGCATTATATCACTGTAGAAAAAGCTAATTTTGGGTTTAAACACTTGAACCATTAATGCTGTGTGATTTTTTAATGATCCTGTTTAAGATGGTTTTGTATACATCGTTAACCTTAACAGGGTTACAGGCCTCCTCTCCATGAAGATAGAGAAGGATAGTTGTTGTCGATTTCCAAAGTCATCATCCAGAAACCGAAACCGAAACGATGGAATGTTCCAGAACTAGTCAACATCATGCCTAGCTTTTTTTATATCCCACTGCCGGATACAAGCCTCCTATCTCATAGGTGAAAGGGTATTCTAAGAGCATTGAACGACCACGCTACCCCAGTGCGGGTTGATGGGCGTTAACGATTGTTATCACATTTAACCATCCCCAGTGCCGTCTATAATTTTCGTATCGTCGCAACTGGACCATCACGTTATGGGTTTCTATTCAGGGTTTTTTTCATTTATACAAACACAAAAATCTTTATTAATATTTCGTTACGATATGCTATGTTCATAAGTTTAAGTTGTAAGAAAAAAAAGATCCTTACCCGCAAATCCATTTCATGACAAAACACTAAACAAACACGCCGTCACTAAGAGCAAATAATGACAAGAATTAACAAGATCTTGAATATAATATTGTTAATAATACAATAATTAATCTGTCCACAAATCAGACCGTAATACAGATCGCACTGGAGATGTTCACTTCGGGAAGATTCGCTACAGACTGCAGGTCCCGACTCCCGCGCAAGGCACCAATCCAGAACGAATATTACATTGTGATAGGTTCTACTATGTACACAATAACACATTCACCTACGTGATGCATACACGACCGTGCGATTTATTAATATGGGCCCATTGCATGAGAGCGGGCTTAATAAGTTATGTCTGGCATTTGTCGTGCATTTATATGCTAATTCTCAAACTCCCTGCAGCATCAAGAAGCTCTTGTAATAAGCCAGATTTTAGATCGATTTCGAACAAGAAATAGAATTTCAGATTCAGATTACACTCGGCTCTTTATTTAAGAATGTCATAATAATCTACACAATTAAGAAATGTAGGAAGGAAAGATTTGGCATAATGAGTACAGAAAGTTCATATACCTATATTTGACAACAATCCCTCCATAAGTTCTTTATCGTATACTACATATTCTTACATACGACACCTTGCTTCCTGATTTTTTGACGACCTCCGAGGCGCAGCGCGCTCGTTTTCGTATTATAAAGTTGGAGGTCCTGGGTTTGATTCCCGGCTCTAGTCTGGTCTGGTGGGAGGCTTCGGCTGTGTTACCGGCTTCGGCATACCGAAAAAGAAAAAAAAAAAAGAAAAAATGCTTCAAGGATCCCTAGCAGCATAACCTGCATTGTAAATCTGTGGTCACAAAATAAGAAACATCTCTCTGAGACTAGTCAAATCTGAATAAGCTTTTCATACTGGCTTCACTTTTATACTTGACCGTTTTGCTTTAATAAGTTAATTTAAATTTAGTAAATTTCTTTTTGTATGGTCTTATAATTTGTAAGTCGCTTTGGATGCTTAATTGCCCTACGGTGTTTCCCTATATAACCTATAAAATAACCACGTTATTAACTAACCTGCATCTGATGTATCGGTTTCATTACAAGGGATGTTTTCAAACCAGTTGCAAATGCAGAATGTTATCTGTGAATCTGAAGCAAATAGCGACTGCTTAATATTATATAATGTTAATTATTCTTGTTTATTAATAATTAAACTCTAACACTAGCATGTGATCAGAATGTGGTATGTAATTGTTATCATTCTAAGATTATATACGTACCCAATGTATTGAAACATTCGTAAATAGAAACCAGGATTAAATTATAGCAATTATGTTATATATTTTATTTCATACATTAAACTTATATGTACATATTGTTTGTTCTTCAAGTCTAATTATCTGGGTTTTACAACCCATCAGAAGAATATTATAACATGGGTTTAAAGCTATGTATTATATTTCTATAATGTATAGAACGACCGTAAAGTTATGGATTATATTCTAAAATCCCTTGGGAAATCTTTTACTTTCCACCATTAAATGTCCAGCGTCCAACATACAACATGGTATATCTACATGCCAAATTTTATAAAAATATGTTTAGGGGTTAAAACATGCAAATAATTTAGCTAACTTTATTACTTTAGATGATTAGGGTTGGATTCGAATTTAATATATTTTGGATGAGATGTAAGAATCAATCTCTGTTCAAAATCAAACAGCTTGAATTAGTTTAAATGTGGTAAAGAAAAATGTGGTTTATACAACCTTCAACTACCGGCCACAAGTTAAGCGATTAGTGAACCATATATTATAAATATATGTTTATTTCCACATTAATCATAGTATTAATTAAATTTAAAAGAAGACAGTTAATAGATTGATTATTTAATTTAAGTACACTACGCATTTCTTTGGTCTGTTAATATTCTATTAAATGCATATAAAGATTGTGCTATCACTAAAGTATCCTCGGAATATTTAATACTTATTATTTCAAAGTACCTACAGTGGGTACAGAGAGCAAGACAGCTCTCTCCCCTTATCATTACGGGGTTAATGATTTTGCATGGAAAAGTACTGCAGCGCCTCTAAACAATGTGTCATCATCTATAAATAGGAGTGCATTATTTCGTTCATAACAGAAGTAACTCTAAAACGAGGCTTTATAGGCCTTTTACAGGTTGTACAGGTTCTCTACCACAAATTAGTCTATGGTATTGTCTGAAACATCGAAATACTCGTATAATGAAATTATCTCAGCATATTAAAAAAAAAAAAAAAAAAACTACACAGAATATCTGTCATCGTTATTCTATCAGGAGGGATTTAAGGCATTTGACCTCCCTGCTTCAATGCAAAGTAGCAAACATTTTGATCCCATTTTGATGATAATAACTGAGAGACAGTTGTAGACAGTGGCAATATCAGGTTATAAGAATACGAAACCAATTTATTAAACATGCCTATTGTGACTTTATAAGCTTCATTCTCAACTGAAAATGTAATAAAATCAAAGACAATGTAACTTGAATCATCATCATCATCACGAACAACCCATTACCGGCTCACTTCAGAACACGGGTCTCAATATGAGAAGGGTTTGGCCATAGTCCACCACGCTGGCCATGTGCGGTTTGGCAGACTTCACACGCCTTTGAGAACATTATGGAGAACTCTCAGGCGTGCAGGTTTCCTCACGATGTTTTCCTTCACCGTTGAAGCAAGTGATATTTTAATAGTTTAAAAACGCACATAACTCAGAAAAGTTAGAGGTGCGTGCCCGGATTCGAACCGCTGACCTCTGATTAGCAGGCTGACGCCCTAACTTTTATTAGCTATTTACTAAATTGTATATGACTTTCGCTTTTTAGTTGTTGGGGCCTTTACCTCGCCTAGTCTAAACAACTATGCATGCAGTCCCTGTTCATGACGCCTGGTAGTCAACATACTTACTGCCGTTAGATAAGGAATCAAATATTATGTACCTCTCAATATCAGTCTCAGTGGAAAACTACCAGTACGTCTGTCGTTTAATACGTGTCACATATAAATATGCAAGATACTTGCTGTGGGCGAGATCGGCGAAAAATTGGCACGCGGATAATGTTTGTATACATCCACTCCCTGAGCTCTTATGCATCTAAACTTGTCTTGACACCATTACGATTTGAGGGACAAACGAATTTAACGCACACAAGCATTTTGTGTAAGTATTTAGGTAGTTATTGCGTAAGTGTTAAATTAGTTTATGGACCTTATGGTACTGCGGTGGAGAGAGGAGAACCCACGTTGGTAGACCTCCACTAGGTGAACAGACGTTATTGAACCAGGCGTAGGGAGTTGCTAGATAAAAGCGATATAAAAACGTGGCGTAGTAAAATCAATGGCCTATAACTGTCGACTGCATTCGGTTGAGATGATGATATATAAATATTCCAAAAATGTAGGAAAATAATTATTTCTACAATCGTTGAAAAGATGCGGGTTTGCCATTCCAGCTCTTGAGTCCCCAGCGTCCGGTTCGTTGAACCTTTTGTCCCGCCCATTACCACTGTAGCTCGTGGAGCTAAAGTGTGTGGATGTCGGTAGCTCCATGGTAGTTTAGATCAGAACGTACAGATGAATATCTGACCAAACGAGAAGTCGTTTCTGGTATAGTCACGCAGAGAAACTCCGAACAAATTCTATCCATTTTAACTTTATCATATATTTATTTAAAGAGCATCGTGATATGTTTAAATTTTAAGAATTTACAACTATAATTATCAAATTAGGACGAAAAGTTTTATAGCTTAAGGCATTACCACAAAAAAAATTTTGTTCCTATATTGTTTTATGTTAGTAAAAGGTTACATAATTTAACCCAATTAAATCAAATCAAATCAAAATAGCTTTATTCATGTAAAAATATTACAGGCGTCTATGAACCGTTTATATATATTTCATTTTCCATTATTTCTATCCGTGAAGTGATGATGATAACTACATTCGCCAACTTAAGACTAAGGCTAAGAGGGATTCCATCCATCCCATCTATGAAAAAGCCTACAAAAAACTTAGCCGGTTTTTTTTTAATTATTAATTAATTTTAATAATATATACTTATAATACTGCTAATAATAGCTAAGTGTGCCTTTTTTATTTTAAGAAGCATCCCAGCATCATTTCGCATTTCGTGCTTGCTGGAAAAGTAATCATAAAGTACAAGCAGATAACGACGTCATACGTTAACCAATGCTAACATTAAAACTGCACTTAACTATTATTAGAAAAATTTTCTCGTACAATGTTAACATATTGCTGACTAACTATTTTTAGAAAACATTTAAATAAATAATAGTGCAAGCTCCAAGTGAGACTGAACAAACACAAAACGTGACTGCAAACCATTGCAATCTTGTCGGGTACAATTTTGCATTTCTCGATAATACTTTATTGCTTAAGTACAGTTTAACATAATATTATTTCTACTAACTTGCAGAGTTATATTGGTGGTAATAAATGTGTGTACATGTTACGGATTTTTTACAAATGATAACCGTTTTTTCCCATCTATATCTACTCATATACTAAGGTCTGAGCTCATAAGTGTGGATATTAGTGTAGATACTTTAAGAGAATACTGTGACGTTTTTTTATGCTTTGAACCTATGTATGATCAAGGAATAATACTTTTTATATATTTACAGTGTTTCAATACTCAAAATTATCGAAACTAGTGTAAACTCGTACCGGGTTTACGATATATTACTACCGGTCAACGCACACCGACGCGACGCTGCGCCGCACCCTTTCTATTTTTTGTTGAGTTCGATGGGAACGTTATCAATCCGACACCCAAACCCTCTCGTAGTTGCGGCTTCTTTTTACTCCCCCGACCTAAGCGCTCCTCTCCGAAAGAGGAGACCTAAACATATCCTTCATGACCCTGACGATCAGATGACTACTGACAACATACTCGTACCACCTACCACACAATCATACGCTACACACCGTCTTCGCCGGCGAAGACGAGGTCCTCGCTATCTTACGTCATCCGGACGTGGGCTCCATCCACGGCCTCGGAGACGTACGGACCACTCACCGTCCGACCCCCTCGTCCCAAACTTCGGCAAAGCCGAGGTTCGACCTCATAGGAGGCGCCCTTAGGCAGACGTTCCCTTAGTTTCTTCGAGCCCTAGGGCTCATAATTTCTTCTGGCAGAGCTTCTTTCCGAAACAGCCCGGTTACGCTGGGGCAACCAATAGGGTTAGCACAGCTAATAGACAGTCCGAGAAAAAAAAGATAGCAACGTTGCGGCGACAGACTGTGTGGACCCTATAAAAATTTTGCGGTTCTTCGCTGCAACTCTCTTTGTGGACCGGCCGTTACGCATACCTTTCAGTTATGTTTTCTAGACGGTTGAGTGCAGTTTTATTAGCAGGTAGAGTGTGTACCGTTGTTTGTACGAGTATATGGACTCGCGAATGAGACCGTTTGCATGTTGCCCTCGCCGGCGGATAAGCTCACAAGCCTCACCACAGGTAAAAGCGGGCCAGTCGGCGGCCTGTGTAAGCACTTACGCCGAACATCGGATTTGCATTTACATGCGCTAAGTAAACGCAAACGTACGATTCTTTTTAATGGATGTTTGTTTACACGTTTGTATATTTACGTAAAAGTCAATACCTATAGAGATTTACGGCTCCTAAAACATAGCGGCTTGCAAGCTAAGCTAAGCTCTCTAATAAATTATGTTGTTTTATGTTACAAATAACTAAACGAAATTAAATTGACGTCTATAATTGAAAATCCTATCCCTTAGCCTTTTGCTTACGCCCTACGTGAAACATTGTAAATAGGAATTTGGGGCCTTGGAATTTATATATTTGAAACCATTTATCTTATTCCTTTCTCTATCAAAGGGGAAGCTCATTCTATTGTTAGCTTAACCGGATTATGATGTAATATAACTCTGAAAGTTAACCCAACTAAGATTTACATGTAGGGTAGTGGAAACTTTTTTAATTTCCTTAAACACGGAGCGTTATTTAAATTTTCATCCATATCAGCCTATTGATGTCCTGTGGGTACAGGCCTCCTTTCCCATAGGAGTGAGGGTTTAGAGCATCAACGCTGCTCCAACGCGGGCAAACTAACTGTTCTTACGGTTCCAATGGGCCGAAACCCGGAAAATCTTGACCCTGTTATGTCTGACAAAACTTTAATACCATGTAGTAGTAGGTAACAATACACAGTGTAAGTTAATGCGTGTATTTTGATACTTGCGGTTAACCAAGCCACTACGTCATTCATTCACTTACTCACTTTTTGTAACTAAATCCTTATACAGATAAATGATAAACATTTATATTGAGTTATGAATAATTAAATCTGTCTTATTGTTAACTAATTACCCACTCAACCGGTCATCATTACACATTTTACATATATAGTTAATTCTGAAGATAGACATAGGTTACTTTTATGCCGAGAAAAGTAACAGTTCCCGAGGGAAAAATATAATGATTTTATATATATATATAACACTAGCTGAACCCTTAGACTACATACGCAGAGATTAAATTGAAAGCAATGTCAAGTATCGGAATCGGAATAAGTCAATTATCAACGAATAATCTAACTTTATGCAAATAACTTGTATGCACAAGGTAAAACAAGAACATCCTACCATTTTTATCAAGAACTGGCCGTTCATGCCCGCACGTGGCTTGTGTACATAGCTGTATTAAGTATAGTTAAGTCTTATATGAAGGATTTGCTGCAGTCCGGAGTTTTGTCTATATCTTCAAAGATTAGGAAAAACTTAACTGATAAAATTATCTTTATATGCTAAAAAAGGTTTTAATTTAATGAAGTTACGGTATATAATCGAAAAGGCTCTTTTCCCAATCCCGAGACAATCCTATTACTCTCGGGCTATTAAATTACCTAAAGACTGACCTTTATACTCATTTTAGGTCTTACAGTTGGCATATTCGAATGTATTGACGGATTGTGTAAATGAGGATATACAAGTAAAAGGTCTATTATATATTATTATACACACGTTTTAAGTGACGTGAGTGAAGTGAGTGGAAGACGAATACATTTTACGTCGACCCTACATAGCGTAGTATAAGGGAAAATAAAAGCAGGGTCCACATCTATAACGTAATACGCAGTCACTAAATCAGCAATGCAAACGCATTACCGAAGTCTATGCATTGACCCTCGCACCGAAGAGTTCTCAGATAAAAGAAGCTGTTTTTACTGGAGCGCATATCTTTCAATAATATTTAGGATCCATTATCGCTATATATGCGCAGCATTATATTAATTCATCACCTGCAATATTACACCTACCTACCTATAATTAAAATTCCCTACATATAATGGGTGATGCCCGTGGTTATGCGTTGATAGTCAAGTGGGTAAGATTTCAACTTCGGAGGACAGAGTTATATGCGTTTTAAATAAAATTTAAGCATTTTTTGTGTGTATGTATTCACATATGCTTTTAATGTTTTTTTTTTTTTATATTTATTAAACTTACTTCACACTAAAGATTTAGGCAAAGATTTTTTCCATTCTTATAATGTAAAAGTAAAAAAAAATGGAGTATGGTACCTATATCTTACATCATAATGATAATTTTCAACTTCTAGGCATACTCCTAGGCATTGGCCTAACTTTTCTTATGTGAGAGAGTAATCTCTCTCACATAAGAAAAGTTAGAACTTAAATTTTCCTCATCAAAACGGTTGGCCGGACATAAAGGATACAGGTTACCAATTCCTAATTCCGGATTGAAACAGAAAATTTCAGAACACATTATAAAATACCTTTTAGCGCCCAAACTAGGGTCTCACGAGTCTATGTGGCCTCAAACTTCCAAATTCTTTACGAGGCTGCTAATAACTCAAAAATTATTTGATCAGGGTAAAATGAAAGATTCTGGAGCATCTTACTGTTTTATCCTGATGGTGGCCACCGAGGGCGTTTTAGTTCGTAGAAATACCACATAACCCCAGATCTTCCCCAGCCTGTCGGGTATCTCAGTAAGAGATTCCCCCCGCTACCCCCCGCGCCGTCAACAACAAAAAAAAAGAAAGATACAGAAGTTCGGTACATCATTCTGTTAAGTTAGACATATACCGAAACCGTACAACAAGTACAATACGAGTACCTACACGTTTTATCTACTAATCGATGACATAATGTGCTTTCCTAGCACATTATGTATTAGAGATTTTTTGCATTAACACCGGATTAATGAAAGACGCAAATCAATATGTCAATTCCATTACATTATTGTACACATCATGCCAAGATGAAATATAAATATCGATAGATATATACTCGTATGACGCTGTGAATTCACTTATGTGGGTGTGTGATGCTTATAAAAATAGCACACGTTTTTAAAACATCTCATGTTTGTCAGCCTGCCTGTCTGCTTTTTTGGCTATATGCTGATTGAGAAGAGACTGACGCAAGTAGGTAGAGCACTATGCAATAAGTGTATACCTAGCAATGATTCTCTAGGATTCGTTACTGTCTGTAAGCACCTAGGTACTACATAAGAATTTTTCATCGGAGTGTCAAAAAAAATTGTTTATCTACACTAATTAGTGTCGAAAAACAGATATATCAGTTTAGCCCGAAACATAATAATTTAAAAGAAAAATATGTTGTGCACCATTTTGATCATTATACTCACTTAGTTATGATGATATTGCAATTTTTTTTCACACGTAAGAAAGCTAAGGTGGGAAAGCTCGGCCGTGGCTAGTTACCACCCTACCGGCAAAGAAGTATCATCACGCGATTTAGCGTTCCGTCATGATGTCGTATAGAAACTAATTAGGAGTATGGGTTTATCATGCCCCTAACAGGTCAGCCTGCTACCATCTTAGACCGCATCGTCACTTACCATGAGGTGAGATGCCGTCAAGGACTAACCTGTGGTACATAAAAAAAAAGAAAGAAATACGAACATCACCGTTCTTTCTATTCCTCTTTTATAACCCAATATTTACTACCAATTTAAGGTGGGCTTTGCTATCGGAAATAAAAAAAAATAACAAAATAAAACAAACTCTTTCGCGATGCTCCTAGATTTTAACTTAACAAGTTAGGAATATTCCATTCATGGCAATGACTGCTTTTATCGCTAGTTTATCGCAACTGGTAAATAGAAGTACAAATACTTTACTTTTTCGATAATATTATTATTGTTGACTAAAGCTTTATTTCATTCTAACAAATTTTAATTTAAATTGATTCCGAGGCTGAAAATATACGATATATTTTAAAGTTAACATATCATCATCATGATCAACCCATTATCGGCTCACTACAGAGCACGGATCTCCTCTCAATATGATGAGGGTATGGCCATAGTCCACCAAGCTGGCCATGTACAGGTTGAAAGATTTCACACGCCTTTGAGATCATTATAAGGAACTCTCAGGCATGCAGCTTTCCTCACGATGTTTTCCTTCACCGTTGAAGTAATTGATATTTTGATTGCTTAAAAACGCACATAACTCCGATAAGTTAGATGTGCATGCCCGGGATCGAACCCCCATCTCTGATCAGGAGGCGGACATCCTAAAAAAATAATTTTAAATACTGTTACGTAACGTTTGATCAAATGAAACGAACGCTAAATCATCAAGGTATGTGTTACGATGCTATCATTATTTCTTAATTAATTGACAGCCAAAAATACTCTAGCGATAAATTAGTTTATTTATATACATAACACACAAATATTCATATAATAGGTACTCAGATATTTATAACAACGCTTACGAGTGGAGATATAATTCGAGATATCATAATAATGCCAAATTCAAGATACGTGTAGTCTAGACATCATTAAATCACGTTACTTGTCAGAAAAGGAGGAGGAGGAGGAAGGGAGGAGAAATTTAAAAAATGCATACAATTTTTATGAACATCGTCACAAGATTCAAGACATACCTATTTAGGACAGGTTTAAATGGCAACGCAACCCGCGACCCTTCTGCTCGTATGTCCGCTATGTAAATATATAAAAAAACGAGGTAAGGTGATTTCGCTGATATATACCGAAAAGCTATTTTGAGACATCAATCCGACGCTGCAATCATCTCGTAGTTGCGGCTTCTTTTTACTCCCCCGACCTAAGCGCTCCTCTCCGAAAGAGGAGACCTTAACATATCCTTCATGACCCTGCCGATCACATGACTACTGACAACATACTCGTACCACCTACCACACAATCATACGCTACACAGCGTCTTTGCCGGCGAAGACGAGGTCCCAGCTATCTTACGTCATCCGGACGTGGGCTCCATTCACGGCCTCGGAGACCATTCATCGTCCGACCCCCCCGTTATCCCAAACGTCGCCTAAGCCGAGGTTCGACTTCACAAGAGGCGCCCGTAGGCAGACCTTTCCTTTAGTTTCTTCGAGTCCTAGGGCTCAAAATTTCTTCTGGCAGAGCTTCTTTAGGAAGCTCGCCAAACAGCCTTATTACGCTGTGGCAACCGATAGGGTTAGCACAGCTAATAGACAGACCGAAAAAAAAACTGATATATAATGTGAACACAATTAATTCACGAAACGTCTGTAGGATGAGTAAATAAATCCTACATAAAAAAATGAGGGAATTCTTACCTAGGTATATAACTAAATTATTTAGTATACCAAGACTTACCTACCTGAATTGCGAAATGTTCTTTGGTAAATCATTAAGTTCTAGTAACATAAAGCTAGAAATAACTGAATGTAGATTGTACCTACTTAGATTAAGGAAGGTTTTCAGGGAAGATTCGTGACATGACTTATGCATATTATTAGTTTAGACAGCACGTGGAAGACCGCGCCCTAACAACATAATATGAGATAGCCAGGATATAAACGCCTACTCTAATCTAATCGATCCATTTCCCGATATAGAACATAATGAACAGCCGTTTTATTTTTAGATTATTCAAGAAGTTTTTCATCATACTAATGGTCTAAAGCTTCGTTTCACTAACCTGAAAGCCGTCAAAAGATATAAAGGTCAAAAGTTCATACATTTTACAATGCCCAGGTATGCTAGGCCTGGCTCTTTTAAAGGTTAGGGTCTATAAATACCTGTCTAGACAGGATCATCATCATCATCTAGATGACAACACGAAATCTGTTCAGAGATTTATGATAGCGACGAAAAGACTTACCCACCTGCTATAAATTTTGTAATAAGTACGTATATGTATGGTTATAGCTTTTATGCAAGCGATAGATATTTCTTTATATTTTCTGAAACAATGCTAATTTCACTTAAGGGATAAGGTCACTTATAGTTCAAATGTCGTCCTCTGTGGCGCAGCGCGTTCACATTTGCATTTTTAAGTTGGAAGTCCTGAGTTCGATTCCTGGTTTGACTATGCTCTGGTAGGTGTCTTCGGCCGTTACCACCCTACCGACAAAGACGTGTCGCAAAGGGATTTCGCGTTCCGGCACGATGTCGTGTAAAATCGAATTAGGAGTATGGCTTTGCCATACCCGCTGAAGTTGGGAAGATATAGTCGTAGTCAAGCGATTCTGCATTTCGGTACGATGTCACCTACAAATCGATTGAATTAATACACCTAACTAGCTGTGACCCGCGGTTTCACCCGCGTAGTTCCCGTTTCCGTGGAAATACCGGGATAAAATATTGCCGAAATATCTATAGTCGTCTTCAACTATCTAACATCGAGTTTGTTTGAGTAGAAAGAGTTTTTCACATCGGACCAAGTTAGGAACACACCTACATTTCTTAGACAACAGTGAGTGATTATAATTAATTATAAACTTTATTGAATAGCAATAAAGTTCAAATTGACTCTACATTTTATTTAGAAAACGTCTAAATAAACGGAAAAAGAAAAGGGCTGTTTGTAGGATTTTCCCCGCTATTATTTTTTAAACCTTCTCTAGAACTCCACAAACAATCCAAGACCACGATAATCTTATCGTGGTCGTTGAATTCGTTCAGCCGTTCTCGAGTTTTAGCGAGACTAACGAACAGCAATTGATTTTTATATATATATAGATACTGCAATAACCTAACAGTTAGTTCGCTACCATCTCAGGCTAAACTTGTAGTGGAGTAAAAAAATAGCGACAATATTTATTCAGCACGCTAATTATATATAGGTTGATATATAGGTACATACATGCTATTTTATAACTAATTAATGCTACTTATTTGGCAGACCAGCCAGTGTGACGCCAAGAAGCGATGACACACATTCACACT
This sequence comes from Lasiommata megera, assembly GCA_928268935.1. Classification (NCBI taxonomy): domain Eukaryota; kingdom Metazoa; phylum Arthropoda; class Insecta; order Lepidoptera; family Nymphalidae; genus Lasiommata; species Lasiommata megera. Next base: position 10,574,204 of record OV743323.1, read on the forward strand.
GAGACCCAGTTTAAGTCATTATTTTTATTTTTATAAAACAATTAGCCAGATAATTAATGTACCTGTGCAGAATTGACAATCAAGACATTAAAGCGTACCTATCAATCGTTTGTTTTGATCAGGTGACATATTTGGCAGACCAGCACCATTTTCGCGCTGCAGTTTTGCTCATTCATAATAGGCAAACTTTTGCAAACATGAGTCTAGTATAACGTATAGACAATTAAGAAATAAGAAATCATCAGGATATAGGAAATTTAAAGGTGACTTGATTGACTGACTGATATATAAACGCACAGCTCAAACTACTAGGGTAGATCATCATCATTATGATCAACCTATTGCCGGCTCACTACAGAGCACGGGTCTCCTCTCAACATGAGAAGGGTTTGGCCATAATCTACCACGCTGGTCATGTTCGGATTGCCAGACTTCACCCGCCTTTGAGAACATTATCGAGAACTCTCAGGCGTGCAGGTTTCCTCAAGATGTTTTCCTTCACCGTTGAAGCAGGTGACATTTTAATCGCTTAAAAACGCACATAACTCCGGAATGGTAGAGGTGCTTGCCCAGGATCGAACCCCTGACCTCTGATTAGGTAGCGGACGCCTTAACCACTAGGCTGTCACAGCGTCAAGGGGAGATATTAATAAATAACTATTCTTCCCTGTCAATAAGGATAGCGACTTGCAAACTAATGTGTTGAAATTTTTGGATTGGATTCATTGTTAACTTTGTAGATAGGTTCGAACTGAAATTTGGCATAGCTTTTATCATGTAGACGCCCGCTAAACAAGGATTTTTGGAAATTCCCCTAAGAGCTTATAATAGAATTTTTAATGATGTATGACAGTCTGTCAGTTTTTAAGTAACAAACAAGGAAACTGAAATTCCTAAAATTCTATATTGCACCAATGTACACGCAGCAACTAGATCAAAACTAAAATAAGAGTTAAAAATAAATTGTAGCTATTGAAACAGTTGTATCTAATTGAAACCACAGCTGCAATATCATGGATTTTTACGAGACGTCGGCATAAATCCCACTTTAATATAATGAAAGTCAATAACCGTTATTGATTTTGCAACATGATTTAAGTCTCCATTAAATGATTTATGTCTCTTTCATATACTTTATTTGACATATAATAAAATAATGAAGTGAAGTACTTAGTAAGCTCATGGCATCACTTGAATGGAAGCAAGTTCGTTTCTAAACGTTTTACTAAATTTCAGATTTATCCGGATTTACGCGAATGTACATAATATGTCAGTTTGATGGGTATTTTGATTTGAGATCATTAGCTCACTTCAGCCTTGTGAGACACTCAGATGGCGCGATAAAAAACAATATGGCAGCTGTAATTCAAATATTAAAATTCTTACGTTATTTAGCAGTTATAATTATATATTATTTATTTAATTAATATTTTTAATATTTGATAGAGGATTATGGACTTTAGCAGCTTAGCATTATACTGATATTTCGTTAATTACTAATAATAATAAGCATGTTTGTTTTTTTTTTTAGTTTATCTCATGTCTCTTTCCTGTTCCCGTTCCCGTTAGCGGTCCCTTTTCCAACACATAAATCAAATTTCAAGATAGCTCACTATAGCAAACTGAAGCTATAGTGATATCACCCACGTGATAATCTATTTTACACAGAAAAAACGCTTTATAGACGTTTATGGCTATATTTTATAACTCTAACATATATATACCTTACGATCTACGCTCACAAAAACTCACCCTGTATTCCCTTCGGTAATGGAAACCTGTCAGATGTAATTCAGGTCCTAGGATAGCAATAACCATGAAATTAAAATAGCCTCCAGCCATACGGCAGCGTCCATGCTTTATTGCTTTTAGATCAGAGTGCACCAAGATTATAGTACTAAAAATACCTGTTTCAAACCTAAAAAATTAGTACTTGCGAATCACCTTTCCATTTGTTAGTTTTTACTATTTATTTATTTTTTCTCTTTTTATGGCTGTACACAGACTAGCCAATGTCAAGTTTATAGCAATGGAGAATTGAAGTTAGGGAAAAATGGCGGGAAACTTCGCACTCGGCGGACGCGTCCCACTCAAACATTAATTGAAGAAAGCGTAAAAAAACCACGTCCGCCGAATACGAATCCTCCCGCCTTTTCCTACCTCTACTATCTATTAACAAGCATAGAAAGGCTTCTATTCACAGATAACAAACTTATAACTACTCGGGAGGAATATAATAAAACGGGGAAAAAAGGTAAAATTATGAGAATATTGTCTATAATCATCATATTCAACTTATTAATGGCCACATATTGGAACTTGCCTCCCAAGTTGGTTACTTTTAAAGTAATATTTAAGATATATTTTATGATCACAGGAATTTACGACTTACAAGCTTTCGAGCTAGTAGACATAATTTCAACCACCGGGCTCCAACCACCTAGCTGATATTCCCATTATTAACAATTTGTATCTCGAGTCGGAAATCGAACCTTACAAGAGAGTACTCATGAACTATTGATGAACTATTGGAAACTCCTGTCGGCACTCTCGCGTTTTAAACATCGAACTGACAGACTTTCTTAACATTTTCGAACCTCTATTTTGCTCCCCTTAAATCCATCATTTATAAGCAAACGCCAACATTATAACACTACGTAACAGTATGCCAGCTCGATCTGTCTATTGGTTAGGTACCTGGATAATAAAAAATCCTAAATACAAAACAGTCAAACTATACTGTGTAATAAATATTGTGTACACTGGAGCACGCATTCATCCTATACCTACTTACTGTAATGTACCTACGTTACATTGAAATCAAGCCGTTGGCAGGTGATATAATACCTAAGTAGGTACCTACGCCTGTCTGCAGTGAAATATTTAGAATTCTGAGTGCAAGATCGCGTGACAGTTTACTTTTAAATTGTAGATAATGGATAAAGCGCCATCTATTATAAATAGAAGTTAACTTTCAAGCATAGATCGCCTAAGTAGAAATTATTGTTTCACTAAGCACTCAGTGCAATTTTTTTTTTGCAGCTGATAGTAGACCACTACCTAGTACCTACTAAATATCGAAAAATAAACCCAATACCTAATAATGTATTGCACCAAGGAGCTAGTGTAATGGGGTTGAACATGCTTTTCGATAGACCAGCAAGGTAGTCTTCGAAGTCATCATGATCAACCAATTGCCGGCTCACTACAGAGCACGGGTCTCCTCTCAATATGAGAAGGCTTTGGTCATAGTCCACCACGCTGGCCGTGTGCGGATTGGCAGACTTCACACGCCATTGAGAATATAAACTCTCAGGCTTGCAGGTTTCCTCACGATGTTTTCCTTCACCGTTGAATTGATATTTTAATTGCTTAAAAACGCACATAACTCCGAAAAGTTAGAGTTGCGTGCCCGGGTTCGAACTACCGACCTCTGATTGGGAGGCGGACGCCCAAACCACTAGGACATCACAGTCTTCGTAGTAGTCAAAAACAATTAAATATTCTAAGGAGGCATTTAATAATCATGATAAAGATTATAATATAAGTATAGGTAGCGCGAAGGGGAGTATCCCCACAAATTTAATAATTATACTAACGTACGTACTTTCCTTAATCCTTACAATCTATATATCTGTTTAAGATACGTGCCTGCCAGGTAGGAGCCTCTCTACTAAAATATTTGAATAAATTATCGCCCGTGTGGAATAACAAGTCCCTGGCTACTCTGACCGCTTGATTATTATTTATGGTTTTAAAGACCCCGTTCTTCGTCCTCTCCATGCGTATTACAAGCCACGGCTACAAGCTTACTACTAGGTCTTGGTTTTAGTCTGGTACCTACTAGGTATACGGTCTCCGCCATATTACATGATTTCATAGCACATTTACAAATATTCATAGAATTCTAAAGCATTGAAAAAGTTGTATTTGTGTTCCTCTATGTGTATTAATATCCTCTGATTTTAATTTAGTTAAAAGTTATAAAAGTCATCCTCATTGAAATATTGTTATATTTTATAGTATTCATTTTGGATTCATGACGAGTAACTACGTTTAATTACGAGTACGACGAGTTAATACGTTTTGAAATGAACTTTACAGAAGATTTAAAATTTTTCGAAATTCAAAATATCGTTTTTAATAATGGCATCAATGAGAGTAACTGCCATTCATAGACAACGGCCATTGATCTATGTCAGGGGTCAAGGTCAAACCACCGATTTTATTTACGTAGTACGTTCATTGTAGTAAATATTATCTCTGGTACCTACGTATAGTAGACTCTATATTTACGCAGTTTTTTAAGATGTACAAAAACGTTACAACTAGAAAACATTTTTTTTAAGTCGCACCTATTACAAAATTCACATAACATAGCCGTTCGCTAGTAGATACAAACCTTTGGTCACGCCAGTACCTTGTTTTTCGAACCACTTGTAAATCCACACCACATCACAACACGTAATAATGTTTCAGATTATGTACCGGCACTGTAAACAACGTTCCAAAACGAAAGCGAAAGTTATATAGGTACATATGTACATGTGCGGCGTTTCGGCGTGAGCCGTCGACTGGCGGTAAGGACGCGGGAAGGTCGCGTGCGTCTCCGCGCATGCGTTTTGGACTCATCAGCCAACAGTGCCAACAGAACTGCCAACTTCCTCACCTTCAAACATCTCATCAGCATTCCTAATACTGTTTCAATATAAAATACTAGAAGTATTCCATCAATATAGGAAGCCATTTATCATGAATACACCTAAAACCTAAATGTGTTCTCAATCGTAAAAAACATAGTCCATGTAAAAAATAAAAGTTCACTCAGAATTTCGGATCCTATTTTCTTTAGCTTATGCTATTTATCAAACCAATGTTTTCTTGCATTATTATCATGATTATCATCATAATCATCCACTCAACCAGCGCCATCTATTGTGTTACGGATGGCGCTCTTTTTTAGATATTGAAGTTAATTTCCATGCGATCGAATAAATAGAAATCTTGCAATCACTACTCTGGACACAGGTCTCCTCTTAGAATGAGATGTATTATAGCCATAAAAAGTCCACCACGCTGGTCAAAAGCGAATTGGTATACTTCACACGCTTTAGAGAACATTTCGAAAACTGCCTGAGTTTGCATATTATGCAGATTTCCTCACGGTGAATCACTTCACCATTAAAGCAAGTGATGTTTAATTAAAATTGCTTGAATTAAAACGAACATAAATCCGATAAATAAGAGCTTAGTGCGGAGTACACAACTCGATCCCTCGAAGAAAGGACAGAGTGATCCGCTAGTTCTTGCATAACGTCCGATAAAGCAGTAAATTCAAAAGGTACTGAAATATTTTATAAGGTATACCTACCCAAATATTTAATTTAAATTTTTCACTCAAAACTAAACCAATAATTACAGTGTGAATATGAACAATCATGTCGTTAAAATAATATAGATATCGTTTACTTTAAGTATAAAGTTAATTAGGTTAGTTTTAAACAGTAACACACATAATAATACAACATAATATATAGATTAACCCTATGCTTTTAAAGTATTAACCAGCTACGACGTACCTACTTACTTGTACCATACAAAGCGCCTTTACAAATGTTATTAGCAATTTAGTGAATAGGCCGATGAAATTAACAAAATTAGATAATATTTTGAAATCATTAATATAATATGTTAATTATAGAGAAAGTTTTGAATCCATTCAATGACTAAAAATCCGTTGAACCGATGATACCAATATATTAAAAAATATGCACCTATCATTTTTCAACCTTACATCAATTTGAAGCTGTGCCATATAATTGGACGCAATAACATATAAACTGGTCGGACTGCCTTTTATTATAATATTAAGTAGGTATACATAATTGTTTTATATTCGGTGTGATAAATTACATAACATAAAATACATTTAATAGTTGACCAGTCTGTCTCTTGCTTTGTTACTAATCAAGTAAGAATTTCATTCAATTTCATTAATTAATAAACTGTCATAATATGAATATAAAACAGGACAAAATAATTTTGAAATAAATTATATAACCGCAATGAAAGTCTACTTACGACATCTATTGATGGTTCATAAAACAATAGTCCGCAAACGATGAATCATCAGAATTTCTTTACTTGTTTATAATGATTATTTATTATGACATACACGACAATGATTATTTATTATGCACGAATAATCCATACCACTTAATCTCAATCAACAATGTGATTACTGTAAAATTTTAAAACAAGCAATAAGAAAAGCGTTGTATACCGCGCCATCTGTTGACCAATTTCAAAAATATAAACTAGTGAATTGAGAGCAAACGAAAGCCTAATTTTCATATCTAATGAATGAGGCTTTTAAACGAGTCTCATTGTTTTTTTTTTCTAATAAACTTTTAATACAAAAAGTAGAAAAGGTATACCTACTAACTAGGCGTTGTGCACTCACGTGCCTTGGAGAGCACGCAATAAAAGCAGAAGCCTACTTAAATGATTCTCCAAATACTAGTGCAGCATTTTTGTTCACTCCTCTGAAATCATCCTATAAGAGAAGAGAGCCCTGTAGGGATTAACTACTTATTTACTTTTGTCTTCCTGTCGAGAAATCATCTCTGCAAAATCTTCCTCCCACTATAAAGCCAATTATAAAACCAAGAATACTTCACCCACAACTAACACAATGCAAATATATGTCTTTGTTTGTTTAATAAGTACCTATGTTTAGGTAACTACTACAACAATTTGACAAAATTTACTATACAAATAACTTCAATCCTGGATACTAACATTAAATATGTTATATCTCAGGTAATCAAAAAGCTACTGTCATGATTTAAAATAAAAACTGAAACAATTGCAGATTAAATGCCAGGCCACTGAGCTAGGAATCACCTTGCTGTAAGAAACAAAATTATTTGCCACGGGAATCATACATTTTCCCAGAGTAACAAGTAGCAATGTTCTGTTTCAGACTACAGTAATCCATTTCCGTCCCAAATTTTATTTAGTTCCATTTAACCATGCTGGTGAGATTGTACCAATCAAATTCATGGATAAATTCTAACCCTAAAGTACTAGCTTCTATAGTTTTACCAATCCTGACCTAAATTTTCAACAATCTTGAAATTTTTAACTAAATTAAATTGTTAAAATATCGAAATCAATAGCAGATTTATACCTACCAATTTTGTTATTCTTGAACATAACCCATATGTAACCCTAAGTTACATGTCATCTCAAATTACAACACATTACTGATAGATTGAATATAGAAAATGTATAAAAAATAGGATAAAAATCGAAATGAGTCAGTAAGTGATAGAAACACAGGTATTAAATTCAGTTACAAAAACAAAGATAAATATTTTTTATTGTTTGAGTAAAAAGTTTATAAAATTTACAATGCATTTACTAGTGCAAACTGCTCCTTTTCATGCTCAATATATATTTGTGTATCAAATGGGTTTATGTAACCATAACAAAGTGATGTTCATTTAATGGCCCAATTGTTACCATACAATACACCCTTTGAGTTTTCATTGGAGCAACCAATTCCTAAGCAACTACTTCCTGCCCCACCTTAGGTAAAACCATACAGGTATTAGGTACCAGTCCACATGTACAGAATCCAATGTCAAAAAATTAACACAATATTTTTATTCAGAAGTAATATCCAAGTATTTCATTTTGTTGCTTAGAAGAATTAAGTCTACCTGCATGTAATTGTCAAGATTTAAGCTAAAATAAAAGGATGCTAATTAAAAATCCATAATAACAAGCTCTTTTCGTAATTTTATTTATGTAAATTTGCAGATATAATTAATACAAATTATGGTCATGTAAATTGGGTTCTATGGTAAATAATATTACTATTAACAGGCTTAAAGGTCACTGTCTCACTGCCTAACGATAACAGCTGATTCCAACCATATACAATTTTTTATGACTCTTTCAAATATAAAAAAGGCAGTCTCGGAAATGTGGCTTTACAAATACTGTCTTACTTCTAAGTTTACGTTATGAGATTTTTATTGTGATAGTGATAAAAGACAAACTTAAACTATGTGAACTTTCATACTACCAGAATGGCTACATGCATGCATGACTTGCATAGGTTCCTCACATTCTAGGTGGTGTTTGGTGCAACTAAGTCAACTATTTTATCCTAAATGTTTAATAATGTGACCAACCTATATTGTCTATATGTCATCATACATCACAATTTTTTCTACAGCTATCTGTACAATTTTGGAATTTGGAGATTTATAAATGCCAATCTAATTTGATGCTACTAGTTTGGTCAGCAGGTGTATTATATACACAACTACTGTCAAATATGTGTATCTAAAATTTTATTATGCATCATCATTCCACTATTTACACACAATTTAATTTGAAATCAAGGACTGCTAACAAAACAATCTAGATACAAATTAAACTATTCACAAACAAATCCATAAATAAACTTTGATTAAAACATAAAACATTGAAATACTTAGTTAGTTGACACTACTGATTTTATGAATGATATACCATTCACATCAACAGAGAGCATTTATTCCTCAGACTCAGTTAGTTCTGGCTTTATTGGCTTTAACCAAGGGTGCTGAAGGCACTCATATGCAGTAGCTCGCCGATTTGGATCGAAATCTAACATAGGTTTCAAGAAATCAGCGAATTCCTCTGCATCAGTTTGACTCCACTCATACTTTTCAGTGAGAACGGAAACTAAGCCCCAAGGTTTCAGCCCAGTGATATTTCTTAATTCACCCTTTTTATTGAAAAATATTTTTGAATACTTTCCTGAGGCTGCAATTCTTTTAGGAATGTCTCCAAGTAGCTCAATAATATGAGCAAGGTGGTCTTCATCCCGACTATAGCCATCTCCTGAGTGGGGCTCAAAAAGATAATCTCCAGTAGCCAGCTCAAAGGCCATACATGCAGTGCTCCATATATCTGCTGAAGTACCGTAGCCTGCACTCAGTAAAACTTCCAGTGAGCGGTACTGTCTTGTTTGAATGTCCTCTGTAAAATGTCGATGAACCCAGCAGGCATTACCCAAGTCAGCAATTTTTACTTCCACTTCACACACATCAAATGCAGGGTCAGGACTCTTATCATGAGACTTATCCTTGATCTGAGAATTGAAAGATGGTGGTGTGTCTGTCATTTCCCCTTCAGACATAGGAGTACCTGTATCATCACCACAACCATATTGTTTAATTCTTACCTGGACAGCTTCTGCATCAGTGTCAAAAGCTTCATCATCTGCCTTTTCACTATCATTACAACCATTTACACTTGGCTCATTTTCAGAGTGTGTATTTTCAATAACACTCTCCTCCTCAGGTGTTTGCGGTGAGTCATCATTGTCTTGAGACATAGGCGCTGAATCACTGTTAACTACCTTTTTTTGCTCCTCTATTTCTTCTATTTGTTCCATTTGTTTTTTAAGAAGCATAGACTGACGTTTAGCTTTTTTCTTCAATTTTTTCTTTTTGTTTCTACTCATTTTACCAGTAACTACTTGTTCTTGAAACTCCTTAGGCGCTGTACTGATCAGGGAGTGGGGTAATCTGAGGCCCAGGGAATGTAACTCAGTAGCTTCAGCTGCCAACTTACGAATATATGCTTCATCCACACACACTAACACATTTTCAGGTTTTATATCTGTATGAATTATTTTACATTTAGTATGAAGGTAATCTAGACCCTCCAGCACTTGGTGTATAATAGTTTTAACGTTCTCGCGGGGAATGCCTCGGTAATTAGACTTTAATATAAGTTTCAACAAGTGATGCCCTAGGACTTCAAACACCATGCACACATGAGTTCCGTTTACCCCCGTTATTTTAAAATCGTTTAGCAATTGGACAGTTTTGTTTCGCTTAGGATCGGCCGGATCGCTGTCGCGGACCGACTTCAGTATCTTAATTTCATCTAAGGCCGTTTCGGTAAAATGAGGGGCAGACTTGACTACTTTCAATGCAACAAACCGCTTGTCCACGAGATCCCAGCACAGCCACACTGTGGAGAAGTGACCCCAACCCAACTTCCTAGTGACGTGGTAGCGATTCAGGAACAAGTCTCCGATCTTGACAGGATGGTATCCACCCTTGCAATAGTCGGCACTGTCCTCTTGCTCCTCGTCGTCGCTGGCGTATTGCTCATCTTCATCCTCCTCGATGGTTTCATTGGACGAACTGTGAGTCGGTTCAAGACGATTCTGGTTCTGATTGCGCAGCCCATTTCCTTGTCCACCAGCGCCGATGTCTTCCTCACGATTTTTCTTCTTTCCGAGTTTATGCCTTTTCTTTTTCGCCTGAATGGCGAGTACCCTTCTGTTTACATCTGATTTAGAACTCATTTAGTAAATTAAAACACTTTCAACAAGCTCTAATAAAGGCAAATTTATCTTTTCATCTCAATCTTTTTGTTTGAGTATGGCGGCCGGTTGCAGACAGAACAAAATGCGCTCGAACATGAACAGTTCTTTAGTGTTGCTATTAGAAAATACTAGTATCTAGCTATAACGTATTTTCAACAGTTTAAATATAATCTATTTATATTCAATTATTGTATTGTATTGTGTTTATTTTATTATTATTAAGGTTATTATTTCACTGAAATATATTAAATATATGGCTTTTACGCTACTTTAAGTTGCTTCCACACAAGCCCGACAACGAGTGAAACGCGAGACCTATTTAATATTGGCATCAAACTTTCATGTTGCAACTTCTGATTGGGCTATATTTGCGAGTATTACTAAACTATACACTATAAATTGCTTAAGTGGTGCCTAAGTTTAAATACTAAAGGGTGACATGACAATTACAGAGAAGCTACCTACTTCGAAAGCTATTAATTTTTAGCTCTCATGAAAACACTTGAAAAACAATTACCCTAGTTTTAAATAAAACCATTAATAACAATAACCAACTCCTTATAAAATCTACTCGAAGATGAAGTCATATTCATATTAACAGAATACATTATATATTAATAAATACTTTATCCGGTGTCGGGTCGAATCATCGTGAAAAGTAAAGTACTTGACTTTACTTTTCTTGCTTATGAAGTCAACATCTCCTGAGGATGATCCGGTGTCGGGACGAAACGTGCGTAGAGGTTCTAGTGGAAGATTTTGTGTAATGTTATATTATAGAAATCTCCCGGGTGTCGGCGCAATATAGCAAATTACACTTGCTGTTTATTGTTTATCATGAACTTCCGCAAATTATGACTAAAACCAGTGCCTACTCTTGAGACCCAAAGTGTACGTTATAAGCAAGAAGAACCAATACTTATACACCTATCTGAGAAAAGCGACCCAGATCTACGCAGTTATAAATACTATAATTTAATATTGGAAATTATAATTATTAGACTGTTACCCAACTATATGATTCATAGTTGAATGTTCGAAAATATTCATATATAGAAACTTGGTTATTTCCATTATTTATTAAAACCAATAATAGAGAAGTATTTAAACTTACTACAATTAACAAATAAGATAAAACCGAAATATATATTTCGGTAGTGTATTATAGTGTAGTCGTATTTAATTTACGATAGTATTCGGAGAGTAGTTAAAATACAAATTTTTAAAATAAACATTTTATTTCAAAAAAAATATTTTATTGTAAAAATGTTAATTATTGATTAAATTAAGCTGAATAAAATTTATTACATATTAGAGATACGGTATTTACCCTATAAATTATAGTATAACACTTACAATCATAAGTTTATCAAATTTTATTTCTTACTTTTTGTAGTTAGTGGCTGCAACGTTTGCAATTCAATCAATTTATTTTCTTTCTCAGACATTCGTTTAACAGGCAACAAAATAATACCACCAGCTGTTATAAAGATCCCAGCCATATAAAATGCTACCGAAAATCCATAATTTGCCTTAAGCATGCTTGTGGTTGGAGAACAGAATAAAGATCCTAACCCTTGAAACACGAGCACAATACCAGTTGCATTTGTTAAATTATTCAACCCGTACAAAGAGACGATCACCGTACTTCTCAGTGAAGTCAAGCTAGATATAAAAAATCCATATATAAAACAATAACAATATTGATAGTATAAATGAAAGGATAAATCTGATAATATAGTACTTGTGCCTGCTATAAACATTGATACAACATATACATAAATTGGATCTACCTTACAGGCAATACCTCCTAATATAAGTCTACCGAGTGCGTTTGCGAAAGCTATAACACTTACAAATAATGCGCAATGTTTTTGATCAATTCCTGCTTCACTATTTCTGTTTTGAATAAAAATGTAAGGCGTTAAAAATCCTAGATTAATAGAACACCCCGCTAAACATAAGCAAATGAAAGATTTCTTACGTAGTAGCTTTGGATCCATCATAGTGGCCAGTACTCTTCTTGCCGCTGTAGTAAAAACTCCTCTCTTTTCACTTAAATCACCAGCAGTTGCAGCTCTGGATACGGCTAACTGATATTCTAAGCCAGTTTTAGAAGTAGCTGTAGCCATCATACTTTTTTGATATACTGGTAGCTTTTCTAATTTTCCTTCATAAAATACATCATCTCGATACATTGGTCGAGACTCTGGTACATGTTGCTCCCAATGACATAAGCGACCCCAGCAGCTTTTCTTCTTCTTAGGTTCTTCTACGGTTACTGAAATTTCTACGGGTGGCTTTGATTTATCCTGAACACTCGTTTTAGATATAATAGATTTAACTTGCTTAAGTTGTCTCGGACTTATACCTCCTTGAGGAGCATTTGCGGTGAGTGTAAGTTTGGATACAGCAGTAGTTGAGGGACCTGGCTGTGCAGCCGATGTCACTGTAGTGTCTTCTACGAGCGCAGCTGCCGTAGGAAAATTTGAATTAGAAACAGCGCTAAATAAGCGTTCTGTAGCAGTTGGTTCTAACTTTTTCTCATCAGTTTTAGTCCGGGATGTAGCAAGCCTTAAGCCAGCTGTAGATAAATTTGGCAAGTAAGTAACGGTGCGTGTTTGATCTTCTGCAGTTTTTACAACGTTAAAGGACAAAACCGGACGAAAAGTCATACCAAAAAAGTAAATTAACCCGATAAGTCCTGTGTGCAATAATGTTGTTGTCCGCCAACCAGCTAATCCAACTAAATATGAATTTAATGGGTAAAATGTCATAACACCAACACTTGATCCGCATGAGGCTATAGCTAAAGCAATGGATCTAAGCTTCTCGAAATAAAATCCAACGATTAGCCCAGATGACATATTAATTAAGCAGTACCCAAAACCAGCCAATGCTCCATAAAATATGCATAAAGTCATAAAATTATTGGCAAAATATGAAATAAACAATGAAAATGAACTTAAAACAGATCCTGACATTATGCACGCTCTAAATCCAAAACGGTTTATAAACGCTGAAGCCAAAGGACCAGCTATATAATAAATTGCAATAGTTATTGAATTCACAAATGTTGTCAATGAATTGGATACATTAAGATCATTTGAAATGTCGTTCATCAAGCTTCCAAATGTAAAAGTTATACCATCTAATATTAAAATACTAATAAAAGAAGCTGCAACCACTATCCAACCCCAACAGCTTTCTTGAGGTACCACTATTTGAGCAGCAATTTCAGTTTCTTCTCCACCCTCGAGTTTATCCGGCCTAGAAACAACCCTGCTTGGTGCTACTAAAGCACTCGGTTTCGCTGCCTCGGTTTTGACTAAAATTGGTTTAGGGGCCATTTTATAGCATATTTAAGTAAATAACATTTAGATACTTCTTTTAGTTTGAAATATACTATACTCTTGCAATAAATGTTATCTAAGGTTTTTTATTGGTGAAGTTCAAAGTTTGTCTTCTTCTTAAAATAATTCAATTACTGAATTATGAGTGATGATGACTGATGACAGCCAAACTATGCATCAAACAACACCACCATTAACCCCCTACCTATTGCGAACTCCAGATTTCAGAAAGTTATTATAATCGTATGATGATACCTTACTCTAGTAACACGCTTGGAGTTTGTTTTCGTATCCCAATCCTCATTACTGCCAAAACGTAGTGCTTGTATACTCATTGATTTAAATTTATTGGCATTTTACTTTCATTTTACCGATGTTTACTATAAGTAAACTTTTATACTTTTTAAGTAAGTCTGTACGTAAATCATACCAGAACCAGAGTATTTACACCCTTGCCCCGAGAAAAGCCACGAAATATATTTGATTGATTGATTTACTTATTTATTTAAATATAATATATAAAAAATAAGTATGTAATCGGGGAACATTATTAGGTACCCTAGGGGTTTTAATCTGTGTGTCCAAGAACAATAATTGGGTCAAATGAATCCACGAGAACTCATTCAGGTTAAAGCATGAAAAGTAAAACATAAAAATATAAACGGGGCAACGGCCAACGCCAATTTCTTTGTTTCTATTTTATAGCCTGTTTATTTGACTTTGAAATTGACAGTGACAAGAAATAACGACTTATGGTTTTAGACCTGAGGCAATTTTAAAGCATTTTGGAGGGAATTCGGACCGGATTCGGTGAGGTGGATAGTATTACTGATTTGTTAGAAAGAAAATACTTATTCATATTTGTATCTATTGTATTGTGCGTAACAATGTCTCAAACAACGCTCACAGCGTTTTTCAATAGCAGAAAGAGACCAGCGACGGATGAGATAGTACATTCAAAGAACAAAATCGCACACATTGAACGCACAGATTCCTCGTTGAAATCAGGTAGAAAAATTCAATTGTCTAAGCACAGTGATATATTTACGCATAATATTAAATGTACACCAATAGTTCCGAGTGAAAAATTGGAGACTGCAAGTTCAACCGAAGGCCAGTTGTCGAAAAATGACAAAACTTCTGAACCACAACAAAATGTGGCAGCGTTTGCGAAAAAAGCGAATGCTTCGAATATAAGTAAAAGGGCCGAACCCTCCAACATTGCATCTGTAGGTGCAGCAAGAAAAGAATTGAGTTTAGGCGACATACGAAAGAAATTAGCATCAAGCAGTAGATTAGCCGAAATCAAGGCTGCAGCTGACCGACTTAGTAAAGGAATACAGCAACAGCTTAAAGAAACTACAGTTAAAAAGAGTTTTGAAGAAACCACAAAAAGGAATCTCAAGGAATTTAAGTCTATTGATGTGGATGTACCTCAAAGGTAAGTTAAATAAATAACTAGTATTCTTTATTTAAGGTAGAGATGGACTTTTGCCAATTCTACTGTACACAAGTGGAAATCTAATTAATCTAAACTAACTGGATTCATTAACTGAAAATAGTAAAATTCAAATTCAAAATAATCTTTATTCAAATAGTCCTTATAAAGGCACTTTTGACGCGTCAATAATTTACATAGTAGTTATTTCATGGTGATAACTATATTCGTAAACTTAAAACTAAAGCTATGAGGGTTCCAAACGCTCCCCAGTCTAAGAAGAAGCCCACAACAAACTTAGCCGGGGCCCACAATAAGCTTAGTCTAAAAAGGACATCACTGCTCTTGATCCTTATTTTAGTTAAGAGATTTGTGTTGTACTAATTAATGTTTACCATTACAGCATTTAAAAGCTGAAATTATTATAACTGGTAAACCTAATCACACTTAGACAACGATTGGTCTCTGTTCAAGTGGCTGTCTCCTTATAAGACATTTTTTGCTAAAGATGTTTAAAATTATTAAATATTCCCTGTTTGGAGTTTCTGTACCTTTAAAAACCTACATTTATTGCAACAAGCAAAATTCTTATTTACATTTCAAATAGTATTCTAAGAAATCAAAAAATGCAGATATGCAGATGCAATCAAAAAAGAAGTATACATTTTAGATATCATGGAATAAATAACTATATAACAGTGTTAAGTTTTAAATGTTTGCTTTCAGTCCTAGCAAGCAGTCAACTATCCGCAATGAATTGCTGTCACCGAAGAAAGAAGATACAAATGGAATTGTTCTACAGAGGCCTTTCATATCTCCAAGGAAGGTTGTGGTCAGCCCTGTCAAAAGTCCTAGCAAGGTAATTCTATCTTTATTTTGAAGTTCCTTAAAATTTTAGTTCACTTTGCAAAGCACATAACCATGTAATTAAAAAACAACTATTAATCAATAATTATATAAGTAATTAAGTTAAGTGTTAAGTATAACAAGAAAAATGAAAACTGAAACTTAAAAACGTTATTACAGTAATTTTCAAAACCATAGTTCTTTTTTAAAGCTTTTTTTATAATCAGATTTTTTAATCTCTAATTTAATGGGAATAGTATATGGTGATAGGTTTCAATGTCTGTTTCTGTGTATAATTGTTAATTTGTTACCTTTTTCTTAAAATGTCTTGTTAGATTTTGCTTTAGTTTATTTAATTAGACAAGCAATAATACAAACTAGTCTCTTAGCATGCCTGAGATTGGGTGTATCAGTTAATAAACACCCTCTTATTGTCACAGACCAATGCATCCCAAAATATATATAAACTAGTGTGTAGGTAGTTAGTGTAGTAATCTTGAATTTTGACAAGATTTTCTTCAGGACTTTAGTTCTTAAAAATTACCTGGGATATTATGGGTCAATAAATAAAAAAGGAGGAAATGTGTTTTAAAAAAAAATGTCTACTTCAACAACAACCAATTACATAGGAAGATATTCATGGCATTATTATGAGTACAATAGGTATAAATTGTGATCTTACATTAAGATCATGCTTGGGTGTACAAAATTTAATTACCTAAACAAACCTAAATTAAAGTAGGCCATTGACAGTTATGTCACAACAACGTGAGCTATGCCCTACTTAGCAAATGCAATGTTAGCAACTATCTAATATATAATTATTAATATATTTTGTCTCTTTACAGGTTCCAGCCTACTTAAGACACTCTTCCTTGGCTGCATCCTCATCCAGTCTCCCATTACCACACCACTATAGATTTCTTGCAGAGCTGTTCCGCGGTATGGAGACGGTGGTTGCACTACTTTACAATAGAAATGAAAAAATATCATTCAATAAACTAAAACCATCAGTACAGGAAATGCTCAAAAGAAATTTTACAGATAAGCACTTGGCTCAAATTAAACAATTAGTTCCAGATTTTTACAACTTTGAAGTGCAGAAAAATAAGAACTTCAGCAATACATCTCACAGGGATTCTTTTGAGCTGATGATTTCTCCCAATTTTCCTAATGACATAAAAATCATGAACCCTAGTGTATTGTTAGAGAGACGAAGATATTTCTATGACACACTTTTGCAACTTGTCAAAAAGCACCACGCTCAATTTTGCTCAACACTGGATCCCCCCATCGAAATCCCTGAAAATAAATTAGTAAGATGGCATCCAGAGTTTGAGCTGGAGAAAATTCCTGATATTGAAAGTGCTAAGCTGCCTGAACTCCCCCATACAGAAAAGTATTCTTCTGCACAAGATGTTCTAGCAAAAGCTAGAGAACTTTTCAAATGCAACACAAAAATGGAAAGAGCATTAGAGAGACTAACTCAAGCCAAAGCTAGAGGCTTGACGGAACAAGAGAAGATTGCCACTGGTATAAAGGAAGCTCCAAAATCAGCTAGTGCAGCCACACAAACAAGTCTACCTTCTACAAGTGGCATTCAGATTTTGAACCCTGCTTTACGCAATTTGCCAGCTGCTTTGCTAGAAAAAGTTAAAGCCAAGCAAGCAGCTAAGGCTCTTGAAGCCATGACAAGGTCCTCTGACCATGAACAAAAGTATTTGACATACACTCGCCTGCCTGATTTAGCCAGAACATTGAGAAATATATTTGTCACAGAAAGGAAGAACGTTTTGGCCCTGAATGTTGTGCTCTCAAAATTGGACAGTAGTTTCAAATCAAATGTATCTGCTGGAGATTTACATAGCGACATAAAACTGCTCGTAGATGAAGCTCCAGAGTGGATTAAACTACATGAAGTAAGAAATACTACCTATTTAAAATTGGATAAAAATGCTGACTTAAAGAAAATTACTTCTAAATTAGAAGCAACTGCCAATAAATATAATGTATAAGTAGTAAAGACTGAACATACGTATGACCCTAGAACCACACTCTTAATATAGAATCAAGTGTAAGAGTGCATCATGCCCACCTTTCTTTGAGCCTCAACATAGAAGTAAACCCCAACTAGTTTATAAATAGTGTTAATCACTTGAAGTTTTAGATTAGATGTGCTTTGGAGAGTGGTTTTGGGAGTTAGATAATTATAATTCTAAGGTTAACATATTCTTTAACTTTTATTGTCATCATGCAAAAGCATAATTATCATAGTTAATATGGACTTCTAATTTTAAATTACTCTTCTTATTATTATTATTATTTATATGTTAGTGTAGGAATTATGACATGAAATTCTATATTTCACTTCTTGTTTTTGACATTATTATAAGATTTCATTTTGACATTATATTCAGATATTACAGACACACAGGACAGTCTTTTCTCGCAACAAGTAAGCTGACTAGTGTGGTACTCGATTTATACCTCAAAAATATATATATCATATAAAACTATTTTTGTTGTCTTATCAAATTAATGTGAATGAGTATTTATTTTGTGTTGATAAACTATACAAACTACCATATATAAAGCAACCAGATAAATACACTCATTCTGCAGTCAGCGTTCTTTTTACGTGATATCATGATTTATTAAGATGCATTTGGCTTAACATTAAATGTATATATTCATCAATTACTTTGCTGTACCTAAAGCACTGCACATAATATGAGACTATTGCACTTATGATGCCTCATTCAACTATAGTTTGTATGAAATGTTTTTTTTTTGGATGAAGTGTGTTTTACCACCCACATTCTTACGCATGATAACAAAATTAGTGTTCTTTACTGTACCTGATCATCATTAAGAGGTTACAACTTATTTATACATACAACATATATTATGTAATAGCTTTTCAGTCTTTTAAGATAGTAAATCATCACAATAAGTAACCAAAATAGTTCAGCAACATTTGAACATAGCTAAATAAGTGTAATTGGTCTCTTAACATGTGGTATCTGATTGAATATCCGAAATGAAAACTATCAAGTCTGTACTTTGTAGATACATATAGCAATAAACAAGCAAATGACAAGCTTGCTGCATCAAGCAGAAATGAAACAATTTTTTTTGCAGCGGTCCAGTATATAGTATAATTAACATGTATAATTAGCATTTTGACATGTCTTTAATTTATGTCATACATAATTTATTTTACTATGAGTATATTAATTATAAGTACTTTTCTTTCTAATATTTTATTTGCTTTTCTACTTTTATTTTGACGAGTTCCATATTATTTAAAATTAATTGTAACTCATTTTACTTAACTTTGAAAACTAGTGTTTGAATAAAATATAGTTAATTATCACTTGTTTTAATTTCCGAAAAAAAAAACTATTAGTCAATTTAAATGTAAGTTCATCGCAACTTGCTTGAATGCTTAAAAAATAGAAAGTATGCACATATAAGATAAATAATTTGCATTAAAAAAATATTTCTGTGTTTACCTATCCTAGTAAAAATGTTATACATGAATAGGTTTATCAAATACGCAGTTATTTATGTTATATGTAGGAAGTTAATTACACAGTTTCTGGTTGGCTGTCTCTCTTAAACTATTACTTTAATACGCTATTTGAAGGAGATAGGGACAAGCTTCGACCGTTTCTAACCCAATTTTTTAAAGTATTACTTGTTACTGCTAAACATCTAACATAGCCACATCGCGAGTACACTATGGTCGTGCATAGGCAACTCATCATACTTTGTGGTTCATACAAGGCCTGTTTGACCTTTATTTTAGTTAGAGTCTAAATTATATAAGAATTACGTGATTCAACACGAAAGATTATTATTATTATTGACGTTAAAACGAATGTGCATTAATATAATTCAATTGATAAATATTATAATCATCAGGCGTCAGCCTATCTATCCCAGTGCTGGGCATATGCCTCCTTTCTCTTTGAAAAAAGGGTTGTAGAGTGTTGAATCACCTCGCTGCTCCAAGTTTTTATAAATTTATATAAATGGGTAATAAAAGAAACAAAAATTTATTAAAATATAATTTTAATTGTAAAATAACGAAGTAAACTTAGTGAAAAATTACAACGAGGCGAGAACATCGTAGTTGGGATTGGGGCCACTTTTAAATGTCTCGTGGAACCCTAGCATGATTTTGTCTGGTACTAAGTATTGAACAACTGCAGGGTCTTCCTTCATCTTGTCCAGATACGCCGTCTGAAATATAAGTTTTAAATGTAACGTAAGTAGTGACAATATTTCACCGCTATCAATAACATGGTATTTTTTAGATCTATCTTATTTTTTAGATTTTGGAGAGATCTGATAAACTTATACCTTTTCTTATGATAAAAAATCTTGTATAATATATTTAATTTAGAAAAAGGTAATTATAAATATTTTAGTATGGAGTCTTGTATGGTGTTCCATCAATGCAGATAATTAATAAGACAAAACTCGTCTGAAGTCTCAGGTTGCCAGGATAACTCGGGATCCACATCAAATTCAACAAGTCACAGTTATTTCAAGCTAAGACAACATTTTCAATTCCCTTCCCGAAACAGGACTTTTCTAAACAATTGTTTTCTGGTTGCCGATACCTAAATTTCTAAGTTACACATGCCGATACCTAAATTTCTAAGCACATTTTATGTCTAAAAAAACTAGTATTGCCGTTGCCCGTGACTTCGTCGGCGTTTGTGTCGGTTTTCTGTTCCAAATTCCTCAGAATCCCAATTTATCTACCCGATCAAAAAACTTATTATTTTTTTTTAATTTTACTGTTCCAAATTTGTAATAAAAAACACTTGTATAAAAAGTATACAAAGGAAAGCTTGTCTCTACACGCTATCTCTCGATCGATCGATCTCTTCCAGCTACCCTCAACTGTGACGCCTTCAGGATGCTTGCCACAACAAATTTCACCTGGAGGGGCTTAGCTATATTTTTTTTTAATAATTTTAAATCCCCGAGTAAAACATTTTCAGAGCAAATTTTTGCTTTTGCAAGACAAAAAGTATCTTATTTCCATCTGGAGGTACATTCATTATAATAGGCTCAACACCGCTATTCTAACTTGTTACTAACCAGTTGTTTAAACTTCTTTGGATCAATTGCCGCACGAGGGTCGTCTTTAAAAACAAGTAACCGCTCAAACCAAGGCCAAATCATGTAGTCGACGTAACCAGGCTCATCGCCACTTAAAAACGACGTGCCCCGTTCTATTAGTTGATCTTGAATGAAGTTCAAAGCTTTAGAGAACGCAGAAATGTTTTCCTCTGTGATCGTCTCTGGGGCCTTTATTGATTTCAAGAATAACGTTACAATCTGTAAGGAAGAACGAGTGCATTGCTATAGAATATTAGAAATGAGAAAGTGTTTCTTGGTTTTTGTCCTTCTTTCGCGTCGCAACAGAGCAACCACGCGGTATTTTGCATATTTTTATGGTTAATGGGCCCTTATTAAAATCAATGGTTCTTAAAAGATAAATAATAGGTTGATAAACTGTGATAGCCCAGTGGATAGGACGTCCGTCTCCTAATCAGAGGTTGGCGGTTCGATCCCAGTTACCTCACCTCTAACTTTTTATCTGCGTTTCTAAGTATTTAAAATATCACTTGCTTTAACGGTGAAGGAAAACATCGTGAGGAAACCTGCATGTCTGAGAGTTCTTCCTAATGTTCTCAAAGGCGTGTGAAGTATGCCAATCCGCACCTGGCCAGCGTTGTGAACAATGGCCAAACCCATTGTGAGGAGACCCGTGCGCTGTAGTGAGCTGGCAATCATGATGATGATGATGATCAAAAGATCAATCTTAAGCGCAAATCCGTTGTACTACAAATACAACCCCTTCATACTAGAGCGGTTGAACGGGTTTTCATTGAGATAATAGAAAGGAAATGGACTTAGATAATATGGCAGATGAAGCGATGGTAAAGTTATTTGAAGGTAGTAACAGGCCTGGAATGTTAACGTATACCAAAGGATAGAAACAATTGTAGTAAAACAGGCCTCCGTAAATCCACTTCCATAACTTCTGACGACCTTCGTGGCGCAGCGCGTGCGCTCTCGCATTATAAAGTTGGAGGTCCTGGGTTCGATTCCCGCCTCGAGTCTGGTCTGGTGGGAGGCTTCGCGGCCGTTCCGGCACAATGTCGTGTAGAAACCAATCAGGAGTATTAGTTTACCATAGCCCTTAGGCCGCTACCATCTAAGACCGATCACTTACCATCAGGTGAGATGCCGTCAAGGGCTAACTTGTGGTGTATAAAAAAACAGCTATTAGGAGGAGAGATTACCTAACAAATTGCAGAAGATATGGTTCAGTTTGAGTGCCTACAGTATTTTCAATTGATGGAATAATTAATAACTAAGATGCTAATAAAAATGGGATAATATTTTTTATACATAATACCAACCGGTGCTGATGCTTCGACAGTAATTTTATCTAAGGCTTTCCTTACAGGATCTTTCGGCAACAACGGTCTTTGAGCGTAGACCTCGTCTAAATACTCCACGGTTATAAGACTCTCGCAGATACATACGCCCTCTTTGATTTCTATAGTTGGCACTTTAGCTGATAAGAAAACATATTATGTAAGTACATCATTAATCACCTTAACTTTTAATGAGTCAAACTTATTTTCAACCATTCCGTATAATATACTAATAAGTTAATTAACTTGACAGAATTACCTTTCTTATATCTCATTACTATCTTTTCATTGCAAATATTTATTAATTATAAAGTGAGAAAACTTCTTAAAGAAAAAATTAATTCCATTAATTGATAAATTCCTCAAAGTATATTGCACCTATGCTTACTCACCGAAAACACTTTTGCTAGTCAACCATTCTGGTTTATCTGCTAAATTAATGTTTACCACTTCATAATCAATGTTCTTTGCGTTCAGAGCCAATATGGTGCGTTGCGCAAAGGGGCATAGTCGCATATTATATACTCGCAGTTTTCCATTGTACGGCGGTAGAGGATCACCTAAAAAGGATTTAAAAGTAAAATTGTATATTGTTTGTAATTATTCTCTCGCTTGGTATAATCCTTTCAGTATTTTTGGGGAGAAATTTGGAAATTAATATATTATAATATAGGTCTCATACGTACGTTATAAATTTGATTCCCTTGTTCATCTTTGTGACATTATTGTAAGTAAATAGATATCTATTTAACTTAATCTCCCAGTGTATTTTTCTGAAGGTGTGATAGCCTAGTGGTTAGAGCGTCCGCCTTCTAATATGAAGTCGGAGGTTCGAATCCGGGCACGCACCTCAAACTTTTCGAAGTTATGTGCGTTTTTAAACAATTACAATATCAACGGTGAAGGAAAACATCTGAAACCTGCACGCCAGAGAGTTCCCCATAATGTTCTCAAAGGCGTGTGCTGCCGCCAAAGTCTGCCAATTCGCATATGGCCAGCGTGGTGGACTATGGCCAAACCCTTCTCATATTGAGAGGAGACCCGTGCTCTGTAGTGAGCCGAGAATGGGTTGATCATGATGATGATGATGATGATGATACAGGTTTTTAAGCAAAATACCTAAATAGGTATAAATAGAAAGTAGGTAGATGGGTATATAAAATACCTAATAATATTATCAGGTAAGTATGTACTTAATTAAGTAAATATTATCATCGAGTATTTACTTAATTTCTTATCATCCACTTTTTAACCAGCTTTGACGATTTATATCTTGCGCTATCTAATCTGGTAGTCCCAGGCGTACCAACATACGAACAATTAACTAATCGAGTTTACATCGAGTGAAATCTCGTAGAACCTCTCAAACAACCTCTTCGTATTCCAAGACGATTTTTCATCGCGAAAACGATTATGTACACCACACTGCACACATGACTTTACAAAAACACTTGAAAGTACAGTACCTAAAGAAAGCAATGTCGTTCCGAGAACATACTACTTTTACCGTTCTATCACCTATGACTCCAAATATATAAAAAGTTATTAATATTAATTAATGGCCTAGAATAAGTACCCTAATGACATCTTGGAGATGCCTCATGATGTCAACGTGATAAGCTATAATCCACGGATATAAGCATCATGTTCATTAAATACTATGGATTTCTACGAAGTTACTCCAGGTTATATCAATATTCAAATATTGACACAAAATAATTGTTAAAATCCGTAAAAAGTTTATTGAGCTACGGAGTAAAAATGACAAAAGTTTTTATCTCCTATTCTTAAGAAATTAAGTAAAAATTAAATAACCCGTACAACAAAGCTACCTGCTATAAGTACCTATACCAAAGTGCATTTAAATTCATTCAACGTTTTTTGTATGATGCATGAACAGAAAAACAAATATATTATGCTCTATATCGATGATAAATCAATAAAAACGTACAACTACATTGTAAGTTACTTGGAATTTTATTTATTTTATGAAACTAACTCGAGGTAATAATCGATTTATTGTATTGGCCTCGATAGTGGAAATCGCTGTTCGATCACAGAAAACAACCTAAAATATCATAATTATAATGCGATTCCATTTCAAAAAGCCTTAACCCAGGGCGGAAATGTAGTTAAAAAATTAAGTAACATTGCTTCGTCATTGTGAGATAGCTCAGAGGTAGCAAACCAAAATATACCCTATGTTTAGGTTTTCTGGAATAACAATTTATGTACCAACTATTTAAAAGTTAAGTACCTACCTACTAAGTAATCGAGTCATTCATTTATCGGAAACGCCATTAAATTACATTTTATAAATATGTTTTATAATTTAGCATATAAACTTTGAGAAATGTAATTTACTAATTATAATTAGGTTATTATTATTAAAAACAATTAATATATTGAAGGTACCTACCTCGCTTGAGATGTTTGGTATTAAAATTGATTTTTCCTGCGACAGCTTTAGCCATGGTGCGATACGGCAGCACTAATTCCAACAATTGTCCAAATGGGGCCAGCACTTTATAAGAGCCTACAAGTATATGCATCGCGAAACTTAATGTGGACGTTATCATGTTTACCTACGTGTTTTTTTTTTACATAAACATTTCAATAGTCCTACTCAGAGTGACTTAGCGATATCAAACGTATAGGTATGATCTATAATTCTTAAATATGACAATAACCATGATAATCATGTTCTGTCTTCTATTTTTTTATACCTATCAGAACTTTGATAACTATCTAGGTATCAATAAATAAAATAAAAAAAACAGTTGCCGATTCTGTTGTTCACAAATCTCGAAACTAAACGAACTTGGCAGGTACTTTGTATCAAAAACAAGAACGTACGACGCACGTAGACTTAGACCGTACAGGTGCAATATGATGACAATTATAAATTATCATGGTTGTTGTTACATTTAAGATGGCAACTATAAGATTTATGTATTAGGGCAATATTGATGTGAAAATATGTTCTAAAAAGCTAGGGATTTCAGATAGTAGGTACTCACAGCAGAATTTTCACATTTATTCTGCTTCCGTGGGTAGGTATGTATCCTTCCGTAGCTAGGCAATTACTACGTAATGATTTATAGCTTCTACTTCTTAACCTACGGAATAAAGGCTTGGAATTTCCTTTATTGTACCTACCTTCTTATGCATATTTATAGGTAGTCCACCTTGTAAAAAACGAGTTTTTATAATAGTACAAACGTAACCTAGTTGTGTAACAAAACGGTACCTAGTTGTGTAGAAATACCTTAAGTTTAGGACTTCCTACTGATTAATTAATTCGACCATAACCTGCGCAGTAATGACTACGTAACCGAAACATTAAATAAAATTCAAATTTTACTTAAACATACCCTGAATACCAATGACTTCTACAAGGGTTAAAAAATATGTACTTAAAATATATCTGGGCTCGGTATCGGTAGGTAGGTATGCTTAGGCGGACATCCGCTGGCATATTTTAGTTGCGGTTGTGTGTTGAGTGTTCCCGTCATAGTGGACACGGTAATAGTCGTGGACGTCATAGGGTTTTAGTCAGTAAGAGTCTGACATAACTGTGCCTCCCCGTGTCTTGGAGTAGAAAATATAAATTTTTAAGTATTAATTTAACCACAGAAAAAAGGCGTAACACGAGTCTGTTCTATGAACCTAATTAAGAATTAGGTAGGTATTTAAACAGATCTTTATAGGTCTAAAAATAGGGCTGAACTTTTCCGTAAAGAACTTCATAATAGCAATAATAAGTCATTATTTAAGACACACTAAAATACAGAAACTAAGAAAGAATGAATAAATAATTGAAATACTAGGCTAATCCAGCATATTTGCCCATGTGCAGAGGATGGTATGTGCTACTGCTTGTTGGTAGCCCGTTTGCACTTATCGCGTAGAAATCATCGAAATGAGCTTGGCAGTAAGCTCTAATTTGATAAAAAGATGGCCCTTCAATTTAGTGTAAAGTTCCCGTCACAAGAAGCTTCATATTTTTAAATCACGAATTCATGAGTTGGCAACGTTTGGATCAAAAATATATTATAGTTCTGAGATTTGTATAGAATTGAATCAGTACCAATACCTACACCTAATACGCAAGTCGGGAAGAGAAAACTTCGTACATACGAGTACATACCCTATTTAGACTTAATGCGCAGATGGAGTAGTGTTAGGTTTGGTATAGTTATAGTTTGTAATAAAAAGAAGAAATGAAAGCCAGAGAAAGTTAGGTATACTATATTTTTGCTCCAATTTCGACAACGCAGTAGTAGATACCTCTTTTAAAAGCGAAACCTGGGAAATCTGCAGGCTACTCGACTTCTCTACAACACAGAAAGATACGGCATATGTGCCGAGTTTCCTATAAGAACTAATGTTCGATGTTCCAATAGGCTCATTTCTGTTGATTTTCAACCATCCACACTATTTGCCATCTTAAGCCCCTACGGAAGTGTCTTATTTTATCTTTGTCTGTGGTTGGTTCTATATACGTGGGTATAAAAAATATGTTTTCTGTTGGTATTTACAACTAGAGCTAAATGAGATTATGCGCTTAGTTTAATAAGTACCTTGTTATTGACCCCGTTTCTTTTGTTCAAAGTTATCTTAGGTAATACCTACGTAATATTTAAATATATATATTGTTTATTAGACACGGTTAGGTATAAAATATTGCTTTTGAATATTTTGAAGGCTTAGCTTCTTAGACTATAGCGCGATTGGAACCCTCGTAGCTTTCGTTTAAAGTTTACGAATGAAGTTATCACCAACAACTTACTCCTATGTACCTATGTTATTGACGCATCAAGTGCCTTTTATTATTAAATATATATATTTTTTTTACTATTAAACCTTGTTGTTACTGTAAATATTTCTAGATTTCTAGATATAGTTATATATTTAAATATTGTTTATATAGTCCCTACTTTAATAGACCCATATATCTATATATATGGGTCTATTAAAGTTGGGTCTATACCCAACCTGACCCCTGTTATGTCCTGGGTTCGAAACCGATCCAGTGGGAGGCTACAGCTGCGGCTAGTTACCACCCTACTGGCAAAGACATACCGCTAATCGATTAAAAGTTCCGGTATAATGTCTAGTAGAAACTGTTTAAGCGGATGCAGACAGCAACGCATCAGCTTCTGTAGTTCTGCAGATTTTCACTGGTGACGGTTACCACATCAGAGGATCTGTATACCCACTTAACCGCGATGTAATGTTAGAAAAAACCTACACTTCATACCCAGCATACACGACCAACAGACGTTCAAGTTGGCGTCACACTGGTAGGTACTTTTGGATTGTAATTGTAATTGATTGATTGATTTTTTTTATTCAGCACAAGTTAGCCCTTGACCGCATCTCACCTGGTGACGTGATGATGCGGTCTAAGATGGTAGCGGGCTAACCTGTTAGGGGTATGGTAAATTCATACTCCTAATTGGTTTCTACACGACATCGTGCCGGAACGCTAAATCGCTTGGCGACACGTCTTTGTCGGTAGGGTGGTAACCAGCCACGGCCGAAGCCTCCCACCAGACCACTCGAGCCGGGAATCGAACCCAGGACCTCCAACTTTAAAATGCAACAGCGCACGCGCTGCGCCACGGAGGTCGATTGATTGATTGTAACGCCACAAGGACGCCAAAACTAAACTGAAGTCTAGAAAATTCTTAATCACGGTGCTTATGTTAATGCATCAATAGGTACCCTGGACGTAAAAAATATGATGAAAGCACCGCAATAACATCGCAAGTTGCTATGATAGCTAATAAATAGTTGGTGGTTTGATTTGGCCTAGATATTGCTGCATACGGGTTACCACATTGGTATCTGAGCGTATTGTTGTCATATCGTTTGCGATAAATTATCAAGTATGCCAAGTTATAATACCACGATTATATCTCCCAAAGACTCACCGCGATGTTATATTGAATTTGAGGGCAATGTATATATCGCTGCAATTTACCTACTTACATTTACAGTTCAAGGTCATTCCGGAGAAATAAAAGTTGAATTTTGAAACATTTAAGAAATTGTACTTTTATTGCACATTTTATGGAATAACAAAAACATACATAAACTTATTCAGACATTTTTTTTAGTTTATTCCTGAAATATAACATAAAATAAGTACCTACAATCCAGTTTCTTTATTATAAAACATCGTATTTAGTGCAAGTTTTTTCAGATAATATATAAGTTTTGGTTGGGTGAACAATAGCCACATTTCACGCTCAGTTTTCTATCAGTGGCAGATAAAGTAACTAGTTCAATGTCAAGGGCATGTGGATCTTGTTTTTTGGAACATACTCAACAGATCTGCAGGATCTGTGAGTGCTAGTAAATGTTTTGTTACCACCCACAGGAGTGTCCATTCAAACTGTCAAAACTTCGAACTCAAACAAAAGACTTAACAGATATACCTGGCGTGTAGTACTAAATCGTTTTACAAAAGCCTGAAATGTTTAATACGTGGATGGCGTACTGTGGATCATAGAGATTTCTGGCAGAATTGTTATGATCACAGACCATAAGAAAAAGTTAAGTTACACAAATGGAATAAAATAATTGAATTTGGTTAAGTCTCAAATAGGATTATTTTATCTTTCTTTCAACACTAAGTCTGTGTTCAAAACAATCTTCTCAAAGTATGTTCGTGAATGTATAATTTATTCCTTCTTCTTTCTGGGACGCATGCAGCACACTTCACTAGTATCCAACATATTATAATTGGCATCTCCTTTAATGCGAGATTCAGTGAACTTGGCATGAGTCTCTGGTGCTAGTGCATATGCTTTAACAGCAGGCACATTTTTCATTGCCTCCATATAAGTCACCTGTAAGTAAAGACTTATTACTTCAAACTTTTAATCACAGTTATTATTCTCAGCTTTTTTAATGTAAGTTTGATGAAGTAATTTTGTTAATTGTGAATCAAAAGTAGAAAATGGCAATAGTTAAGTTCAACTACAGTTTGTATAGTCAAAGTGCCTACAAACCAACAATGTATTGCATAAAAAATGCTTCCTCTCTTGACAAGGCTAGCATGTACTAGTCAGGAGCAAAGTGAGGTCCCTAATTGTTATATGTGTAATCATTTCAAACTTTATCATCCATGACTAAGGTTTATTTTGTGTTTGTCAATAATTGATAAAATGGTTATCTGTGATATGATTTCAAAAGTTAAAAGGACTGTTTTATAGTGGTATAGTTAGTGGTATTAACAAAGTTATAACAAGTTAAAAAAATATATAACATATTTTTTATAAAGGTTATATAAAATGTACCTTTTGCCCTGTAGATAAATCATTCACATACAATTCATGGAATTATACTTTCATAAATCATATGTGATTCATTAGAAAATATGGAATAAAAAAAACTTACCAGTAGGGCAAACTTAGATTTGTCAATTGCAAACTCAGCTTTGCCTAGCAGTGGCAGAGCTTCAAATCTCTCCAGGAAAGGCCAAAGAGTATAATCAATAAGACCTGGTTCATCACCGTGTAGAAACTTAGTCCCACGAGTTTCAAGTTCTTTTTGCAGCAGTTCTAAGCCCTTCTGATAGTTCTGTAATGTACTTGGCTCAACAGCTTGAGGATTAAATGCAGCTGTGTAGTATGCAGATTGAGCCTAAAACACCATACACTTTTAATATGAAATCAATTAGCAAGTGCATGAAAAGGAGTAAACATAAATTGTATGCTTTATGCAAAATCAGAAAAATTATTGTACTATGCAATATAATAAGTTGAAATAAAAACATACACTTGCAAACTGTTCCACAAGTAATTTGTCCTGGGCTCTTCTAAGAGGGTCTGAGGCCTGGAGAGGCACATCAGGATACTTTTCATCAAGGTAGACATTGATGACATTGCTGTCAAATATACCTTTTCCTTCTTCATACTCCAAAGCTGGGACAGTGCCTAAAAAATATGAACTCAATCTGAGTTTATATTTGACATGTACAATACAAAAGATTTAGGTAAGTTTCCTTAGGAATTATTAGCTTCTGAAATAAAATTTATTACTTCCTTTTCAACTCATTTCTGATGGAAATATGCAAAATGAAACAAGAGATAAAATAATTAAAATGTATTATTAGTTTAACAAAAGATGATGATGATGATGATGCATGATTAGGAAATAGATAAATATTATAATGAGAGAATATAGATGTCGTGATAAAAAGTAAAGGTTACCTTTCGGACTAAAGTTGAAAATCCATTCTGGTTTGTGATCCAAATTTATAAAAACTAAATCGTATTCTAGTTTTTTTGCGTTAAAAACAAGGACACTCCGTTCGGCGTATGGACAGAATCTCATTGCAAACAATCTCAATTTACCGGTGTTCGGTGGCAACACATCTCCTGCAAAATATTACTACGTTTAGTCTTATTAAAGCTATTAGATATTACAACTATATAGCTATATAATACCTATTCCAAAAACTCACCAGTTTTTAAATGTTTTTCAGACATTTTACAGCTATGCTTTAAAACCTAAAAAGACAATTTATTCAATGACTACAGATGACAGAACGGTGCACCTAAGTCCTTGCCGATCAATTTGTAAAATACAAATGCTTTATGCTACAATATAACTATATAGGTATATATATATGTACATATTTATACTCTGTGAAAAAAGAATTAAAGACCATCTGTAGTACTGTCAAAAACCTAGAATAGAAACTTAATCTGAGGCTTGAGCCTTGAGCATCATGGATATTAAAGTTCGATACTGTGTGTGTAACAGTTTTAAAATAACACAGAAACAGTTTAAGAAAATAAGGTTACGTTGAGTAAAGACATTGTCATAAATGAGTTAAAATATTATCATGTCTTCCCATTCTGCCAATTGACTAATTATTTTTTAGACAGCACTGCAGAGATTGAATGAAGAAAGAAATACTTCATTCTATAGCGTGCTTTACCTACACGATTCAATTTGATACAAGTATACAACTCTTCGTATAGATACCATGTAGGTGAAATAATTCATTTGATACTAAAATTACGTACTTGATATCGACATACTAAATTAACATGAGACATCCCTAAATGTTTACTTACAATATGTTATTTTATTTTGTCAAGTAGTTTTAACTGTTCCTATATTATGAGATGATAACATTGATATAACTATTTTTTTTTCCAGATTTTTTAAAAGTTAGTTCAGAATCAAGCCAAGTTGTACAATAATTATGCCTGCGTGCTTCGTAAACGGATGCAAAAAGAATTCCAAAACTTCGAATCTACAAAAGGATGGGATAACTTTTCATCTGTAAGTAAATATTACCAAACTCTGCCTAAACTAGTATACAAACTAGCATTTGCCTGCGACTGCATCAGAGTTTTATTCGGTTCTTTAATTAAAGAACTGAACAGGAACAGAAAATTTTATATCTATGTAAAATTTCAATTTTCTACAAGAAATCCTCTTCGACAAGAAAAATTTGGAGCTGTTCATAAATATGTAAAGTAAATAAAAAAAGTAAATAAGTTACCAAATTTCGTGCTAAGATCAAATGATAAAGTGTTGACAGCAGACAGTTTGTTAAATATTGTAAAATTTATTCTATACTACAGATTCCCTCAAAACTTATTACAAAGAAGAAAATGGACTGAAGCCTGTAACAGATCAAAAGATTGGATGCCTACACCCTCAAGTAGTATTTGCTCTAGACATTTTGAAGCATCTCAATTTCGAGTAATGGACACAAATAGTAGACAACTAATAAAAACTGCAATACCAACTTTACTTTTGCAGAAACATGTAAGAATAGTAACATTAACATTACTTATTTAAATTATTAGCAGTATCTATTGATGTCTGTCTCTTTCAAGTGTTTAGCATGTTAGACAATGGGGTTAATTCCATGTAGAAATATTTTCATATATTACATTTTCAGTTAAGAAATTCGTAGGAAATACACATAATACTACATATATACTATGATATAGTATATATAGTGTACCTAACTTGTAATGGATATATATATATACAATCCATTACAAGTAAGCCCTTGACAGCAATCTCATCTGATGGTAAGTGATTATTCAGTCTGAGATGGTAGCGGGCTAACCTGTTAGTGATATGGTAAACCATATTTCTAATTGGTTCCTAATCAACACAGTGCCGGAATGCTAAATCCCTTGGCAACACATCTTTGTCGGTAGGGTGGTAACTAGCCAGACCAGACTCGAGCCGGGAATCGAACCCAGGTGCTACGCCACGGAGGTCGTCAAGATATGGAATTTATTAGTGTTGTTAGACATTTGTTGATCATTATTTCTGTTTAGCTAGCTAAATAATTTCATAGTCTACACCCTACATATTGCAGAAAGTGTTTGATTGTCAAATGATT
The DNA here is from genome assembly GCA_928268935.1 of Lasiommata megera. NCBI lineage: Eukaryota > Metazoa > Arthropoda > Insecta > Lepidoptera > Nymphalidae > Lasiommata > Lasiommata megera. The sequence continues at coordinate 10,607,103 of OV743323.1, forward strand.
TGAGATTTGATTCTGTTTTAGGAACTTGACATGGCCAACTTATACACATCAAGACAAATCATTCCAAAATATTTTCACTCAACCCATGAACATAAGGATAAATCAGGAAGCCTGGAATCACAATATGAAGTAAACATGCTGAGTACTTAAAATTACCATAAAAGATTGTAAAATTTTATCCATACATTTGCATTTATAAAAATTCACTTAACATGTGTTACTTTTATGTTAACATTTTTGCACATTGCATTTGTATGGGTTTTTATATAGGTAATATTTATTTATAACCTTATTTCCCACAGAAGTGTGGACAAGTAGATTTAGCTAGGTCTATGTTTCACTTTCTTATCGTGAATATCATCTTGGTTTGATAATGTGTAAGGTGCAGTTAGTATGATTGTTTTTAAAGGTACATTTATTAATCATCTGTGCATCCAGTGATTTTTGATTTTATTTTTTTCTAGGATATGGTTAATATGAATAACAATACAACATCACAGCAAATAATTCCAAAGGTGATTGCAAAATTATTTCAACTTCAACCACAGCACATAAATATAAATCAGTCTACCAAACGCAAAATAAAGTATATAAGCTAAATACATTAATTTACTTTGAGTATTGTAATTATTACTTCGATAGATTTTTATATTTCTAATTAGTTTTATTATGAAATTTCAAATTTAAATATATGTATGCTAGTATGCAAGTAAATATATTTCATTGATTTACAGTGCCAGATTAAATACAAATAGTTAAAGCAAGCTCCATTTTGGCGAAATTATACCGTAATGTGACTAAAAAACAAGATAATAGTGCCTTTAGACTTTATTTGGGTGAACTTTTAAGTAAAAACCGGCACGCTGTTTGAAACGATGCTGTCTCAATTTTCTTTCTTCATCTGTATATAATGATATGCTTCTCACTTCTGAGATATTTGTAGACTCTTGTACACATACCTCCTAAATATAATTGGCAGCTCTAAATTTAGGTCATCTGGTAATTAAATTAATACTTCCAGTCAACGAATAACTTTGCTAGAAGGTTACAAATTGCATAGTAGGTAAAATTCTCCCTCAGATTAAATATAAATGGATAAGCCAAGCCAAGCAATCGTGTGACCGCACATGAATCAGACATATACAATTCATTTATGCTATTATCAAAAAAGTTCCCAAAAATGCGAATAGAGGTTACAGCGCCATGCGAAAGACCGGCACACTGTATGAGACAAACAATTCATCAAAATTTAACAATCTACGTTTTTTTTCTTACATAATAAATATATATAGACATATAGGTATATAATTCGTATATCATTCACTTCCACTTTCCTGTTTTATTGCTCCATCCGCTTGTTCAAGTAGGTATAGCATACCTAGTTGTAACAAACCTAGGTATAGCGTATTTGTGCAACTCAATTGTGTACTCCACTAAACTAAGTATATCATACCTAGGTATAAGTAACATTTTTATTTATAATGTTTTTTTGCTGTTTAAGTTAGTATACTACTAATATCGTACCTAGGGTATTATGTCTGTCTGTACGTAACTGTAACCTACAATCATGGATCGTCGAAGTGAAGCTTTTCACTAGAGGAAATTCTAACAGAAAATTTGATTACGTCCTTTTTTTAAGAATGTATGTATGAAAAGCCCTTAAATTATCTTATTTTAAAACCGCAGAAAACACACGTTTACATTGTACTGGCCCTAGAGTATAAATGTAATAGAGTGCGCTTTTTGTACCTACTGGTTAAAATATATTTTGAGGTCTGCTCCTCGCGAATAAAACTAACGCGAGTACAACACTCGTGTTAAAATTTTCCTTGTACTTATCTATTCACTAATATTAACAATATTAATATTTAATTTACATTCTCAGACATTTAACCACTACAATTAAAAATAGGTACTTATTAACTATCTGCTTTAGATCTGTATTGTCTGGTAGTTCCATATACATCGCTCAGTAAACTGAATTTGGGACGCAAAATATTGTCAGTCGCAACGAATAATAAGATAAGTTTAAAATGCCGATGAGACCCTAACTAAAATACCTATTTTTTCCAGAAACCTACCTTATCTTCGATTTCCCAGATAAATTCAAACAATCAGGATTTAAAAGGACATGATGTTAATCCAATCGAATATTTACAAATGTTTATTGAACAGCTGATGCCAAATATAAAAGATGACAATGCAATCTACGTAGTATTAGTCAATAATGAAAAAATGGAGACTGGCTCAGACCATTTGGCCAACAGAACAGATAATTTTCCAAATGTGGGTACCTACTTAAATAATAGGTAATACTTTAGTAGTAAGATAAATGGAGGAATCAACTGTGCTAAAAAACCCGATACAATTGTGCTTATAACATATCTGATATGCTTAAGTTTGCTTACAAAAAATATTTATCGATTTCGAGGGTATTTAATGGGTGATTGTGAAACTGGCTTTTAGTTTCATATGCACTTGTCCCAGGTTTATAATTAAGATTCGATGTTTCCTTAGACATATAATTGGCTAATTAGTGGAATTAAGAATCATTTATAACTGTTTATTTTCTCGGTTTGCGAAACAATAGTTAAGACTGAACGAGACACGCATGGCTGTGCATTATACCTGCAATAGCTGAGGCCAAAGTCTTTTATTGCAATTTTGTTTTAATGGTAGATCAATGACATCATATTAATAATACTAATGAAAATATATTGTATTAAAAGAAGTTTTTTGCAATGAATGTTTATATTATAGCAAATTAAAACACTATACTGGTTTGACTAGTGTGTGTACCATCGAAAATGTATTTAATGTTAAATTATTTTTTTATTTATTTCGTAAAAAGTATAAATGTCGATCGACCAATTTTCTGTATTATAATGGAATTAATGATTTTTCATCAACAGGGTGGAAACGAATTCGGTGAAACATATCTTCGTAACAAATTAATACGAAAAACAAAGTTGGCCGAGGAGCGTCTTAAAAAAATTCGTATTCTTTCGCAAGCAAGAAGAAGGCTAGTCAAAAAGAATAGAATGCTAATGGACATGATCGATCAATTGAAGGCGCAAAACTTTCGACGGAACATTAGCAGTTCATTCAAAGCTCCAAAATTGGTTGATAATTTAGATTTCAACGGCATGAAAAGTGATATTGAACCATATTATGATGATGATGAATAATATATGATGAAATTTGAACATCCTATGTTTGTTTTACTCTGCCTGGGTGTTTTTCATTTGCATGCCATAATATGGAATAATTGTTGACAGCATTATTGACTCGAAGGAATGAAATTTCTTTAATTCATTCCCTGGTATGAATGATGAGTTTATATTCAGATAAAATTTTGGTACCATCGCTTTTATATATATATATATTTATTTATTACACTACAGGTTAGCTTTTGTTTAACGGCAATCTCACCTGATGGTAAGTGATGATGCAGTCTAAGATAGCAGCGGGCTAACCCGTTAGGGGTATGGTAACTCACACTCCTAATTCGTTTCTACGCGACATCGTGCTGGAAAGCTAAATCGCTTGGTGACACGTATTTGTCGGGTGGTAACTAGCCACGGTTGAAGCGTCCGACCAGACCAGACTTGAGCCGGGAATCGAACCCAGGACCTCAAACTTTATAATGCGACAACGCACGCACTGCGCCACGGAGATCGTGATTGTGAACTAGCGGTCCACGTTGGTTTATCTTTCTTTTAACCAACCCATAATCGGCCCGGTATAGAGCAAGAGTCTTCCTCGTGAAGGCCTTTGGCAGAATCCACCACGCGCGCTGGCCAAGTGCGGTTTAGTAGACTTCACGCGCCTTTGAGAACCTCGTGCAGTACCTACTCTTAGGCATGCAGGATTCCTCGTAATGTTTTAATTCACCTTTAAATTATGAATTTGAAATTGGGTGCCGTTTCAATGAATACTTGACAAACATGATTTGACTCGAATAAAAACATTGGGATGTAACCTTAGTCAGTGCGAAACATCGACGAGTCGATCCACGCGTTGCCCACATTGTTGAAGCGACATCCTAAAGGTCCCTTTAAAGCAATAGCAAACAATGTGAAATGGATGACCTAATACGAATAAAAATTTTGGATATCCATTTTCTGAGTTCACAAAAACCGAACTACTAAGATAGCACAAAAGTATCAAAACTGAATCTAATTTGACATTCCTGCTTTTCATCACCAGAAAATAAGGTCAAAAAGATAGAGATGCCCGATACCTGACCTATATTATCCTATAAGTCAGTGAGATTTAATATTATAGCCAGTGAGATTGTTTTTTTTGCCGATATCATACACATTTAATAACGCAAAATATTTTTTGGAACAACTGTATAGTGTGTGAGGAAGGCATCATTGCAACTGGTTTCACTGGCAACGGCGATGCGATGTTTACGCGGTGTCCGGTAAAACCGACTATGGTTTTTGTGGCATTAAAAGTAAAAAAAAAAATGTACATTATATAAGTTTAATAAATAATAATATTTTCTGTACGTGAAAAATGTGTCAAAACCCCTAACAATTGGACAAATAAAACAAGACTTCATTATCAAATTTATATTTTATTTATTCACTACTTTTATACGGACACAACCTATTATTTTATGTGCCTATACATCTTATTAATTTCTTCATAGATTTCATTTTATCACATATAACATGTAAAAGTCTATCAGAATAATTACTATGAGGTAAGTCTAAGAAATATCAAAGAGTTAGTCATGAGATTCATAAGATGCGTGCAATTTGCAAGCATTTTTAAGTACACGTTTTTTAAAATCATCGAATCGAATGATTCGTTTCATCAAGAAGTAATAGAAAACATATATATTAAACTACAACGCAATATTTATGATATACAACAACAATAACATTGACAAAACATTAAAATTAATACAGCACAGAACTTTTAAATACATAGTAGTTTCACAGGTACATGTATATCGAACCATAATAAACTGGCGTGCATGAAAATGGGACCTTCAATAATTAATCTGAAAATTGTTTGGACTGCAAATTATCTTTTCAAGGTAGTCTGAATAAAAAACTTCCTTTATTTTTTATTCGTTTATTTACAGTTGTTTTCAATCATTATCATTTACCACCATTACCTAACCTATCGAGTTAAAATTTAAATAGTATTTCCGTACTAGAGTAATAACACTGGACAATATTTATTGTTTTGTTATTACTTTAATTACAGTTGTCTTATAATTGTTGACGCTCAAAATGGATATTTGGGAAAAAAAAGTTGTTCATCAAGTTACTGGAAACTGAAAAAAGACATCTTTTGCCCGTTAGTTAATTGGAATGTTGGTCTTGTCCAGTTCGGGTATTAGAAATACCTAGTTAGGTGGCTAAGTTCGTATGATCGTACGTGGTATGTTCGATAATTTAGTTAATGGAAAGTTAGAATAATATTAGAAAAAAAAATTATTTACTTGTTATTTATAAAAAAAAAATATATAGCAAATTGGTTACCCTCATTACTGTGCACGCTAATTTAGATTCATAAAAATATAATTTTAATTTTTAATAATACTTAACTGCCACATAGTTATTAAAACTTATATAATAATCAATGAAATATAACAAATAATAGGAAACAAGGTTATTAGCACCATATATTTTTAAATAGACAAATTTCATTATTCTGTCCCCGATGAATACAATTGCAAAGAAATAATTCGACACGAAAACCAAAAATAGCTGATATTTATGAGTATATTATCGATTTAAGTTTAATAAAAGATTATCTGTAATAACATAGCATAAATTATTTTTATTATGGCGGTGAAAAAACTATAGCGTTAACTAAGTTAGTCAAGAATTTTTATTTGAAAGTACTACAAAAAATATATAAACTCAGACCTCCTTAGCATATAAAAAAAGCAATTAGGCATGTCAATGGCTATTATTCGATTACAATTTATCATATTATATAGTATTCGTCGAGGACGGCGTTTTATTATTGATGATGTTTTGCTCTGATGCAAAACATTTGATCGTAGCTACCGTTGTTATAAGGTAGGTATTTAAACAGTTGTATACATTGCAATAAAGAGTCTTATACCAAAAGATATTTTTTACTAAGTTTGTTGCGATAGATTTTTCTCATTCGAATTACCGATCGGCCAATGTGATAGTGAAAAACCCTGTGCAAAAATTATTTCTTGTAAAACACAAAATATCCGACATGATCGTAGAATTACGGTTTAGAATTACATCAACTAGTTATACCTACTTATATTGTTTTACCCATATTGGGTAAATTCCTATTTTTATACATTTTCTTTTAATATAATACAAAATATAGTTATATTATCTGTATCTGTAATAATATATTTATTGTTTATGTGTGTAAAAGGTTTTATGCTTTGATTAATATAATATGTATTGGCTAAACGAACTGTTGATTTATAATACATATGAATAGCAAAACTATAATTTTTCTATGATCATGTTGATAATCACAATACATTTGTTCGGCCACCGACGATATGTTGTATATTATATGATGACAATTTCTAATTTTTAGTTCCATACATTAGTTACTTGTCATAATATAATACATAATCGTCGTCTGTCAATAATTTATGTAAATATACCACTGTTTATTGTAATCGAGTCAACCACAAATTCATTCATAACCGTAACCGTACCATAAAAATATACAAAAAAAAATATCATATTAAGAAGGGCTAGTTAATAAATAAAAAAAAGTAATTAAGTACATGATACCTTGCGTTAATTTCATAATTAAATAAACTGGAATGGTTTTTTATATCCAAATATACATATATGTGTAATGTAATGAGAGAAATTACAAGAATTGCTTGATATCGGTATAGTAATATGCTTATTTTAAATGAAAATAATATGATACATTAAAGTAGTAGATATGTTATATAGAACGCGCCCAAAGTCAAGACTCATGCTTACGTAATGCCATTCGCACATATAATCGACTCAACGCCGATTCAATTCAACTTAAATGTGGGTTTTATGTTGAGAGCAATTAACTTTGAATTTTTTGACAGTAGTTAATACACTAGATCCACGCGGTATTTACTCCGTACAATACTTTATGATATTAGGCTTCAATGGTTTAATTTGAGTAGAGTCCGTTTAATCGATATTTTATGCAAAACCCGTATTCGCTGTCAGGTAGACATCTTTTTTATTCCCGTAAATACATTCTACAACTATATGACCCCCTTTTTTTCTTTTTTTTTCTTTCGTTTTATGGCTTTACACAGATTAGCCAATGTCAAGTTTATAGCAATGTAGAAGTTAGGGAGAAATGGCGGGAAACTTCGCACTCTGCGGACGCGGCTCCCTCAAACCTTTCCCAAAGCAATACCTGCTAACCATTCAGAAAACTAGTCACTACACAAACGATACCAAAACTGTCCACGACACAACCAACACCAGTCCTTTTCAAAACCAGTCAAAAAACATAAATTCAAGAAAAGCGCGAAAAACCCGCGCTCGCCATATACGAAGTCTTCCGCCTTTCGCCGAACACACCCTTTTTTTCAAACTCACTATTAAAATATATAGATAATGAATTTTGCTTGCTATTTAAAATCAACATGTCTTATAATAAAAAAAAAAAACATAGCTTATATCGAAATAAATACTTAGTGGTGTAAAAATAGACATTTATATGTAGCATTTAGTGATAATTTATGAAATTAAAACTACCTTGTTTATACATTAAAATCTTGAATACACTATAACATTAACATTTCTACTATTGTCTATTTTGTATTGCCTTAAAAAATAAATCGAGTACTTTCAGCTTAACTATAGGATCAATAATCTGAGTGTAAATCGGTAAAGCGGCGAGTTTCGCAAACCACGCTACAGAATAAAGGCATTTTAGAAAACAAAATTCCATAATTTAGATGATGGTTAATTTGCCACCCGAACAGAAAATTACTTTATTCTTAATTTTAGTCTACATTTAAAGGAGTAAATAACGTTAATCAAGTAAAGACAAACATAAAGAGAATAATCAATTCTTTGAACGCAAATTTCTTGTAAATTTCTAAATGAAATTGAAGAGACCAACACACTACTCTTTGTGCTTTTTGATATTTAATATTTTTTTTAATGATATAAGAACGTTAATGAAATCATAATGGCCTTCGCACACCATAACGACTCAACTTACAGCATTGGAATGCGAGCTTTGTTGTGTGACATGAAGCTCATTACGATGCCTTTTTTTATTTGAGTTGAGTCGATGTTGAGTTGATATGGTATGCAAAAGCGATAAGACAACCAAATAGATTAAATAGTTTCACAAAACTTTTGTCGATTTGTAATTTTTATAGTTGAAACTTTTATTAAAGATAAAATTATTAGACTTGCTTCTTGATTGTTTTCTTTTTAGTTATAAAATAATTTTATTTGTAAAAGAAATAAAATAAAAAAAAAGATTTTGCGGATTTCCTAGTTGTGTCAATTGTGTGATTTCACGTCTAAGATTACACGCTTCCGGATAGCCCTGATTTATGCCTGAAAGTCTATTAATCTTCAAGAATACCAAACGTCCATTTACTCCTCAAAGCAATAACACCGTTCTAGTAAATCCCAATAGCTAGGGTTTCTTCTTAAATATACTTTGCAGGTTCATATTGTTCTTGGATTGTTGGAATATTTGAGTTACCCTTCGTCCAACTTCTTGCGCTGCTTGGAGGTTGGTGTTGGGTCGTGGGGAAGGGACTCGTGGCACTTCGGTGGATGAGTCCGCAACATGCAATAGGGCTTCGATCGCCGGTTTGTATTGACAAAGAGACGGCGTTTGAACTGTCTCCTCTAATTTCCTGTAGATAATCATTCATCATAGTATAACAGTTGCTTGATTATTCAAAAATAACTAGTTAATTTGGTCTTGGATAAAGGCGATTACTCCAAATATTTCAAGAACAATCCATGTAGTAATCCGTAGATAACAAAGCTTAGTAAGTACGACTTACGTATTTAAACAGTTCTCAAACATTTGTCCCGCGGACATCGCCTTCCCCCATATTTCAGCATGCCTTTATCACGTATACACAAATTTATTTCGGCAAAAATTTAACAATGATCGAACAGGTTGGAATTACTTCGCGTAACCTTGAATTTTAAACGATGCTATGCGACGATGTTACAGAGGGTATGTGTCAGTACTGACCTACTATTCACATAGTTATAGCTATTAAATTCTAGAATTCGACACATAGAATTACAAAACGTTTCCGGGGATGGGTTAACTGTTGCAGGGTACCTTACCTTAGTGCAGGAAGTAATGCAGGGTGATGAGCACAGTGATGGGCGGCCAACTGTAGAGCAGGCGCTAATGCGCTCACACACTCCCCCGCAACACTCAAGTGGCACAGAACACACAGCAGTGAAACGGCTGAAATAAAACCACCTCAGGAGTCAGAACATCTTTACGCACATATAAATCATAGAACCAGCTTCCTTGAACTTGGTTTACGTTATTCGGTTCGGTTTAATATAAGCAAAAACGACATACAAAGACCCAAAAGAGTTCGAATACCTAGATATTTTAGATTCCCAACTTTATTTTACTTTTACTAGTTGTTATTGCACTGTTATATATTCACTTAAGTCTCTACTTACCAAGTTCATGAAATAAAACCCGCGACGGAATACGGAGACTTTGTGGTAGGGCACCCTTTGGGTACAGAACTTTAAAGTTACTCTGGTCTGGCCTCACGCGTATTTAGAATTATGGACACATACACATTGGGCAGAGGTATATCGGTTAACTAGTTGTCGCTGGGTCGTTATTCCGGTAATTTTAGCTGTTCCGTGGACCTTTCGATCAATAATATACATTACGCGCTATCTAAGCTGTCAGTTTGTATTGTTTTAAGGAATTCAATACTATATAGATAGGACTACAAAAGCGTTAAAGAATACGATCTTTTAAAGCCACTTTGATAAATTATACTCTATTATAGTGTTTCAACAATGTTGCACACTTCGCACACCTCTTATACCTGTCGACCTGTCGACTATCACGCTATGTGGCAAGCAATGGAGATGCATATAGAACTAGAAAATACCTAGATTCTTATGTTATACTAAGGTAAGTTGTTCAAACCTCGCTCGGACACTTCGTGGCTGTCTACAGTTGGTAGTACCAACAGCGCCAACGCTTCCGCAGCTCGCGCACCTTCCCGACCCGACACCGTGCCAGCGTTGAGAATGTTCTCGAAAGGAGCCCAACACTGTTTTTCGCATGCTAGGCTGCGACCTACGCAAGTTCTCGTTATACTTCCCCATGTCGTGATAGCAACTTCGCGGACAGATCTGTAATAAAGCAAACATCCAGGAATCGTTTTTCATACATTACTATTTAGAAACATGACTTACAACAAACACGAAAATTAAAAATATGGTCCTTAAAGCCGGATACTAACTAATTTAGGGTATGGCGCTTGATTGGCATGGTATTAAACCAGATAAGTAACGATACAGACAGGGTATGGATTAAAGCCCTGATTCGTCGGATCGTAATGCAACTCTTGAATATTCGGGTACATTGAAACCATCTTTCTATGAGGGCGTTGGCCTAGCTCATTAATAGGATACTAAGTGTACTAATTCACTTAACCACCAGAGACTAAGGAGCATCTCTTAGTGCCCGCTTGCGTAAGCAATTTGGTAGCGCACTACCACCAGAGATCTATTTGGCATCTCACAAATCGACCACCAGTTGCGCAAATCAAGACTTCCATGTGCACGTGTATGCACGAATATAAAGGAATATACCTTGTGCGGAAATAGCCTTGTAGCATTCCTCCTTGGATTGCTCTGTTTGGTGTGACATGCGACGACGCCATGATCCTAGTGAGATATTTGGCCTCAAAGGATGAGAATAAATTTATGTCAACTTACAAATCATTATCATATAGTAGCGCAACCACTGCTGGTAGCAATTGCTTCTCAATACACTCCTCATCGACATCAGTTGAGTTGATCAGTTCCGTGAGAAGGGTTGCAATGTATACTCGGATCGTACTGCCACTTGAACTGTCGCAACTACTTGCTGCAACTGCGCAAATATTAAGAAAATTAATAAATTCTGTGCAACGTTTATTATTTCAGAGTACCTATTATAAGGTTACAAAGAATTGTAAAAAAGCGGAAATTCCCAGTGCAATAGTTTTAGTAGCGGACATCAATATCAATCTCCCTCCAAAATCCCTCAGTGCCTGAAGACTAAAGTTTTCGAACAGTGCGTGTTGCCAGTGATGACTTACGGATCCGAAACGTGGTCGCTCACTATGGGCCTCATAAGAAGGCTCAGAGTCACTCAGCGGGCAATGGAGAGAACTATGCTAGGAGTATCTCTAAGTGATCAAATCAGAAATGAAGAGATCCGCAGAAGGACCAGAGTTACCGACATAGCTCAGCGAATCGCGAAGTTGAAGTGGCAATGGGCGGGGCACATAGCTCGGAGAACCGATGGACGTCGGGGTCCCAAAGTGCTGGAATGGCGACCCCGCATCGGTAAACGTAGCGTTGGTCGACCCCAAACAAGGTGGATAGACGACATCAAACGAGTCGCAGGAAGCCGCTGGATACAAGCGGCCATTGGAACTCCCTACAAAAGACTCCAGCAGTGGAGTCTATCGGTTGAAATGATGATGATGATGACGATATCAATCTCTATATTATTCAAGGTCACTTCATTCAAAGGCTTATAAAAGTAGGATATCCAAGGCCGAATCCTTTCATCGTCGATGGCTATACAATGTGTGTGTGTAGATATGTACAGAACACAAAAATGAGAATGGGGCTGAACTGAAAATATTGATATACTTCATCATGATCAACCCATTGCCGGCTCACTACAGAGCACAGGTCTCCTCTCAATATAAGAAGGGTTTGGCCATAATCAACCACGCTGGCTTAATATACTTACACTCTCGTAAATGTTGAAGAAATGCGAAGAGTAAATCTGGTTTGTGTATCGCGAGCCACTTGAATGGAATCGAAAATATTTTCACAGGGAGACCTCTTATGCTGCTGTACATAATCCATCTGCAAATATTACTCTAAATAAATAAATACACTAATAACACGAAATATCAAATTTATATCAATAATTTGCTCACTTTTGCATGAACTCAGCACGCTGGGCTTCTTTCTCCATCTCAATTAAAATCGAAACTAAATAAATACCGACAACCACAATACTGTCCACGTTCACTGCATGCAACTTCTCCAATTTGTTTTCCAATTCCATAATAATATCTGTGAAGATTGGATGCAGTATTCTCGATGTGAATTCATATCCGAAGTTCTCTACGTAATTATTGAATAACGTTATAAGGGATTCGTATATGACATGGTGATTCAATGCTTTACTTTTCGTTGCAATATCGAGAATCTCTTTAATTCTGAAAACATATAGGTCTATTTGTATATGGTAAAGTTCTAATTCTGACTCTTTTTAACAATATATTTTAGTTAATAACTAGTATATATTTTTTAAAGATTTTTAGTCTTAGGTTCAATTTTAGGTTTATTTTAAGTTTTTAAGTGTTTATAATAGAGTTGCATTGCTTTAGTTGTTAATTACAAATAATTTGAGCTAGTATAGCGCGTTCGACTCTCGGTTCTACCAGGCAATTAATTAAAAAACTACATAAGTTCTATAATATACCAGAGGATATGAGATTTCATCATAAACTGTACCATGAAGTTAAACAATGGCCTCACACCACATTGACATGGACTCGACTAATATTTTCATTTCGTTCGCGTTCACTTCTCTACTACTTGCACAACAATATTACAAAATTTGCTTTATCATAAAGCTAACATTCCAACGCTTTAACTTCGCGCCGAGTCGTTAAGGCGTTAAGTCATGAAGTATCCTTGGAACATCTTCGTATTACAACTTCTTTTTCATCTAGAATGACCAATAAGCTACCCATGGATTTAAATAAATTAAAAAATTGCAAAACAAAACGTACGATCATCCATTGTGATTTCGCAAATCTAAGTGACATTTGCAAAGTAAGCCGTAAGCTTTGTTATCAATTTTTTGTCGGATTTTAGTATTATATTGATGACCTCTGTAGCACGTGCGCTGTTGCATTTAAAAGATGGGTTCGATTCCCGGCTCGAGTCTGGTCTGGTGGGTAGGCTTTGGCCGTGGCTAGTTACCACCCCTACCGACGAAAACGTGTCACCAAGCGATTCAGCAATTAGGAGTAAGGGTTTAACATACCCGTAACATTATATACCCCTTTACCATCTTAGATCGCATCACCGCTTATCATCAGGTGAGTTGCCGTCAAGGGCTAACTTGTGGTATATAAAAAAATAAAATAAAAAAAAATATTTAAAGATTGTTGAATTATTAAAGCGTAATACTTTGAATACTTACGTGTTTATAAACCAATTCAATTCCGTCCATCTAACTTGATGTTCCTCTTTTAATAGACTATTCATAGATCCTAACAATACTTTGGCGTCCAAATCATCAGTCATATAACATTGTAAATTAACAAATTTCTCACTCAACGGCACATCTTGCAGGTTAATCGTTTCCATATCACAGTTATCCAGGTTTGCGTCCTTAACTATTTGTACATTTATGACGTAAGCTAATTTCGGTAAAACTAAAGCTTGCATAACATCTAAATATAGTATAACAGTTCTCCATTCGGTATCCGTACATGCTTTTATTATGTTTGACATAATTTTGCTGTAGAGTTCTGATGGAAACTTGCCTACAAATAAAAAGGTTTTTTTTTAAATATTAATGCTATAACTAAGAAGCGGTGGTGAGGGCGTCAGCCTCCTAATCAGAGGTCGGCGGTTCGAATCCGGGCACGCACCTCTAACTTTTCGGAGTTATGTGCGTTTTTAAAAATTGAAATATCACTTGCTTCAACGGTGAAGGAAAACACCGTGAGGAAACCTGCACGCCTGAGAGTTCTCCATAACGTTCTCAAAGGCGTGTGAAGACTGCCAATCCGCACATGGCCAGCGTGGTGGACTATGGCCAAACCCTTCTCATATTGAGAGGAGACCCGTGCTCTGTAGTGAGCCAATGGGTTGATCATGATGATGATGATGATGCTATAACTAAATAGCAACATCCAAATAAGTTATTATGAGTGTCTGCAATACACAAGTATGTCTCACACACACCGGTACAAATAAAACAAGTTTCGTTTTCGGGCGTAGTTTTCACGGAAATAAACCCTCGTGTACAAACACACAAGACATTCCGTCCTCATTGTAACAATATATAAAACATTCTACGACGACCTCCGTGGCGCAGCGCGTGCTTTGTCACATTACATTGTTCGAGATCCTTGGTTCGATTCCCGGCTCGAGTCTTGTCTGGTGGAGGCTTCGGCTACCACCATCCCGATAAAGCCGTGTTGCCAAGCGGTTTAGCGTTCCGGCACGATGTCGCGTAGAAACCAATTAGGAGTACGGATTTTCTATATCCCTAACAGGTTCGCCTGCTACCATCTTAGACTGTATCATCACATACACCAGGTGAGAATGCCGTCAAAGGTTAACATGTAGTGGATAAAAAAATAATTTAAACCCATCCTTTATATTGGAAAGGTTTAAAAAGAAGATAATGAATAGAAGCAGGCGTTACTTTGCGGAAGTCCATGATAAACAATAAACAGCAATACGAATCTCCCGGTTGTTGGCAGAATATAGCAAATTATACTTACTGTTTATTGTTTAAAAAGAAGGTCTATCATTAAACTTACCAGCTATTAAGGCGCTTCTTGCCAATATCGGAACAAAATGGCTCACAGTATCTTTCACATTCTTGTCAACTGGGTCCTTTAGGAAATTGAACATAATCGTTTCGAGCTGCGCGTATTTGTGTTCGGAGACGGGGCATATTAAACAGGCGGACTTGAGCCCCATGCTCCTAATATCCGGTTCACTCGATTCGCACATCAAAACCACCAAACTCAGTAGTAAAGACGTGCAAAGTTCTACTGGCACATATGGAGCGATAGAAAGACACACTTGGCTCGCTAGTACACGTCGTTCGGAAGATCTTGATGCCAATAGTTCAGCTATTGAGGATAATACTTCGCCGCTGCCGCCCCATTTTACAACTAAACACGTGGCTGAAATGAAATATTTATGGTTAATCTTCATGTAGGTACGAGGTATTGAAGTTATTCACGTACTGTACGTAAATTACCTTTTAGATTTATCATTATTTGTATGAAAGTATGAAATAGCCATTTTGTTCAAAGTTAACAATCTCAACTAACTATAACTATCTATGTATTCAATTAAAGACATGAGATGCGTGAAGAATATGAGCAACTTAAACTAAAACAAGCCAAACCAAATATTTTTGCCTGGCTCGCTTCCTTAGGCTATAAGTCAAACCTTTAATGTGTTAGATGTCGCTAAGAGAGATATTCACCTAATAGTACATAAGCTGCTATAAAACTAATACAACGTACCTTCATGTTTCAATTCAATTTCAATTTACAATCAATGTTTATATGAATTACTTATTGTCGTATTGCATTCATTTTTATGTGTCTTGTAATCTGAGCGAGAAAATTCACAATCGTAAAACCCACGGCACAAGAATACTAAGATAGGGTACGGTCGGATACAACAAACGCCTGCTGTGTTTGGTAAATTAATATATAAAAGTATAATCCTTGGTGCAATATTATTTTTTTAAATGATGTCATTAACTTCACCATTATCAGTGACCTACAATGGTGATAGTAATTAAAACTTGCTTCTTCAAATAATTGCTTTCTTTCAAATTCAAATAATCTTTATTCAAATAAGGACTATTTGATAAAAGGCACTTTTGATGCGTCAATAATTTACATAGTAGTGATTTGATGGTGATGACTACATTCGTAAATTTAAACTCTTCTTTAAATTTCTTTGAATGCTTCAAATAATAATGGTATAGATTACTTTAATACCGCTTGGTAAAGTAATCCATACCAAGCGGTCAATCACAAGATTTCCCCAGAAATTTTAGGTCTTACGGTGATAGCCCAGTGGTTAGGGCGTCAGCCTCCTAATCCGAGGTCGGCGGTTCGAATCCGGGCACACACCTCTAAATTTACGGAGTTAGGTGCGTTTTTAAACAATTAAAATATCACTTGCTTCAACGGTGAAGGAAACCATCGTGAGGAAACCTGCACGCCTGAGAGTTCTCCATAATGTTCAAAGGCGTGTGAAGTCTGCCAATCCACACATGGCCAGCGTGGTGGACTATGGCCAAACCCTTCTCATATTGAGAGGAGACCCGTGCTCTGTAGTGAGCCGGTAATGGGCTGTACATACATACATACATTAACAATCTGAGCTTAAAAAGTTACGGTACCTTCACAAATAGCTTTGGCGTCCGGAGGTTCTGGTTTTTTGTACAGCGTGAGTAAGGAATGCAGCAACCTCGGCCGCCGCGTGTCTCCTGGAGGCAGCAAAGCGGCCGATGCCGCCAGCAAAGCCGCGGCCTCACTGCGCCTAGCAACTAGTGTGTGAGGCAGAACCTAGAAAGTTCACCAACATTCTCATACCTAAGACAACATTCCTATGATTAGGGCTCCGGACCTATTACGCATAGCACAAATAGCTTTGTTTTGACATAAAATGTTTTAGTTTAAGATTATTATTTTATAGATAGTCCTATATATACATAATTTGTCTTAAAATATAAATAAATATTTCTTTGTACAGTTACCGTTGGCTTCCTAATAAATAAATAAATAAAATATAGTTTGCACCTAATTGTATGTGAATTGCAAGTTGGATACGATGTTTGCCGTCAACTGGGCAAAATTTCACCCGTGCTTAAGCTGGCAATCGAGCACTGACGAACTGAACGGCAAGCGAATGGTCCCGGATAATTCTTTTTACATATATGGCAGGCAATTGGTTTGCAACGATCTATTTTTCTACCATCTAGCTGCTGGACTTGCTTGTTTGACTAAGTATTAATTCAAAAAGTACTGATACTTATTAAATACAATAGGATAATTATTATGACCTTGGAGCCTCAATATTACTTATTGCTTATTCTAATGCGCCCTCTGAAGAACTATAGGATGGGGAAGTTAACTGCCCTGTAGTTCCGCCTAGAGGATATTAAATGTTTGATACACGAGCTGTCAATCTTTATGTCATTTGTTTAATTCTTTTTTTTTTATTATTCTTTCAATTTATAACACAAAGCATCGGTGTTTGCTCGATGGGTGTTAATGAATAATGAGAAAGTGGGGGCACAGCTCTGATTAGCGTATATTAAAAAAAAACAAGAGCTGTTTCGAGGTTATGTCGCCACCTTTTAAGGAAACAGACTATGATGCCACTTTTAAGACCACAGATTAGTACATGCTATTATACCTTTAATTAAATAAAATATTTTTTTAAATAATTAGTTATAAATATGACAACTGAAAAGTAACAAACAAATATGACTCAAATGTTTTAAGTATTTATTTGCTTAGATTAGATTTACCTATGAAATAGTAAATGAACTTCTTACCCTCGGTAAAGTGTCAGCAACAAGCGGAAGTAACCCTGGCAACGTGATAGGTTTCCCACTATTCACTAATTCAGAAAGCAGGTCGTTCACCAAGGGTCCGTTCAGATCTAGGGTCTCACAGCACCAAGCTAATATAGATTCTTTTAGACTATTTGGAATGGGGCTGCGAATATTAATAGAAAAATGAAATTTTAGTCAGGTTTACACATCAAAAATAGTTTTCTTTAGTTTAAACAGTCATGAGTGATATCGTAGTGACAAGAATAAGATCCCCAAACAGATGTGAGTATTTATGTATTTATAACGTCGTGAAATAAAACTTGGCAACTCTCTTGCTAATAAAGTACGATGATTTGAGACTAATAACTTAGGTTCTAAAGCTTTTTAAGAACGTTTCATAAATGCCTGTAATACGTTTAAAAAGAGCTATTTTGATTGGATTTGAACGGGAATAAAACTAAGTTTATTAAACTCACGTTATCGATATACATGTGAAAATTAGTGTACCACTTAATAACGAGGAATTGAAATTCGAAGCCGAGAAATCTGGTAGATAGGACATTTCTACTCATAACATAAGATGCTAAACTTCAATGGAGCCTATAACATATAAATAATTTATCGCCCATACTTTCACAGCCCAAGAAAGATTTTTTGTTGCTCGCGAACTTCTATCAGCTGCTTTCTGGGAGACAAAGTTCTTACGTCCATCCGCAAGATATATCAATCAATCAATCATAATCTTTATTCAAATAAGTCTTTTAAAAGGCACTTTCGACACGTCAATAATTTACATAGTAGTTATTTGATGGTGATAACTACATTCGTAAACTTAAAACCAAAACTATGAGGGTTCCAAACGCGCCCCGATCTAAGAAGAAGATCACAACAAACTTAGCCAGGTAAATTTACTTTTTCTTCTTTATAAACTACATATACATTATATATTTATATTAGGCTACTCTAGCAAATCAGGTTTTTATCCTGTTAAGCTAGAATAAGAGGAGATAAATAAATAAATAAAAAATAATGCGCCATTACCCTCATATTTTAATTAATTCTTTCCCCAAGGATTGTCTGGAAGAGATTGCTGAAGCAATAAGACCGCCTTTGCATACTTATGTGTTAAGTGTTTTGTGTTGTTGTTTCTTTAATATTTGTGTGCAATAAAGAGTATTTACCTTATCTTATCTTAAATAATTAAATATGTGCTTAATTTCATGAAGATCGGTGCAGCGGCTGATACTAACAATAAAACAAACAGACATACTTCATTCTTCATAATATATGTGAGGATTACCTGTCAATCCACATCTCTTTGCTGTTCTCGATGGTGTTGTATTCGTAATGCACGCGGGTCCACTCGCTTGCGTCATTCATACTAAGGGTTTCGTCTAGAGTAGTAACGCTGCTTCGCCTCACAGGAGACCCACGTACGCTATCGGTGATTAGTCCGGGCTCAAACGAACTAGTGTTTGATCCCTCCTTCTTTATCCTGAAAGAAAATATTTGATTTTATATAAGCAGTGTATACAGCGATACTGGTATGCTAACTACGGTAACCATGCCTGTATAGGCAATGTGGTGAGAGGCAAGGTGGTTAAGTTCTTCTCAATCAATCAATTAATCAATCTAGACGCCCACTGCTGGACATAGGCCTTTCCGAAATCGCGCCACCACACACGGTCCTCCACCTTCCTCATCCACCCGCCTCCAGCGATCCTTTCTACCTCCTCGTCGGTCGTCCTACGCTGCGCTTACCGGTATTTTTTTTTTTTTTTTTTTTTTTTTTTTTTTTTTTTTTCGGACTGTCTATTAGCTGTACAAACCCTATTGGTTGCCACAGCGTAACCGGGCTGTTTGGCGAGCTTTGGAAAGAAGCTCTGCCAGAAGAAATTTTGAGCCCTAGGGCTCGAAGAAACTATGGGAACGACTGCCTAAGGGCGCCTCCTTTGAGGCCGAACCTCGGCTTAGGCGACGTTTGGGATAACGGGGGGGTCGGACGGTGAGTGGTCCGTACGTCTCCGAGGCCGTGGATGGAGCCCACGTCCGGATGACGTAAGATAGCGGGGACCTCGTCTTCGCCGGCGAAGACGGTGTGTAGCGTATGATTGTGTGGTAGGTGGTACGAGTGTGTTGTCAGTAGTCATCTGATCGTCAGGGTCATGAAGGATATGTTTAGGTCTCCTCTTTCGGAGAGGAGCGCTTAGGTCGGGGGAGTAAAAAGAAGCCGCAACTACGAGAGGGTTGGGGTGTCGGATTGATTTCTCGAAATAGATTTTCGAGAGTTTCTTAAAGTGCTGAGCGATAGTGTCAAGTTCTAGGTCTCTGTGCAGATCTACGTTACGCACATACCAGGGACAGCCGGTTGCCGTGCGCATGAAACGATTCTGAATCGTTTGAAAGGTTTTATACGTGGGACGAAGCGCTATAGCGGCGCTCGCGTAAGACATGATTGGGCGGATACAAGTTTTATATAATGTCACTTTGTGACGGAGAGGTAGCCTACTGCGTTTATTAATCATGAAGTAGAGTCTGTTAAGAACATAACGGGCTTTCTGACTGACTCTACGTATGTGCGGCGAAAAGGACAGGCGACTATCAAAGGTTACACCTAGATATTTGACAGTGCGTTCCCATGGAATCACACGATTAAATAATATAAGGTCCTTTTTGTATCTGGGGTCAGGGCGGTTAAGTCCGGTAAAAAGAAGCGCTTTGCTCTTTTCCGGGTTAGCTTCTATCCTCCATTGGCGGAACCAAGCGCCTAAGCGCTTGATCGCTTTCTGAAGGCGGGCTACTATGTACGGTAGCGAACGACTGGTCGTGTAAAGAGCAGTGTCGTCCGCGTACTGGGCTAGCTCTACATAAGGGCTCTTGGGTATATCGCTCGTGTACAGCGTATAGAGGTAGGGCGCTAGAACTGAACCCTGGGGTACGCCAGCCTTTAGGGGTCTTCTAGACGACAGAGTGCCGTCTATTCGAAACCTAAAGGTGCGATCGGTTAAATAGTCTTTTAATAGGTATAAAAGCCTATCCGGGATACCCTGGGTTTGTAATTTATAAATGAGACCGGCGTGCCAGACTTTGTCGAAAGCCTTGGCTACGTCGAAGAATACGGCTCCTGTGAGGCGACCACGTTTCCAATCGTAAAGCCCTCGCGCCACGTGCTCCGTTAGGCGGTGCACTTGGTGGACGCTAGAATGTTTGGATCGAAAGCCAAATTGCTCGTCATTGATAAGCTTTTTAGCTTCGATGACGACTTTAAGTCGGGCGAGTATTATCCTCTCGTACACCTTTGCTAAGGAGTTGAGAAGACTTATAGGGCGGTAACTAGAGGGGAGGTTAGCGGGCTTACCAGGTTTTTTAATACCTATTACTATAGCCTCTTTCCACTCTGTGGGGAAAGAGCATCCTGCCAGCAGGGCGTTATATATCATTACCAGTAGGTACAGTAGCTGGGGAGGGATGCATTTAAGTGCCCTGTTTGTGATCACATCGGGACCGGGAGCTTTCTTAGAGTGCAGCCTATTGATAATCGACTGAACCTCTTCGCAAGTCGTGGGAGCTATGGGCTCGCTGTCTGGAGACAGTGGGCCTAGTGAGTCTATTTTATTGGTGACGATACCTACAAAGTTGGGATTTATAGAACTATCGCTCGGGGTGCACTGTGCTTCAAACGAGTCAGCGAGGCATTCGGCCTTATCCAGATCTTCGAAAGCGGGTGGAAGATTGGGTCGTAAGAGAGGGGGTGTGGCTGCAACGTGGTCAGCTTTGAGAGCTCTCGCTAGGCCATGGTACGCTGTATGGGATGGCGTGAGCTCTCCTAGCTTTCTGTCCCAGTAGTGGGCCCTCAGAGAGTCAAGGCGAACCCTGAGCTCTCTTTGGATTTGCCAGAGTTTTCTCCGGTTGTCGTCTGTCGGACAGTCGGCATGTGCCCTAGCTTGGCTGTTCTTACGCGTCAGTATTTGTCGAACGTTGGCCGGCAATTCCCTACGACCGAAGTCGTTAGAAATTGTGCGGGAACAGTCGTTGACTGACTGACGAACGTGCCTGGTAAAGTGAGACGCTGCACGTTTAGCGTCCTCTACGGAGTCTATGGTGTCGGGGATTTCATTAAGGTGCACAGAGTCTAGTGTTTTAAGTCGGTCGGTTAAGTTTTTCCAATCTACTATTACTTTGGTCGGAGGGGGGGTGTCTACCGGGGGTCCTAGCTGGAGTAGGACGGGACGGTGGTCAGAGCTAAGCTCGTGTAGTACTTCTAAAGAAAACACATGAAGTGTGATATTCTTAAAAATAGCTATGTCCAGTATGTCGGGTCTGGCTTACCGGTATGCAAGTCGGTGCCGGTTTAATTCTTGACGCTTGTTCAACCTGTATGTTGACTCAATTGATTGAACGACTGAGCAAAACAACAACTATCCTGGCGACATGGTGCTGCTCTGTCCTTCTATAGCAGGACTATAACTAAATATAACTCAAATAGTAATGAAATATTAATATTTAAGGCACCGAAACTGAAGCCACGTCTTGTGCCACTCGTATGTCTCGATGGTGAACCTCTGAAGGTCGTCGAGATCTTTAAAGAAATTTTTAGTCCTTTAAGATTAACGGTGAAGGAAAACATCGTGAGGAAACCTGCACGCCTGAGAGTTCTCCGTAATGTTCTCGAAGGCGTGTGAAGTCTGCCAATCATATGACCAGCGTGGTGGACTATGGCCAAACCCTTCTCATATTGAGAGGAGACCCGTGCTTAGTAGTGAGCCGATAATGGGTTGATTATGATGAGGATTAACAGGTGGAATGAGTTTGAATGAACTTTGAATTTATACTCACATGCCGCTGCTCGTCTTATCGCTGTAAATCATTTCAAACTGCTCCGGTGTTACACTGTGAGTTGAGTTGCCACTTCCATAATGGTTTTCAGATGCTGTGCACGTCAATGGTTTAATCTCATTTGCTTCCTCCAATCGAGACTGAGCACTAAGTGTCTTTTCATTTGATATTTGTAATTCAAGACCTTTGCTTTCAGACGTAGGACTTGTCAAAGAGTTAAGACTGACTAATGCTGCGTCGTACAATTTTTGAAAGTTCAATTTTTCCGTCTCCAAAGCTGTTATTTTCTGTTTAAGTAACTCTATCTCCTCGGCTTGAATTAAAAGCTGCAACCAGTGCAAGGTCTTATTTGACAAATCTATTTATAAGATAATATTAACAGTTAAAGCATTCAGTGAGTTTTCAACGTTGACCTTCAATTCCACACCTCTCATAAAATATCAGTTTAATTAACCAAAAGTACCTATTTACCTACCTATTGGCGTGTTTGCAATGTATTTGGTTGTTTCGGAAGTAGTTCTTTAGCTAAATAATATTATTCAACTTTGTATTTATTGTCTAAGTTATAATTAATTAGTATGTAAGGCGCTGAGTGCGGACGACATTGAGGCCAAACCTCATGTCTTCGACGATTACTGTAAGTTTAATTATTTTGTACTATAAATAAATAAAATAAAAAGAACCTACATTTCCTTTGCATTAAAATTAATGCATATTATACATCCTGTTTTATGTAAGGGTGCGTCCACATCTGGCGAATGTGCCGCGAATGTGCAGCTCGCGAGCCGTTTGCGAGCTGCCCGCGAGCTGCGCGCGTGCATTTTTGTTCGTGAGCCGCTCCTGCGCCGCCCGCGCGCAGTTCGCGCGCAACCTATGCGCCGTACACGATCAGCGAGCGGGCGGCGCGCTAGCGGCTCGCGTCTTCCTTCCGCCCGCGCCTCAAGCCCCGCGGCCCGCACCCCTCCGCTCAGTTCGTTTCTGATTACTGGAGGCTAAGTACGTGTTGTCATGGAGTGGACGGAGGAAAATTGTTTACGCTTAATTGAAACATATAAAAGATTTCCAGTTTTGTGGGATCCCAAAGATCAATATTACTATAGAAAAAATCTAAAAAATGATGCGTGGAAAGAAATAGGTGCTATAATGGGAAGCGATTATGAACAATGCCGTAGCAAACTGTTAAGTCTTTTATCTTCTTTTAGAAGAGAGAAAGGAAAAAGTCAAAAAAGTAAAGGGACAGGGAAAGGTGAGTAAAAACTACTTGTTACTTTTTGTGTTTTATTTTATTAATTAAATTGACTATGTAACTAATATTATTCTACATATATTTTTAGGTGCATCCGAGACTTACAAAAGTAGATGGTTTGCCTACGACGCTTTTTCCTTTTTAGCTGATCGGGATAAACCAAGGAAACGTTTAAATACTGTTAGTAATTAAATCAACAATATTTATCTTGAAATGCAATACGGCCTTCATTTACACAATAAGAAGCAATCTCATCTCTTATTTCGTTTATTTCTCTGGAATATCTTATTTGTGGTGTTTGAATATTTGAAAGAGATGTGAAATTAGGTACGGATTGATTGATGTACATATTAGAATTAGTAGTATAAGTATTGGTGGCGTTCAGTTTCAAATAATTATGCAAGTGAATAATACTCATAACGACCACTTCAGCAACTTCTGGTTTTAATATCATGGGTTTTCTAAGTACCCTAAAAATGGATGATGCAATGCCAAATGCACTTTCAACAATTCTGCGAGCTCTGCTTAATCTATAGTTAAAAATACGTTCCGGAGTGCCTTTACTGTGGTTACCGGAGTATGGTTTCATCACATGTTTATCTAGAGCAAAAGCGCTGTCAGCAACAAAGAAGTAGGGTATCGCTTTAGTCCTATAAGGTAATGCTTTTTCTTGTGGTAAATTTAAGGTGCCATTTTGCATCATCTTGTAGAACTCTGTATCTTTGAATATCCCTCCATCAGATATACGCCCCTGGCAACCAACATCAGCAAACATAAATTTATAATCTGAGTCTACCAGTGCAAACAGAACAATACTAAAAGTAGATTTGTAATTATGATATTCAGTTCCACTTTTCGGAGGTGCCTGTATGACTATATGTTTACCGTCTATTGCGCCAATGCAATGGGGCAAATGCCATTTATCTTCGAATCCTTTACTCACTTCTAGCCATATATCTGGTCTCCTTGGCACCTGAATAATAATAATATAAATATAAAAACATTATTACAGGAACAAGCAGATACAGAACAAGATAAAGTGGATGAGGAACAGGTACAAGATGATGGAATAAATACTGACACCGAAAGCAACCTGTCTTTTATTGAACCTCCGCCGCCCAAAAAGAAAAAATCGACGGATGATAAAATCGTAACTGAAGCCCTACAAGTTTTAAAGACTGCTACAGAAAAATTGAGCGATAATTCCAAGTTGTCACAAGAAGTACATTCATTTATAAATTTTATTGGAGCCAAAATGGAATCTTATTCACGTTTAACAAAAAATATGGTTCAAAAGGCAATATTTGATGTCATAATGAAAGCCGATTCTGGGTACTATAATTATCAACCAGATGTGCAAGGTTATACAACTTATTCTCAAAGTGCTTCTACGTCCAGACCGCACAGTCAGGAAAGTAATTATTCGACAGAAGATACGAATGACAGCCTCGATGATTTGTTTCAATATTAATACTTTCTTTTCGTAAACTTATATGTTGCTTATAAAAAAGGCTATTTGATTTTTAAATAAAAATAATTGGAAAAATACTCACACGTACGTTTTCCTTTAAACACTTGATAATCGCCAAACACACTTCAGGAATAATAATACTTATACTTTGCTTAGAAATTCTAAAAAGGTACTGCAAGCTTGTGTAGGAATCTCCAGTGGCCAAGAATCGTAATGTCAAACTTAATTTATTTTCAACTGAAATTGGTGGCCTAAAATGCGTTTCCTTTTTAGCAATCTTGAAACTAACCATATGTAGAAGATTTTGATATAATTCTGGTGACAATTTTAAAAAATTGGCATAGTGTCCGCTTAATTGATGGCTTTTCAACTCCGCTACTATATTCTGTTTTCTTTTAAAAATAGGATTTTGCCACCAACGCCGTTGTCTCTTTTTTTTCCTTTTTATCAGTAATATAATAGCTAATGATGCATAATGCAGCAATTATATTAAAAGCACTAGTGTCGTCCGACATCTTCGGAAGTACTGAGCCAGTAAACGGAACTGTAAGCGCGAGAATTGAGTGCGCGCAGATCGCGCGCCGCGCGCTCGCCTTTTACGAGCCTTGCATGAGTTGCGCTAGAGGCGCACCAAACCATTGCCGTGACTGCACGCGTGCAGCTCGCGGGCAGCTCGCAAACGGCTCGCGAGCTGCACATTCGCGGCACATTCGCCAGATGTGGACGCACCCTTAATCAAATGATTTAAGCGCAAAGGCGGTCAACGGACTCGTGCGAGCGAGAAGCCAAAAGCGGTAAGCGTATGACAGAGATAGACAATTACATGCCTTCAGTATGTAGACCAATATTCTTATGAAGAATAATATAAAAATTCCATCAATACTACTAATAATTTACTAAAAATAGAAAAGATGAACACATACAATATACCAAAAACGATGTTAGGAACAACAGGAGATAAACAATGAAGAACACCCAGCATTAGTTTAAAATCGAATAATCTTGTCTCACTTTTTTCAAATTTTCATTGGTCAAAATTACAAGGCCTGAATGTATTAAAGCTGTGCCCTAATTAAAATATTCATGTTCATAAATATATAGTACAACATATTAAAGCTTATAAGTGTGTGTTCACATCCGTTTAAGTTTTATGATAAGAGACCAAGCGAGAGATCGTATAATAGAAAACAAAAAGTGCGCTAAATATTTTGATGACATAATATTAATGAACAATGCGCTATGAAACTAATTATATCAGGGATAATATTAAATAAGGGTTACACATACAAGAAATATCGATATTTTTTAGTTTATTTTCACTTATGAATAATTACTGAACATTTATGTATTTATGAATTGATTATTAGAGCAGAATCCGGCCATATCATTTGCTCTAAAAATTTGATATATCTCACCCAGGAATTGGTAGTTTACCATACTTGGGTATTGGTAGGTATTATGCATTACAAAGCTAGTGAAAATCTATTGATTTTTGATATGCTCGATCGTATTGTAATTTTTTTTTTAATTCACAACAAGTTATACATATTAGTCATATGGTCAAATATGGCCCTAAAAATGCGTCCTCAGTTCTCACCCACGCATAGCTAGTTAGGGAAAAGACCAACATATTATGTAGACTTAATGCCCAAAACAATAAAAGCGATATACAAGGAACATTAAGCTTAACCAGCTATAATATGTGTAAAACAGGCCAAAGTAAGTAAATATTGTCATAGTTTAGTAGGAACTTATTTTAACGCTGATAACAATGAGAATAATTCAAAACAAGATAGTTTTTTTTGTCAATCTAGTAAATTATTAATTGAAGATCTAAATGACCAGTTATATTGGTTTAAGTGTTTCTTGAGGCAGCTTAATCTAAGCTATAAAAAGAAATGGCACAGTTTCAATAGACCAAGATAGAAATAGTGTTAGTACATAAGCAAGTTAATCACCTCATGATTCCATTCAGTTTCATGGTCTAATGATATTGGACAACTCACACACACATTACTTTCGTCAATATCAGTCTGGCACTTTATATTTGCTGTAAACATCTCCGTCCCGGTGCTTGCATCCACTTTTGATACATTATAATTAGTTGTGCTTCCCCAAAATAGTGATATGAGATTGGCTGGTCTGGGCATATTCAAACCAACATCATCCCAATCTTCGAATTCCTGAGAAAAAGGTACTGACAATAATATATTATAATTTTATTTTAAAGGAGTTCAGACTTTTAAATTAAACAACTAATTAATTGAATTATTTTGTACTTCTGATGAGTTGTAATGTAATGAGTTTATATTATGCAAAATAGCATTACTTAAAGACTCTTATTTAATGTGGGAAAAAGTGATCCATGCATTTGGTCAGCATAAAGATCCCAGAGATTATGGGATGTCTTGAAAGTATAATCTAGAACATAACCAAACCCCCAATAATGGCAGGCATAATAAAAAAATTCAATCTTACAACACAATTCAAGCTAAATATTTCAAAACATTCTCTGGACTAAACTTTGGCTTTTTTTTTGCATAACTATGTCCAATTATTATATGAGATAAAATCATCTAAATAATTGATATTTTACACGCTGTTCTAGATAGGTAGGTCTCAAAAAGACTCAGCAAGTCTATGCATAACATTGTATAAAGACTGATTTTTATATACCTATGTTAAGTTAAAAATTGACACCAAGAGTTTTTTTTTATCTCTCAATTATATTTTTGTATAGATTGACTGTTTTGTTATTTTGAACCTGTTTTCTATGTATCTGGAATAATATCACTTTTGTATTATAGAACATACCTGGTCAGGGTTTTCATCCGAGAATGTGATACTGGTCAATTTATAATTTTGAAGTAGGAGATATTCATTAATCAAAAAGTTGAGTGCTCTTTTTTCATGTGGTTTCAGTGATCTTTGATTAAAATTGCTTTTAGGATTTTTATCAAGAGCATCTCCATCTGTGACAAAGAATTTATGTACATTATTTTTAATTTACTTTCAATTTCATTTCATTACTAGTGAAACTGGTAGGCAGATGTTATTCTATCCCTAACTGATTCAAAAATAAAAAATAAGAAGAGACACTAGAAGCTTAATTGTAATGATTATATTTAAGTCATATTTTCTGTAATACTAATAAGTACAGGTGCAATTTAGTATACAATACAATTAGTTACATTAGCCATTAGTACGAGTAAATTGTAGATAGTTAATAATAAAATCAATAAATAGTAACCTGCAAACTGTGTAAGGTTAGCTCTTAAATTATTAATAGTTTCACGTGCTTTCCGCAACTCAAATTCAAGAACAGCAACATCACCTCCACTCCCTGCCCTGTCACCTCCACCATCCTCAGAATATCTTGCTGTATCAAGAGAGTCTAATGTTGCTTGACTTGGAGTTCGGTCTATAAATTAGATTACAATGGTGCTTCTTTAATAATATACAAAATATAATGATTAAATAAGAAACCCCCTAAATATATAGTAATTTCTTTTACAGTTGCTGAAATGTGAAATCAAAAATGAAATGAAATGAAAAAGAAATATACTTTATTGCACATCATACAAAAAGAAGAAACACGCACACAGAAGGTTGGTAACCTGACAAAAATATTACTGAATACTCGTCTGAAAATAATTCACACATATGCCAGTTAAAACTGAAGAGGATAGCGTACTATGTACTTTTACACATGTAAATTTTGTGTATTAGTGTTGTTTTTGCCAATTATCTTGTCCACAACTCATTAAACCAAACTTAATTAACCGGTCATAAAATAGATCTGTCCTTCCACATTCCAGTAAAATGATGCTACTTACTACTTTTAGATTGGTATATTGTTAAGTTTAAAGATTAGCACAGGTATGCTGATTCCGTTATATGCAAACTAAACTTAATTAAACCCAAAAGTAGGAGCTGTGTTTTTCACACTGAATACTCCCCCGGGTAAAGGGATAGTACTACTCTTAGACATATCAATTAAGCTTAGTATCTACAAGATTTATTTATGTACAGAATTAGAAACACAATTATTCTTAGTTCTATACACCCCAGTCAAGCTTTAAAATATGAAAAGCAAAACAATATTTTGTGTATAACTAGATTATAACTTCTGCCAAACGTATTGTGGGATAGTAATGTTTCACATATGATATTTAATGTATTTTATTAACATTGTCAATGCAATTTGCAATTGCAATGCAAAATATGAAAAAAATAAATTTGATTTATAAAAAGTCATAAAGGCTATATAAAAGACCACATGTTACAATATAAACTAAAAATAATTCATAAAATTTGCTCTCACTATGAAAATATAGTAATAATTTTAAAATATTTATGAATAAATTTTGTTGATTTGTGTAATTTATAAAACCTAAACAAATATGCATTGAGATAGAATTAGTATGATATATAATTATTGAACACTATATAACAAATCTATAGGACAAGAGCTGCACAATTGGTGGCCTTATATCTTATAAGAGATCTTTGCCAAGCAATGAAGAGGTTTTGAGCGTAAATAAAAAGAAAAAGATGTTACAAAGATATACACACTTAAAGATATCATATGTGTAAACTTACTAACAAACATACATCATAAAAATTGTATATACTCAAAGAGAAAAATATAATATTACGCCAGACACAAAGGAAAGGTATGATGACATGAAATGTGAGATGAACAATTTCTTAGGACAGAAAGTAGTGGGTGAGCGAGCTTTCACTAGGTTCTTAACATCTAATAGTGACTGAGCACATCCGAGCCACACAAGCATTGATGTGCTGAATCAGTATATGTATGTATGTGATGATGAAATTCAGAAACATGTTTATATATATATATTTGAATTTTTTTGCTCAAGTCAGTATAATTGTGAATTGGTAAGAGATTGTACATGTGCAAGTTTAGTTGGTATAGATAAGAAATAAGAAAGATATTTGTCAAATAAAATGCAGTGATTTCTAACAGTACCTTCATAAGGTGGCACTCAAATTACACCAAAGATTACAGGACCACCTTTGATGTTATTGGGACATGAGTTGATAATTGTGTTTTGTCAATTTTGACTGCCTATTTATTTTAAGTGTTTATTTTGACTAAAGAATTACTTATACAAATACGAACAACTTATATAAATATAATTATTATTCACTGTATAAGCTGATACTCTAGTGGTTAGGACATCTGCCTCCTAATAAAAGGTCTGGGGTTCGAACCCGGGCACGCAGCACTTACTTTTCGGAGATATGTGCATTTTTAAACAATTAAAATATCACTTGCTTCACAGTGAAGGAAAGCAAGCCTGAGAGTTCTCCAGGTGTGTGAAGTCTGCCAATCCGTGGCCAGCGTGGTGGACTATGCCAAACCCTTTTCATATTGAGAGGAGACCCATGTTCTGTAGTGAGCCGATAATGGGTTGAAAATGATGATGATTATGATATTTGATAATTCACTAAAAAAATATTTACTTCCTTAATTTGGAATTTTATAACACAAATTTTGATAGAAAATATATCATGTATATATCTTAACTGACATCAAGCTATTTAAGACTTTTACAAGGGCTGTGATGAATCACGTTAAGCATAGTATTAAATAGTTTTTAAACATTGTACATACGCATAGAAGTGAAGTCTGTGGTTCTTGTGACATGTTGTTCAAAATTTCCAGGATTTGAGAAGAATTCACGTAATTGAGGGAGCTCTTTGCCATTTTCAACAAGCTCTGTATGAAGCTCCAAAGCAGTTAAGAAAAAGTTATCTTTAAGTAGTTTTGTTGCTATATCCTCGTAAACTAATCGTGGCGATGCTGTAAAGGAGCTTTCTTCTCCATCTTTATACGGATTCATTTTAGCTTTTCAGAGATTTGATATACAAACAAATAAGACTTGAAGTTTTTAAAATGATATTCACATTGCATGAAAATTGTTTATTACGTGTTTACATTAAGCACTTATTATTTTTTAAAATGTTATTCCTGAAATAAATAACTTGAAATTTTATTTTTAATTGGATTATTTGTATTTTGTAAAAAGCTATAGAAAAGGTTCAATTGGTCGACTGTCGGATTGACACTCAGTAGGTATTGACATTATATTTCAATTTGACATAAGTTTGATGTAAATTTGTAAATATTGAAGACTATAGTTAGACTATAGTTAGACTATAGTTACGCTGTTTATTAATATTCTTTGGTTGATTATATTTAAAACTTACTTGAGGATTAAAAATTTTATAATTTAGGGCCGTAATTCTATTTAAAAAAAAACCTTAATTATACTGTATAATTTATACAAATACATAAAGCCACCGTGTGGCCGCACATGAAACAGCATTAGACAACTGCAGTTAATTGGTAATGAATAAAAACAAAGCTAACATACTGATTGAATTCAATTTCTAACAGTAATAGTAACTGCGCCAAAACTTTCTTTGGAGAACTTTTAAAGTTCGCCAAACAAAATGCTGCCGGCTTTATACTATGCCTTGTCTCAAGTTTCATAAATAATTCATCTATAAGCTTCTCACTTCCGCGTTTCTTAGCTTTCATGGCTATATCTATTAAATTAAATAACCTTTTCTTTGAGTACCATCATATCATATTATAATAGTTTATTTGCTATCACCGATCTGGTACAAAAATAATAAAATAGTACCTACTATAATATACGCCCCACTCTGTGGCTTCTGTCACCCAGTCCAGTTAGTTTTTGTGCTGTCAAGTGTCAACCTCAACGTTTATAAAATTGATTTGTTTACGTTTTCCATTTCTTTAAGTTTTTCTATATAGAACCCCTAATTTAAAGTAAAAAGTTTTTGTAATTTTGTTTCGTACAATTATTAGTTGAATGAAGTTTTTTTAGTTTCGATTAGTATATAATTTATTACTTAAACGGTTTCGATATGTGTGAGGCGTATTTTAATTTAAAAAGAAAACTCGAAGAACTCGGTTATAATAATACATTACCGGTAGACGCAGTACCTTTGGTAGAATGTGTACTTGCCGATTTACTCCAAACCACTCGCAGTTTACAGCATTACATGGATCTCTCTAAAGATGCTCTAATGCAGCGAGATTCTTTGATGATGGAAGCAGAACCCTATAAGTGTGACAATGTTAGACTTATACAAGAGAATAATCAGCTACATCGAGAGTTAATGCAACTAAAAGGAGAAAACCTAAAAGTTACCAAGGACAGCCAAAGAAAAATCAAGGCTTTAAGTGATGAACTAACAAAAAAAGAAACAATAATTAGTAAACTACTACATGATATACGAGACTTGAGCTTAAGAGGTTTGTGTGCCGAAACACAAAGCAGCCGAAATAAGAGCAGAAGGAAGGATGGAGGTGATTGTCACACATCTAAAATTTGTATTTGCAATGAAAAGAGTGGGTCTGTGGACAAAGATATTTTAGAACTTAACAAAGTAATTCAAACATTGCAAGAAAATAACAGTGAGTATATTGATGAGATTGCATATCTTAAAAGTCAAATAGAATGTAGAGACAATGAAATAATTAGATTGAACATACTTTTAGAAGGAGGAAGGCCTTTACCAGCTTTATATAAAAGCTTTTACAATGAGAAACCAGATTTAAAAATACAAAAACTAATGAAACAAGTAAAAGAACTTGAAACAGTAAATGAAAATATGAAA
Organism: Lasiommata megera; assembly: GCA_928268935.1. Classification (NCBI taxonomy): domain Eukaryota; kingdom Metazoa; phylum Arthropoda; class Insecta; order Lepidoptera; family Nymphalidae; genus Lasiommata; species Lasiommata megera. The sequence goes on from OV743323.1 coordinate 10,639,910, forward strand.
AAAGAAATTGAGAACAGTCTGGAAAAACAGCATGAAGCTATGCTCCGTGCTCTAGCTTTATCTGATAAAAATAAAACTTTACAGGAGGAGTTGGAAAAAGTTGACAGATTAGCTCTCAAAGTAGAAGAAGATTGTAATAAACGCTTGGCTACTACAATGAATGAAATAAATTTATTACAAACTAGAATAGAGGGATTGACATTAAAAAATTCTGAATTAGAAAGAGAATTAACACATAGATCTTGTAAAGAATGCTCATCTGCAGTTAAAAAAAATACAGATTCATTAACTCTTTCATTAAAAGAGAAGGATGTTTTACATAGAGAAATTAAAGATTTAGTGGAACTTAACAAAAGTTTACAAGATAAATTAATTTGTTTGTCTGAAGTCAATAGAAATTTTAATACAAAGTTAAGAAATGATTCTTCAAAGTGTCTTATGAAAGATGAATTGAGAAGTCTTTTAGAAGATGAAAGAAAACAATATGAGACTCATATAATGGAAATTCAAGATAAGTTGAGTGAAACAGTGAAACTTTTTAAGAGCAATACTACTAATATAGAGAAAAGAAAAGATCTCAGTCCTAAAATGTCTTCTAATAATGTTTTTATCAGGGATTTGCATGCTAAATTATGTGAAAGTGAACAAAGGATTCTTATGTTAAAAAAAGAAAATGATGAATTAAAAGCTAAAATGGACACCCAACAGGACTTTAATAGGCATAACTACAAAGATATTGTAAGTCACCTTAATGCAGAAAACAGTGAATTATCAAAAGAGAATATTTTACTTAGTCAACAACTGAGTCAATACAAAACTATGAACTATAATGACAAGAATAACTCTTACAAACAAACATCTGCAATACTAACTGCAAAAATTGAAGATATGACAAAAGAAATACAATTATTGGAAAAAGATAAACAAAAATATAATTTGTTGTATAAAGAAGCAACAGAATTAGCAGATAAGTTAAAAAGAGATTTGATACATAAACAAAATGAAATTGAACAATTAGATGAAGAAAATCGTTCTTACAAGATGACCAATAGAACTGGAAAAGCTTCATCAGAGCAGCTTAGAGAAGAATGTCATTTTCTGAAAGAACAGATAAAAAGACTGCAAACAGATTACATTAATGAAAAAACCTTAGCCAATCAAATTAAAAATATACAATTAGAAACAGAACGAAATAGTTCTGAGATACAAAATGAGTTTTTATCTATTCAGAAAAAACTAAGTTTATCTGTAGACACAGTTCAAACCTTAGAAAAGAAATGTAAAGACTTGCATTCAGAAATACTGAAACTCAAAAATGATAAATTACATTTAATAGATAATATAAAAGTAATGGACAAAGAACGTGATAAATTAGTGCTTGAATTGGACCATAAAACTGAAAATATTGGTGTTTTAGAACATAACATAAATTCACAGTCTTATGATATAAAGAAGCTAGAAAATGAAATTGCTGAATTGAAGAGAAAACTTACTTTGAATAAAATTACTGAACACAAAGTAGTTGATTATGAATCACAAATAAAATTCTTAAATGGCGAAATACTTAGGCTAACACAACAATTTGATACAGCTGTTATGGAAAATAAACAATTACAAAACAGTTTAGCAGACTCTAATGGTGCTTTAAGGCTGACGAAAATTGAATTAGAGAAATCAAAGAAAGATGTAGATGGACTGAAGCAACAGTTACAGCACTATGTAGCAGAGATCAGAAGGATTGAGGATCTGCTATCACAAAAAGAAGCTGAAAGATCTGATATGCTTGAACATTTTGCTAGCCTTTCTGTAGAAGCTAACATATTAGAGAATACAAATCACTCTTTAGAAAGCGAATCTGCTTCTAAATCGTTACAATTACAGACATATGTAAATAAAATACAAAATTTGGAGGAAATGCTATTGGATAAAAATAACATAATTGAAAGTAAATCAGCTAGAATTTCGGAAATGTCTTGTAAAATTAGCCAATTAGAAAATGAAATAAAGTTGATTACAGAAGAAAAAGCTATTCTTGAGCAGAATGTATTGTATCTAAAGAAAATGTGCAGTAATCTAGAAGCAAAAAATGGTGGTATAGGGAACAGTAATTCAGACTTAAAATTATATGAAAATAGAATCAAAACCCTTTCAGGATCTAAAGCCAAATTAGAATCAGAAAAAGAACAACTTAAGGACAGTTTAATGACAACAGAGACCTTACTATCAAATGCAAGAAGGGAAATAGTAGAATTGAAATTGGCATTGCAAGATGCGACAGCAGAAACTAAGTCATTACAGGAACATCTCACACTAAATACTCATAATGAAGACATTGAAAAGGTATTCATATTATTTACGAATCTGAAAATTATTATATTATATTAACATGATAGGTTTTTGCTATATCCATTATTTATATTTTCAGAATATCTTATCACAGGAGAAGTTAGAACTCCCCCTTATATTAGGAGAAACAATTGAAGAATTAAGCCATGAAGATGAAGACAGTGACCACTATCATGAGGAGCACAAGATACATTCTAAATATAAATACAGTAGTACACTTTGAGTAATGTTGTAGTAATAGATAAAAGAGCACAAATATCATGATGCAGTAATTTTTTTATTTAAAACTTAAAGTATAACATTAATGATGGACAAAGTACACTCATTTGCATTATAAGTGCACAAGCTGACAGCACCCATTTTATATTTAAATAATGACTAAGTCAAACAAAATAATAATACCTGATAATATCAATTTAAATTGATAAACTAAGGTGACCATGTCTTGTTACTTGTTGTAGACTTCTTGGAGATAATATTAAAGTTTACCATGACTTACCTAGTTTTATAAGAACTTGGGATAATTAGTGTAATATATTATTTAACTTATTTAGGTATTGGATCAAAATAATTAAAGGAAACAATTTTTATATTAAAAACAAAGTTTATTCTTTCCCTTTTTGATAGATATTTAAAAATTTGATACATCTTGTAATACTTTCCTATATAAAAATGTATACTATACACCCAACTATAATACAGCTATGTGATATTGTAGATAATTAGGTAAACTTGGGAGATTAATAATTGTTTTACTATTTTGAACAGTAGCAATATTTTTATATATTAATTTATGAATATATATTAATTTTCACGGTTATCAATGACTACTTTTATGGCAGAAGACTTCAATTAATAAAAATAAAGTGAAAACAATTTTAGTCTATTCATAAAAAAAAAAACCCAGTTTAAATCAATTATTTGTTTAGTGACAGATATTGTTTTGCATCAAATCATTTAAAAGAGTAAATAAAGTTAACAGATATATTAATTAACAAACCACCACAATAAATTGCAAATTCTATTAAGTATTTCTAAACAGAGGTTGGTGTAAGTTTTTATTATTAAAATTTCTTATCAGAGAGATAAGAATTTTGTAAACATTATTTTATTACTATTAATTAAACATAATACCAAATTATATACATAAAAAATTCTGTTGCCAATTAAACAAATTTTGACTAATATTTACAATATGCAAAATTAAACCATTGCACTAAATTTTTAAAGCTATAATAATTTACAGTCAGCATGTTAATTTTCAGATTTCGGTGGGTCTAATTAAGTTAAACAATATTGCAAATTATGTATATTATTAGCGTAGACATATTTTATAAAATTATATACTTATAAATTTTCCTATTTATAAACATTATATTATTCAGGGAATGCATATTCTGCATAAAGTATGCATTACAAACAGTAGCATGCATTGTAAATCTATTCAAGGCAGGCAAAAAGTTTCAAAAGTTTACAATATTACACATTTGAATTATGGTTTGATTTTAAATTATAGCTGGTAGTGCCTTCCTACCCTTAAAATTGCATGCCACTGATTATGAAGTTTTGATTATGAAGGTTGCTAACTTAGTGGAAAACTCAGTCATATTTTTTAAATAATTATAATACTACATTTTTACAATAACTTACATTAGGATCTCTTTACAGAACCAATTGCTGGCCATTGTGCTACATCTATCAATCCTACATTCATAATTTCATATTTAACATTCCTTTACATTATTACTACAAAATCATATTATACCTATGATAAAATAATATTAAACTGGAAAATTATCACAAATCTTTCAAAAGGACAATGTAATAAACTTAATGCTTCAGGTAGGCTGTCACATATCCTTATTGGCTCTTATAGTAAAGTACATTTACTAGTAATCAAAATTGCAGTCATCACAACTCTGTGCTCAGCCTACAGTTTTAACTATGAAGAGTGGAAGGTGTCACTTGTAATAGCAAGCATAATATATTATACTAATGAGTATTTTTTATATAATATGTGTACAATTACAATAAATATTGAAGCATCAATTAGGAGATCATGCAACATTCAGCACCATCCTTCAAGATCATTTATCATACTATTAAACTATGATAATTGACATCACGGTAGTTTCATACATCTTGGTTCAAACTAATTATTCCTCTCACATTTTAATTTATGTTAAATATTACAATGTAGCTAAAATCCTTGTGAAGCCAATACCAGCACCAAATATAGTCTGTCCTATGCCCCATATCATAGCGTGTATGGGGGGCATGGCTAAGTCAGCGGCACGATAAATAAAAGCAATAGCTGCACTACTTGCTACACCAGAGGTCACTGGACTCACCACACCCATCACTATAAGTAACACAGGGAAAAACTTTCCGTATTTATGCTTCCTAAGAGTACCAAAAGCAACGAGTGCTGCACAAGTATGAACAAATACAGATGAGCATAGAGACCACAAAAACACTGGGTACCACATCTCGCCGAATGTATCTAGAGCGTCACGAGGAGACAATCTCAATATATCCACAAATGAATCAAACTCTGATACTCTAAATTCTGACAACATGTCATACATGTTGTCTCGAGGGTTTTGATGCTTACAGGCATCGGGGCAGTTGTGATCATGAATTTAAGAACGACACAAAAGAGCAAAACTGGTCGCTACACCAAAGCACTACGCTAACGACAATCACTTTCTCCGTTTAGTTAGAACATAAGAGTGTTTATATCACAACAAGAAAATGTCATAAAATGGAATCACAAAAACCCTATTGTTTGATATCGTTCTAACGAATACGATTCTCAATTCTATTCAATTCATTGAATAGTTCTCCTTCTGACATTGTTTGACTTTGACATTATTATGATTATTGACATTTATCAATTTGACAAACGACAATCTAAGATCATGAGTGAGAGTGAACTTTATTCGAGATTCACTTAACACTAATGCTAAATAAAAATAGTCCGTTCCTATTAACGATTTTATTTCAAATTAGTTACGACCAATTTTCCTATATATATTTTACCCTACATTATCTTGTTCAAGGCTACTTCTATTTTCTTTTTTTTGCTAAGATGTACCAAATTAGCACTTGCAATTCACCAACGTCATATGTAATGCAGTGTATTCAAAAAAATCTCGCATAAAGTGGTGGGCGTCATAACGCACAACACATTATATATTAGTATATATTTTTATAACGATATAGCACTTTATAAAATATGTTATAAGACTGTTATAAAAACACTTTCATTTAAAATATTTCCAACGAAAATCATTGAAAAAACAATTTTATAATAGTTTCCAGTTTTAAATGCGCCTAAACGCCTAGTTTTGTGTAATGTCAATTGTCATGTGTGAATCATTGTGTGAATATTAAATTAAATGCTTGTAAATGCTTGCTTGCTAATGCTTTGTGTGTAATATTATTTATTATTTATTTATTTATTATTAATATACAAGGAATATAATTAGTTATACAATAAAAGCACCGAAAAAACCAAAGAGGTTTGTCCTCGGTGCTAATCAGTAACTTAATATATGTTATTGTGTAATACGTGTTGACTCTTTAGTGATTTAAGATTTTTAGATCATCTATCTCAAAAGTATATTAATAATTCTTCTTTAAATATATATATTATATATTATAAACTTATAACTGCAAACCGACAATAACTAGCAACAGCGTAAATTATTCCCGTTAAAATTTACAATATATAATATATATTATAACAGTTTGAAATAAAAATATAACACAACACTATAATTCATATATATATATATATACACATTGAAAAATTATAACAGTTTAGCCCAACATCTAGATCCGCTATTTTTATATAATCTTAGGGTTACATTATCTTTGTTCTCAGACAAATCTAAGAAACACTATCGTGAAGTTAGGAACAAATATATAGTCTGTAAAGTAATGTATTGCTGTTCTGTGTTTTCGTAAAGGTTTTTAGATACCAAATACTGAAATTGAAGCAGTTCTTGATATTTAATTTGTATGAAAAGTAAGATTTCAATAAATAGTAAAATTAAAGCCTGGGATCATTAGTTATACATGAAGGTAAGCCTCATGATTTATAGAATCTTGTGAGTCCGGAGATTTTTATCGATTAATTGTGTGAAGTTCGAGCGTTCCATTCTATCTGTCAACAAAGTATGCTGCACAAATGACATAACCTCTAAAAGTATTTGGAACATTCAGTAATCAGCAGTGTGTTACCGCGTGTTATTGCAGAAATTTGGTTTGTGACTGTGATATATATAAAATCCTACAATGGTGAAAGTAAGATCTGCGCCGGGTGCGCCCCGGAAGCAGGGATTTAACAAATCTGGGCACTCCATGAATCCTGAGAGGCCTACCGAAGGTTTGAAAGGTGTTGGAAAACCTAGAACTAAGGGAACCATCAAAAGGCTACAGATGTACCGTAATTTCAAAGCTAAGAGAGATAAGACAGGAAAAATATTGACGCCTGCACCATTTCAAGGTTGGCTGCCATCTGGTACTCAAGCAAGGGTTGAGCCGAACCAGAAGTGGTTTGGTAATTCGCGGGTAATATCTCAAAATGCATTACAGAAATTCCAAGATGAGTTTGGTGCTGCTGTCAAAAACCCTTATCAAGTTATAATGAAACCCACAAATTTGCCAATAACATTACTCAATGAAAAAGCAAAAAATGCCAGAGTACACTTGCTTGACACAGAAGGGTTTGATCAAACATTTGGTCCAAAAAAACAAAGAAAAAGAGTGAACTTAAAATTTAGTGACTTGGAAATGTTGTCCAAGGCTGTTGAGGAGAACACTGAAAAATATGATGAATCTAAAGATATAGATAGAGTACGTGAGGATAGTGGAGTTAAAGATGGTCAGAGGGAGTGGATATTCGGAGCAGGAATGAGTAGAAGAATTTGGAATGAACTGTACAAAGTGATAGATTCCTCAGATGTGTTATTGCAAGTGCTTGATGCAAGAGATCCAATGGGTACCAGAAGTCCATATGTAGAAAAATTCTTGAGGGAAGAAAAACCACATAAGCATTTAATATTTATTTTAAATAAAGTTGATTTGGTGCCAAATTGGGTAACCCAGAGATGGGTGGCAATATTAAGCTCTGAATACCCTACTATTGCCTTCCATGCATCCATGACGCATCCCTTTGGCAAGGGTTCGCTTATCAATTTACTGCGGCAATTTGCTAAATTACATATTGATAAAAAGCAAATTAGTGTTGGCTTCATTGGCTACCCAAATGTAGGCAAATCATCTGTTATTAATACATTGAGGGCTAAAAAAGTGTGTAAAGTTGCTCCTATTGCTGGTGAAACTAAAGTATGGCAATATATAACATTGATGAGAAGAATATATTTAATTGATTGTCCTGGAGTAGTTTATCCATCTGCGGAAACTGACACAGAGAAAGTTCTTAAAGGAGTAGTAAGGGTTGAACTAGTACAAAACCCTGAAGATTACATTGAAGAGGTAATAAAAAGAGTAAGAAAGGAGTATCTTATAAAAACATACAAAGTTGATGGTTGGGATACAGCAACAGAATTTTTAGAAAAATTAGCAGCTCGCACAGGAAAATTATTAAAGAAAGGTGAACCCGATATTCCACAGGTTTCAAAAATGGTTTTGAATGATTGGCAAAGAGGTAAACTTCCATTTTATGTTGCACCTGAGGGTTTTGAGGTACCATTACCAAAGCAGGATGAAGAAGATAAAGCAACTGAGAAATCAAATGTAGAGAATAAAGAAGAAGCTCCTAAAGAGGTATCTGAAGTGGAAGAAAAAGATGAGGCATCAGAAAAGCCGGTATTAACTGTCAATAAGTTGGTCATAGCACAAGATTTTGCTAAAATCAGGGTAGGGCTGAAATTTGATAATGATGATGATGTTAAGCCTTTGAACAATATTATTATTCCAGAAGAGTTACAAGGTATAGATGAAACAGTAGATGAGAGCAAATCACAAATTGGAGAAGAGGAAGAGAAAAATGATCCTGATAGTGATTCAGATATAAGTGACTTCTATAGTAACGATGAGGATGCATGCAGTGATATGGAAGATCATTTGACAAATGATCCAGAGACCATTAAAGAATTAAAAAGAAAGAGGCTCCAAGTGGCAAGTGGCACATTTACAGTAGAAGATGTTACACAGAAAGGAAAGAAACATAAAGCAAATAACAATCCACCTGAAAAGATGACTGCTAAGCAAAGGCGAGCAATGGAAAGGGCTCAAAAGCGTACCAAGACAGGAAGCAACTTTTATGAAGTGTCAAATGTTAAAAATAGGAACAGAAATAGAAAAAAACCTGTTTAGAAATAAACTGAAGTTGTGTTATTTTAATTTTTTTGTATAAGCTTTTGTTAATATAATTTACATGATACCCAAATTATAAAACTTGAAACTTACACACAAACATTACTGTTAAATCTCACAAAAATACTTGCATAAAAACACTTCACTACTTTTTATGTACAGATTGTGTAATGTAGTTTTTTTATAAAGCAATCTGGAACTGTTATGTAATTTTTTACATGTAAAAACAACAAACATAACTTTTACAATAATTGTAAATTTATTTCAAGGATTTAATTTTCGGTGTGTGATAAGTAGAAATAAAGTCTTTACTGCAATCCAATTAGTTTTTTACTTTTGCTACTTTGGATATCATATCTTTAAAAATTATTTAATTTGGGGTTTGATTTTATATACAATTTATAATCCATTAATATATTACATTCAATAAAATATTTTTCCAATTAAATAATTTTTTCAACTGTTGAGTATTCTGTTAAGTCAGGTTGAAATTTGTTAAATGCAGCTAAATTTAATAATTTCATAATAATTCAGCCTAATTATGTTAGTAAAAAGTAACTATTACTAAAATATTAAATTTGTGTCCACTTATTGTCTGTTATCTATTATAATAATTTTTAACAATATAAAATTAAATTTTTAGAAGGCAAATATTAACAACAAAACAATTATAAATAATTTTCAGATGTCTTCTGGAAGTGAAAGCGATGATGATTATATGCCTGAAGAACCTGCACAGGTTTCTGAGGAAGAATCGGCGGATGAAGAGACAAACACAGAGTATGAAAAGGAAGTTGAACATAAAACCAAGAAAAGAAAATTAGGACAGTTATCTAAGGGAAAAAAGAAAATTAAAACAAGAAATGGTATTAAAGAAATTCAGACTAAACAGGAAGAGGAACCAGAGGAAAAAGAACTAGAAACTCAGAACCCTGTAGAAGATAAGAAAAGGGAAGATGACTTATGGTCCAAATTCTTAGAAGGAACTGACACTAAACCAAAATCTAGGATGACTGAACCAAATACTGTTCAGCCTACACAATCTGCTTACAATGATCTGGAGCCTAAAAAAGCAACTGTAAGTACAAAGGAGAAAGAAGACGATAAGGAAAGAGAGAGAAGAATATTTGAATTTGCAGGAGAAACTGTTGTGGTAGAAAATGATATGATAAAAGAAAGAATCAAGACACCAGTGGCTGCAGCTACAGGTGTGTATTCTAAAACAAATATAAATAATATACCACTAGATTTTTATTTTCTAAAAACTACAGACTTATAGTAATTTATTTGTTGTAATCTATAGTCGTAAAAATGTAATAGGCCCGTTTGGACATATGTCATAGTGACGGAACTAGTTATGTAACCATACGACTCAGTACTCGATACTTACGATAAATCGATTCAAGTTTGAATATTTCTCATTTGATTATATACTTATTGTTAAGAACAGTGGATTAAAATTTTGTTTAGAAAATTTAACTTTAAATTTAATACTGCAGATATTTTGAAATGGTAGAATTTGTTTTTAGTTTAATATTTTTAGTTGCAATGAATAACTCTTTATTGATTTTCTTCGGATTATGAGCCAAAATCGTCACATGTAAATATAATCATTTCATTTTCAAGGATGTAATCAATATAGACGTTTCTGTCGTAATCTTCTTTTATTATTTTTCGAGTTCTTTCTACCACTTTTATCCAGTCTTCTAGTGTAATTGTGGCACAAGCTTCTTTCAACAATTTCATATATTTTTTTTGTGGAGAACGGCGGCTTTGTATTGTGGCGTGGCATCCTTTGACTTGAGCCCAAATCAACTCAATTGCACTGTACTGACAATGGTACGGCGGCGTTCTTATAACTTTGAGTCCATGCTGAACTGCAAATTCATCAATTTAATTATCTGGTAAAAGAAAATAAACCTGCGAAACTAAATACATTTTAATTTATTTTCTTTTACCAGTTTCATCAATGACATGAAAATGTTGAAAGCTGATTTCAATATTTTCATGTCAGCTTCAATGACTTGTCTTAGTAGCCATGCCACTAAATCCACCTTTTGTTTGCTTACAAACTTACAAAATTATACTATATTAAAAGAATAATATGTTTTATTACAATCACAATGTGGTTATTAATTTAGAGTTCAACATTCCTTTACAAGTAATCATTGAATCAATTATACGTTTTGTCTGATTAATATCGATTTTTTTGGTAACATCCCTAGTAATTAAAAAGAAAAAGAGTCCACCGACGTAACCTTGTAACCATGTCCAGTATTATGGGCCAAAAATGGTTATTTTTAAATAAAATGGTTTATTAGGCAAAATAAATAGTAAAATTGCCTTCTTTAGTAATTATTACAATAATTATGTATTTTTATCTGAAAAAAGATATGTAATCGTGATGTTATAACTATTTAGAAATAAATAATATTGTGTGTGTCCATAACAAGGTTATGCTGTAGATTTTTTATGTCATTTCTGACATGTGTCCAAACAGGCCTATTAAATTTTTACAACTATAGGTGATTGTGTCATAATATTACACCAAGGTTAAACTGCTTGTGAGTTTCTTGCAATGTGGAGCATCACACCCAGTGTTTCGAAAGGATCTTTCTATTAATCTTTCTATTTTTTTTTTTCGAGAATATAGATTTATTATTATAGGCTCATCCCTTGAACCAGTCTTTTCCCATAAGTATGTGTATGTTTCGTGTATTTGTTTCATGTTACCATTGTAATCCCTATATACATTCAATATTATAATGGGGAGTCATAAATCTTTTTCATTCTGTGGTATTTAATTAGTCCAATGCATGGCCGAAATTTCTATTTCGCCAGATTTATAGAAAGTTGTGAAGTAGTTGTAGTACCCAACTCTGATAAATTAAGGAGATTGATTAAATTTCCATCTCTAGAAATAAACGATTTAAAAATCCGATTGAAATTATAGAATCAATTTTATTAGGTAGCTTAACTATACAGGAACATCAAAGTAAAAAACGAATTTACAATTAAACCTAACTGTTCAAAACGTAACGTTAAAATAATCTACATTTTTAGTAAGTAAATTGGAAGAAAAGACCCGAAGTCGTGGCGGCTTGTCCAGTGTGTTGGGTCAGCTTAATAAAAAGAACACATTATCGACACTTGAAAAATCCAAGCTTGATTGGAACACTTATAAAAAAGAAGAAGGAGTTGAAGAAGAAGTTGCAAGTATCAATAAAGGGAAATCGGGGTAAGTTTATTGGATTTTAGAGATTTTGTGAAAGCATTTTATTAGTTTCCCTTACTTTCAAGAAAGCGTTGTATTCTTAGAGCAGGCTGACTTACACACCGTCCGACCCCCCCGTTATCCCAAACGTCGCCTAAGTCGTGGTTCGGCATCAAAGGAGGCGCCCTTAGGCAGACGTTCCCTTAGCTTCTAGGAGCCCCTAGGGCTCAAAATTTCTTCTGGCAGCCCGCCCGGTTACACTGCTATGTAAGTTGACGAATAAAAGCCCCTCGTAAAATATTATTATAATAAATTTTATGATTAATTGGTAGACACACTAAAATCTCTTTCTTAGGTTACTCTATAAATTTTATTTTCTATGTGCTTATCATTAAAATTATATGTTCAGCAGTGACGCGTCAAAACATCTTCACAAATTTCACATGTATCAAACTTCACACTAATATAGTAGATATATAAACGCAAGTATTACTCATTTTCGCTGAACGGATTTTCTAAAAATGTTTTCAATTTAAAAACAAATTAGTAATATATTATATTTTATTTAGAGATTTTAACTTTTAACGCTTCGTGTATAGTACATTCCATATTAACTGGCGTCTTTCCACTTGAGGCTAAGAACTCACGGAGCGGTTTTCACCCGCATCCGCCGCGGTTGCGGGCCCGCAGCTTCTGTAGAATGCAGATATATATGTAAAAAATTAAAGCACATTTCACGACGCGTTTTATGCCCGCGGTGTGCGCGGTTGTTTGCGGGTCCCGCTGCACCGGCGGTCATCTTCTACTGGCGGGCGCGGGTCGCGGTCCCGCAGCCGCGGCGATTTGCACCCGCGCGTTCTGCGATCGGTTGGCGGGCGACCGCGCGTTGGCAGCGGGGTGGCGGGGGGAGGTTAGAAATCCGACGCCATTTTGCTTGCAGGCAGTGATAACTCGTTGTTCGTTACGTAGTGACGCGTTCAAGCACGCACGCGCACGTTTGTCAACAAAATGGATACTGATATTGAAGTCGATCTACTAATTACTTTGGTTCAAGATAGGCCAGTTATATGGGATAAGAGCTTAGAAGAGTATAAGTACAAGAACTTGACACTTAAAGCATGGGAAGAAATCTGCGGTATTTTAAATAACGATTTTGAAAATTTGGATGAGACAAATAAAAAAAAATATGGTAAGTATTATATAAGTTTATTTTTAAGCTACAATAATTAACTTTATTAAATTTTTGACAATTGCCAGCTTAAGGCTCCGCTGTCACTCATAAAATATTGTTGAAAAATATCTCTTATGTTGTTGGCTTGTCTTCCACTGCGTATTGATGGAGGTGTTTGTATACTCTCAAGATTATGAGTAAAATCTTCTTCTCTAATGTATGGCCGTCTCGTTTTCGTACAAAATTGTGAAGTATGCAACATGCCTTCACAATATTAATTGATAAAGGTATTGATACATCCAATGCACGATTTAAAATTCGCCATTTGTTTGACAAAATGCCAAATGCACATTCTACGTATCTTCGTGCTCTAGATAGGCGATAATTAAATACCCTTTTTTGGACACTCAAAAATTGACCACCATAAGGTCTCATAATATGTTGATGCAAACCAAATGCCTCATCGGCTACGAATACATACGGGACAGGTGGCAAAGTAGATCCGGGTAGTATTTTTTCATTAGGTAGTTTGATAGAATTGCTATTAAGCGCATTGCAAAGAGTAGTATTTTTAAAAATGGTTGAATCAGCATTACTTCCCGGGGCTCCAATGTCTACAAAAACGAAGCAGTAATCCGCATCAACTACGGCCATTAACACAAATGAAAAAAAAATTTTATAATTGTAGTAAGTTGAAGCACTGTTATCTGGTTTAGTTATTCTTATATGTTTGCCGTCTATTGCTCCGACACAGTGGGGAAAATTTGCGTACTTGTAAAATTTTTGGCTGATTTCTTCTAAAAGTTCTGTAGTGATTACCGGAAAACATTCAAACATTAACACTTCCCATAATTTTTCACATGCCGTTCTTATAATTGCTGATATAGTTGTGTGCCCAATTCTGAATGTGTAGTGCAAATCGTGCATTGTAGTCCCACTTGCTAGATATCTGAAATAAATAAATTTACTTAATTACGTATATTTTTTCAGGTAACATGATTATAAAAAAATGGAAAAATATTAAAGATTGCTGGATGAAAACAAACAAAAAAGTTGAAACGGAAACAAAATCTGGATCGGGAGCTAAAAAAACTAAAAAGTACATTTATGATGATCAGTTACAGTTTTTGAAGAAAAATATACCTATTGAAAATACCTCCTCAACCTTAACGAGCGGTGCTACAACTGAACAAACTACTACTAACACTACTACTACTGTTGCATCAACATCAGAAGCTTTTGCTACGCCTACCACCTCAGTTTCTTCTCAAGCTGGTGTTAAAAAAAAAAGAAAAGACGACGCCGACAAAGCATTAATAGAGATGTTGTCTCAACGCGAAGATAGACATTTGTCATTTTTTCGAGGAATACTGCCTTCATTGCAAAATTTTGATGAAGCAAAAACAAGACGATTTCAAATAGCAGTTCTACAAATTATTGATAATCTTGATAATAATCTTCCAGCATTTTCTTATCAATATCCACCATATAATTATAGTCAAGAAAATATCAGCTATCGTACCTATTCTACTTCTGAAAGCAATACCCAAAGTCCACAAAATATTCCATCAGTTTCTTCAGTCAATACTAATTTGTCAGATGATGTGTATTTTCAATAAAAAAAAATTATATATTACCACTAGTTTCATTAACACCTGACGCAAAAACTGGGGTACCCCTATGTCATGTCATGTAATACGACGACCGATGGGCAGTGGTTAATAAATTGACTACTAGGCAAGATGTTGCGGGTTCGATCCCCGCGCAATACAAACATTTGTGTGCATGAACATGTCTGTTTGTATTGGTCTGGGTGTTTTCTATGTATAATATGTATGTATTTGCAAAAAAAGCATATAAGTATGTTGTATCCGTTGTCTGGTATCCATAGTACAAGCCTCGTGCTTAGTTTGGGACTAGATGGCGCTGTGTAAAGATATCCAAGAACAACATTTATGTCTATGTGTGCGTGTGCGCGTGTGTGTGTGTGTGTGTATGTGCGTGTGTGTTAGTGTGTGGTGTGTGTGTGTGGGGGGTTCGTGCGTGCGTGTGAGTTATTTAAAGAAACTTACATACCTTAATGTCACTGCCAACATTTCCTCTGGTGATATGGGATCTCGCATATTAGTATGTTGTTTTTGAAGAGCAGTTTCTGTTTTTCTTAAAAGTTCTAAATAACTACTTATGGACATTCGGAAATAATTAAAGAACTTCTCTTCATCCTTCTTTAACTCATTAATAAGAGTAACAAATAATCCATAACGATCTCTTTCCACAATCAGTGGATGTATCCAGAATCTTTTAGGCCTTCTTTTTTTAATTCTTCTGTGAAGTAAATATAACGCAACAGCTCGTTTCTGGTGTGTATCCATGACGGTCTGGAACTGAACTGATCGTTTAACCACCCGTCTTGCAACCGCCCGTCCTGCGATAATCAACCGCTACGTTTGCGAGTGATAATCGCAACCGCGACGGCTGCGTTACCGCACAAAACTCCGGTCTCGTGAAATTGGAAAAAAAAACTCCATTCCGCCAACGCCGGCGTGCGCGGGTGAATACCGCTTCGTGAGTCCTTAGCCTGAGACCGTCATTAGCAATAACAATAAGATTAAGTCGTGGCGGGTGAACGTGCGGCTTTCAAACGGTGTTTCAAACGTTTTTGATACTTTCCCTATGTTATCTTCCTTTAAATAATATAATGTAATAGAAATACCGCTCAGTTGTTTTTTAAACTTTTAACAGATTAGTTCAGTTTATATTACGAAATATGTTTCGCCCTTGGGTGAAATCACTTTCCACTGTGCCATGTGAAATGCCGAATGTGTTCAACAAGCATCTAAGTCGTGATGCACAAATAATTCTCTTGAATGTTTATTTTAATTGCAGTTCAGAGTGAGAAAGGTGCTCTGAAAGAACGAAGAAAAAGAAAAAAATATTCTATGATTATTCTGTTTGGTTTGCAACAAAATAGATAAGGCCGAAACGGCTTCTTTAAAAATGAATGGGCTCTATGAGTGTTTGGTTTATTACCCCTATTGTTTAGGTTCAAGTGGAAAGACGCCAGTTAATATGGAATGTACTATAACTAACTAAGCTTTACTTTACTAAAAAAGAAATTGTTTTCAGATTTTTGGACCGCCGAGATTTCTTAGAGAGAACGGACTTGCGCCAATACGAGATCGAGCGAGATTTACGAATGAGCAAACGCAGCAAGCGTTGAATATTACCTACCTAACCTTACGCACGACTCAAATTGGCCGGACTGAAATAAGTAGACTATCGGATGTTATTCTTAGGAATACAATGGTGTACCTAAATGTGCAAATGTCTACCGAACAGACTTCAGACCGGCCAAGTAATGGTCTCGCGATCCGTATTTACCCTTCGACATTTTATTAATCATTATTATATCATAAATGATTGACTAGGGTCGTCTTAATAAAGTATGCAGACAATTTTGTTGTATTATTTAATAAATCATTTCACAATCTTAAAATATATTATATTAAAATGGAAAAGTATTTTATTAGTTGATAGGTAAGCGGTTGACTGTGATATTATCGTCCTTTGGTTTTAGTAACCGTGTTTGTGACGTGACATTACTCCATAAATGTTTTGGTATATACAATGATGCCATTTGATGCGAATTATTAAGGATATTAATAATAACTACACAAGTATACAAGATCCTTCTCCGTGGACGCATTTTTGCACGAAGGAACCGATGTGCTTATAAATCAAATTACCTATTTCATGTCGGCTTAACATAGCTTTCGATCACCATGTATCTATATATATAAAAGCGAAATACCACTGACTGACTGACTGATGATCACGATATCTCAGGAACTATAGAACGAACGAACTTGAAATTTGGAAGGTAGATTTCTTTTATGAAGTAGAGGTCAGCTAAGAACCGGTTTTGAGAAAATCCACCCCTAAAGGGTTGAAATGGGGGTTGGAAGTTTGTATGAAAGTCCTTTATTTTTGAAGTTAGAGACATGAAAGTTGGCTACTAAGTTTTTAATTATTAATGATAAAGATCTGTATAATCAATGTTACGAAAATCTACCCCAAGGGGGGTGAAATGGGGGTGGGGCGTTTTCATGTGGATTCTATGTTTTCGAAGTTAGGGACATGAAAATGGGCATTTAGGTAATTTGTTTTAAAATAATAAAAACCTGTACACGCAATATTACAAAAATCCACCCCTAAGGGGTAGAAATGGGGGTTGGAAGTTTGTATAAAAGTCCTATATTTTTGAAGTTAGAGACATGAAAGTTAGCAACTAAGTTGTTAATTATAAATAATAAAGATCTGTATGATCAACAATGGGAAAATCTACTCCGAGGGGGGTGAAATAGGGGTAGGAAGTTTTCATGAGGATTCTAAGTTTTCGAAGTTAGGGACATGAAAATTGGCATTTAGGTAATTTGTTTTAAATAATAAAAACCTGTATACGCAATATTACAAAAATCCACCCCTAAGGGAGAGAAATGGGGGTTGGAAGTTTGTATGAAAGTCCTATATTTTTGAAGTTAGGGACATTAAAGTTGGTAACTGAGTTGTTAATTATAAATAATAAAGATCTCTTTCAATCAATGTTACGAAAATCTACCCCAAAGAGGGTAAAATGAGGGTTGGAAGTTTTTATGAGGATTCTTAAGTTTTCGAAGTTAGGGAAATTAAAATTGACATTTAGGTTATTTGTTTTAAATATTAAAATCCTATACATGCAATATTATAAAAATCCACCCCTAAGGGGTTAAAATGGGGGTTGGAAGTTTATATGAAAGTCCTATATTTTTGAAATTAAAGTCATGAAATTTGGCAACTAAATTGTTAATTATAAATAATAAAGATCTGTATCAATCAATGTTACGAAAATCTACCCCAAAGAGGGTAAAATGAGGGTTGGAAGTTTTCATGGAGATTCTAAGATTTCGAAGTAAAGGACATGAAAATTCACATTTAGGTTATTTGTTTTAAATAATAAAAACCTATAAAAAATCCACCCCAAAAGGAGTTAGAGGGGTGAGGGGTTGGTAGGTAAGTTTTGTGTTTTTGGAATTAGAGAAATTAAGATCGGCAATTAGAGCATTACTTTTCAGTAATAATACATGTAGGTATAAGCTCTTTTGCAAAATCACACCTTGAAAGTAGAAACAAAAATGAAAAGGAATTTGGAAGTTAGACTGTAGAGCCGTAGACATCGCTAAGAAAATAAATTGTAAAAGTCCGAATAGTAATATTATAAATGCGAAAGTGTGTATATATACAAAATATTGGTATGTCCTTCAATCACGTCGCAACAGAGCAATGGATCGACGTGATTTTTTGAAAGTATGGTTGAAGATCTGGAGAGTGACATAGGAGAGTTCCCGTAGGAATTTTTACAACTTATTCTGACTGAATTTTAAAAACTTATTCCACGCGGACGAAGTCGCGGGCGCCAGCTAGTCATGGTATATATAAGTACTAGTTTGGTCCCCGTTTTTTGACGACACGGATGCGGGTCTCATCCACGGTTACGCGGGCATTCGGACTGAGATCCCAATCCAACAAGCCACAATCCCAATGTCACCCTAAGCCGAAGTCCGAGTCCCACAGGAGACGCCCTTAGTGCTCTTCTCTCAGGCTGAACTTCGCGCTCGGTGACGCAGTAATAGCTAATGAGGTTGTTTTGCTAACGTCCATTCGAAACAACAACTTGTACCAGTCTCCCACGTATCAAATTGGCTCGATATCAATGGATTGCCATTATCGTATTTCGTTTGACAATAACTATAAGCAACAACCTCGCAAGGTCCATTTCATCCATTTGCCTCAATCACGCCAATGAGTGCGACTTGCCGCAATCAATTTCAATCTGAATAATTTAGGGTGTCCACTATCGACTATTACAAGTTAAGGAAAAGACAGGGAAGGTAATGCGGTAAGATAACGAATTTTGGTAGTTTCATCTCAGCGAATGTACCTTTTATCACATATTACTAACATTTCATGTAAGCAAAACGCATTAAAATAGGTAGCAGGTAAACTTAAAATCAAATTTTCAACTTTAAATTTGACATATGAAAAGTTGATAATATATCAGGTAAATTCAGTAATAGTAAAGTATCTTAACTTTTCGTGGGCGCAAATCAGTCATTCTTCTTGGTATGGTAGGAGAACTATCCACGGTGGAAACATTCTCTAGAGCACTGGTTAAACACCAGGTTCCTCCTGATTGTACCGATTGTGGTTGTATGAGTATTTAGGAAAACAATAACTTCACGTTTTCGTTGATTTAAGTCGTCGCTCCGATACAGCGATGTACATGACGGCTTAAGCGCGTGCTATGGGCTAAACTTGAGCCATTCAAGATGCTGCTGCTCTAAGGTTGATCGATATCTGCGTTAAGTTAGGATAATTTAAAGAATCCGGGTAAATAGTTAGATAGTTACTCTATTCCTGATTCCTGATCAACCCATTACCGGCTCACTACAGAGCACGGGTCTCCTCTCAATATGAGAAGGGTTTGGCCATAGTCCACCACGCTGGCCATGTGCGGATTGGCAGACTTCACACGCCTTTGAGAACATTATGGAGACCTCTCAGGCGTGCAGGTTTCCTCACGATGTTTTCCTTCACCGTTGAAGCAAATGATATTATAATTTTTAAAAACGCACATAACTCCGAAAAGTTAGAGGTGCGTGCCCGGATTCGAACCGCCGACCTCTGATTAGGAGGCTGACGCCCTAACCACTAGGCTATCACCGCATCCTATGTTCCAGTTACTCTATATCTTACACATATTAGTAACAAACAACATCATAAAACACTTTGTACACACAGGCATGTAAAGGCGGTCTTCTTGCATAAGCAATCTCTTCCAGACAACACTTGGGGAATCTAGGCATTGATAGCCGACAAAGACGTGTCGCTAAGCGATTTAGCGTTCCGGCACGATGTCGCGTAAAAACCAATTAGGAGTGTGGGTTAACCATACCCACACCCCCTAATAGGTGAGGTAGCCGTCAAGAGCCAACATGTAGTGAAAAAAAATAGCAGAAATATTTTTTATTTATAAATACATGTATATCTATGCACATATAATAATAGAAAAAAAATCTGTTTAACTCAACAAGAGCTAGATACTGGCTTTAGCTGGCTAGTTATTAGATTTTACTCTAGCCACAAACAGTCAAACTTGTCGGCTTCTCCAATAGAATTTTACAAGCGGTATTTCATCCATCAATATAGCTATTTAGCTGATAGATATTGAAAAGAAAAAGCTCATTTTTCTTGCAAAAAATTTTTTGAAACCTGTGATACTGATAACCCAATGGGATATTTTATATTACAAAGAGAGTGGCCACCCTGTAAGTGAACTGCGATCGGTGTTCGACCGTCAACGATTTGCACACTTTGCGCTAATAAAGCACTAAACAGTCTATTTGCCAGGGCACGTCACGTCGCAGTTCGCAGTAGTGAACTTGCTACGGAGACTTCCTGACGCGTAATTACATAATAGTGATATTGTTTCGGTGTACAGTCCTACTCATGTTGAGTAAACGATGACCACTTATGGACGATGGACTATGTTCGAGGGTGCTATGGGTGCTGTTCAGGTAATAAATCTTTAGCCACTGAATCTCATCTCTTCGCAAGGATCTTCATATTTCAATATAAAAAGTTTAACTGCATACTTAGTAGTTATGAAATGAAATGAAAATATACGTTATTGCACACCATATAAAAGAAAAAACACACCGCAATAGGCGGCCTTATCGCTAATGAGCGATCTCTACCAAGCAACCTAGTACAAACCAGGGATAAAATATAAAGTAAGGCGATATTTAAGATTCCGGTATTTTGTGTAAACAACTGACTTTGACAGCGTAACTCATATTGAGAAAAAATTTAACGATGTTCATAGATGGAGTAATGTAATCTGAACGACTGTTTTTTTTTTAAATCTATATTGTATTTGAGTTTTCTCGCGGCTTCGCTCACATTAAGTTCGTCATTATCGTGTTCCTATCTTCAAAACTTTCATACATGTTTCTAAACGTTACTTTGCCACCTGAGGGGGTGAATTTTTAAAAATTCTTTCATTGCGGAATTGATAGCTATCCGTCAGCGCGTTTATAGAGCAGTTAGTCAGTCAGTAACCTTTTCGTTTTATATATTATACGGATTAGTAAGTAGGTAAACAGAACAGTAGGTAGACCCTACCTAGTTTTAGTGTATGAATATGGATGGATTCCTACGTACTAGGTAGCAAGTATTTAAGATTGCGTGGCGTTTTCGTGCATATTTAACACGACTCCCTACATCTTACAGTACTTAGGTATATATACATAACTTTAAAATTATGTCATTTCATCTATTTTACATATTTCGTTAAGAAGGTAGAAGATACATGAACAAAATATGCATATCACGCTAATATTTCAAAATCTAAAGGTTATATGTTAGTAAGATATATATATTTATATTTACTTACTAAGCTTTTTCTAATCTATTATATATACTTATATGTGATATAAGTAATGAACAAAGTTACATATTTACTAATTTATGCATATGTACATCAAACTCGCCTAATTGAACAGTTTTGTTAAATAGATTAAATTACATAATTTTGTGAAACAAATTAACAAATTTTTTTCAAAAAATTATGTAGTTTAATCTGTATAAATCATGAAGTTTAAAGATACCATGGGCATGTGTATATATAGGCATATATTTTAAATTATTGATGCTTTTACAGTGAGCCAATTCAGACGCTAAAATAATAGTTATTACCGAGGAATGTTAGACAGCATCCGGTAAAATGTTCATATGGAGTCTATAAAGATGACTTAGCTCATTTTAATGTATGAGTCAAGGCAAAAATATAAAACTTGTTATTATTTTTTCCTCTATCTCGAACAGGATTTTGTTAAAGAAATACGGAAAGAGATTATTTTTTCGACGTCACTCTCATTATGCAAAAGCAGAGGCATGGTTCTAGCCTGCCGACGTCAAAGGGATTCATCGTAATTTATAGCGTAGATTCCGACTTCAGCAAAGGAGGCAGCTACAAAAGTTTTTTTAACCGAGGTATCAGGAAGAGCTGATACTCGGTGAAATTAAATTTCTCTTTGGTTAAAATTCTGGCGTCACGTTATGATTTTTTGCCTTCAACTGTCATATAGTGGTTCTTACACATCGGGATGAGATTTTGAATTACTTAATACCAATATTAGAAATGGTACTTTGACGTGACTAGAACATGTTTCTAGGGTTAATTACTTATTTTTCTTATATTTTTATTTATTTGGGACAGTAAACAATTGTATATTAAATACTAGTACCAAGATAAACTAACACATAATAACTATAAATAAATATACAATTAACAACACTATCCACGACTTAATGAAAATGACAATAACAAGGGCGTGACCAAATATTTAAGAAAAAGATTAACAATATAAATAATAGGAAAAGTGAAATTAAAATTAAAACATATGAAAGACAAAAAAAAAAATACGATTCCAAACATTTTAATAAGAACATTCCATCTATCATGCATCTTGTAGTTATTATACTAAGTTTCTATCATTCGACTACTCTGTTATACCATGATATCTGTTATATATCTGTGATGATCTGTTATACCATAATAGAATATTTTCGCACACACCCAACATGTTCAATTATAAAATATTGATGTTTTTGTATACACTACAAGTTAGCCCTTGACGGCAATCTCACCTGATGGTAAGTGATGATGCAAGTCTAAGATGGTAGCGGGCTAACCTGTTAGGGGTATTGTAAACCCACACTCCTAATTGGTTTCTACGCGACATCGTGCCGGAACGCTAAATCGTTTAGCGACACGTCTTCGTCGGTAGGGTGGTAACTAGCCACGGCCAAAGCCTCCCGCCAGACAAAATATTGGACTAGAGCAATTGTTTAGAGCGAAGGACTTTTTATAATTTATTTACATACTAGTATAACAGCAATATATTTTGTTCGGGATTTAAATACTTAGATTTAAGCGTAGCTTATGCCGCCTTAGGCTCTATAATGATCTTTATCCGTAGAAATCACACCGATCTACCGTGTTATTCCTTTGTTAAGTTAAAGAAAGACAAGCGAAAAAACCATAGAATAGACATTAAAAGATAAGAGGTATACCGCGATTATATATACGAATTATTTGCGTTATACTTTTTAATAGTCCCTAAATTCTATGGTGAAATTTGTGAACACTTTCTAACTTAGATAAAGGGCGACTTACGCCCAAGGTTATTAATTAGTCTTATCCTTAAACTGTAGATAGCTGATTGGATTTATTAGCGACTTTTCGAAATGGAATGGTAGGAAATAACACTACCAAAATCAATTTGCTATCTGAAGATTTTGGATTTGATTGATTCTTGATTTCGGCCTAATGATTAGGACGTCTGCTTTCTAATTAGAGGTGGAGGGTTCGAACCCGAGCACGCACCTCTAACTTTTCGGAGTTATGTGCGTTTTTAAGTAATTAAAATATCACTTGCTTCAACTGTGAAGGAAAACATCGTGAGCAAACCTGCACGCCTGAGAGTTCTCCATAATGTTCTCAAAAGTGAAGTCTGCCAATCCGCACATGGCCAGCGTGGTGGACTATGGCCAAACCCTTTTCATATTGGGAAGAGACCCGTGCTGTGTAGTGAGCCGGCAGTGGGTTGATCACGGTGTTACTCAGAACGGCTTTATTTCTAGCCGCAGTCGCAGTAAATATATATTATTATTACAATATTCGTATCAACCAAACATGACTTGGTAAATGACGTAATCTGGAGCGGTGAACGTAGCGGAAAGGAAAAGTGGGCGCGCTACCTGAACTTAATATGTTTGCCTCGAGAAGCGCCTACGCATACCACTCCTTGCACCCCTTCCTACGATGTACGCAGTTATTTGAAGAATCTAATTATTGCCTATCGAGATAACGCGTAGGCTCACTGGGTATTATGAGCAGCTTCTATCTCAAAGTGCGTTATTCACATTGAACGACTTTGTGACACATGCAATCAAATCCTTGCCAAAATTCAAAGCAATTTTTTTTTTTTTTTTTTAGCCCTTGACTACTATCTCACCTGGTGGTAAGTGATGATGCTGTCTAGGATGGTAGCGGGATAACCTGTTAGGAGTATGGTAAACTCACGCTCCTAGATGGTTTCTACGTGACATCGTGCCGGATCGCTAAATCGCTTGGCGTCTTTGTCGGTAGGGTGGTAACTAGCCACGGCTGAAGCCTCCCACCAGAGCAGACTCGAGGGTCCATCTTTATAATGTGACAGCGCACGCACTGCGCCAGGTTGATCTGGTGTTTTTATATGTCCCGCGTTCGATCCTTGACAGAGACATTTGAGAAACTTATATTTTCTGATTTTTCTGTGGTCTGGTCTGGTAGCTTATTGCTGCAACCAATCGTGCCGCCAAGGGATTTAACGTTCCAGTCCGATGTCGCGTAGCTACCAATTAGGAGGTCATCCCGCTTTCAGCTTAGACTTCATAAGCACGTCTCAATAGCTAAGATTTAACAGTTAAGAGCATTTTAGAGCTCGTTTGCTGCAATTCAGATTTGCGGTCCATTAGACCTGTGTTACATAAATAAATCTTAAGTATTATTTCATCATCAACCTTACCCACTGCGTGGCATTGGCCTCTTCTCTAATGGGATTTAGAACTTAGACTATACTAGCTGTTCTAATGAGGATTGGTGGACTTTGAAGATAATAACCGAGCTCGTTAATGTGCTCTACATAGCATTACCACCAGTAGTACTGTACAAATCTTATAGTTTTTGTTTCCACAGTATTAACAGCTAGCTGTGACTAACAGGACTATTAATATGCAATCAATCATCATAATTAGCTCATTACTGGCTCACTACAGAGGACGGGTTTCCTCTCAATATGAGAAGGGTTTGGCCATAGTCCACCACGCTGACCATGTGCGGATTGGCAGACTTCACACGCTTTTGAGAACATTATGGAGAACTTTCAGGCGGTGCAGGGTTCCTCACGATGTTTTCCTTCATCGTTGAAGCAAGTGATATTATATATTTTTTTAAAGGACTATTAATATGCAATCAATCAATCAATCAATCATAATCTTTATTCAAATAGTCCTTTAAAAGGCACTTTTTCACTCGTCAGTAATTTACATAGTAGTGAGTTGATGGTGATAACTACATTCGTAAACTTAAGACTAAAGCTATGAGGGTTCCAAACGCGCTCTGGTCTTAGAAGAAGCCCACTACAAGATTAGCCAGGTAAATTTTCTTTTTGATATCACAATCTCACATGCCATTAAAATTATTTAAGAGCTATTTTATTAGAGCAATATTTCAATATTGTTTATCATTTACATAATCCTTTGCACTAAAGTAGGACTTTTTACAAGCTTACGTTTTATATAAACTTATTGAGAGACACAGAAATTTCGTTTCGTAATTTGTTAAACAATTGTATATCTTTGAAATTATCAATAATTTTTTGTAGTCTAGTAGCAAACGTACAATTACTCAGAAAAATAATGCAATAAAAGTACAATTTAGAAAGAATAGTCGTCTTGCTTATCATGACTTAATTATTTTTTTATTATCATGATATAATTAATGTACATAAAGAGGAGGGGTCCCAAAATAATGCCCTGCAAGACATGCACAGAAGCAGATGAATCTTGCGACGCGTATTTTAAATGTATTATTAATAAAAATAAAATTTATTATTAATAGTACAACAATGCTATTATAAGCTTACAATAAGTAAGTAAAAACTAAGTAACTGCAATAATTGCAATGGGATTTTTAATTAAGAAATAAAGCTAGTGTTAGAGGTGCGTGCCCGGATTCGAACCGCCGGCCTCTGATTAGGAGGATGACACCCTAACCACTAGGCTATCACCGCAAGCCAGGTTTATTAAGCCATATTTACTTATTATTTCTCTACACATATTAAAATGATAAGGGTCCATTTAAAACAACGTTAGCGATTTTCAGATCACCAGATTTTTTAAATTTTAAGTACTACAAATCTATAATTAAAATAATCAATTGTAGCACTCTTTCTCTAAATGCATTTTAGAAAGTAGCCATTCTTTCTGCTAGAGTTACATATAAGTCACGATTTCTGTACAGTTGTATATTATAGTCTATAGTTTTTTAAATAGAAAGTGATTCTTTACAATTTGTCTACCAAAAAACGATAATAAAAATAAAGTAAACAAGTAAACAGTAGCGAAATAGAATTCCTATAATTGAAACGTAAATATGCATTCATTTTAGTTATCCATTAGACGTACATTATAAAATATTTTTTGTTTGCTATACATCGTATTGAACGATATTATCACATAGCCTATAATATAGGTGTAGATAGTGTCAACTCACAATAGATAGTGTGTAGAAAACATAAAAAAAAAATTGATTGAAATTTCTGAATATAGCTTTTAAAATACGTCGGTTCTCTTAATTAACGTGTGAGGCAAATGTGTTTTCTCTATAGGATCTAGTTAAAACCGTAATGTAGTAACCGTAATGCCGACCTGTTGACCACCGATACGAAGCGGTCATTGCAATGAAAAAATGAAGGTATTAAGGCCTGGGTCTTAGGCTACATCTTAATACTAATGTTATATATGTTTGTTTGTTTCTTTTCGTTATTTGTTAGCTCTGTTTAAGATCAATCATGGCAATAAATTTTGATGAGATTTGTCCAAGAGATTTTATCCCGGGGCAGGATTTTGCCGCGGAATTTAAGGTAAAGGGAAAATCAAGGTAAGCGGATAATAACTTCCCTATATATACATAAGCTGTGATAGCCCAGTGGTTAGGGCGTCAGCCTTTTAATCAGAGGTCGGCGGTTCGAATCCGGGCACGCACCTCTAACTTTTCAGAGTTATGTCCGTTTTTAAACAATTAAAATATCACTTGCTTCAACGGTGAAGGAAAACATCTGCACGCCTGAGAGTTCTCCGTAATGTTCTCAAAGGCGTGTGAAGTCTGCCAATCCGCCATGGCCAGCGTGGTGGACTATGGCCAAAACCCTTCTCATATTGGGAGGAGACCTGTGCTCTGTAGTGAGCCAGTAATGGGTTGATAATGATGATGATGATGATGATATATCTAGCTTCATGCATCTGTCAAAAAGGATGTAATTATAACTTCGTGTCAATTGCAATGCAAGTAAAACCGATTGTTTCAACGTTTCGAAACAACGTTTCTGTTGTGGTGTGGCATAATAATATTTGTTCAGGTGTGAGTGGCGTGTTCCCGCGGAACGCGATACCTTTAAATGAATGGGCGAATAGTGCGACGTAGTGCGCATGTTTACTCGCTCGATAGCGTTTATATACGCCTAAGGCACGTGCCCGAGTCCCGTGTGACTGATGGAGGTTATTGAGAATCGAAACCAAAGCATTTTGGATTAAAATGACGATATGCTGATAACATTACCGAATACAGTCGTAAGTTTTAATTAAATTATCGATAACATTTGCGAGAACAGGTAAATTTCGTGTTTTTTTAATATAGTTTCAATAATACCTTCTTTAAAATTGACTGACGACGTCACCGCGACCGAGCAGCGTGGAGTGAAAAATGATAATATTTACTTAAGCATAATAATATTTTTAATTCCAAATAACTTGTCATATTATCACATCTTAACCACTGAACATATTTTAATAGGCAGGAGATCGCATTTTGGGAAGGATGGGAGTATTTCTTGGTAACGGAAAAACAAACGTTTTTGGCGTGTCTAGTTGTCACTAAGAATGAAAATCTCCTTTTCAGTGAACTAATCTGTGAACACTTTATTTTTTTTAAACAGCTTTGACTATAATACTGTAGCACACTGCCGAAGTTTGAATTATAAACGTCTACCTTCTGTTCGAATTGTTTAACTTTAGCCCTCCCTAAATGACGCACTAAGATTATACTGTATGATAAACAATAAACAGCAAGTATAATTTGCTATATTCCGCCGACAACCGGGAGATTTGTATAATATAACACCACACAAAATCTTCCACTAGAACCTCTACGCACGTTTCGACCCGACACCGGATCATCCTCAGGAGATGTTTACTTCACAAGCGAGAAAAGTAAAGTGAAGTCATCATCTCCTGAGGATGCGCAGAGGTTCTAGTGGAAGATTTTGTGTGGTGTTATATTATACAAATCTCCCGGTTGTCGCCGGAATATAGCAAATTATACTTGCTGTTTATTGTTTATCAAGGACATCCGCAAAGTAACGCCTGCTTGAGTGTTTCATACAGTATAATGAATAGATTCATTATACTGTATGAAACACTCAAGGTTAAAAAAGTTTCGTAAGTTTGTAAGGGCTCTCAATGAATCGGCCGCTGACTTGGCGTGCAAATCATGCGGGATGCCCCAGTGGGCTTTAACTAAGCGAATCCGGCGAACGATTGGCATTCTGGTAACCCTACGCGGGGTGAGCTTGCGCGGCTGGCGATAGCGCGAGTACGCTGTACGGGCCGCCATCGCCAGTCCGTACGCTCGCGCTTATCGGGGCGGGTGTTAGTTCGGTGTCATCGTTGCGTTGTCGTATCGCGCCGATTTTTGGATGTTCCTGAAGTGTCTGATATAGCTGACTGAAATGCGAGTTTTCTTTGTGTTGTGCGATTTTTTTGGGTTAATGCAACATTGAATTGTGGTGGGTTTAAGTTCGTGGGGAGCGGGTATTCGGAAAAGTGTTTTTCTTGTTGGTGCGAGGCGGCGCACGGGCCCGTAGTGTCGATTCGGTGGATGGTGCGGCGCGGGCGGGCGCCGGGGTGCGGCCGGCGGCGCCTCTAGCAAAATGTCGATACCCCTGGGCCGGGAGACTGTTCTCCCCACGCAGGTGAGCCAGCTTTCCCCGTTTTTCCGTACCCAGTGTGCGCGCGGCAACATCGCTGATTGTCTCAAACGATATTAATCTCGGTTCGTGAACTCGTAAAGCTTTTAGCGCTATAGGTAATTTTAAATGTTTTAGTATCTACTTGGAAATCCTTTTGCAAGGGTTTTCTTTGTCAGGAGGTGAGTTTATTTTGTGATAAGTATATTGGCGTTAATTTTAAATTGTTTTTTTCAGTGGAATAATTATCACTGAAGCTTTCTCTTTCCTTTTGCTTTGATGTGACGTGATTATTGATACATAGGTATAATAATCTTTATTATATGAAAAAAGTATTATGATCTAATCTATTTTATTTACGAAATATAAACTTTTATATGGGTACCTACCTATACGTCTTCTGCAATTAATATCGCATTAGGCCCTACGTACGACTCTTTTATTTAATTCTCCGATCAATTATTGCGTTCAAATTCAATTTAAAACATCATGATTTTCCCAAATTTTCCCTTTACATTCCTTTCAAATCTACGCTTGTAAGGCATGATTACCAAGGAGCGGTAATAAGAAAATTAGAGAATTATACTCAATCTACAATCACCTAGCATCTAGCATCCCAGTTGGAACATAATTATAATCGTGTGATTATATTGATGTTCTAGCCTAACTTCAGGTTTTGTTATTTATTTGAGAAAGTAATGCAAAATAGTTTTTAGTCATCCTTTCCTTTGCAGACGTTTTAGATTTTTCATAGACTTGATTTGTCCAGTTATCTTATAGCATAAATATAAAGTACGTGAAAATTAATAATAAATTAAAAATAATAGCATCAAACATAAAAAATACTAAGACCCTAAGGTCTATAGTATTTTTTGAGTTTGATGCTATTAGTATTTTGTAGTTTTGACGATCCTAAGATCGTAGTAGGAATAGAGTGCGTTAAAATTAGAATTAAGTAAGTATAAGGAACGCGAGATCACCATCTCATTTTGCCATTCTAAATTATACAAGTGTTTCTTTTATATTATTTTCTTATATTATTCAAGTTTCTTATATTATTCAAGTAATGTTATCAAATGTAATCGAGGACGAAGGAACGGCAAACAGGTTGACCGCTCGCTTATCACCCGCTTTATCAGAACTGATTCGCGGAATCATTTTCGCGGCTTGCAACTAGACAGTATAAATAGAAACAAACGAGGTTGAGAAATGTAAAGTGATAAGGCTATAAAAGATGCTGTATTTAAAGCAAAAACATGTTATTTTAGTTGAGGTCTAGTAGTACCGATAATCATCTGTCATCAGGTGACCGTCCGCTCCTTTGCCCCCGATGTTCATTGTATTTTAAAGTGATAATCCATTTTTGGACTTTACTATGAAAAAATCTTATTAAATATGTTTTTTTATACACCATAATTTAGCCTTTGACGGCATCTTACCTGAAGGTAAGTAATGATGCTGTCTAAGATGGTAGCAGGCAAACCTGTTAGGGCTATGGCTAATAGGTATAACCCATACTCCTAATTGGTTTCTACGCGACATCGTACCGGAACGCTGAATCGCTTGTCGGTAGAGTGGTAAGTAACCACGGCCGAAGCCTCCTACCAGACCAGACTCGAGCCGGGAATCGCAACCAGGACCTTCAACTTTAAAATGCAACAGCGTACGCGCTGCGCCACGGAGGTCATCAAATGTATGTTATAATTAAGATTTTGTGTGAAAAATATGTTCACGCAAAATAGGCACTATTTTATACGTAATGTCGGCTGGTTTGGCCGATTTCTGATAACGGACGTAAATTATTTGTGCTCTGGTTGTTCGCTCGCTGATCGATTTTGGACGGCATGTAATTACGTGCCAGAAGGAATCCGATAGATTTTTCCGCTTAGTCCTTATGAGAAACAGTTTATTTTGAGAATGTGTCTTTCTCAGAATATGTATTTATAAGATTAGGTGTAGACAGGTGTCTGAACTTTTATTTTTCCTCGCCTCTGATAGAACGTCATGTCGTCGTTGGCGGCCATTATCACTAACACCTGATTATATAATACTCGAAGTTATGTTAGCTTGAATATTTGGAGCATTAAAAAGGTTGATAATGTTTAATGAACAAGTTGAAAAAACTCACGATGTGTGTGACTTCTCTGTTCTTTGGTCTAGCTTTAGGCGAGAAATCCAATTAGCTCCCGGAATTTTGCTTTTATTGATAGTGTATTAACGTTATTCACTAAACAGAAAAATAAAGCAAAAAGTGGGGTAAAAAGGCGGTCTTATCTCCAAGTAATTAATATTTGTATGTAACTTGGAATTACGAAAACTTAACGATCACGTGTATCTAATACTGATTGTCGTTAAAATCAGATTTTTTTTTATAATAACTTAAGTTTAGATAATATAGCTGTGTTGTTATTTCTTTAAAATTTGTGTGCAACATAGAGTCTATCTATCTATAGCTATGATAGCCTAGTGGTTAGGGCGTTCGCCTCCTAATCAGAGGTCGGGGGTTCGATCCCGGGTACCCACCTCTAACTTTTCGGAGTTATGTGTGTTTGAAGCAATTAAAATACCACTTACTTTAACGGTGAAGGAAAAAATCGTGAGAAAACCTGCATGCCTGAGAGTTCTCCATAATGTTTTCAAAGGCGTGTGAATTCTGCCAATCCGCACATAGCCAGCGTGGTGGACTATGGCCAAACCCTTCTCATATTGAGAAGAAACCCGTGCTCTGTAGTGAGCCGACAATGGGTTGATTATGATGGTGAAATAATATTGATATGTATTTACTACCATGTCCTTTGTCATATATTTTTATGACACTGCGAACTGATTTACTTTGCCACTAACTTACTTGCAATAATTGACATTTCTAATTAATGTGCTGAATAAAAACGTTCTTAATTCTAACTGTACACGACATTTTGTACTAATAATCATTGAGGTCACAATGAGCAAATAAGTTAATTAACATTGTCGTTACTAGACTAGTTTTTGCCGTAGTCGAATTACGAATACCATAGACGTAAAAAAAAGCTGCTTTTCTACGTACAAGTTCATATCGCCGCGTCCCTAGAGTAAAATTTCATTTTAAAAATAGCGTTCAAACAAAGAAGTCTGATATAAAATTCCAATAAGCAAGGGCATAAAGCGAAAGCTTTTTAATCATAGATACTCGTATAGTCTGGAACTAACTGTTTTTGTGTTGTCTGTGAAAAAAGTTTTTGCTTATTTAATTTAAAATAGAGCAGGTTGTAGTTATGTCTGATTAGTAGGTATTAAGTATTATGTATTATTTTCTTTATATTTTTTATGACTGTTGATGAATAAGTCCCTAATAAAATTAATGTTTATATAAGTTTAAATCACTTTCTATTGTATTAAACGCAATGATTTCTTAATTTCCTTCTAAATTCCACAGCATTTTCACCGGCTCATTAAGTCGTCATTTGAATAGGTTTTTCTACCGAAATGCTACAGTGTCCCGACAAGATAAATACATAAATTCATCGCATAATCCATATTCACTTTATGTATGCCTGGTAACAATTGTTTGATGTGTAGTCATTTGATTTATTGATTCAGCTCAACACGCGAAGCGTGTGTTTTGGCGAATTAAAACGGCTTGCCAGCGCCTGAGTCCGTAGTTTTTCTGATATCCCGTGCCTTTTATATTGAAAAATGATATTTTTGTTTGTCTAACATTAATAATTTTTAACGTTCCAAAAGGTATCCAAATTTAAAGCTTCTTGTCCTTGAGACTTCGTGATTAGTCAGTTTTTTTTATCAAATAAAAAACTAAGTACAAATATTTAACCGACTTATATGACATTCAAAGTTGCCATATTATATTTGGTGTTGCTCCGAACGATTAAATTTTGAATTAATTTTTTTTTTCATTGCAATACAGTATGTATGTATAAAAGATTAACCTTGTTAAAAAACTGAGTTGCAGTTAACAGGCTCTCTTAATCTATACACTGTGAGTTTAGACTTAATTTTCGAACTTTTAAATATCACTAAAACGTGTGGTAGCATAACTAAGTTTTGAGCTAAAGCTGACACTTTACTGTGGTGGCCTTTATCCCCAACTAGGTCTAGGCTTATTAGATCTGGGACCTTTTCATTTAAGTAATGTAGTTTTACCACCAGTAATTATTATGATGAAAAAATAGTGTATGTGAATGTTTCAAAGATCAGGCGTTAGGTAGTTAGGTAGGTTTACGTGAATATAACATTTCAGAAGTTAGAGTATCAGATTTTTTGTGTATATAAACGTTCAGTTTGTATTTTCCCGGATATCAGCACAGTATTGCTACTGAGTGGCAAATGAATTTCCCCGGAGCCGCGGTTGTAGTTCAAGGCTCTATCGATCCAAGCCAAGGTTGGCCGCCATTTACGGACTCTAAGGCATTATCCTCACGTATCCGATTTTTTAAGCTTCACTTGTATTAACCAATCAGATTTGACATTTTCTCTCTGCGGGGTGAATAACTGTCTTATCGATCTAGTATTTAGCATGTTTTTTTTCATTACAAGATACACCCTTGACGGCAATCTCTCCGGTGTAAGTTGTAATGCAGTCTAAGATGGTAGCGGGGCTAACCTATTAAGGGTATGGTAGACCTATACTCCTAATGGGCTTCCACGCGACAATCGCTACGCTTAATCGGTGGGCGACACGTCTTTGTCGGTAAGGTAGGCAACTAGCCACGGCCGAAGCCTCCCACCAGACTTGACTCGAGCCGGGAATTGAACCCAGGACCTCACCTAACCTCAACTTTATAATGCGACAGCATGCGTCACGGAGGTCGTCGTTTAACGAATCACGAAGTATTCGGTATATATTACTGCGGGATAAAAATTGTTTTTTACTGAGTTGTTCTAGCCCAAAAAGAGAAATTTAGAGCTCAGATCCAAGGCGCTTCTCAAATGCCTATGTAGGCTTCATCCATCATTATTACCACATCTTTATCAGGCTTTATTTGATCTTCATCCAATTCCGTAGTATAACATGATAGCTGTAAGGGCAACAAGCCTGTACATTTAATTCATTATAATTACGTACCGTAGACAAATTTATGCTTATCGAATAATCTGTAAATTTTCTAGTAAAGCGCAGTGAAAGCATTAGTATCTAAATGGACCATGATTCAGAGTTATTGTCGTAGCGAGAAACGATTTTATTTTACGGTTTTATACAGATACAAATCTCTGGGCTGTTATAAAAGTAGGTTTATTTGTATCTAGTAGCCGAACTTAATAAAAAAACTTCTCGCCATTATAATTTTCTTCGATAATATTGAAATTTAAAAACCTTATTTATGTTTCAAGAATAAAGCTACGATCCTATCATTAATACATTTAATGTAAACAAAGTTAGCACCCTCACTTTTAGTTCAGTTAACTATTTGTAAAATACGTGCAAAAGGTGCATCAAAATGCCATTGAATTTTTCCTCTGTATGCCAAAATCAAATACACGCTCGCGGTGAAAATTCAAACGTCACCTACAAATCTAATAACGTAAAACGGAAACACCCATCCGTGCAATATCCGCTGACGTTAGTCAAAACTCATCTATTTGCGTTATTTGGAAGCAGATTCGAACTGGATAATGTCTACTTACTTACTTATAGATAGATTAAGCTGTTCTCCTTTTTTTTTTTTGCTTTTACGCATCCCCTCCGGTAGCGACGTATGTGGGACTCGCCGGCGGCCAGACTGGCGACCAGAATACCCACTAAAACCCAGCGAGGCTCCTACGCGGACCGCAACTCAACTAGCGGCGTCCACCGAGGTAGACCCTCCACCGGGGGCCTATGATCGAGGCCCCTTAACTCCATTCGTGGCGCGCCAGGAACATTGGGCGCGCCTTACGACCCGAGGAGAAGCTGTTCTACGTCCATAAGCTTTAAGAAATTAAATCAACATACACGGCCTACCTAATAATTTTTTATTTATTAAAAAAGATAATATTGGTATTTAAATTATTTGACGCTATTGTATACGAGTATATAAAGCTTTGATAGCCTAGTGATACCGCCTCTCATATTGGGAGGAGACCCAGTGGAGTGCTCTGTAGTGAGCTGGCAATGGGTTGATCATGATGATGATTCTATATATATATATACAATAGCGTATTGTATTATATAGGTATGTTATGTAGTCAATATATAAATATTGACTACTATATAATTACAATCTAACCTAACGTTTTAATGCACGAGTTTACTGATGAATTTTATAAAAAGGTTACGTCACCATTAGAAATAATTTAGAATTATTTCTAATTATTGTTAATTATTATAACAAAATGAACCTTCATAAATAACTATTAAACCTTTATTTATGAAGCAAGCTTACAACTTTTACATAATTTTTTACTTCGACATACAGGATGTGTCGTAAGTAATTGAAAGGTAACATTATAAGTAAATTAAAATATCCGAGTTTCGAAACTCATTTATTTTTGTTTCATTAATTTTCAGATACAGCAAGTAAACTGGCCTCAGAATACATTTTGTAATGCTTATAATGTTAGTCAATCATAGCATAGCATAGTCACATTGTTTTGCTCATTCCATGTTTCTGGATTGTGATTCATACAAGTTTTTCTTGTGTAAAATAAAGCTTTTTTTTTTATCCACTACAAGTTAGACCTTGACGGCAATCCCACCTGATGGTAAGTGATGATGCAGTCTAAGATGGTAGCGGGCTAACCTGTTAGGGGTATGGTAAACCCACACTCCTAATTGGTTTCTACACGACATCGTGCCGGACCGCTAAATCGCTTGGCGACACGTCTTTGTCGGTAGGGTGGTAACTAGCCACGGCCGAAGCCTCCCACCAGACCAGACTCGAGCCGGGAATCGAACCCAGGACCTCCAAGTTTATAACCCAACAGCGCGCGCGCTGCGCCACGGAGGTCGTCATTATTTCATAAATCTTAAATTATTTCAGTTTCAATGGATCATAGGTCTCAAGGTGTGTAGTTAAAATAATGTCAAAAGTCTGCATGGCTAATGCCTTTTCGAAAACTATTTTGTAAAGAAATAGGTATCGGTATCTGTAGAGGTTTCTGGTGGCCTTAGGGTAAAAAATTATGTAAAATTAACAAATACAGTATCCAAACCAAAACATAGTTATAAGGTTGCGAAAATACTATCGCCCTAATGGTAAATCTCGTTTCTATGGGATGATAGATTCTAAAAACAGAACTCAAAATAAATTTATACATAGATAAAATATTATAATATAATTATGTAATTTATTAAATAATCGTGGTCGAAACATCGTGAGTGTCGTGCATTTGAATTCACTTTAGTAGAAAGTAAGTTTATTGGAGACAGTTATTTCACCTAGCATTAAGACAGTAGGTAATTGACAATAAAGTTTCATAAGATCATAACAGAAGATAAGTGTAAGATAGAATTGGCTACAATATGCCGGTAACGATCAAACTGATATTTGTTCCATATCGTACGATAAAAGTAGATATAATAGGAAATTATGCCCAATATGGCATCCATGGGTTATGTGCTTATCTCTGTACATTGTATGCATCTTAGTGGTGGCCCTGTTAAGTTAATGGAACGATATGTGCCTAGTATTGCGAGAAGTAAAGCTTATAGTGAATGTAGAAGCAGTAATGGACCTATTACTTACGTATTAGTGTGATATAGGTGTTCCTATATCACAAGCTCTAAAGAATAATACATAAGGCTGAACATAGAAAGAACTGGAATACTGTTATAACTGAAATCTTTAAAAAATATGTTAGTTGCCTATTTTTAAATAAAGGTTTTGTACCGTTTTTAATAAGGAAAGCAAAATATAAAAACGAAAGACGAACGAAAGAAAGGACTAAATATATTAATGTATACGTATTATCGGGGAAGCTATTATATGGATTATTATCCATATAATAGCTTCCCCGATAACCCAAAACAAGTTTTTATGAAATTTTTGTCTGTTTGTTTCATTCGCGCGTCAGGCATATTAAACTGAACTGATTAAAATGCAGTTTAGTATTTGTATAGTTGATACTTCGGCTCAGGCTTTAGGCAATTTTTCTCGAAAAGTTAAAGTCGTTTTTTGGGATAAAAGATAAACCCTTTTGTCGATTTAACTCTATAGCTTCATTAAATCAACTATTGTATAGCTCAATTTTCGTGAAGATCTGGTGAATATTATTTGAGATATAAGGCAAAATTATAATATACATAATACATGTTTCAAGTGCACGATGTTGTGAACTAAATATTACATATTAACTAACTATGCGATTTCGACCTTTAGGAACTATTTACGACAGATGTCCAATATTCCTTCAAACCTCCAATGTCACAAACCAATTTACTGACTTGAGTCAACGTGACTGGTTCCCGTTTTAAGAACTAGATGCTTCCCTTACTCTTTTTCAGGATTGTGAGATAAGAATGAATATTTCTAATTACTATTCTACAAGAAAAGAATAATGTTAGAATAATGCTAGAATAAGCTAGCTAAGCTAGGACGTCCGCCTCCTAATCAGACGTCGGGGGTCCGAACCCAGGCATGCACCTCTAACTTTTCGGAGTTATATGTGTTTTAAGGAATTAAAATATCACTTGCTTCGACGGTGAAGGAAAACATCGTGAGGAAACCTGCATGTCTGAGAGTTCTCCATAATGTTCACAAAGGCGTGTGAAGTCTGCCAATCCGCACATGGCCAGTGTGGTGGACTATGGCCAAACCCTTCTCATATTGAGAGGAGACCCGTGCTCTGCAGTGAACCCGCAATGGGTTGATCATGATGATGAATGCTAGAATTCTTAATTAGTGTGTAGAAAAAAATACTCGGTGGAAATTAGTAAGTAATAAACGAGTATTTTGAGATTAGGTTACGTTAACGCTATTTCGTCAAAAAGGAACCGTCATAATTTTACTGGTACCCACAATAATATATTCAGGCCGCAGACGACCACTTACGACGTAGAATAGATAAGTACCTCTAAGCCTTGATCTCGCTTATCCTAATCTCGCCAATTTGTCTTAAATTTTCTTTAAATAAAGTTTTGATAGAAATTTCAGTTTTTACCTTTTGTTTCCCTCAGGTGCGTGATTATACCCTGACACTTTTAATGCAAAACCCAATATGTTATAATACATGAACGCTGTCTTACCTCGCTATTTTAATCGTATGATTATTTTATTTATAAAACATATCATTCTGTAGTGATCCGATATTTTTATAACAAAGACGTCTCTCGGCGATATGCTAGTGGACTGCCATTCACGGTGCCAACGAACCAAGAAAGATTCGCTCTTGACTTAACAGTCGCATTTGCGCTATAACTCTGAGTAGGCAGACCTGCATTTTTGTGTAAATACGAGTATGTATTTGGTATACCTTGGTGTATAATTTAACTTAGACATTTACTAATGGTAAAAACATTAAATAGGTATTCATTCCAGCCTTCGAATACACGAAATGCAGCCCAATTTTATATCAACCAGATAAAGTTTACAGTTTAAGTTTTTACGTTTGTGAGTTGAATTATAAAAATTAAAATGTTCCTAACTATTTCGTTAAGTAAGACATTGATTCATTTTTATGGTATTTTACATTAGAACAGATAAAAGGAACTATTCTCCCAGTTCTTGTATGAATTGTTAATTTTCACGGACATATTCTGTCGGCGGACACACCACATCGATTATTGATGGACAGTTCGAGCGCAAAACGAAATGCTCTCCCATTCGTCATTCATATCATTTATTTGCAGCGCATAAGCATTTTCAATATCAGACGTCTTCAATCTTCGTGTCGGCCGGCGCATTAACTGGACTTCGCTCTGACGCCTGGATGCTTTCACGAACCGTGTTACAATGTCGTCAAGCCTTAGAACCATATGTGGATGTTGTGCGCACCATGCCATGGGTCGTTTACCTATTAACAATGCTAACGTGAGCCGATATGTGTATATGTTGCATGCGATCTTTGATTAGATTTGTTTATTTTCAATATTTAAGTATGATATTTTGTAGCGGGTCTCAATAAGAAGGCAAAAACAACAAGCTCAACAGCCGTCATAAGTGACCTATTTAAAAGGTTTTACTTTATATGTTTTCTTAAAAGCTTATTAATTCACAATTAGACGGTTAAGATAATTATTAAAAATGGCACTAACTAGGAGTAAAAGTCTAGGCATTAATAATGTACAATTGATATGACGAGCGCATTGAACACAAAATATACACCAAAAAAGAGCACCATTTTTTTATATTTATAAAAAAGGAAAAAACACGATAGAGTTATAGTAATGAAAATTTTAATACATATGTATGTAGTACTGATTAATAGTTAACTAATTGATCAAAGCATTAAATTAATTCAAAGATTTGACATCCAACATCAACATTCTTTACAACTTTTTTTTTGCAAGTAGATAAAAATAATATTGTACCACCGAATAAATAGGGCCTCAGGCAGTTTAGTGTTACAATTATCATGTTTCAGTGATTGAACGATTACATTGTAGAAGTTATGAATAAAAAACTGTCTGTGAACACTAAATTGATTTACAATAGACAGAGTTTCTGTTTGTACCCACACTTTATCATTCTGGACTCTTTTGGAGCTTTTCTTGCTCTAAAAGAGCCGGATGCGATGATTACTGTAATTAGGTCTCCGCCTAATGCCATCGCTGCAGTAATTTCGAACTTCTGCCATATTATTTTCATTATATACTCCGTGTGGCACGCGTACAGAGCTGCGTAAAACATAAGTCGGCAAGGATGTTTCTTAGGAGATTAGAAACAATGGCGATTCTTGAAACGATACGAGTGACCCGAAACACTCGTAGCCCTGTATATTTTAATAATACATTACTATTACTATAGGAATTACTTGTTAACTTTAATTTTAGTTACTAACTAAAATAAAAAAAACTTTCATCGAATCAAAATTAAAAAAAAACCTGTTTGTTTGTGGAAAAAACATTATAAAATTATGTATCATAGAAATACGAGAATTACAATAAAATCATACTTTTAAAAGTTATTTTATTACATACTCCTCGATTAATGACGACAAAATTTCCTATCGCCTACCTACTAACTGATCTAGCCCTCTAGCATTGGTTATTTGTTGACTAATCTTCCTGGTAGATAGGCTTCCTAACATTTGACGTGTGCAGTCATGTTTCGTACAGTTTCTTTATCAGTCACATGCCTACACCGCGATACAACGTTATTTAGTTGCCTAATTAGTCTATCGAACTACGCTTTAGATATCTTTAAAGGAAATGTTCGAGTATGAAAAGAGACAAGAAAGTCGTGAGACGACATCTTTTTTGTATCCTAGATAGTGTTGACTAAGCAGTCATTCAATAAAAACAAATTAGAACACTCTGTGAATACTTAAGTAGACTTGAGTCTTGATTTTATTAACATGAAACAAAAAATTGAGTGGAAAGGTAGCAATCACCAAAAGTGCTTTCGCCGCGTTGGTTTAGTGCTTTTCGCGCTTGACTAACGATCACTATGTCCCGGTGTTGATTACCGGGTTGGTGTTATATTTAATGCCCTAGTACCTTATAGATGAAAGCTTAATTGACATTTAGAATGATTGATTTTTTTTTGTTAATATATTTTTAATTTATAAATTAACTTTAAACTTATTCTGTAATATTGCATGCCATAAGGCTCAATTTGGCTAGATGTAATTGTATCTATTAAATAAGACCTATTGTAGAACCCAAATTCTGAATAATGAATAGAAGCAGGCGTTACTTTGCGGAAGTCCATGATAAACAATAAACAGCAAGTATAATTTGCTATATTGTTGTTGTCGGATGACGATGGATTGACGATTGCTGATGGTTGTCGGCGGAATATAGCAAATTATACTTGCTGTTTATTGTTTGAACCCAAATTCATTGATTGTCTATTGAGGTTATCTGTCTGGAACTTACTCGTATTAACGACCTTGGTGCTGTATAAATAAATGGGAAGTCACGGGTTCGGTTCCGGGCTCGAGTTCTGTCTGGTGGTAGGCTTCGGCCGCGGCTTGTTACCACCAAATACATACCGCCGTGCGACTTAGCGTGTGGTGTGATGCGGAGTAGAAACCGATTAGAAGGATGGGTTCGGCCGGCAATGTATCGGTGGTCGTATAGCAGCATCAGAGAAACCACCGACGTTGAGGGGCTACGGTAGTCATTATACATAAAATGACCCGTCTTTTTGTTTTACATCGCGGGATAAACAAAATAAATTCTCGGTAGCCCAATGCGGGGAAATTTATGTTACTATCACTGACATGTGATTACAATCGTTAGGCTCTAATTCCCTGTCTCCTATAATAGCCTAGTGGTTAAGACGTCAGCCTCCTAACCAGAGGTCGTGGGTTCGAACCCCGGCACGCACCTATAACTTTTCTGAGTTTTTATGCAATTAAAATATCACTTGCTTGACCGATGAGGGAAAACATCGTGAGGAAACCTGCACGCCCGAAAGTTCTCCATAATGTTCTCAAAGGCGTGTCTGCCAATCCACTCATGGCCAGCGTGGTGGCAAAATCCTTCTCACATTGAGAGGAGACCCGTGCTCTGTAGTGAGCCGAGAATGGGTTGATCATGACTATGAGGAAGGGGTGTCTGTCCAGATTTGGGATATTAATAGACTGATAATGATGATTTAAGAATCCGAAATCTTAGAGCTATTTTAAATTTTAAGTTACATTACAGTTGCATAAATAAATCTGAAAATGTATTGTTACTACGAGGATGGAAAGAAGTACAATGATCTCACGCTTTGTAAACTTTTACAAGTACAATGCGAGCCATCGGACTCGTTTCGGCCAATTAGCAAAAAACCGGTGCATCCGAATACCGCATTACACAAAAGTAGTACGGGCGTCGCGTGCGTGGTTTCGTGGAACTATCAGCTCCTTAAATAACCCTCGAGCCGGTAATTCGACTTCTTGCTAGCCGTCCTCGGCGGCGTCCTTTAGTCCACTTTTGGAGATCGCTCCCATCTTCCCATATTTGGCTGCATAATAACCTCCTCTCCTGTATCTTTAGAAGCTCCGATTGTTCGCCCTAGTTTGGACATTCGGAGCATTTTTGCAACGATTTAACATTAGTTATTTATAGTTTATTGTTGGCATAGCCCAAGGATGCAGTGTCTTGGAAATCTCAATTCGTTGTAACGTTTTTGTGCTTGGCAGAATTTTTAACTTTTTGTAGATTATCGTTAAAGTTGGTAGGTATCTGACATAATCGATGACGTATTTGGCGAGATCGTCTACAGAGCCTAATGATCATTATTTAAAAGTTACTGTTTACTTTTACAAATAAGGAAAATATTATTATGGTAGACGTTCAGTCCATAGCGCTCAAACCAATTTACTTATTCTTCTGTGTCTATTCCTAACAACTTTCGCATCGATCAGTGAAATTTGTTGATTTATTAAAGGAGAAGATCCGGTTGTTGCGTCCATCTCATATCTATTTTGGCTTAAATCTTCACAGTCTCTAAGTCCCCGAGTAATGTTCCCAAGCAAGCCAACTTTAACGTGTATTGCCAGAGTACAATGTTTAATTTAAAGTTTGACCAGTTCAAATGACATTTAAATGAAACTGAGCGCATGTCGCACGTTGCATTTCTGGGCTTACGTCTATATGAGGGGTTTCGCAAGGCAAGCGCCTCGGCCGTCAGTGGCCATATACGGAACGTACGAGGCCACG
Organism: Lasiommata megera; assembly: GCA_928268935.1. NCBI lineage: Eukaryota > Metazoa > Arthropoda > Insecta > Lepidoptera > Nymphalidae > Lasiommata > Lasiommata megera. Next base: position 10,682,605 of record OV743323.1, read on the forward strand.
GAGCCCTCGTCAGCCCGTCCTAGCCACCGACGCGCGGGCCACGGAATGGTCTACCCGGATTTGTATGAATATGTACACTTCTCTATATCTTGCATTGTAATTTTTTCTGGAGCAGCGGTAAGCGCTGTGGTCTTATAAGTAGAAGGGCCAAAGTGGGACAATGCCCCAGCAGGGGCAATTTAATAATAAATAACTTAATTTTTTCTCAGCTTTGGTTGCAGGTTGTCCTCAGCTGTGTCTAGTTATGACCTTACTGAAAATGTTGTGCTGCCAAACGATTTAGCGTTCAACAACACAGAATACCGCATGGCACCAATGAAGGGAATGGGTTTAATCACTGACAACCTTCTAAAAGGTTAACCAGCTACCATCATAGACTCAATCTTCGTCACCAGGAGAGATTAGAGTCAAGCAAACTTTTCAAGTTATATTGTATAAATATTGTCAGTTGTATACTGCTTGTAAGATGATTTCGTTTTATTAATGTCTTATTATTCATCAGTTTTACTCTGCTATAAAGAATAAAGTTAATAACGTAGAAATACGAGTTAAATACCGCGTGCGTAATACGTCTGCATTAAGTACGGTTTAAGTTGTTTAGGTTTTAGATTCTAGTGAGCCGATTTAGGTCAAATTGGAGCAGTATCTACTGTGAAAGCAAGTCTCTGCCGATCAGTTTAATGATTCTTGCATTATGTACTACATATTATTGTAATTTTCGAACAAATGATATAGAATGTTCTAAGAACAAGTCTGTTAAAACTCTTACAAAAGAAGCGCAAATATATCTCTGAATACGACCTGTTAATTTTTTTCCCATGTAAGCAAGACTTCCAGTTTTGTAAATGAAGCACCTATATCGAATATTAAATGAAAGGTTTTTACGGACTATTTTATGATGATCAAGCCATTAAACAAGGAACATCTATTTAAATAATTTCAAACATAAAGCCGAGGACACTTCTGAAGTCAATGTCTCGCAACAACCTTGTTAACCTTTATGAACGTTGGCCATTATTCGCAAAGGCCAGCAATTATTTGTCACAGATTACTGTGCCAAGACTGTCCAATACACGCTGCTCTTTATAAGATTTATTCCGCTATTGTGTTATACAGAAAAGATATACTCATTTTACGTGGATTTATATTACGGAGCTAATTGTTACCGAGCCCCTGTTTCACGCAGAACAATATGAACTGCCATCTGCGCGATCAGTATCAGCTATCTGAAATCAATTACTTTCCACTACGATAGCCTCTAGGTCCGTGAGATAAGACACGACTGCGTCCCACTACTGAAACTAGCGCAAATACCCTTTACAACCTAATTGACTTATAGCCTCTAGCGTTTGAGTTGTATAGGAATTGCCAACATCACTGGACCAATATGAACCTAATAGCTTGCAGTGCTGAGTGCTTTATGTGCAATACGAACTCTAGATTACGATGCGTAAAATAAAAAGATATTAACTCTTCCTAACAGCATTTGAAAGAGGACCTTGGATCTTAGATGTTACAGGTTATTGTGATAAGGCACACGGTAGAGTACTAGGTACATTAGTACAGGCGTGACATAATGGAAACTATTCCAAAGCTTCTGCTACCGTTCGACGCGGATTGTCTTGTTCTACTCTAAATTACTGGGATGTTTTTTAGTTGGATCAAATCCATGCCGCCACAATTATAGGTTTCTTGATAGGTGTTACAAATTATGACCAATTTTGATAGTAGAATAGTGGAATAAAAAATAAAACATTTATTACCACCGTTGGTCGTAAATATATTTAAATAATAAAACTAAACTTAAAAAAGCGGGATGCGTGGGATTGCTCAATCAATTAAAAGCATACCTCAATATCCAGGCTCTCGGCGTTAAAAATGGTTTACAGATGAGTTAATAGAGCCCAGTTTACGATCCAATTTGAATTTCAATTTCTGTTAAGAGCTTTTCGGATATAAAATAAAAAAAGTTAATAGGATACGTGTTTACGTTTAACTTTGATATCAAAGGCTGGGGCGTAAAAAGCGTAAGCTCTAACTGGACTTTTGCTGTCATGAATTTTAATCTCTTAAGTTTGTAGGTACGAGTAAGTTGAGATCCGAGGCGAGATGGAATTACATTTGCGGGTAGGGTATCCAGATTTTTCTACGAAAAGAAAAATACGAGAACACTAGTTTTGTGCGCGATTGCAGTCTACGGTCTGGACTACGGTCCAGTAACAATATTCAAAAATGTGTATTGCAGTTTTTTTATTTCATCCTGAAGTTAGTTAAACTTGAATTCTATGGATTTGCTACTGTGACTTCTGAACATGATTCAAGCAATCTGCAAGCAGTCTAAGTTTCCGGCGAAATTAGAGCAACTTGGCAACCTTATTTGCAGGAAAGCAAGTGCGGCATATCGCTCACTTTACATGTAGTAGTGTTAAGTCACGTTTCACACATTTCATTGTTAGACTATTTTATCCTCCAGCCAGTCTGATCGCAACGGTTTTCTTGTACCCGTTCTTTATGTAGGCTAGGCATTATACGCACGCGTTTCTTTATGGATACATTTATAATGATTTAATTTGTGTGCCGAAAAAGTGTTAAGACGAAAATCCGCGCTGTTCTTATCGTTCCATTCACCACTCGAAGGAAAACCTTGTTTTTTTTTTTTTATACACTACAAATAAGCCCTTGACGGCTATCTCACCTGGTGGTAGGTTATGATGCAGTCTAGGATGGTAGCGGGTTAACCTGTTAGGGGTATGGTAAACACACTCCTAATTGGTTTCTACGCGACATCATGCCGGAACGCTAAATCGCTTTGCGACACGTCTTTGTCGGTAGGGTGGTAACTAGCCACGGCCGAAGCCTCCCACCAGTCCAGACTCGAGCCGGGAATCGAACCCAGGACCTCCAACATTTTTAATGCGATAGCGCACGCACTGCGCCACGGAGGTCGTCAAAATTGTCACTAAAAGACTTTAGTAGAGCCTTTCATACGCTAAGTTTTGGTATCTAGCCACTCTCAACTACTTGTTTATGACATTGGTCAACCTTGATATAGTCCTTGTTGGTTATTTAAAGTTTATATTAAATTATCTGCTTGGACTAAGTAAATTATATTTTTATTTTTGTATCATGTTTCATTTCCTTTTTTTTATATATTATATATTATAAGGTATATATTAGTATATTTATTAAATATTTATTACTATATTGTATTATTTATGTAATCTGGTTTATGTATTAGTATTTAGTTATTTGTATGTAGGTTTTTTTGTTTATATTACGCCACTTTCTTCTTCTTTAGCTTTTCCTATTCCTAAGGTTGTCTGGCAGAGATCGCTACTAAGCGATAAGGCCGCCTTTTGTATCCTGCTTCTTCTTTATTTTGTTTTCTTGTTATTTATATTTTTGTTGTGGTGTACAAATAAAGAATAAATAAATAAAAATAAATAAATAATACCTAAAAATTTGACGAGACTGACCGATTGACATTCTGACATAGACATTCTGAAGATGTTGCGAATGTTTTCAAGTTGTACAATCATCTATTAATCTAAGCACCGTCACAGATGCAGTGATAAAATCAACCACAGCAAAGTTCAGAACGTATCATTATTATATATATTTTTTATTTTTTATTTAGCTTATTTTAAAGCTTGTCTATTACTAAAGCAAGCAAGGTATGTAGGTCACTCTTACATACACGCATGCGTGAACTGTGATTTAGTTTTAGCGTGGTCATTAGCAATCACTTACCTATATTAGTCACGTTTCTGTTTTTACGTCGATATCTCTAATGACTCAGCGTTTCTAAGACTTTAAAAGATTTTATATTTGAGTGGAGGTTTTAGTGTCGGTTAGATGAGACGTTAGGTCAATTTTTTTTTGTGAAACATCTATTCGCGCGCCTTGGCGGTACATTCAAAGCGTATGCCGTCACGTTAGACGAAATAACGCTAGTTCGTGCCGTCATGTTCACCTTCGTAAATTCTATTATCAATGATAAGTTACGTTACTTATCCATGATTTTAAACCGGACGCCTAATAAAATAAAATAAATTTTAAATTATGACATTAATATCTGATTTATGTTTCCAACCAGTTATGAATTGCTGGTCTTCATACAAAACGCATCAAATCAAGCATCAGTTTCATAGCCAACAGAAGTTGAAATGTCACCAAAAGTTTGTTATTCCGGGAAAAGTTGCTGAAGATGGGACTTACCTCGTAGGGTATACTTAAATTAAACCGATGTGCCTAATCGGTTTCGCATCGTATCGAACGCCTCATCGCTTCGCGGGACGTCCTAACGTTTAATAACTATTTACACAGTTTTAAAAGAAAATGATATTGTTTTGTACCAGAACTGTGATAATAAACACATATATGAGTTATACAAAAATAGCTTATCTCTAGAGATCTTTTCCATCCACTCTAATTTATAGGTAGGTATTTTAAATATTCATAATAAAACAAAATAATTTGTATTCTTATTACATGTTATAAAAATATACACTCAATTCATTATAACAATATAATGATATATATATATAGTAAAAATCTAGTGATAAGTATTTTATCATACTGATAAATATTCTACTTGAGATTAGAAAGGTATAGTTATTTGTATATCTAAATAATAACGATCGGTTGTAATGGTTACACTATTCTTATTAACTTATTTTAACATACGTTTGCGTAAATACAAGAGGTTTGTCGCTTTTAACACTATCGTGAATGATTGGGACGTTTTTGAGCTATGGAATAATTAAGTTAGCTTTAATTTGAAATGCATGCTTCTCAAACGAGATAAACAGGAGGAAGTTTAATCCTAACTTAATTAAAGAACTAAGACGGCACTTCGTTACTAAAGTTGCAATTAGGACTGTAAATTTTAGCGCCTCGTAAATCCTTTGAAAGAATATTTTTTACGTTGGTTATCTACTTTAAACTTGTGGTAGGTATCACATTTAGATTAGAGCGTAGACTGCGAACATTTTATTTATTTATTTATTTCAGACAGGGTTAAACAATAAACAGCAAGTATAAATTGCTATATTCCGCTGACAACAGGGAGATTTGTATAATATAACACCACACAAAATCTTCCACTAGAACCTCTACGCACTTTTCGACCCGACACCGGATCATCCTCAGGAGATGTTTCTCGCTTGTGAAGTTAACATCTCCTGAGGATGATCCGGTGTCGGGTCGATCATGGACTTCCGCAAAGTAACGCCTGCTTCCATTCATTATCAGACAGGGTTACATAATATAAGTGATAAGCGTGGTGTTGCAATAAGGGCTGCAGTAGTGAAAACTGTGCACTAATAATACTAAAAAACATAGTAATGAGAATAACATAGTAATTTATTTTTATTGTTAAACCAAAAACAAAAAAAAAATACAAAAACAAAAAATAAAAGAAGCTGTGATAGCCTAGTGGTTAGGCCGTCCGCCTCCTAATCAGAGGTCGGCGGTTCGAATCCGGGCACGCACCTCTAACTTTTCGGAGTTATGTGCGTTTTTAACAATTAAAATATCACTTGCTTCAACGGTGAAGGAAAACATCGTCAGGAAACCTGCACGCCTGAGAGTTCTCCATAATGTTCTCAAAGGCGTGTGAAGTCTGCCAATCCGCACATGGCCAGCGTGGTGGACTATGGCCAAACCCTTCTCATATTGAGAGGAAACCCGTGCTCTGTAGTAAGCTGGTAATGGGTTGATCATGATGATGATGATTATAGGACCTTCGGTTAACGCGGCTGAATCCATGAAGAAGCTCTTATCTTATTTACATCGAATTAATTAAAGCTAATTAATACGATGTAAATAAGACAACATCGTTTTTTGAAATGGCAAAGTATTTAGGATTTATGAGCTTATTACTTTCACAAATACCTACCTATTTTAGGCTGATATTAAAATATTGAGGTTATAAATTAGACTAATTACGTTAGTTTTCCAGTTTTAGGAGCTGCTTCTAAATAGGTTCCATTCAAATTCCGTTTTATGGTTTAGTACAATCCAGTATCAACTGGGTATTTTTGGTTTCCAAATAGACGAAAAACTATAACATGTAAACACGACTGCAACAAGAAATGCTCTAAAAAATGTAATTAAAAAAAAAAAGCTGATTTCCACAGAAAAAACTACAGGCGTTCTCTAACCGAAATGGTTTCTTATGCCTTGAACATTTAAGCACTTATAGCGTATAAATTTAGTTAATTTTTTATTTCAAGTTTGTTTTGCAGGATTAATATAATAAAAGAAGTAGTTTTTTATATATTACCTACATACCTAATAAACTTTATTTACCGCGGAAACGTTTGCCGGTGCATTGACATTAAATACGTGAGTGAGTTAGTCTCCAGTCAACGACCTCGTGTCATAAAAAAGTAACTCGAAGCTGTCAGCCGCATTAGGTACTGCAAATTGACTCCATATATGATGCCAATACATTGGAGTTGCGTTATAATGAGCGGTTCTGGACAATGGATCATAAATGTTACCATTACATCTCGAAAGAGTGTTTTCATCGTTACTGTAATCTCTATTAGGATTACTGAATAATAAATACATATAATATTTCTTGATTTCTTGATCATGAGCGATTAATCCAACAATGTCTGTGACATGTTATTTATGTCTAGTCTTATCACTATCTTATCGATTTTTTATTTAAAGATATTATCTTTTACTATAATTTCAGTTGAGGCACTTGCTTGTACATAAATATGGCGTATTTTACGTTTTAGCCTTACAAAAACCTTACTGCCAAAGTTTGGATGGATGGATGGATGATGTTACTCAATCACGCTAGAACGGCTTAACGAATCTGGATAAAATTTGGCGCAGAGATGAATTATAGTGTGAAAAACTATACTTTATGTAGTAAGTTACTTTTCATTCTGTTAAAATTTATGGTTCGGGTGCGATAGATTAGTAAGTTCTTTTACATAACTACACGTCAATTTCCCATGCAATTTTATATATAATGGAATTGTAAAGGTTCTTCCTTGAAGGTAATATCTCTGTCAGTGATACAGTGTATGACACGTAGTCAAATCCAGAAAAAAGATACTTTTGGGATAGTTCTCATCGGCATTAATTACTGTTTATCACTAAAAATCCAGCTTTAAGCTAAATTTTCACATCAAATAGCTGACAAGCTGTCACTATGGCACTGAAAAAAAACCATAGTATTTTAGCAAAAACTGTTTTTTTTTTTCACCATAGATGAATGAAAATCTTAGTTTTTGTGTATTACATTTTGGGTTAAAATTATTGCAGAATTAATAGAATTTTTTGTACATTCTAGCAAGTGAAGACGTCTTTACAGTAATACTTTGCCAATTTAGGAATAGTGAGTTCAAAGTATCCATTTTTTTTTTAAACTTTGCCACCAGTACAAAAACTGAAATATTCCATTATACGAGTACGTAGAGGCTTTTGATGAAATCTTTTGAACAATGCCAACCCTGTTATACCGTTACACTTCGTCATTACAAAACAAATATTTATATTAAACTGATGTATCGATATCGTGAATTTTGATTATTTTTCGGGTGGTCCGATTTATTCAACAGTCCCATATGACGGACAACGAATTCGGTGATTGTTTACAATGTGGGTTGTTTTTATTAGCATCGTAAAAATTATATCGCGCTGGTATTAAAACGATATCGGCTGATCAATCGATAAAACATGTATCGATATAAAAGATACGGTGATTCATATTTTTAAAGGTTTCATTTTTCTTTCTGTTCATTTGTACTTGTGTAATTGGTTGGCGCTTAATCGCGATCTACGGAGCATTTCAACGTTATCTTTTGTCACATTTCATCTTGATTATTAATAATGCAGAGAAAAATGAAACGGATTTCAATGATTTATTAATGACACGAAAGGTTGGCTCTTGCGGGACTCTTGCCTCTTTTTGCAACCTACGATTTCGGTCAGACAGTCATCATCATAATCATGATCAACCACTACTGAGCACGGGTCTCCTCTCAATATGAGAAGGGTTTGGCCATAGTCCACCACGCTGGCCATGTGCGGAATGGCAGACTTCACACGCCTTTGAGAACATTATGGAGAACTCTCAGGCGTGCAGGTTACCTCACGATGTTTTCCTTCACCGTTGAAGCAAGTGATATTTTTTTTTTAAACGCAAAAGTTAGACGTGCCCGGATTCGAACCGCCGACCTCTGATTAGGAGGCTGACGCCCTAACCACTAGGCTATCACCGCTTCGGTCGGACAGTAACATTTCATAAACTGGTGTCACTACGTTCTAAGATTAACTATCTAATAACAGAGCGGTACGAAAAGGCGTTCAACGCTGCGCATAATTGGTTGCCAGGAACAAATCACTTTCTTATATAGTAAATTGCATATTTCACTTCAGCAAGGGCTTTCTATGGTTTTCATCTAGGCTTGCCGAGACGCCAGATCGATTATATTAACCGAGCCCCCTTCAGGCTTGGTTGTAATGGTGTATTTGACTTTCACTGATCAAATTTTTGCTAAAAGCCGGTCCCACGTTTCGCGAAAGTGGTCGGTCGGGTGAAGGCTTTTATATATTAGCGGTCACTGGTTAGGCTAGATATATGTCATACTTCATTACTTTAATATATTTACAAATTGAATGGCGCGCAATTACCCAAGGTTCGGTAAATACGAAAATGCCAATTAAATATTAATACAGTTGTTTGAGTTTTATAAGATTTTGTGGATTGGTTTTACTTAAATATCAAGAAAAAGATCAAGAAGATAGGTATCGGGTTTTTATTAATGTATTTCTTATTTCTATCTTTATATTTTATTCTGGGTATAGGTTGGCTCTTAGAAATCGCTCTTTAGCGATAAGGCCGCCTATTCTACTCTTTTCTGTGTGTGTTTCTTTGCTGTCTTATATTTCTTCTTTTGTATACACTTTATTGTACTGGTTTTCATTTTCTATCATTTCATTTCATAATTTGATATATATCTATGACATAACGTCTATAGCATGATGTTTTTAACGTGATGTATTTGACATTATGTTTAGGACCTGAACTCGTATATGACATGATAGGTATAAATGAAAAAGAACCAAATAACATTTGATCTAATACTTTAAAGTAAAATGGACGCAAATAGACAAACAGATAATCTCCTACCGTAAACCGTCTCCGTTTCTACCGTGGATATAAAATGCAATTAAGGAAAAGTAGTCATAATGGTGAATAAAGCTAACAAGGAAAGATTTAATGAACGTCTAAAATTACAAACTCGCTTTGCATAATAGGATCCCAGTTTGTATGAAAACTGCTAACTAACTACGGCCGTCGGCGACGCCGGATCTACGGTAACTTGCAAAGTTCTTCTTCGAGTTGCAGTGCAGGGTTGCCCAGACTCCTGTAGCGAGAGAATATCTAAGATTCCTCTTAAATATTCTAAAGATTCACTTTGCTTAGTGTTTGCTAATCTGGTTTATGACTCTCGGGTGTAACTAATGCAAAATGGTTCGCTCGAAGACTGTTCATGAAAAATAATAATCCCCTTACGAGTTTGGTTACTATTTATGTTAGTTTGCTAGTGAAGGTTAGCTTTTTCAGTAGCCTAGCTTTTTTCGACCTTTTTGGTTTAACGACCGCAGTGCAATAAAAGTGTCAAACAGTGTTATTTTAGGTAAGGAAAATCCCACAATGTGCTATATTCAATATTTTAAACCATTGTATTGGTAAATCCGTGACAAAAACGATCTCTTTGTCTGCTAGATTAAACTTTAGAATAAAAGGTAAAATGCGTACGACATAATTATTAATTGGCATCGTGTATACCGTGTCCAGCCTCAAAATTCAAAACTTTTCTATTGTTTTTCGCGCGTCATTTGTAATATCGGTTGTAGTTCATCGCGAACTTAGACAAAATAATCCTACTCGTATAAGAGTTAAAAGTCTATATATCAATTGTTACTGGATATTGTTGTTATTGGATAAATTCAATTAGAATGCGCATATCGAATGTAAAGAATATATAGCGAATAAAAACTATCTGATGAACCATTAAGTTGTTGGCCTAATCAAGGTAGCAAACTTGCCCCTATACTTTTCCACAAAGTTGTCTTCGTACTTGTATGTCAGATTTTTTGCTTTATAAAAAAACTTTGAACTGTTAGAGAAAATTAACATTATCTTATACGTCTCGGATCCGTAGCTTCTCAGACACTTAAGACACGAAGGGAAACTCCGCATCAATCAGAAACCTTGGTACCACTACATACGGGCATGCTCGCGTTCCCTATTGTGACCCTTTTAAATTCCTCGCACGTTTGAATAAATTGATATCGGCGCACGATTTTAAGAAACGACGTGTATAATAACATTTACAAAGGGTATTATCATTGACAGTGTTTTAATAATACTTATTTTGTAATATTGATATTCTTGGATCTGGTTCTAAATGAACATGATCGTTTAATATTCAAGTTGGTAATAAGTGCTTTAGCGAAAAGGCGTGTCTTAACACACCTAAGGTAGGGCTTATTTGTGTATATACTATTTTAATACTAGTTTATGTGGTGGGAAGTTTAAAGAAACTAGTCAAAGAACTGGGTACAGCTTTGATAATTTCTTATTTATATGTTGTTTGCCAGCTTTTACTTGGTTCTTCTTTCCTTGTCTTTATCTCATCTCTTCGTTTCGTAGCAGCTGTTCTGTCAATATATTGTTGTTTTCTCGGCAATCATGTGGAGCCTCTTGAAATTTCAACAATCTAACATGCCGAAGGGCGAGTGTTTGTTGTTTGATAATTTCAACTTTGCCCCCTTTCATTTTCCTTTACCATAGCGCAATAATTTGGCATTGGACAATTTAGATCTTTCTTCTTCAGAATATCAAGCTTCAGAATAAGCAGACTGGTAGGAATCCAATGCTCAAAAGATCTTCTAAAAAATAAGCTTTAAATGGTAAACTATTCATTTGAAAGTTTAGTTATGAGTTAACATAAATAAGCTAATTGATTGTTTTTTCACTATCAAGATTGTCCGTACAAATAACTATTCGTACGCTTGTTTTGTTTACATTATTCGTAGTGGAACAAAAAAGTGATCATGTCCAGATACGGCAACTAATTTGAGCCGTCTTGCATCGACGGATATGACTATATTTTATAGTGAAATTATAGCAATTATGTCACTACAAGCTCTGGTTGGTGGCGCCAATAGTCTAGTGCAGTTTCTTTTTCTTGTTCGCCTGCCTTTTACTTATACAATAACAAAAAAGGTACGTTCCACCTACGCGTAAGTAAATGTCAGCAGATATATTCGCATCTTGGTTGATATGAATTTACTAGGAATATAGGAATTTGCCATTTTAAATTATGTAAGTTCAGTTGCTAGATTCAGTGCGTATAAAGTAATCTCGTTTGGTAAGAGGTTAAATTATGATGAATGACAATGTACGAAACTAAGGCCGTCAAGGGCGTAGTTTTTTGCATTCGATTTTAATGTTGATTTGAAACAAGTACGTAGTTAAAAAGTAAAAAGTGCGTCTTACAGCCACCATATTTAATTTATTAAAAAAAAACTGGCAGTGTAAGTAGAACGATTTAAGGAATCTAACGATACATCCAAAATACAAATCTGTATCTTGGATTTAAAGGTATAACATTTAAATGATAAGAAATGAAGAAACTCATACATACTAACATACATGAACATTGTTAACATTATGTTATGGGCCGTTGTGTAAAAATAATATTAAATTTTATTTTATTCCAAAGCTGTGGTAGCTAGTGGTAAGGACGTCAGCCTCCTAATCAAAGGTCGAGGGTTCGAACCCGGGCACGCACCTCTTACTTTTTGGAGTTATGTCCCTTTTTAAGCGATTAAAATATAACTTGCTTCAACGGTGAAGGAAAACATCGTGAGGAAACCTGCATGCCTGAGAGTTCTTCATAATGTTCTCAAAGGCGCGTGAAGTCTGCCAATCCGCACATGGCCAGCGTGGTGGACTATGGCCAAACCCTTCTCATATTGAAAGGAGACCCGTGCTCTGTAGTAAGCCGAGAATGAGTTGATCATGATGATTATTTTAAATATTAATATTTTTTAACCAACGTTGATAACTCGAACACTTAGTGAATATAATGAATTTTTTTTATCTTATTTCATCATATACGAGGTTTAAACTCCGAACTTAATCACTTCATTCCCCACCATAGTAAATGAACAGGTACATTACCAATTTTGTACATTTTATGAAGGCAAGTGTTGGAGATTGAGCCTAAATAGGCAATGTAGAGTTCGTGCTGAGATACCATCGGACGATTGCACGCTCACAGTTGACAGTCGTGATCGTGACTTTACACAATAAAACTAGCTCCCGGATTATATTATTAAGAAATCCAGGGACAAATGGCCATACTTCATCCCTGACGCGGCTTATTAAATCCTTGTTACAGAGGAAATGAGATCTCAGCATGAGATTTCGGTGGACAAAGATGTTAACTGAGTTTATAACTTCCATGTTTTACTCGACTTGTCTCCTCTAAAGTACGTTTAACTTACTCCTAATTAGCAGCCTGCCTACAGAAGCCTTTAACATTTTAACGAGTTTCAATTACTGTCCTTTTGGTTTTTTTTTATTGCATGCATGAAAGATGCATATGCCAGGCCTAAAGCATCTCGTCTTTCATTAAATACTAGCTGAATATACTGTGCAACTGCTGACTCCATTAAGAAATGTTGAGCTATAAAACATGCATAGGAATTATTTTGAAACCTCTTAGAATGGTTTATATTTCTAAGATTAAAAAAAAATCCTATTTCTCTCAAATTTCGTAAAAATCGGAAAAAATATTGAGCTGAATAAGCAGTTACACTTAATACTTATATTGATTATTAATAAAAATGACTTTATACTAATTATTAATAATGAATAGAACACTTTCGCATTTATAATAAAGAAAACTCTGGATTGTTCTTATCAAGAGACTTTTTTCCACTTTTATATATAATAGTATTATAAAACTCAATCAACTACCCAAGCCCAACTCTTCCCCTGTTGCTCTAAAAATTTTAAACGCTTAAAATAATTTAAACTGAAACGGAATTATTTTCAATGGTTCCTGAATGAAACCTCACAACTTGTGATTTCATTATTCTATCTCTCATAAATAAAAATGCTCCTATGTATTTGCTCATCGCATATTTTATTTCCTTGTGGAGTTTCGCTCAGAAAATCATACGTATGCGAGGTGAAAGGTAAAGGTAGATACATTGTATTATAACCTCATATTGTAATAAAGAGTCATGTATTTTGTGAGAGTATAGAGAGTTTTCTTAACCTAACTTAACTTACACTACAAGTTAGCCCTTGACGGCTATCTCACCTGATGGTAAGTGATAATGCAGTCTTAGATAGTAACGAGCTAACCTGTTAGGAGTATGGTATACCCACACTCCTAATTGGTTTCTACGCGACATTGTGTCGGAACGCTAAATAGCTAGGCGACTCGTCTTTGTCGGTAGGGTGGTACTAGTAACTAGCGACGGCCGAAGCCTCCCACCAGACCAGATGCCAGCCGGGAATCGAACTCAGGACCTCCAACTTGGTAATGCGACAGCGCGCGCGTTGCACCACGGAGGTCGGATTTTACATTGCGACGTCGACGTTGTCTGCGAAGTTATAATTGTTTATTATAGTTGTTCTTTTGACAGGACACACGCACTGCTAGCGGCGGAACACGACTGATATGCAAATGGAGCAGTGATATGTTGTCGAAACGAATATACAACATATAATTCGTTTGAAATTAATAAATTATTCAACACTTGCGCGGAATCGACACGCATTACTTTAATGCCCTATTATAGAGTGATAACACGATTCTAATACCGGGACGGCATACATAAAATCAACATGTTCATTGATTTATAATTTTTTTGTATTTTGTTTTTTTGACACTGTGTGTAAACTATATTTCATATTGCATTTCTGTATTAAATTCCTTATATTTTCTGTGTAGCTTTAAGTAACATATACAAATAAAAATATAGAAGTTATTAAACTCTAGCTTTAAATATTTACCGTACGTTACCTCATAACTTTTACTCCTTACTTATGTGTGCTAGTCGTCATCATATAAATATGATATTATGTCTGAAACCAAAGCTATATTAGTTTTAAACAGTAGAACCGAAGAAATATTTAAATAATATCATCATCATCTTGATCAAACCATTGCCGGCTTACTACAGAGCACGGGTCTCATCTCAATATGAGAAAGGTTTGGCCAAAGTCCACCACGCCGGCCATGTGCGGATTGGCAGACTTTACGCGCCTTTGCAAACATTATGGAGAACTCTCAGGCATGCAGGTTTCCTCACAATGTTTTCCTTTACCGTTGAAGCAAGTGATAACACATAACTCCAAAAAGTTAGACGTGCGTGCCCGGATTCGAACCCCGGACCTCTGATTAGGAGGCGGACGTTCTATACACTAGGCTATCACAGCTTATAAATAAATAATATCACATCTAAATAATATCAATAATTTTTAAAACCTTGTACCTATTTTCAGTTCACGTAATATTATAATTTGAAGTTCTTGTTATATTATACAGGATTAATATTCAATAAAATGCTGTGAATACAAGTTACAAATTCGCAGATACTCGGACACTCACGGGCATCTCAGGTCACACAACTTTTCCATTCCATTTATATTTTTTAGCCTTAATTATACACGTAAGGTTGTTTCTTTATTTTATTTTAAATCTGAACGAGTTTAAAACGATTAAAAATGATTGCTTTTAAAAGCTGAAACCTCTATCAAGCCTCTCTTAAGCAAATCGACTGTATGACAGGAATTGGAACTTCATTTACTCCTTCTGTATTTAGAATATATAGAGATATATAAAATATAGTGTCTTAAAGCAGGTAATTAATCTTATGATCACTCACTCAAATATGTTTAAAGAAATATGTTGACGTTTATAAAAACGAGTATACATTAAAAGGGGTAATAAAATTGTACTTAATTAAAGCATTTGCGAAATCTTCGTTAATCATTTTAATTAATAAATAAATTATGAGAACGAAGTGTACACGTTACATTCGTTAATATATTAAGCACTTACCTACTTCATATCATAAGGATATTATTCTCAGCTTTCTCTTTATTTCATTATCTGTTAAAATTAAAATATTGTAGATGAAATTCCATACTTTTGCTAAATTGTAACATTATACTTTCTTTTGATAAAACATGACTTTATGTTTACAATATTTAATTTTATGTTTGACTTATTAAAAGTTTTAAAATTTTAAAGAACTTAAGTGACTTAAATGGTTCAAGATCAACCCATTACCGGCTCACTACAGAGCACGGGTCTCCTCTCAATATGAGAAGGGTTTGGCCATAGTCCACCACGCTGGCCATGTGCGGATTGCCAGACTTCACACGCTTTTGAGAACATTATGGAGAATTCTTAGGCGTGCAGGTTTCCTCACGATGTTTTCCTTCACCGTTGAAGCAAGTGATATTTTAATTTTTTTGTCAAGGAGAAAAAAAAGATGAATCCCGGAAGATTCAAAACTTCCCGCATCCAATTTATAACCAATTTCCAAGAATTCACGGGCGGTAGTCATAAAATTATACGAGATGAATTAGAAAGGGAACTATAATCTAATTGATGATATTGATAACTTTTGTTTTTTTATAATATTTAGGTAAAATGAGGTCAAGTCACTACGGTAAAAAGTTTAGTTCATAGATAATATTAAAACAATAAAATTCACCACACACGTTCACAAGCACACACTCGTCTAAATATGATGTAAATATGATGTCAAGCCACAAGACACAAGGGTAATTTTTTTTAAAGTTTTCTTAATGTCAGTATTGATATCATCATCACAACGATCAATCCATTCTTGGCTCATTACAAGGTCTCCTCTTAATATGAAAAGAGTTTGGCCATGCTCCACCACGCTGGCCATTTGCGGATTGGCAGACTTCACACGCCTTTAAGAACACTATGGAGATCTCTCAGGTATGCAGGTTTTCTCGATGTTCTTTCACCGTTGTAGCAAGTGATATTTTAATGGCTTAAAAACGCACACAACTCCGAAAAGTCATAGGTGCGTGCGTGCCCGGGTTCGAGCCCCTGACTTCTCTTTAGGAGGCTGGCGTCCTAACCACTAGGCTATCATAGCTTCCCAGTAATTATATTTAACGCATTATTTTTCTGAATTAAGTCATTTACTTTTTACAGATGATGTTCTACATCCGTACTAGTCTAACATATTTGGATTTTTTCTATTTCTTATCGTCTTTCATCGTAAAATTCAATAATAGAGAGAAGGGTTTCTGTCTGTGGCAAAGATGTGGCACTTCAGCGCTCTATGAACGTAACAGCGCCCTTGTCTGCAGTGGCTCATCAATAGGTCGTCACTTATGAACCTACTTGGCGTCTAGCGTGCCTATTTTGTAGGGATAGGGTCACCACATCACCAATGAGATAAGCTAAGCCTTACGCAGCATTTATTACATAATGCAATTTTTCTTACAACAACAAATTTTAAAAGTAATTTTTTTTGCTTTTCATATTTTCTGGTTCTTGCCCTTTTCCTACGCTCTATTTTGTCGACTTAATATGCTTTCCTTTTATGACTATATTTTCAGACAAATATTTGTTAGGCTGACGATTGTAATATGTGAATGTTTCGCTATATATAACATTATATAACATTAAAAGTACATGCAAGTTTTGTTTTAACGATATTGCAAAAAGGTTAGTCGACATAACAGGAGAACGAAGAGCTGCCAGCTACCGGACAAAGAATTAGTCTATTCAAAGAGAGAACGCTGCCAGTATCTTCGGAACCTAAAGGGACTCCTTTTAATAATATATTTTTGTTATTATGTTTTAGTTATTATTTTAGGTTAATTGATACCAGTTATATATATTTAAATAATATTGTATTTATAATATTTTAGAAGAAGTCGAAAATCGTATCAGTTTGAATCTAATTCCGGAAATTGAATAAATGATTATTAATCTTAACGTGTTGCGCAGACGCAACAACGTGTATCTATTAGTCAAATTGATTTCATCACCATAACGCAAGAAAAGTTATTGAATAAAAAGAACGCCGGCCTTCGTGGGACAAGACATAACATTAATGAATTGTTAAGTGTGTTACATAAAGAAGGTAAGTCCATAACGTCGGCGGTCATCTTATTTATTACCATACGAGATCATTACATGACTCATCATATTCATTAACAGTATTTTACCGTGTTCGAGTTGCGACTTAATTTTTTAAAACGACCTAGTTGCGATATCTGCATATAACTAACTAAGCATTAGCAAACGTCATAAGATAGACTTAAAAGGATAACTTGGTTTTTCGTTTTGTCGTACATGTTACTTGGATGTCTTTGGTGGATCTGTTTTTTTTATTAACTACGAGTTAGCCCTTGACGGCAATCTCACCTGATGTTAAGTGATGATGCAGTTTAAGATGGTAGCGGGTTAAACTGTTAGCGGTATGGTAAACCCATACTCTGATGCCCGCGACTTTGTCTGCGTTGAGTTAGTGTGTGTGAAAGTCTGTTTGTTTGTCTTCCAATCACGAAGCAATGGATTACTGAACCAACGACCTTGAAATAATTACAGGATAATCTGCAATGTATCTCCTTTGTAACAAAAATAATGAATGAAATCGGATAATGAATTAAACTAAATACACATTTTGACTTTCATCCCCTCTCCCAAGGGAACCGTGCTGAATTTCAGGATAAAAACTATCCTATATATTGAACCGTAGTATCTGCTATTCTTATACCAAATTTCATTCAAATTCATCCAGTAATTTCGGCGTGATGTGCGGCCAAGATACAGACGGACAAAAAACTAAAAAAAAATGTTTTGGGCATCGATTTGGGCACATAGCTCGGAGAACCGAAGGACGTTGGGATCCCAAGGTGCTGGAATGGCGACCCCACACTGGTAAACGTGGCGTTGGTCGACCCCCAATAAAGTGGACAGACGACATCAAACGAGTCGCAGGGAGCCGCTGGATACAAGCGGCGCAAGACCGTGCCCATTGGAACTCCCTACAAAAGACCTATTTCCAGCAGTGGACGTCAATTGGATTTTTTTGAAATGATAATGATGATGATGATGATCAATAGTAAAGCATCCACCAAATAAAATTTTCAAAATATATTTAATGTGCAGAATTCGTCCTGTTACAGTTTTATTATATTATAAATATTGTAACATTGTAACGATTGTTAATATTTTGAGTTGAATTAGAACGTATTTATTTATATTGTAACAGTCAACTTGCAATTAAACAGTCGATATCTATTTAATTGATATTAGGCGCCACTTGTCGGAGAGTTATCTTTTCGATAGCCGCATATGTTCCTCGTTTCTATGACGTAAATTGTCCTGTTTTAGGACATTTATAACTACCGAAGCTGGCGCCTGTTGCTATCAAAGTTCCACTTACAACGACCTTATGATACTTTAATGGGGACTTGGTATTTGGATTAAACCCTTTTTATAGTGGATCATCATCATCATCATCATCATGATCAACCCATTATCGGCTCACTACAGAGCAAAGATCTCCTCCCAATATGAGAAGGGTTTGGCCATAGACCACCACGCTGGCCATGTGCGGATGGCAGACTTCACACGCCTTTGAGAACATTATGGAGAACGTGTCATGCGTGTAGGTTTCCTCACGATGTTTTCCTTCACCGTTGAAGCAAGTGATATATTAATTTAAAAAAACAACTAACTCATTTTGTTGTAAAGCAAAATACGAATAGTATGTCGCAGGCAATTATACTTATTATTTTATGTTATAAATAACCTAGTGCGCTAAATATAGATCCATTCTTAACCAATGTGATAAAATTGTACCGTAAATCAATCGAGGCCGCGTTGTCGTCCGTAACAAATATATTTACAATTTCGTACCAGTAAGTTGATGGATATATTGTTGATGCATAAACAACGATCACTGCGATAACACAAAATTACGGTTCGCAGCCTTTTGAACTTGTGGATGTTATTACTCCAATATTATGCAGGTAAATATATTGCATGCTATGTTTAAAACGTAAGCCGTTGTTACATTCATCACGATCAACCCATTACCGGCTCACTACAGAGCACGGGTCTCCTCTCAATATGAAAAGGGTTTGGCCATAGTCCACCACGCTGGCCATGTGCGGATTGGCAGACTTCACACGCTTTTTTAGAACATTATGGAGAACTCTCAGACGTGCAGGTTTCCTCACAATGTTTTCCTTCACCGTTGAAGCAACTGATATTTTAATAGCTTAAAACGCACTAACATAGTTGGAGTTGCTTGCCTGGGATCGAACCGCCGACCTCTGATTAGGTGGCGGACGTCCTAACAACTAGGCAATCGCAGTGAGTAAAGTAGCTTTATAGGGTTAATTTATTATGATACCTCATCATTATTAATAACAGTTGTTATAGAATTAAATTTACATGATTAAATTGATCTACATAGTAATTAAATGTGTTCTGACTAAACGGTGATAGCCTAGTGGTTAGGGCGACCGCCTCCTATTCAGAGGTCAGCGGTTCAAATCCGGGCACCTCTAACGTTTTGGAGTTATGTGCGTTTTTAAAAATTAAAATATAACTTGCTTCAAAAGTGAAGGAAAACATAGTGAGGAAACCTGCACGCATGAGAGTTCTTCATAATGTTCTCAAAGACGTGTGAAGTCTGCCAATCCGCACATGGCCAGCGTGGTGGACTATGACCAAACCCTTCTCATATTAAGAGGAGACCTGTGCTCTGTAGTGAGCCGGTAATGGGTTGATCATGATGATGATGATTAGCACGCTATTAGCATCGTCCTCTTTCATTGAGCATAATCAATTAAATTATATGCATGACTATTGGCACCATAACTAAATTTTATAGTTATTCTCAAATTTGTTATCATTACCCTTCAACTAGCTTCTTGCTAATTATCTAATTTGATCCGATCCACTCTGCGTGATCCAGAAGACTTGTCATTTTGTCTTATTAATCGTCAAGTGTACACAGATGGACGTGTTATTCCAACGGAC
This sequence comes from Lasiommata megera, assembly GCA_928268935.1. Lineage (NCBI taxonomy): Eukaryota > Metazoa > Arthropoda > Insecta > Lepidoptera > Nymphalidae > Lasiommata > Lasiommata megera. The sequence goes on from OV743323.1 coordinate 10,702,719, forward strand.
ACGTTGCTAGTTCACTTAACAGATTTTGGAGGTCAGATAGCAATCGCTTGGTATAAAAACTGGTAGGGATTCTAGATCTGGTTTGAAAATAAAAAAAAGCCCGGCTAAGTTTGTTATGGGCTTCTTCTTAGACCGGGGTGCGTTTGGAACCCTCGTAGCTTTAGTTTTAAGTTTACGAATGTAGTTATCACTATCGAATTACTACTATGTAAATTAATGACGCGTCAAAAGTGCCTCGTAAAGGACTATTTGAATTTGAATTTAATAATAAGAAGATTTGATTATGAATGTAGATTAAACGTTACTATTATTTGACTAAGTTGAAAAAATCTATTTTGTTTTTAATTCACTCCAGGTAAGTAAGTCCCTGACGGCTATCTCACCTGATAGTAATTGATGATACAGTCTAGGATGGTAGTGGGCTAACCTGTTAGGGGTATGGTAAACCCACACTCTTAATCGTTTCTACGCGACATCGTGCCGGAACGCTAAGTCGTTTTGCGACACGTCTTTGTCGGTAGGGTGGTAATTAGCCACGGCCGAAGCCTCCAACCAGATCAGACTCGAGCCGGGAATCGATCCCAGGGCCTCCAACTTTATAATGCAACAGCACACGCACTGTGCCACGGAGGTCGTCTCTATTGTTATGCATCGGACTTTTACCGTTATTCATTAGTATGATGTTGAACTATGTAATTAAAACTTTAATTTTCAAAATAATTTAAGTAAGAAAAGCAAATTCAACTTCATATTCAATTTAAAAGAAAATTCTTCTTAGTTATTCGAAGTTGCAGGTAAGATTCCTTTACGGACAATCTACAAGCCTGGTTTAATGTCGAAATAAACCGCGAAGAATCTAAGAATGTTTTTTGAGTTCGCTCTTCACAGCCACTTTACTCTCAAATGGTGTATCATTATAGCTCTTTCGACGCCGCAAATGCTCATAATCACCATTTATCACTTCTCATCAAGAGATAGGCCTGTGTTCTGTAACCCAAAAAGATAACGCTGGGAAATGTGCGAAAGGGACGCAAGCAGAACTTCGCCGCCTCCGACGGGATATGTGGGACTACCTGGCAGACCATAATACCCACTAAAACCCAGCAATGCTCCTTCGCGTCGCCTGGCGGCTGGGTCACGGGAAAAACGCTCACGCACTCGTCCGCAACCCAATCTAGCGTCGTCCGGCGAGGCAGACCCTCCACCGAGGGCCTGTCTACGGACCCAATTCCGTCCGAAGCGCGCCAGGATCAATAAAACTTTATTAATCACCCAGTACAAATTTATAAATAGACAAGATTCAATATCTGAAAGTTATATTATTTTTTTTTGTTTGTTGTTACCTCAACACGGATTAATGATGCATCGCATAGTTTAATAGCACTTTTTAAAGTAAATAACATCAAAAAACATCCACGGACAGTATAATGGTTAGCAAATGCCAGGATTCGAAGCATTTTAGAGATACCGCAACAGCCCTCCCAAGTTGTATCTTCGATACCAATCTAAAATCGATTTTGCTCTACGAAGAAGTTGAATACTTATTAAAATAAATTTTCTTTCCAGTACATTCTCGAATAGGATCGTTATCATCAATTCTGCTGTCTTTACATTCATTCATATGTTCAGTTTTCTATGGGAACTGTGAATTGATTACGTTTCAAAAGGTTTGCTAGGTGCGACGTTATCGACTTACAGTGGAATTATAATTTAAATATTTGATGACTAAAATATCCTATGTAAAATCCTTTGGAATTGGCAATGTTCACTGAATAAGTCAAAGCGATAGACTGCTGACTTTTAAGAGGAATTAAGAGGGCTTTCGTCAACAATTACTGTCTTCAACAACGAACATTTATTGATGACAGTAAACTAAAAAATCGCACGCTTATTTAACTTGTACTACCGAGAAACATTTTACCATTTTTATCAACAAAAAAAAAAGTCTAAAATCATACCCAAGCTATAACTATACTAAATTTACATTTTCATTTAATACACGAAAATACAAACATTAAAAATAATTCTATTTGCATATATTATTATTGCTTTTATAGTTATTTAAAAAAGACAGCAAAATCAGTCATAAAAAATCTCTAATCACTTTATTGGGTGATCCCTAATCAAACAAACCTTAATTGATTATTACCAAGTCAACAAAAAATTGGTCTGTATTTTTATGAACATATTATGAGAAAGCTATAGAAAGACCGATGAAACCGTTAAATTAGATGTATAATAATTAATTATAATGATGATTATTATGCGTAGAAGACACGCAGACACACAGGCACACAGTTTTTTGAAAGTGATTCGCGGTCACGTCTTATGTGTGAGCCCAATTCGCTCATATCCTCAGACATATCGCAGTATGCAAATTTAATGACACGTTGTTTATTTACACTCACACGGACAACTCCTCCGGGTCGCAGACACTGGTTTATTTATTGCTATCGTTACACTGATTTATTAAGATTTCGCCGATCGAACAATCTATTCCTAATAGCCCGACTCCTTAATTATCTTCGGCTAACGAAAATAAATTTTTAACCTGTTTATTTCAAGATTTATATCTGTTGGGTTTGTGAGAGGCGAAACTTACGACTTAATTAGTGAGTAATCATTTCCTAAGATATTCTTATAACATACGTGTATCTTTTATTTCAATTGCGAACTAGTTTCAGGTAATCCAAACTTAACATTAAGAAATCTAAAGTATAAATGTGTTCTAGAGAGCTTCCACACAATTATATTTCGATAAAATTTAGCCCGGGCAACTAAACAGTACCTGCGAGATTTTAACAAACCGCAAATTTTATCAAAAAAATGCCGTGTAGTTTAACGCGAAATAGTTTATCTCAATAGATCAAATTTTTATGAACAATTATGCAGAATACCTATTCAGCATCTAATAATAACCTAAAAAAATTACTTCGATTATAACCTTTACTATCATCATCATCAACCCACTGAAGGCTCATTACAGTCTCTTTCCAATATGAGAAGGGTTAGGCCATAGTCCACCACGCTGGCCATTTGCGGATTGGCAGACATCACAAGCCTTTGAAAACATTATGGAGAACTCTCAGGCGTGCAGATTTCCTTACGATGTTTTTCCTTCACCGTTGAAGCAAGTGATATTTTAATTGCTTAAAAACGCATATAACTCCTAAAACTTAGAGGTGCGTCCCCGGGTTCGAATCCTCGACTTCTGATTAGGAAGCAGACGTCCTAACCACTAGGCTATCACAGTTTCACTATACATTCTTATAATTTGATGTTTTCGTCGCAGCGTGAGAGCGTTTAGGCGTCTTACTATCATAAACAACGACTCATGTTATCTCCATTATCCCGCAGGACCCGGTAGCGAGGTTGTCGACCCCCGAAAGTCACGTTTTACAACAAACCCCGCGGCAATAAAGCATAAGCAACAACTCCAATCTGTCTTCTAATAGCTCGTAGCCAATGACACTTATGCCCAATAACTTAAGAGTTAAGGCTTACTGTCAAAATAGATAAAGGCTGGGAAAAAAGGCTGTTTATTGAGCCTTTTTATTATACCCGCTCAATCCCCACACCCTTTGTATCGGATACAATGCAATATGATGTATTCTGATAAATGTGTAAACGACCCGTATTTATTTGTATCATTCTAAAGAGCTATCGATTCATTACTGATTAAACTACTCTTTGTTGCAGGTATGAGCTTCGAGTTTTAATATCAACTTCATCTATCAAGTAAGTGACGTTCAAACGGTGTGAATTGTGTTTTAATGGTCATAGTTTGTGATCTAAAAAATATTTAAATTGATAGGTCTATACTCGTGAGAATTTCCACACAGGCATATCTTTATGTGCTATATATAAACCAGATGTCCTCTAAGCATGATCGAGGTTACTTTTTTATTATTACTTATTTTTGGATATTACGTAGACTTTCTATATTTATTAAAAATAATTTATATGTTGCTACAATTTGTACAAAACACTTCAGACTTGGACTTCATTTAGACTTCATTAGATACGGTTTTCAAAGTTGTGATGACGTTGTCTCGGATTAATGAAAGGGTTGCCAAGTTTCGTCAAAAATTATTGTTTTCGAAATGTGTTTAAATTAAATGTACATTAATTTTTTTAATTTAATTTTAAACTTTAGCAATCTCGCTGAACAGTCGACTTTTATAGTTATTTACACTAAAACTACGCTAATTGTAAAACTTCGTGTATAGTCAAATAGGCGTTATAGGTACCCAATATGTTAGCAGTGTTGCTCCTTTGAATGACCCAAGTAAATGCCAGCTCTAGGTCCCCGGTAGACTTGATAACTTATTTTGTAAATTTTAATAGAGTTGAAGCCTCCAGGCCTCATGGTGTTGTAGTCTCCAACTGCTATCGAGGTTTTCATATTTGGGCCTCTTAGCCTGAGCCGCTTTACCCACTATTAAGCTAGTCGCCTAAATTTGTGATGCATTTAAGATATCAAAAATGAGCGGCATATCAATACAGCATAAAATTAGTAGATATGTTCATAATGCAAGTGCTCATAAAATGAAGTTGAGAAACCGATTCTTTTTTTTAGCTTTCGCAACAACCCACATCTTTACAGATTTTTTTTCTCATTTCTTCATATGTGGAAACCCTAGCAACGGCGCGTACTTCTCCCTCCTTTTATCTTCGTACAGTCAAGATTAATATATCACCACCGAATACTTCTGACGTGCAAAAGCGGACTTCAGTATAGCAGAAATAAGTTGCAATTTACATAATTATAGGATTCCGTTCCATGTTCTATTTTCGTTCGCGGCTGTACCTATTCGATCATCTCGCCGACAAAGCAGGCACCGGGGCGGACAATCGAATCAGTCGCCACAATTTCTTTAACAACTGACCCTTTGTCCTTTCGCTTTGTGGAGCGGCGCGTGACAACGCGTGTCATTCCGTGACACTATCTTTTGTGGCTTCAGTCACAAGGGCAGGGTTTGTAAAGTAATCATTTTTCTTTACTGTAACACTGTACGGTTGTTATTTTTATAATACGTATTGATATTGTATAAAAAATCGTGCTGTGTCATATGAAGTAACTCTATGTTGTTCTAAATTAAGTAGAAAATCTAAACATCTGAAAATCTACCGTGTTTGTTTCACAGTATTTATTTGTTCATTCAATTTTGCGCCTAGTTTTTCTTCGCTGGCCATCACATCTCATTACTTTTAGGTATACGTACCTATTAAGAATGAAAAATAAAACATGTGTCGGCTTATATATAAATTAATAAACTAGTTATTCAATCAGAAGTGGGATACCCGATATAAATCCACTATACTCGTGAATAATATGATATCAGACCTAGATGTCTATATAATCTGCAGTAAAAGTTGAAAAAAAAAACACACATATTTCTCTTCCGAGTAATGAAATAAAACGCGAAATGCGAATGTTGCGGTTAAGTCAATTTGCATTTCCGCCAACTGAAAGCCTACAGATTTTTCCAATTAAAATACTTAAGCAAGTGTAATTACTTAGTTCTTTAAAGCTATGCTGCATTTTATAGAATGTTGCAATTTATTATTGCCAGCATTAGTCGCTATAAAAAAATCAATAGCAACCTCATTTATTTCATCTATAAAAGTGTAAATACACTTGACTGCGTTAGAGCATAGCACCATATGGCCATACATGTGTTTACAAGTCATTGGAGGTATTGGGTCACTAGAAGCATTAGCCTATCGATTTAGAGAGGTCGCTGAGATCCCGTCGGTGGCTGCAAACCGATTGATAATCGAATTAGGTCGGGTTACAACTTACGCATAATTGTAAACCTTTTATCTCTGCTATAAAAAGCAGGTAGTTGCATACCAGGAATGTAAGGCCACTCGAGGACGTCCCAACATGTTTTGGATTTCGTATTTAATGGACCTATTCGGAAACGTTAGCGTCTTTTTGGTTTTTGCGCAAATATTTGCTTTAAGTGACCGACGAGCCCTTTTGGATGCCATGTGTTTTATTTTTAAACTAAATATGGCGATGGGCGGTGTTTGGATAAAGTTAGGAATCCACTGGTGTGGAATGCAGATAAATATATGCGTTTAACTTCTGTTATGTTTAAACGCAACTTCTTGTCGACTCAACTGAACGATTAGGAGTACGATAGTAATGAATAGAAGCAGGCGTTACTTTGCGTAAGTCCATGATAAACAATAAACAGCAAGTATAATTTGCTATATTCCGCCGACAACCGGGTGATTTGTATATTATAACACCACACAAAATCTTCCACTAGAACCTCTACGCACGTTTCGACCCGACACCGGATCATCCTCAGGAGATCTTCACAAGCGCGAAAAGAAAAGTTACTTTACTCCCGGTTGTCGGCGGAATATAGCAAATTATACTTGCTGTTTATTGAGTACGATAGTGTCAGTTTAATCGTACAATTACAGTACTTTCAGACCTGTCAATTCAGTTTACAGAGTTCTGTACAAGTCTCTATAAACGAAAAATTATTGGCACCTATATCTTTAAATACAATTCTTGTTTTTATTGACGCATAGATAAGATACTTTAGCGTGGCCCTGTAGGTAGACAGGCAAGTCAAAATATTGAAAATTATGTTACTACTTAATCAGTCTGTAATTTAACTGTATAAATATAAAACGTAGTCCTATACTAGATTGGAGAGTTCGTGTGAATTTACTGTGCCGTAAAGTTTTAGGGCCAGTGCGGTAAACTCATTTAGTTCCACAAAGCACAGCAAACTATAACCTAGAAACAACCATCTAACAAACAATCCCAAAATAACTTTATCGTGGATAGCAAGAGTTCATCCCAACATACTTGTACGTTTATTTTGACCCCCCATTCATAACAGTTCGAAGTAAACTGTGATCATTAACAATTTTTTATACGATTTCTTCTAACACCACTTTGGGACGCCACAAGTGTAAAAAATGGCCGCCGCCGCCGCCGTTCTGTGCCAAACCAATGCTATTATTGATCTTTTACGTATTTCTTAAGAAGTGATCCGGCCATCACCATAAATTTACGTAGCCCACCCATATTATTAGGTTTCATTTGAAGACTCACCGTGTTCGAAACGTCCCTGCATTTATATGTGACGGCACATTTAATATATATTCCAATTTTAACATGATTTTCTTATCTTGCGTATTATGAATTCATTCCGTCCATTTCCATAGGAAGCCAGTGGTAGTTAGGGTAGCTAAAAGTTTTTAAATAAAGTAAATAATTTTTAAAGAATTAGTGGCGGTTGCAGATTTTTCCTGTTATATTGATTGATTCATTATAAATTATATATGAAAACTATTTCAGTAAACAGTTTTTAACCATTGAATAGTCCAGGCGTTTTATTTGGTTTTTCTGTGATTTGTTGTTGTTTGTTTAACTTATTATTATTATTATAAACGCTTGTATTGTTATGCATTATAAACGTTTTATTTTATTTTGCTCCTTATACTATTACAATCAATTGTTTTGTAATCTCTGCAGACCATCTAATAGTATATAATAATAATACCTAGTGACTTTGAAATTGATATCTATGTAACTTGTGTGTATTTATGTCTATGCAAATGAATATCTATTCTAATCTCCTCATCACAAAAACAAAAGCAGGTGAATTAATAAATTTCTGGTGGTACGTAGAAACATAATTGGAAATATTACGTTCAAACTTAAATAATATAACAAATCTTGAAAATAAACCCATTAAAATCGCTAATGAATCTTTTATGCATAATTCCATATGAATGTTATAAATTCGAAAGTAAATCTGTTGCCATTCCACGATTTAAACATTAAACAGATTTTTATACATTTTGCTATGGAGATTTGCTATGTGTTGCAATATTATGTGATGAGAGGATGGTGATAACGTTTATTTAAATCTAAAGCAAATTCAAAACTTTTTGATGACCTAACACTAAAATGACAAAATAACCTTGGTTACTTCATTTTCTGAGGACGGTTAAATTAACAACGGAATATTTTTAGTGCAATTCATATTTTAGTCATCCGAGGACTGAGTGAGTCAATAACAGTTGAGACGTTGCCCTCAGCAAGGTCTTCGAAAAGTTCTCGAAATGACTTTGAAAGGTCAATAAAGCTAATTATGTGAACGGCACGTAAGTACAGCTCATATTTTTAGGCAGGTTGAAAATCCCAAGAGAATTTAAATTACAGGCACTTTAATGTAGCTGGAAATACGAAGCTGTGATAGCCTAGTGGTTAGGACGTCCGCCTCCTAATCAGAGGTGGTGGTTCGATCCCGGGCCCTTTAGCACGCACCTCTAACTTTTCGGAGTTATGGGCGTTTTAAACCAACTAAAATGTCACTTGCTTCAACGGTGAAGAAAAACATTGTGAGGAAATCTACATGCCTGAATATTGTCATAATGCTCTTAAAGGAGTGTTAAGTCTGCCAATCCGCACATAGCGAACGTGGTGGACTATGGCCAAGCCCTTCTCATTTTGAGAGGAGACCCGTGTTCTTTAGTGAGCCGGCAATGGGTTGATCATGATGATAAACCTGAAATAGTCACACCTTGTATATGTTATATATGTAAAAATTAAAGTTTTGTAAAAGTCCGCGCAAACTGATAAACTAATTTTTATTCATTACGAAAATTTCATAAGTACCTACCTTCCAAGTACCTTTTTTGGGCTGCTTTAATACTTTGTTTAGCAACCTTATTAAATATGGCTCACCGACAGAATTACTCATTTTCATACATGCCAGTGTTTTCCACTAAAATATTTGTTCAACAAAAACAAAATTATCATAGGGTTTTTAAACTTCTCAAAAGAGTTTCAAAATAGATAGATACGAGAGCCGTTGCAAAACATCACGAATAATGCAGTGTGCTGAACATACTCGTGGATAAGAAATAAATCAACAGTTCATGTAAATTTAGATTCGTCGCTCTCGTGTTCTCGCAAAACTGTCAGGCTTTCATATAGAATATAGATAATAAATAATAAGAAATAATTTCTTAGCTTATCATCATAATTTAAATTTTTCTCATATAAAATTGCCCACGTTATGTTGATTAGGGTGATATTTGGGTTCTCGAAACGGATAATAAAAAAAAGTTGAAAATAAAAGAGGCATCAACATAAGAAAGCTTTTTATTTATAAATCTTTCGTGTAAGAGCCCAAGTTGCAACCAAGTTTTATAATTGTAAATATTGAGTTAGTGTTTCTAGCACACAATTATAATAGTAGTAAGTAATAACTTATTATAGCTTAACTATTAGCAATACTATATTCACTGGGCAGAGGTTCAGGTTTAGAGGTTAGTTTGCATTTTTAAATGATTAATTTTAACCACTTAATTATGATATGAGCTATATAGATTTTCTTGAAAACATACCTTATTTCTTCATAAACAGCGCCTTTATATAGCATCGCTAAACTTTGTAAATGTTGAACCTGAGTCCTATTATGGGTGTATTAACCTCTGTTAAGTAATTAGTCGGGCCAGTTAGCAATCGATAACAGCTGGTTACCGACAGTTGCCGGCTCTCTGCATTGATTTTTAAGTTTAAATTGAATGCCTTTTCCCAGATTCAACCTGTTTTTAGCTGTAAGTAGGCATTTGAATATATTTTTATAATCTGTTGTGAAGACTGCGGATTTCTAATATTAAAGCAACTTAGCAAGAGTAGGTATATTTATGGAGGTAAATTTGTGCAAAAGCTAAAAATATTTTTCGATCGTAATAACAATTTATGTCAGCAATTATTATAGACAATGGGCCACGGATTGCTGATACAATACCACGTAGGCTATCCTTACTTGTGTTCTGGTTCTCTTGTATTACGTTTTTACCTATTTGTGTACTCAATGTATAAATTAAACTTAAACATACATCTGTAATCTTTAAAATTGTACCTATAACTACGTACATACGGTACACGTGTGCATAAGCCGTATAAAATCAAGGTACGATTCGTTACGCGCCATGTGAACATTCGTTCCGGAATCGACTGCCTAAAGTCGTAAAATTGCAAACGATTCAAAATCAATAGCATTATGAGAACTCACAACTAGCGAATAACGGTCCTTATATTGATTGATTCAGCGAATGACTAAATTTGAGGTCGCCATAAAAACGAGTTTAGAGATTTTTGTTTGTCTTGTCATTCATTTGATGATACAGCCAGGAGATAACTTTCATTTAGAGTTTTACTTTTTGTAAAACGTTAAATGAAAGTTTAGAATAGTTGTGATTAGAATAAGTATCTCCCTTAACTAGATCATATTTTCCACAATTTTTATGCAGGTTTGGCAGTATTTTTAGGCAAGTTATGTCTATAGTTTATATTGATTAGTTTTCATCGTCATCATCATTATGATCAACCCATTGCAGGCTTACTACAGAGCACGGGTCTCCTCTCAATATAAGAAGGGTTTGGCCATAGTCCACCAGGTTGGCCATGTGCGGATTGCGAGACATTACACGCCTTTAAGAACATAATGGAGAAGTCTCAGACATGCAGGTTTCTTCACGATGTTTTCCTTCACCGTTGAAGCAAGTGATATTTTAATTGCTTAAAAACGCACATAACTCCGAAAAGTTATAGGGCGTGCCCGGGTTCGAATCCCCGATCTTTGATTAGGTGGCGGACATATTAACCACGTCGCTATCATAGCTTTATTAGTTTCAGTTGAACCAAAAACCTACTGCTGTTTACTTTCGTGAGATATTCACACAATTCCAATAACAGTACGAAGTAGAAACTTGAGGAGTTAAATATAATAAACAGTTTCGCGACACCGAAATAAATCCTTATGCAACTGTTATGTTTATGTCGATATGCACATGCCGGAGTTAACCGCATGTCGCATGGTATGTACGTTGGTGGTAATAAAACCAGCAAATGGCATATGACGCTCGTTTATATTTCCCTGGCGGAAATGACGTGCATCAGAGTTATGATCTAGTTTTATTTTGTGCATGCAGTGTTACTCAATATTTAGGACGCGAGATGAGAACACAAATTTTATACAGTAATACCTAATAAGGCCCAGTAATATGGCATTTATTTGTATATATACCTTTAAAGCTTTATGATAGCCTAGTGGTTAGGACGTCAGCCTCTTAATCACAGGTCGGGGGCACGCAGCTCTAACTTTTCGGAGTTATGTACGTTTTTTTAGGCAATTAAAATATCACTTGCTTCAACGGTGAAGGAAAACAACAACAAGAACAACAAACCTGCACGCCTGAGTTTTCATAATGCTCTCAAAGGCGTGTGAAGCCTGCTAATCTGCACATGGCCAGCGTGGTGGACTATGGCCAAACCCTTCTCATATTGAGTGGAGACCCGTGCTCTGTAATGAGCCGAGAATGGGTTGATCATATATACCTTTAAAATAATAGATGAATTACTTTTGTTATATACTTTTGTAAATAACGAAATATAATTGTAATAATATAATTGAAATATGATTAGTAAGAAAGTAATATTATATGTTTTCATAGAATCGATTTCTGATGTTTTTCGAACAAATTTTAAGTAGTAAATCATATAAACTAACCACGTATAATAGATATGGTATAATTATGTTACTATACGAGTATATAAAATATCATAATTTTCGAGTTGTTAAACCTGTTGTTGAAGGAAAATAGGCGTATCTAAAATTTTGCCATAGATTTATGATGTAGCTATTTTTGTTTCTCTCATTATTTTTGCAAGGTTTATTGAGTATCTGTTAGTCTTTCTAACATTTCGACTATCTTAAAACCCGAAATTATGCAAAAACATTTATTCTTGTTTTAGTTGCAACATTCACCCCCTTAAATACTTAAATTTTAAACATGCCCTATTTAATATAGCATCTGCTTAGTTTAAAACTACGTCCATTTATCTAGCTTGAAGGTTAGTCTCTCACGTCCGTTTATTTGGTCAAGTATGAACGATACACGGATATCTAAATAAATAAACTTTCAAATAGTGGAAGGAACATGACAAGACCTGGGTTATCTCATTGTAAATATAAGTTCGTTATAATCAAACATGTTTCATATGGACTAGTTAAGCCCACATTGTTCACAATCCCTTCATTTTGCGTGGAATGTGACAGGATAAGCTACACGCGAGCAAATAATACTAAATTAGGAACCGGCTCAATCCCTTGTCAATGTCGTAGACATTGAAAAATCTGGCTCAGTGAGGATAGCACCGTAATTTCACTGTGATATACGTTCTATATTTACATTTGTGTTTGTGTTGTCTCCAATCAATTTACTTTTTAACACAATAAATTTCTTATAAGATTTTCGTTACGCAGCGGCAAAAAGCCGGAATGTAATAAAAAAAAAGAATTACAGCTATCTCGATAGGTTATAGACAAAAAAAAACAGCTATAAAAAACGTTCGATCAGAGATTAGATTAAGTTGCGATGAGATTTATTAGGTAGATGAAAAGCATAATCTGTGAATATGAAAAGGCTATTATTGTACGGGGAATTACAATAGATATATTAGATTACATTAGACACCTACACGTTCTCAGAACGGGTGTATAGTAACGTAACCCACGCCATGCCGGTGAGCTTTGACTGATCGATGTGTCAATGGGTCAAAACGTAAAGATTATATTAATTTGCTCCTTTTCATTGCTAAATTGAACGTATCCAATCCATACCGAGGCATTTGTACATTTAATTTCTACGTTCCTCCTTTTTTAATTGTCAGAAATAAACAGATCAAAAATTTAAGTAGGTACTTTTTCGTCTTATATCCCGCAATAATTTCTTAACTAAAGTAAAGATTATTTTAATTTGCCCGTTTTTATAGCTTAATTCAACGTATCCAATCTAAACCGAGGAAGTCGTACTTTAAATTTCTCCTTTTGCTCCTTTTGTAAATTGTCAGAAATAAACAGAACAAAAATTCAAGTAGGTACTTTTTCTTCTCATATCCCGCAATAATTTCTTAGGTCGTTAAAAGCTCATTTATTTAAAGTTATAATTCTGGTTGTATTAATGATAACATACTACGTATCGCTTACAGAAAATGCCTTCGTTTACCCGGAAAAGACTTACAAAACAGCCCTAGAACAAACCATAAGTTGACTTATGAATAGTTATGTTAAATTCATGCAGTAAATCCGTTATTTTTTTCGCATTCCCTTGAGGTGACATGCTGTTGAGTTACGGCAATGTTTCAGGCACCGCATAGGGAACGCGCTATCTGCATCGGACAGCCGCGTACCCTCGTACGTGACCGCTCATCTCGTTACGTGCTCTGTACTAGGTATATTTACCTACCCTTACGGTTTACGTTTACATTGTAGAATAGAATCATACATCTGTGGCTACATGAAAATAAGACCTTATTTATTGATAACAGATTTGTATTCGACCTAGGTTTAACTTAGAAGCAGTAGTAGGGCATTTGTAGAGATTTATTCGTCTCCCATGAATATATTATATAATACATTAAGTAAGTTAAGTATCTATATTGAATAATAACTATGTTGAATAATATAACGACATCTGTCAGATTTAGTGTAGTAATAGACTTCGTATCTTATAGGTTGTTATGGACTGGAGGATGTAACTTTGAAGTGGCGTTGGATTTGCGATAAAACTACTTTATTGTTGCCAAAAACCTTTGTTGTTAAAAACCTTTATATTTTTGGGCCTTCGTTACAGGTGTTCTTGATCTATAATGGTCTTGGATAAAAACAATTTACGTGTTTTTACAGTATTTTAACTTAAGTTTACAGTAAAAAGTAAAAGTTTATTTTTTTCTTTGAGCGCATTAAATAAATACTTGTTTTAAATTATGATTTGCCTTATTAATTAATGATTGTTTTCATAAAAACTGTGTTATTATGTAAATTTTTTAAAAATTTCATTTTGTTCAAATCTTTAATACGGCGCTATTAAACAGTCATGTCAACTGTTTTTTATTGTTTTTTTATGACCCATAGGCGGTAAGAAACGCATTCTTGCAGTGACTGGACTATAACAATAAACCTTCAGGATTTCCGCCCGACATCGTGTTGAGTTATAGCGGTGTTGAGTAATACCGTTACTGTGAGATTGTTTTGGTCACAATCGTTGAGTGGTTATTGAATATCGAGACACTAACGTCAAATCAAATCAAAATATACCGTCCGACTCCTCCGTACCGTCAGACCCCCTCGTTATCCCAAACGTCGCCTAAGCCGAGGTTCAGCCTCAAAAAGGCCCTTAGGCTGACGTTACCTGAGTTTCTTGAGCCCTAGGGCGCAAAGTTTCTTCTGGCAGAGCTTCTTTCCGAAGCTCGCCAAACAGCCCGGTTACGCTGTGGCAACCAATAGAGTTAGCACAGCTAATAGACAGTCCGAAAAAAACAAAATAGCTTTATTTAGGTAAACCTACGAGTATTACAGGCATTTATGAAGCGTTCATATCTTTACTTAATAATTTAATGATGAATCAATGTGAATGGAGGGATGTTTGTTAAGCTTTCACGCAAAAACTACTCGTCAACCGATCGTCATGAAACTTTGTACCCATATTCTTGAAAGTATGAGAAATAACATAGGATACTTTTTATGTTAAAAAAATGTTTTTACGAAAGTAATAAAAATGGTTTCTTAAAATATAGTTATCATATTGATTCATTTCTATTGTAATTAATTATCTCTAATACTAATTTAATGGCTTCAATGCGGGTAAAAGCTAGTATAATTTTTTTAATTGACGACCTCCGTGGCGCAGCGCGTTCGCTGTTGCATTTTAAAGACGGAGGTCCTGGGTTCGATTCCCGGCTCGAGTCTGGTCTGGTGGGAGGCTTCGGCCGTGGCTGGTTACCACCCTACCGACAAAGACGTGTCGCCAAGCGATTTAGCGTTCCGGCACGATGTCGTGTAGAAACCAATTAGGAGTATGAGTTTACCATACCCCTAACATGTTAGCCCGCTACCATCTTAGACCGCATCATCACTTACCATCAGGTGACATGCAGTCAAGGGCTAACTTGTGGTGAATAAAAAAAAAAAAATTTCATTATTTTAATTTATGAGGTGATGGTGATAACTGCATTTGCCAAATTAAACTAAAGTTAAGAGGACTCCAATCACGCCCAGGTTACACGTATCTATTTGGTTTTAAATCTTATATTCGTCCACTCTACCAAAGCCTACGTGATTGTAAAAAAATAGAAGTAGTACGGAAATTGCGACTATAATCTCAGAACATAAGGTCAGTTTTACTTTGACGCTATGGGATTTCGATACTCGAAAGCGACTCCTCGATTTCGAGTGCGTAAATTTTATACTAAGGTTACAGGGGTGGTTATCTGCGACATGCAGCTATGCGCAGCTTCATCCCTTGCGGCAGCGCGTCGTCCCGTCCCAATTAAAGTCTTGTTGACATTGATGACCCCTGTATAAAACAGTGTAACGAATGAAATTGCATTACGCGTGTGTGTTTTTGTAATATTCCGAGGAATTATTCGTTTAAATTGCGGTTCTGTACAATTCAAGAGTATTTCCAATCTATTTTGTTAGCAATTACAAATATAATTTAGCATTTGTCAATACACCTCATGATACAATAGGTGTAACCATGTCAATATACCAATATATTGACAGGTAGTAATCCCGATTTATGTTAATGTAATGACTTATAAGTTTGGCTGTGTATGAAGGATTGGGCGGACGGCAGTCTTCTTTCGGCCATGGTCGCGTTCGCACGTCAGCATAAGTAGATTACTTGAATGTATTACTGTAATAAATGTTTGTGCGACATATGACTATTATAATTGTTTCCTGCAATTTATAGTTATTATTTACCTTAACCCTTCTGAGCTTTTAATTTAAAACATGTGAACTAGCGATATAAATAAGCTAAATAGTTGAATTGAAAGTAAAAAAGTTGGTTATTTGAAGAACTTAAAATTTAGTCTGTGTTTAGTTTACATAACACACTTTTACTTATTCGCGAAATCCTAGGCCGATGTTTACACTCAACAAGAAATATGATTCCGATATTGAGCTAGACATCGGACCGTTGCTACTTTCTTCACCGTTCCTGCTTTCGTTTAGTTTACCACAAGTTCAAAGCCACTCACGTAACGCTGTGATTTGATTAGCGGCTGGCGCTGGACGTGAACACATTATTGGCTCGCAGCTCAATGAGTAGTGAGACAATCAGTTTAACGAGAATGGTCAGTCAATAAATAAACATAAACGGCGCGTGCGCAGGCTGCTAATACGCATAAGTGTTGGCAATGGCGCCGATTATGTAAAGCCGACCGCAATCTCAATGACCACGGTTTTGTGGTCGATAGTAAATAACATCATTATTATTTATCAGATGAATCTCTTATAGATGACGACTGCGACTTCGGCCGTATTTGCTTCACTATATTTAAGACAAGCTGTAGCCCGCGACTTTGTCCACGTAGATTGATGTTTTACAATTCCTATGCAATAAGCAATGTTCCGCTCTCTTCAAATTGAATTTCGGAAAGTTTGCGAAAGTTCTCTGTGGAAAACATATATTGGCATTGGCGAGGCCCCCTACTCCTTCTCAGGTGTGTGAGGAACATTCAGCGCACTTCACGACCCGAAGACTAGGCTCAACGGGGGATGATGCCTCATATAGACTATACAAAGCTCCTTGTCAAGGGGCAGGAAGCAATCGTGTGTCGTTGCCTGCACCCCATTCTACGACACCAGAGAGGGTGCGCGTTTGTGTCGGCCGCTCGGCGTCGTCCAACCGCCTGCTTCCGCGTCGTCACCACCTCGCAGATGGAGACGAAGTACTTCCAAGATATTTCGCTGGCCACCATGGCCGGTCGGCATGGCAAGGTCGGGCCACAGCCCCCAATACTAGTTACCTCTGTTCCAAGTATTGTCAACATCGGCGCAGTGTCTTAAAAAACAAATAAGCAAGAACACAAATACAAATGGACACACTTTCGTATAGCATGAGCGACGTAATTACATAAATTTGGCTCATTATAATATATAAGTATTGCAAAACAAAATCCCGGTCCTTTAAAAAGTTGAGTTAGCCGACCGCGTAAACGCTAATCTCAAAAGATTGGCGAGCGGAAAAGCCGTTTTAACAAGAAACTTGTTTTTTTTTAAAGTACTCTACCAATTAGCCCTTTTTACTGGTTATTCGTTATAAAGAATTTTGTAAGGTATTATGTAAAACAAAATATATTGCAGTTTATTTATTGCAACACATTTGTTTATTATTGTATAACAAATTTAATATTTAAGATACTTTTTAACGAAATGGTTGGTACGCTATAAGATCGATTAAGCTTCGTCTTAAATTTTCTTAATTATATAACGGGATTGAAAGAAAGTTTAAAACAACTTAATTTCATGTTGATTAGTTTAATAATCATCATGATCAACCCATTGCCGGCTCACTACAGAGCACGGCTCTCCTCTCAATATGAGAACGGTTTGGCCATAGTCCACTACGCTGGCCAATTGCAGATTGGCAGACTTCACACGCCTTTGAGAACATTATGGAGAATTCTCAGGCGTGCAGGTTTCCCCACGATGTTTTCCTTCACCGTTGAAGCAAGTGATATTTTAATTAAACGCACATAATTCCGAAAAGTTGGAGGTGCGTGCCCGGGATATGGATAGTTTAATAATATTTGTGTTTACATATAGGTTTATTGTGTTGGCTAACTGTTCACCTTACTGGCGCAATAATAGCAAATGCTGCGTTCAATTGTTATTTATATTCATATCAGTGTGTTTTAGGGTGTGTAAGTTGGCAAATGTGTAGCAAATTTAGAATATGAATATGGTAAGGTTTCCATATGCAATAATAAATAAAAAAAATTAAAAAAAGAAGTAAAAACATGTAAAAAAAAGAGTACCTAATACAAATTTATTCTGTTTTACTTGTTTTCAAAATGTTTTGGCAACCCTATTGTGTCAACAGCCAGAAGCACCCTAAAATGTCATCCACTCAGTTATTTTAACTTAATTATTGACACCACGACCCCTTGTTTGACGCGCCTAATGATCTGTATTATTCGCAGAACACTAAACACCGTTACATAACTGTGATGTAAAAATAATTTGGTTTATCACACTATATTATGTAGCTAAATTAAAATCAATATATCAATTCTATGTATTTTTGATAAGAGACGTCAATTTCACTTGCTGATAAGTGATGATGTAGTTGGAGACGGCGCAGGATAACCTGCACTCCTAATTTCAACACATCGTGCCGGAACGCTAAATCGCTTGGTGAGATGACTTTGTTTGTAGGGTAGTAACTAGCCAGAGCCGAAGCCTCCCACCAGACTCGACTCGACTCGCTCGCATGCGCTGTACCACGAAGATCGTCGTTTATCTATACCAGAATACCAGCGTCACCAGAACTTTTTCATTATTATGACACACCATAGATACTCTAGTTTAAGTATTAATTTTAAATTACATTATATATTCATCATCATCATCATGAACAACCCATTACCGGCTCACTACAGAGCACGGGTCTCCTCTCAATATGAGAAGGGTTTGGCCATAGTCCACCACGCTGGCCATGTGCGGATTGGCAGACTTCACACGCCTTTGAGAACATTATGGAGAATTCGCAGGCGTGCAGGTTTCCTCACGATGTTTTCCTTCACCGTTGAAGCAAGTGATATTTTAATTGTTTAAAAACGCATATAACTCCGAAAAGTAAGAGGTGCCCGGATTCGAACCGCCGACCTGTGATTAGGAGGCTGACGCCCTAACCACTAGGCTATCACCGCTTAGTATTATATATTAGTTTATTATATATGTTTATTATTTTATTCATACATTACCGTTTATGTATTAGTATGTAGTTATTCGTATGTATCTATATATATTTATTTTTACTAGCTGTGCCCGCGACTTCGTCGACGTGGAATTTATCAAAAAAGTTAATAGCACCCTTTATAATATTAATTCGTTGGTCGGAGAAGTGCTGGCATGCGCGTGGTATTGGAGAGTAATTGGACATTGCAACATTACTTTATTTTTCTAAAATAAAAGACTTTTTCAAAAATAAAAGTAGCCTAAGTTATTCCTTATTACATCAACTACCTGCCAATAAAGTAAAGTCCCGTATAAATCGGTCCAGCCATTTCAGAGATTAGCTGGAACAAACAGACAGACAGACAGACAGACAGACAAAAATTGTAAAAAATGTTATTTTGGTGTATGTACCGTATACATATTCATATGCATGTAGTATAAACGGTTATTTCAATATTACAAACAGACACTCCAATTTTATTTATTTGTATAGATAAACTTTATGCAGTCGGTTTTTCTCGTGTTTTTCTTATCCTAGATCCTATCCGATCAGAGATCGCTAGTAAGCGATAAGGCCGTCATTTTGTATTCTATTACTTTGTTCATTTTCTGTTTTCTTGTATACTTTCTTAACTTGTAATGTTCATATTTTATATTAATATTAGATCTCATATTGTTATAATAATGAGTTATTCTGTTGTTGTTCTAGTAAATAAATATTTACTATGCTACGCCATTTTACTTTACTATGTATGGTTCAACAACTGAACCGATGTCGATAGACGAGATAGTTTGCATTGATTCGCGCAACGAGATAACTATGTCTACCCATTTATTCGTCTAATTTCATTTTCAAATGGCAAAAATAATTATATCATGGCGCCCATCTCAGTCCTATAGACGAACATAGGATCGACGTTAATCCTTATATTATCAACAAAGACACTAGTCAAAATAAGGCAGATGGATTTGTTGACTACAACATAGAAACTTGGCACTATTTAAGAGATTTCATAATTAGTTAGTGAGATGTGAGTGGAGTTTCGCTTTTATATATTTTAAGTTACGTTTCAAAAATTATATATTACTGAGTTTATTAAGCAGATATCAAGTAAAGCTCATCCGATTGGACGATCAATAACATTTATAAATCCAAGTCGTGGCCTTGAAAATTACTGATTAGATATGCCATTATATAATCTAGTGTCGATGATAATATACCAAAATCAATTCAACGACCCAAATAGTTATAACTCGATCTCGAATATAAATTTAAATTGTAAATCTCACCTGCCTCACTCCATCGTAGAATAAATGGAAAGAGTTTTGTAGTTATGACTTGAATGTAGAATTAATGGAATGAGACTTGTAGTTATTATGACTTGACTTCAGTTAGTGTCGCAGACGGGAATAGTGGGTACTTTTAGACGTTAACTTTTTAGACACGAACGTTGCGAGTTTCCTTACTTACTACCAAGTTGACGAAGCTCTGTGGAAATTCTTATTTGAAGGTAAATCTTATACAGATGTACAATTCTAAGAATATATCTCTCTATATTTGATGACCGCGCAGAGCACGCGCTGTCGCTTCATAAAGTTGGAAGTCCTGGGTTCGATTTCAGGCTCGAGTCTGGTGGGAAGTTTCGGCCGTGGCTACCATCGTACTGACAAAGACGACGCCAAGCGATTTAGCGTTCCGGCACGATGTCACGTAGTAACCAATTAGGAGTGTGGGTTTACCATACCCCTAATAGGTTAGCCCGCTACCATCTTAGACTGCATCATCACTTACACCAGAGACTGCCGTCAAGGGCTAACTTGTAGTTCTAGATATAAAAAAAGACGTGTGGCACTCGGTGACTGCCGCGGTAAAGCTATTGCATAGCATTTTTTATCAACTAAATTGTTAATATTTCAAAAACAACAATGAAACTAAAAATATTAAAAATATTGAGGTTATTTTTGATAAAATTAATTAAAAAAAAGCAAAAGGGAAATGAGTAAAATTTAACTCTAGATTTGATTACAGACAGACAACGGGACAGGTGAAACTAAATAAAAATGCTTGTCATAATAATAAAAATTAAAAAAAACGTGAAAAAAAAATAAAGACGTACCCCAGGCTCGAACCTACGACTTTCTGCATATAAAGCATACGTGATAACCGCTGTTCCACGGCAACTGTAATGGCAATGGCGAAATATCTATATGGTAAAAAGTATCACCGCTGTGCCCGTCGGAGTGGGGAGCGTGAGGTTTTTTTTCGTTACGGAATTTATGGATTCCGCGATTATAAATTGCCAACTGATCGAAAAGAATTGTTTTGTATTAATTAACAATAATATGACTAGCTCTAAACGCTTTTTTAATACCAAAAACTACACAAGAACGCTGGAATTCGTCTCGGCCAGCATTGGTAGACTGACAATTTCGTTGTAATAGGGTACGTAGTTAAAAACCTACATGACTAAATACGAAATCACTTAGTTTAAAAACAGTCTTATCTGACACTCGTCACGTCATTATTTGTGACATAGCAATATCGCCATTGGCTTTTAAAGTTATTAAATGCCAATGCGATACACGATATCTTTTCAATAACTTTTATCTTTATAACAGCTATAGTCACAGATAAACTATCTCTGCACCGTACAGTAAGCAAACAATGTGTAGGTGCCATGGTTGCTTTTTCCTGATCTTTTAGTTTCAGGTACGCATTTTTTGTTTCGGACTGACCAATGTACTAACCCTATTGGTTGCGACAGCGTAACCGGGATGTTTGCCGAGCTTCGGAAAGAAGCTCTGCCAGAAGAAATTCTTAGCCCTAGGGCTCGAAGAAACTAAGGGAACGTCTGCCTAAGGGCGCCTCCTGTGAGGCCGAACCTCGGCTTAGGCGACGTTTGGGATAACGGGGGGGTCAGACGGTGAGTGGTCCGCACGTCTCCGAGGCCGTGGATTGAGTCCACGTCCAGATGACGTAAGATAGCGGGGACCTCGTCTTCGCCGGCGAAGACGGTGTGTAGCGTATGATTGTGTGGTAGGTGGTACGAGTATGTTGCCAGTATTCATCTGATCGTCAGGGTCATGAAGGATATGTTTAGGTCTCCTCTTTCGGAGAGGAGCGCTTAGGTCGGGGGAGTAAAACGAAGCCGCAACTACGAGAGGGTTGGGGTGTCGGATTGAATACAGTAAGCAAATAATGTGTAGGTACCATGGTTGGTTTTTTCCTGATCTTTTAATTTTAGTTATGCACGCAATGACTCTGGCTTCTCACTTTAAAGAACAAGATCAACGTATAAAATTTGCGAGCTGAACTAACGTTAACAATGATTCAGATGGCAGCCGTACCTATAAACCGAAGAATTATAGAACAAACTAAAAGTTGGACGCGTGCCAGGCAATAAGAGGACGAGAGTCGCGTAATTGCATTTAATGAATATGGTAGCGCAAAAAGCTGTACAGATTCTTTTAACGGGGTACTGTGGTATTTTAAGGTCCAGTCTGATATTGACTCATAGCTTTCCAAGTAATACTTCTTTGGGCACTGGAAAAGCTTAATTAATTAACAGGAAACAAGCTTGCAAATAGTGGAACAATCTTGCACCTAGTCTCTCAGAACTAAATAAACAAATTCTTTGTCCACTATTTATATCTTCTTCTTCTTCTTGATCAACCCTTTGCCAGCTATTGTTATATTACACCATTTATATTTGAAAAAACTAAATAAAACTATTGTAGGTCGAGTCCAACCCAGGTCCGATGTATTCTGACCAGATAACCCCAGATGATCATCCAGAAAATAATAGCTTCAAACCTAACATAACTTAAAAGTTAAATTGTCTTAGCGTAATTGAAATAATTGACATCGTTAATTTGACAGCTCATCGCAAACTTGTCCGGACATCACATATCGCTATCTTTTGCAACCGTCAGAAATTTTACTGAATGGAGACTAATCTTTATAGTTTAATGTATAAATGTTAACGCACATTAAAATTCCAGGCAAGGAAGTTGGCTACTATTCAAATGAAACCGAAACTTAGAAACTAAAAAAAACAAATATATTTTACAACCATTATGGATTACCTACTATCACTATTAAGATAGAGTACCTTAGAAGAAGTAAATACCTAACAATTTTGTCGAGTTTATCACTTCACTAACGAACTACAAGTATTTGGAAAATACCAAGACCAAGCGATTAAACAAAGAAACGCTGCATTGGAACAAGTTACAAAGAAAATCTACAGAACTTTATGCTTGAAAGTTGTACTACCTTTACATAGTTCGAAGGGCTTTTTATGAGCAAAATATTAGCAATTTCATATAAGTAGAGAGCATATTTCTGTCATCGCTAATTGCGAGTCGACGATGGATGTTATCCTCGATGTGCCATGATAAAGGCATGTCCTTTGTCAAGCAATAATGCCGTGCTATAAACGGAGAAAATATGCTGCTTATTCCGGACTAGCAATTACTTATCTGTGTTGATGTTTATTATGTCATAAAACCGCCTTGAACATTTGCAATTCACATAATCATCTGTCTGAAAATCTATATACACAATTATATAAAACACAAAAACTCTTTCCACGTTTGTTTGTTATAACTATTTTTAAAACTATTGATCAGCCCCGTTATTATAAGATTTTATGCACACAATCGTTGAGACTTTTTCGAAAATAGAAACGTATAAACGTACCATAACGTAGTGTTCATATACTCTTTGGTCTACTTTTCATACAAAAAAAATAAAATAAAAAAAAACTATTAATTTTAATCTTCTGTCTTTTAACTTTTGATAATAAGGCGAGTTTTTCATTAGCATTTGAAGTGACGATGCATAGCACCCATTCGAAAAACTTAACTTACCATTTTGTAAATAGGTACCAATTTGTAATTAAGTTATATATGTATATGTCCTAATAAGCTAAGCACCTATCGACTCAACAATTGGACGAAGTTATACAGAAGTGATTCAAATCCTTCACAACACATTGATGTATAAATCACGTAGGTAAAATCATGATCATGTAGGAATAGTTATAGTAGCTTGATTTGTGACGTAAATCTGAAATTTTGAATATGGCTGCCATTATACAAGGTGTCTCAAAAGAAAGTTCACATTTAAATCTTTTTTTAAAAGAAAAGTCTTAGCTTTATTGAAAAAATGTTTATTTTATATTGAAGTACACTGTTTGGGAATTTATTTTTTAAAAATAACATCGTCCAAATGTAAACCGTTGCGCTCTCGGCATTCATTTAGTCGGGCACTAAAATTGCCTATGACAGCTCGGCAGGTAGTCTCCGTGATGGCTGCCATTTCATGATGGATATTTTCTTTTAATTGTGCCAGGGAAGTCGGTTTATTAGCGTAAACTTTTGATTTGACATAACCCCACAGGAAAAAATCCATAGGCGTTAAATCGGGACTCCGTGGAGGCCAATTTATGTCACCTCGCCTGGAGATTAATTTGTTCGGAAAAATTTCTCGAACTCGAGGCAGAGATCTGTTGGACGTGTGTGAAGTTGCTCCATCCTGCTGGAACCATGTTCTTTGGTTGTAACCAGGAAAGTTTTGCAGTTGGGGTACGAAAAACTCGTCTAACATCTCCACATAACGCTCTGAATTCACTGTGAGTGTGCGTCCCCTTCCATCTTCAAAAAAGTAAGGGCCGATAATTCCTCGCGCCGACATCGCTGCCCATACGGTGACTTTGGGTGAATGTAGCGGTTTCTGATGTTTTTGTTTTGGGTTGGTTGCACTCCAGTAACGACAATTTTGCTTGTTTACATGCCCATTCAGATGAAAATGGGCTTCATCGAAAAAAAAAATGTTTGTGAACGTTGGAAAGCGCTCAATCATCTGATTTACAAAGGCAAGCCTCTGACCAGCATCTTGAGGCTTCAGTTCTTGCACTAACTGAATTTTGTACGGGTGCAGCTTTAAATCTTTGTGTAAAATGCGGCATAATGAAGATCTGTGCACATTTAAAGCAACAGCACGCTTCCGAATCGAGAGGTTTGGATCATCTCGAATAGACTGAGTAACACTGTCCACGTTTTCGGCTGTTCTTGATGTTCTTGGTCGCCCAGATTTTGGTTTCTCCAGAGTTGACCCAGTCTCTTCAAACTTCTCAACCCATTTTGCAATGAGACGAGTGCTAGGCGCATCATTTAAGTGACGAATATGTCGAATACTGCAGAATTTTCTACGCGCTACAGTCGCCGAATTACCGTTTTTGTAAAACTCACGTACGCACAACGCACGGTCCGCACCAGAGAAACGCTCCATAGCGACTAAATTCCCAAGAGCCAGACTACCGACTGACATACCCCCCGCGCCCCTCAGAATAGTTGCTTTCGCGTAATAAGATAAGCAAATGTGAACTTACTTTTGAGACACCTTGTATAAGGTTAAGGAATGATATTTAAATGATTCATTCTTAATATCACTAAGATATTTTCGTCGGTAAATGTGTCAACCGTTATCGATCGGTACTGGAACGATCAATTTCGTAAATTTTCTGGATTGGATCCTTATTGCATAACTACGTCAAATTATTCATGCAGGAATGTGAGCCCATCGCGCTACGCCCCGGTAATGAGATACGGCGAACATTGGCTCCTTATCAGACGATTACTGGCGATGCGCTACAATAGGTACGTTGTACCATATTGATGGGACACTCGACCAGAATAAATATTACATCATATTGAAAACTAGCTTACACCCGCAGTTCACATGATAGAGACCTGTCTTTTATAGAAAATACTAAGAGTGTATAAGTTAAAGAAGTAGAAATAGTATAAAAATATTATTTTATATTACATGATAGACAGCTTTGTCATATTTAGCCAAATTCAATAAGAACGAGTTGTTTTTCGCATAGGTGCTTGACAAGGTAAATTGTTTTTTGTGCTCTTAAGAGCACCAATTTTATTGTTTATTTATAATGATAGAAAATACTGAGAGTTTTTAAGTTAGACACCAGAGAAATAGTATAAAATATAAGGTTATATTACATGATAGACAGACAGCTTTTGTCATGTTAATAAAAAGTAAGGTAGCCAAATTCGATAACATCGAAATGTTTTTTGCATAGGTGCTTGGCAAGGTAAATTGTTTTTTTTTCGGCGTTAAGAGCACCAATTTTACTGTTTATTTATATTGATAGACAATACTGAGAGTTTTTAAGTTAGACACACGAGAAATAGTATAAAATATTAGGTTATATTACATGACAGACAGCTTTGTCATATTTATAAAAAGTAAGGTAGCCAAATTCAAGAATGACGAATTGTTTTTGGCATAGGTGCTTCACAAGGTAAATGGAGTTTTTGTCGTTAAAGTCACCAATTTTATTGTTTATTTATAATGATAGACAATACTGAGAGTTTTTAAGTTAGACACGAAAAATATTATAAAAATAAAAAATTTATATCACATGATAGACAGCTTTGGTCATGTTTATAAAAAGTAAGGTAGCCAAATTCTATAACAACGAAATGTTTTTTGCATAGTTGTTTCACAAGGTAAATTTTTTGACGGATTTTTTGTCGTTAAGGCAGCAATTTTATTGTTTATTTATATTGATAGACAACACTTAGAGTTTTTAAGTTAGACATGCGAGAAATAGTATAAAAATGAAAGGTTATATTACATGATAGACAGCTTTTGTCATGTTAATATAAAGTAAGGTAGCCATATTCAATAACGAGTTATTTTTTAGATGCTTGACAAGGTAAATAGAATTTTTGTCGTTATAAACACCAATTTTATTGTTTATTGATAATGATAGATACTACTGAAAGTTTTTAAGGTAAATAGATTTTTAGTCGTTAAAAGCACCAATTTTATTGTTTATTTATAATGGTTGAAGTACATTTTAGTAATGTACTGTTCTGTCTCGTCTGGTATTCCTATCGTACACAATTATTCTTAATACTATCAAAAGCAATTAAAGTTAAGGCACGTATCATATTGCAAAATATCAAATAAGCATAAGTTAATAACGATGGAATATTACCGACGTTAAAAAAATACGATTTTATCATAATCTATCAAGGTTACGTTTGGTAGAATTATCTGTACAATAATCAAGATTGATATGCCTACGTGGTTTGTATAATCAAAATTTATATTCAGGTAAGTAATTCTCAAAATAGCTTATGAATAAAAACATGGCTTCTCCGACTCTCATGGTGAAGCTGATAGACCTTCACCACGGTAATATTATGTATAATATTACCGTGCCTTTACCGTCTAACTAATATTTTGTTTTATTTTTACTTAAACTGTGTAAATGCAGAAAACGATAAAAAAACACCTAATTTAGATAATTTGGACAAATTATTTTATTTTATGTACTAGTTTATTACTAGTCACTGTATAGCACTGATTATTTTATCTGTTTTCTTTGCTTTTAAATTACTCGATATCGATATATACCCCATAGTTTTGTTACTAAAACTACCTCTTATGTTAAACGTTTTGGATCATTACCAGTGGGTAGTACTAAAAAAAGAGTGTTACAATGTACATTACGCTTCAATTTGTTATGAACAGACGATATATTCTGTATCATAAATATACTGTATAATATAGTAAGGTATTAGTAAATGATTTACAAATTTGCAGTTACGTGTTGTAAAGCCATCATCGATTGAAAATCTAAAAAGACCACGATATCAGAAAAACATGCGTAGGCGCCGGCCGTTTGTAGGGTTGTGTAGGAATATATACAATTAAAGACGTATGTATGTATTACACCTTACAGATTAGAATACTGTCGCGGTTATACAGACTCTGTATTTATTCGTTTTGCAGAAGAAGGCTGTTCGTGCGTTACACAAATTGGGCCCAAGATATGAAGAGATAAATTCAAAGAATATAAAATAATGACAGTGCATAACCAATAATATATATGAAAATTTAATGTATGTCCAGAAAAATATTGCGAAAATCAGGAAAAAAAATGACTAACGCACTGAATGTTAGCAGTAAAAGTAAACTTGTAGTGCC
This sequence comes from Lasiommata megera, assembly GCA_928268935.1. Taxonomy (NCBI): domain Eukaryota; kingdom Metazoa; phylum Arthropoda; class Insecta; order Lepidoptera; family Nymphalidae; genus Lasiommata; species Lasiommata megera. The sequence continues at coordinate 10,730,544 of OV743323.1, forward strand.
GTTTAGTAAGCTCACGAAATTATTAACTCATTCAAAGTAACATTCATTTCATTGCATACCATGCGAAGTACGTGCTTTGATCCAATATTTAAAATTGTTACATGATAGTATGAGATGGTCAAATGGCGATTTACTTACCTGTGAATATTTGTAGAATGTCTAGTATAATGAATACAGCTGTTGCTATTTATAATATCTGCGTTACAATAGATGCCTAGTTAGCTAGCGTTTAAACAATGGAATTATGATTATCAATCATATTCAATTGTTTGCATAGGTTGTTACAGTCTATTGACGCAAGATCCTACCGTCATTGATGCATGTACGCTCCTATTATAGATGTTTAAAATAGGACGTAACTTTAAGCGAGACATCGGCACTGATTTATTGCAATTGCTTAAACAAACATTAGACTTGGCGAGCTTGTTTTGGCACTGTGGGTCTTATGTTGAGAGGGGCAGAGATCCAGTTTGCTTGTGATTGTGACGGTCAATAGGCGCCGTCGGCGATAGAGTCGCACCCGGCGACCTTGCGCATGCGTCGGTCGTCGCGTCTCCGCCAGGGCTGGTGACCAGTGCTGACCCGGATGGAAAGTCAGTATGTCAACTTCCTGATCTTTTTACGCATGTACACATCCGTTGTGTTCGATAAGCGTTCTATTTTTACTGGCCTAAAAAAAGTTATGAGAGATTTTTGACGACCTTCGTGGCACAGTGTTGAGGATTGTGTTGTAAGCGGGATATCTCGAGTTCGATCTCTGGCAGGTACAGTTAAGAAATTTATCATTTCTGCATTTTGCCCGGTCTGGTGGATGGTATCGGCCGAGTCTAGTTTGCATTCTACTTAGCCAATACGATATAGCGTTCCGGCACGATGCCGCGTAAAAACCAATTAAGAGTATGGGTTTGCCATAATTTTTCATATAGACAGAGACTATCAGTGCTGACTTCGAACTTTATCATGCGAAATTTCACAGATAAGAAATTTATTGGTGTAAATTAGACTGAGATATTTTATTTGCGAGTAACTTTAGAAGTTATAGCTTTCCAAAGTTTTATCGGTTATTCACTATCAAATCCAGTTCCAATTTAGTAGTTAGATAAGAGAGTAAAGTCAACTGTAACTATAGTACGGATTCTCTATTGTTAGCGTTTTGAATAACCGAAATGTGTACCAGATATTCAATACCAATGGGTTTGCTTATGTTTTCTAAAATAAAACCATTTGTGGTGAGTATTCTTCGAATAAAATAATAATTTATTATTAGCAGCCCTAATAAATTAATGGCTTGCTAACTCGCGCTTCGCAGAATGTTAATATAAACGGCGCCGGCGCAGGAAACATCGCACTTTCTAAGCACTAAACCTTTTGGCTATATGAAAGTCAATTGCGGTAGACTTTTCCATATGAATTTTCGTTTAAAACTTAGATCTAATGATAATTCCATTAAAAGAATGTGTCTATATATTGGGATTATCAGTGAAGACTCCGATATTGATATCTTTAACGGTCCTTATAAAAAAATCTGTTTAAACGTGATAAAATTAATAAAGTAAACATTACAACAGAAAGTATTACACCTAACTCCTTTATATTTATATTTCTATAATTTGTTTATATTAAACTTTTCTGGATAATTTGGGAATTTATAATGTCTGAATTTCCTCTATTCTTCCGCGTTAAGCCGTGGCAATTTTTTTTTGTATACAGTACAAGTTAGCCCTTGACGGCAATCTCACCTGATGATAAGTTATTATGCAGCCTAAGATGGTACCAGGCTAACCATTTTTAAGGCGTATGGTAAACCTATACTCCTAATTGGTTACGTGAAATCGTGCCGGAATGCTTAATAGCTTGGCGACACGACTTTGTCGGTAGGGTGGTAACTTGCCATGGCCGAAGCTTCCAACCAGACGAACTTAGTTACTACCGATAAAGACGTGCCGTAAAGCGATTTAGCGTCGCATTACGATGACGCGTAGAAACCGATTATGTATGGGTAACTCGTATTCCCATAACAGTTAAGCCATCGTTTCCTATCTTAGACTGCATCTGTGTATTTAAGGGTTAACTTGAAGGGAAATTAAAAAAATATTAACTCACTCTCTTATTTGTATCCATTGTGAGTAAACCTAAATAATAACTGTATGTTATAATACGATTAAACATTATATGTGAATATAATGTTTAATCGTATTATAACTAGGTCCATTACATAAAACTAGGGCGATGGCATACAAAGAATTTAATGAAACCGAAGAAAATATATTTCCAGCCTCGCGAATAATTCTTGTGGCTGGAAAACAAATATTTGTCCCGGAAAATGTATACGCGCTATTTCTCTTCCTAGGCATTTGGTCTATAAATTTTATATTTTAGTTTATACGACCTATATATAAATATACTATGAACAATCTGAAATACTGAATTATACTACCAAACTTTAGAAATCAAAATTCAAATAGCTTTATTCATGTAAACCTATTACAGGTCTAAGAATCGTTCATATCACATTTTCTATTATTTTTATTCGTGAAGTGATGATGATACTCGTAACTACACTCGCCAACTTTAAACTAAAGATAAGAGGCTTCGAATCGCGCCCAGCTCTAAGAAGGAGCCCACAACAAACTTAGCCGAGTTTTTTGTTATCTAGTCTTTGTGACTCAAGTAGAATCTCGCGTTAAGCAAATGGTAACTACTTTTAAAAATCCGACCTGACCGAATGATGTGACCTCGCGTCACTTCGTGTCATATTGAGTTCCAGACAAGATGTTATGATGTATCTGGAATATATATATATGGTAATCTTTTCGAAACAAAACCTTTACCCAAACAAACATAACACGTGTTTGTTTGGGTAAAGGTTTTAATATAAGAGATTATATTATAGTCCACTTAATTTAATATTTATATTACGCTTATAAACTCTCAATCAAGATACCAGTGCTCTCTTCAACGGAGAGACAACTTCGGTTTTCGAAATTAATGTGAAAAATGAAAAAAAGGGGAAGATGGCGGGAAGATGGAAAAAGAGTGGGAACTAGGCTGCCTGGGTTTTTAGAGTACGTGGCACAAAAGCGGTTGATTTAGATAAGTAGAGAATAATTATTTATGTTAACTCAAAAAGTACCTAGTTGTTTATAGTCAACACATTGAAGATAGTTGGAATTAAAGACTAAGGGGTTATTAATTTCAACCAATCTCTAACACACGTGTGTATCAGCTGTCACAGAACTAACAGCGCAAAAAACTTGGTATGACAGACCAAAGTCCAACCCTCGAGCTCTGTCAGCGTACACGTGGATTTTGAGATGCGTTGTACTTTGGACAATAGCAATTTGATAGCTCCGGATTATTACTACAAATTCCCCAGGACCTCGTGAGTCGTAGTCGAGTATACTAACCGCGGACCAAAGAGGAAGCCAGCCAATAAGTTACAGGACGATATCTATCTCAGAGACAAGAAACACGCCACCTACGATACGCCGAGCTCCAGATTACAACTCCGATACAAATCCGCTCGGTAAACAACGTCTAATCGATTTTGTTTTAACGAATTCATCCCAAAATGAATCTTTCACAAACGGAATAGAGTCTAATAAGCGTTGGAGGCGGATCCGGGAGCTCTCAGAAAAGAGACACCTGGAGGGCCTTAAAACCCCCAGTCCCAGACGCAGGATTATTTTTAAAGCTATGCTATTCCACAAAGTAAATAAGTAGACAGAAGCTAGAATAAACTAATACTGAGTATTTTATTTGCCACTAGCACTGTCCCCGGGTTCGACATATAAGCAGTACTGCCTGTCTTTTTAACGGTCTATCTAAAGTCTGTATCTATATCTATCTATGCTAGTAATAAACCGGAAGAGTTTTTTTTTTCATGAACGTGTGACATCTTGTCAATGAGATTTGAAAAATCTCTGCTTTTTTTAGCCCGATTATCGAGGAAGGTTATATGCTATATTGAAATCACGGTAGGACCCTTAAGAGGTGAGAAAACTGGGTAATAGCTGGTGCAGTTGAAGTGATGTTGTATTGTATTACACACGGGGAAAAATTAGTATAAAAAACTTAGTCATCAATAGGATGGAAGTCGTGTTCTAGAAGTGCGTTATTTCTTAAAAAAATTGTATGGATTTTGGGGATATTTGTTTCCCTGTGTGTTATTAATGTCCTCAAAATCAGACAACAAAATTATGATTAATCTATTGTGGCTATATTAACAGGATTACGCTTTAGATCTTTCATATGGGAAATGCGCATTATTTCGGTATAAACAACACTTCACTTTATTTTATTTTAAGTTAATGACTTAAAACAAAATAAAAAACACTAGAATACTAAATAGAATAATATACTTTAGCATTTGAAATATTGATACACATAATTTACGATCTCGGTATTTAAATCGATATTATATAGGGTTTGTGAGAGATAACGAGACTTAAATACTAGAAAATACTTATTCGCTCAAACCGGTTAACCTAAGTTGGATATCGGAAACCAATTAACTGAAGCAACATAGTATTGGGAATGGCTGGAAAGGTATTATTAACTTTGACATTGCAATCCACGCTAAAATTTTATTTTGCTATTTGTATTACAGTATTGCAGACATCACCAACGCTCCATTTTATCTTACTTGTTATAAAGTGTAAAATGTTTTTATTAAATATCTAAAAAGCGATTTCGTTGATAATACAACTATTGCATTGTCTAATGATGTTGATGATGATGATGATGATGATGTTGATGTTAACTATGAACGTAAACTTAAATTATGAGAGTTTAAATGGCCCGCAACAAGGGCCAGGCAATTGTTTTGTTTCACAAAGTCACTTAGTGCGATATTTCATACCCAAGATTTTTTATAAATAACGTAATCTTTAATACGTCTTTCTATAATCTAAAGTATACCAAAACTTTATAGTTATTTAGTCATATCTCTAAGATAAATACTTCCCCGACCTAAGCGCTCCTCTCCGAAAGAGGAGACCTAAACAAATCCTGACCCGATCAGATGACTACTGACAACATACTCGTACCACCTACCACACAATCCCAAGAAGAAAGACAAGAAGAAGAAGAAGAAGACAAGGTCCCCGCTATCTTACGTCATCCGGACGGGAACTTCATCCACGGCCTCGGAGACGTACGGACCACTCACCGTCCGACCCCCCCCGTTATCCCAAACGTCGCCTAAGCCGAGGTTCGGCCTCAATGGAGGCGCCCTTAGGCAGTCGTTCCCTTAGTTTCTAGTTTTTAGCCCTAGGGCTAAAAATTTCTTCTGGCAGAGCTTTTTTCCGAAGCTCGCCAAACAGCCCGGTTACGCTGTGGCAACCAATAGGGTTTGTACAGCTAATAGACAGTCCGAAAAAAAAATAAGATAAATAATTTTGAGTGTTCGTATGTTATATTCAAAATGGTTTTGCATTGCAAGCACATTGCTAATGAAAAGTCCCCTAGTGGCTTGTGTGAGGTAATTTTCATATTCAAAAGTGTTTGATACAGTTGTATGTTAATTAATCCCGCGCTAGTCTAGTGTGTAACGAAGTGTTATAATTAAAGCACCCTTCAAAAAATGTGATTTTGCAAAGGCGTAGTGCAGCGTCGAGTCGGTATTTCAAAGGATTTGATCGACTTCCTTTACCACAGAAGAACTTAAACTTTTTTCTTTTAATACCGGGCATGTGAGTTAATTTTGAATTTATTTTAAATTTTTATTCTGGGTATTTTATTGTGTTTTTTTTATAATAAAAAAAATTATATATCGCTGAAATAGATTTAACAATGCAAATATATTGTATAAGCTTTTTAACAGCGGCCTCATCCGATTATTTTTTATACTCACGCTCTCCTCATCACTCATGAGTGAGAACTCATATCTTGTCCAAGAGTACTTTCGAGTATATAAATTTAAGTTCAAAACGATCTTTCATCATCATGATTAAACCATTGCCGGCTCACTGCAGAGCACAGGTCTCCTCTCAATATGAGATGGGTTTAGCCATAGTCCACCACGCTGACCATGTGCGGATTGGCAGACTTCACACTTTTTGAGTACACTATGGAGAACTCTCAGGCATGCAGGTTTCTTCGCGTTGTTTTCCTTCACCGTTGAAGCAAGTGAAATTTTAATTGCTTAAAAACGCACATAACTCTTAAAAGTTAGAGGTGCGTGCCCGGGAACAAACCCCCGACCTCTGATACCACTAGGCTATCACAGCTTGTAAACGACCTTTGGAAGATGATTTAGAATATGATAAACTCCACCCCAAATAATCCAGTTGTGTGGAGGCTTATTTAGTCAGTTGGATTTGGACCTTTGGATTTTATATACATGTTAGAAAAAGATTATATTTATATTACTCATATCATGCTTGATAGCGTTTTTTAACCAAATGTTTTATAACACTGTCCCAATAGAACGGGACAAATCGGAGAACGTTAACACAGCCTCCTACGTAAGTGCACGAAACGTTAATTAACCGTTTCTATTCACTTTGATACACACAGCTACGTATGGGAAACCCACTCGTACCTATTGATCATATTCCTTTTGAACGTTTACGCTAATCATCATCGCGCTCAACACAAATTGGAATATCCCTCTAAATCAAAGCCATACAGTATGTATGGCCGTCAGCGCCATACACAGGAACTATCTGCCATTAAAACATACCTTCATTTATCGAAATCTCTTTTTTACTTATCATGCTTTTTAAGTTCATGTTTATACGAGACATGCGCCGATTAAAACGCTTGTTATGCTCTCGTGCGTAAAACGCTAATTTTTAAAACAGAACCGGATGACTGAATAAAAATATATTTGTGTTTATATGTAATTATTATAGTGCATGTAAAATTGGTGCCGATTTTGTGTACTGTGGAGATTTATACCCACTCGTGCTATATTCATAAGCAAGTAAGAGAGGATGAATTTATCAATTACTTAGCTCATCGTCATTATTAACTCACTACTCGATCCAGTACAGGGTGCGGAAAGCCCGCCGCTCTAACGTGGTAGTCTACTATGCTAAAATATATAGTTGAAGGTCCTCAGTTCAATTCCCGGCTCGAGTATGGTCTGGTGGGTGGCTTCAGCCGTGGCTAGTTACCACCCTACCGACAAAGACGTGTCGCCAAGCGATTTAGCGTTCCGGCACAATGTCGTGTAGAAACCAAGGAGTATGGGCTTACCATACCCCTAACAAGTTAGCCCGCTACCATCTTAGACCATCACTGACCATCAGGTGAGGTTGCCGTCAAGGACTAACTTGTAGTGGAAAAAAAAATATTACTAGTTGCTTGCAGGCGATTGAACTCGGTCCCCTGAAAGTTAGACAAAAGTTTTAACCACTAAGCTATCACCGCTTACTAAACTTACTGCTATCTTTTTAATTAAGGTTGATTTTAATGAGAGTTTTAAACATATACAATTTTAGTGAACAGAAGCTGTAAACAGACGCTTTTGCATAACCTTCCACGGAAATTAACATTTTTTGAATGCTTATTCTCTTGAAACAAAACGTACCTCGTTTTCATTCTGCAAACAGCATTGAAATTTTGCTTCTACTTACTTATATAACGCGCGGGCAAAATATTGTTGGAGGAGGAGTTATTTTTAATTAGAACTGTAGATGTTGTGCTAATTTATATAATTATGGAATTGAGGTTAAAAGTTGGAATTTATCTACGTGGTTTTAATGTCTAGCCATGTCTAGCCTATCTTACTTCTTGTTTATTTTATTCTGCAGTATCCGAGTTTGTTTCGGTTTTTTTTTTCGTGGATAAATTTATCTTAGCGTAACATTGATATAAGCTATCCTTTTGCCAAAAATCTGTTTTTAACCCACGAAATTATAATAACACGCCAAGAATTCGGAACCTTGCCTAAAGGGACTCCTATTAATAATATATTTTAGGTATGATGTTAAATATTTATTTATTTTTTAAGATTTTTAGTTTTAGGTTAATCTAAGTTTTATTTTAAGTTATATATGTATACCTAACAACTAATTGTCACGAAATAAATTTTACGTAATAGACACGCCGAGGATGCAAGTTTTATATGAATACATCAATATCGATGTGCCGAATACATATAAAAAACGAACAAACAGACACTCTTCCTATTCGTAATAATAGCATAGATGGATATATTAGAACTTGACAACGGCCTCATTCGATGGTTACCTGTAGGTAAGTAAGCTAACTTTGAAGAGGTATGGTTTATGGCAGTTTATTACATTCGTATTTACACATCCTTACCGTTGCGATGGTCTCTAAACTTTGGAAATATACCAACCCATATTGGAAGAGAATGTGTGATATACCTCATGGGTTTGAACTTCTAACTTTTGATGAAACTTCTTTGTCGGTACGTCAATAACTAGGCAAAATCGAAGCCTCCCACAAAACCCGATAAGAGAACAATCCCAAATTTCCGTGTGGGTTTTAAAGTCAACATATGCTGAGAAAATTCAAATTCAAATAATCTTTATTCAAATAGTCATTTAAAAGGCACTTTTGACGCCCCAAAATTTACCTAGTAGTGATTACTACATTCGTGAACTTAAAACTAAAGCTATGAGGGTTCCAAACGCGCCCTGGTCTAAGAAGAAGCCCACAACAAACTTAGCCGAGTTTTTTTTGTTATCACCATCTCACATAGTCAATAATAAATTATAGTATCTATGGAGATAGAGCAATTCACAGCCAAGCTTTTTTATCGGTTATATAATCCTTAATATCGTAATATGATTTTTCTATAAGCTAATCGATCGAATCGATGATCCGTTACTCAGTGACTTGGGAACCCGCACAGCAAACACACTTGCGTATTTATAACATTACAGCAATTTACAGTACGCGCCGTTCCCACCCGGGGGACAGAGGGGATGCTGTCATCAATCGTAAACGTGCTCGAGTTAGACGCGGGGTGATTAACGCGCCTGTGACGTATGTCTATAGCAAGTGTGCGTGATTATATTAATTGTGTGAATTTACTAGTGCACGTTGTTCCAAATTCAGACGTAATCAATTCAGTCAAACGGGCTGGGCGACATGCGGTACGGTGCAGAATCAATTTAGTACTTCTATGAGTTACATCTACAGACAAAATACAGCCGCACTGCTATAATAAACGCAGTTTATTATCTTTTGCGATTGCGTTGCGTCGAAATAAATGAAAAAAAAAAAGCTTCATTGGTATTTTTCGGTTGTAGTTAGATGAGTCATTGATATCCACAGATTATATATATGTATACACATTTTTTCATACACTACAAGTTTGCCCTTGACGGCTATCTCACCTGGCGGTTAACCTATTTTTTCTCACCTGTTAGGAGTGTGGTAAACCCAAGCTCCTAATAATTGGTTTCTACGCGAAATCGTGCCGGAACGTTAACTCGCTTTGCGACACGTCTTTGTCGGTAGGGTGTTAACTAGCCACGGCCGAAGTCTCCCGCCAGACCAGACTCGAACCGGGAATCGAACCCAAGACCACGCCACGGAGGTCGTCAAAATGTTGGGGTTATGAGTTTGACAGATATACTTATCGGCTTCTAAGTGTCATCGTAACATAACGCTAAATCGTATCGTTGCATGTCTTTCCCGCCAAAGAAAACTGTAATAAGCCAAATTGCCTCTGCTAGTGTTCGAACCCGGGAACTTTCAATGGAAAGACAAACAGCTAAAAATTGTATGCACGCAAATTGTTTTTTACGCTTCCTTGAAGGAACAGTGTGACCAGTAGACAGTATGATTTTGAACATACAGACATGTTGGTAGTTTTTTTTAAGTAACCTTTAGGACTACGCTGGATGACTCCGACTGACTCAATACAAAGACAATGTTCAATATGAGAATATTTATATAAAAATAAAAATCACGTCTCACACATTCGTCTTATTTATTGGACTCGAAGGCAAAAGGCGATATATTTTATACGCTTTATTGTTCATTCATGAGACAAGGCCAATAACGTGATAGGTACGCTGCTTAGTACCTACTTACCTGTATTGTTGACTTAGTAAGTGCCATTATTTGGATTGCATTTGAATATACATGCACGTGGAAGGGCAAAAGAGTAGAGGAAGACCGAAGAAGAGATGGATGGATTGTGTAAAAGAAGATTTGCGGCTAAAAGGTGAGGGTAGTGAGGTGACGGCTGATAGAAGTGAATGATAGAAGAAGAAGACGTGTTGTACCGATCCCACATAATGTGGGATAAGGGCAAGAGAAATCTTCTTTCTCTTGCTCTTGATTTGAATTGCAAACAATGTCTGCAACTTAAATTGTATAAAGAACAAAATTAAAAAAAGAAATCCTATCATATGTTTACTCAATATCAATTTATTCCAAATCAAAAAAATATAATAAATATAAGACATCCCGTTCGTCCGTGATACTATTTTTGAATAATTGTAACGGTAGCTCAGTAGTCTGTTTTTATTTACGCAACGTAGTCTTGTTCCTTTATCAATCACACCCAATCGAGAACGCGGGTAAACTTTAGAAGCAGCTAACAAGCCAGGATCTCTCGCTCTTTAGCTGCTTCTAAATTAGCAGTCAAGAAACCTGAGCTTCAACACAACAGCCCTCCAACATCGCCTATATTATGTTCTTTACTTAATATAAGAGTTCACTGTGCTACGCCAGTGTTTATTCAACGATATTTGTTGTAACAGCTGCTATAAAAGGCTTAATAAAACAAATCCAGGTTAAAATACTACTAACCTACTAAAAAGCTATGATAGCCTAGTAAGCCTAGTGGTTAGGGAGTCCGCTTCCAATCAGAGGTCGGGGGTTCGATTCCGGTCACACACCCCAAAATTTTCCGAGTTACGTGCGTTTTATATGCAATTAAAATATCATTTGGTTCAACGGTGAAAGAAACCTGCATGCCTGAGAGTTCTCAACAATGTTCTCAAAGCCATGTGAAGTCTGTCAATCCGCACTTGGCCAGCGTGGCGGATTATGGCCACTTACATTGAGAGGAGACCCGTTCTCTGTAGTGAGTTGCCAATGGGTTGATCATGATGATGATGATGAACCTACTAAAGTAGTGAAAACACACCTAAATTTGTATATAATGCCAAAATGTACAAAATATAGGCAGGGCTTCAGAACTATAAGTTACTGAGAAAATGCATTTCAATGAGTTTTTGAGACATTTCGAACCTACGAAACTTCCCCCCAGCGAACGATTTCAGTTCTCCGGTGATAAATTTCCATAATATTAACATACCCACCTACCTACGGCGGCACTTCGTGATAATTATGCGTAAAGCATATATTCTTGGCAGTTGGACTAGATATGTTAATACATATCTAGCTAGCAGTCAATTGATAAATACACACATAGCACTTTAATAAAAAATTACGTTTCTTATTTTTTTGAGTTTCAAAACAGTTTCTATCTTTTCATTGCAGTAAACTTAAGTTTAGACTGTTTTCTTATCGTCATGTTGAATAAAATTATTCGGCATGCTTACATTTTCTATACCATAAAACTGTATATCTGTTTTCTACAAAGTTTTTACCCAGCCCAGATTTAACAGGATTTTCTTGCAGGCTTAAGTTTTTGACCTCAATTTATGAAGTTCCAGTATTTACATAAAACTTTCAGATAGAGTCGTTAGCAAACTTCTAGATGAACTCGTTTACGGTGAACTTTTTAAAATGGATTCTAGTCTTTAGATAGAACGTGACTATTCATTCAAATGTTATAATTAAATATAACTTTACGCATTGTTTATTTGTACGACCTCCGTGGCATTTTAAAGTTGGAGGTCCCGGGTTCGATTCCCGGCTCGAGTCTGGTCTGGTGGGAGGCTACGGCCGTGGCTAGGTACCACCTTACCGACAAAGACGTGTCGCCAAGCGATTTAGCGTTCCGGCACGATGTCGCGTAGAAACCAATTAGGGGCGTGGGTTTACCGTCCTAACAGGTCAGCCCGCTACCATCCTAGACAGCATAATCACTTACCACCAGGTGAGATAGCAGTCAAGGGCTAACTTGTAGTGTGTAAAAAAAAAATTAAATTCTTGAAGTCAACTGAACCAATGGACGTTCAATCCATCCACTGGTCTTAGGTGTCTTGGAATGACTTTCATACTGAATGTTAAACGTGGTATTAGAAGATGGCCCTACGCACTTTTTTCAGTGTAATCTGATTCTTCTACGGATTTAATCATTTTTGATTTAATAACTCGCTCAAGCATAGCTTCCATTTTTGGCTTTATTATATGGGCCACTAAGTTTGCACTATAGTTTTAGCCTATGACTGACTTTAGTTGGTAACAAACCTACAGTCTAAGAATCAGAATACCTAATGCTTATTTTATGGACCACTAATAGTTTGCACTATAGTTTTAGCCTATGACTGAGTTTAATTGGTAACAAACCTACAGTCTAAGAATTAGAATACCTAAGGCTAATTATATGGGCCACTAAGTTTGCACTATAGTTTTAGCCTATGACTGACTTTCATTGGTAACAAACCTACAGTCTAAGAACTAGAATGCCTAATGTTAATTATATGGGCCACTTATAGTTTGCACTATAGTTTTAGCCTATGTCTGAGTTTAATTGGTAACAAACCTACAGTCTAAGAATTAGAATACCTAATACTAATAATATGGGCCACTAATAGTTTGCACTATAGTTTTAGCCTATGACTGAGTTTAATTGGTAACAAACCTACAGTCTAAGAATTAGAATACCTAATGCTAATAATATGGGCCACTAATAGTTTGCACTATAGTTTTAGCCTATGACTGACTTTAATTGGTAACAAACCTACAGTCTAAGAATTAGAATACCTAATGCTACTTGGGAGGTATTTTAATTTTTATTGATAGGTAGTAATATTTGATATCTTAATTCGTATAACTTAGCTCGTATAACGCGGTCATTGGTCATTTCATAATGTTCCGTGTGTTTACGATCGAAATTTTATTCAGGTAAACATATATTAAGGTAAAGCAGGTATATTATTAAATATTTAAGCTCGTCATCAACATCATCATCTTGGGCACATGCTTTTTTGTAGAAGAGAATACACCCAATATAGTTCTTAAATGTACTGCTTCAATGCGGCCTTAACCCTTTTTATAAATCTTTTAGTCATAATAATCAGTAAAGTATAGTGGAAGCGGTGATAGCCTAGTGGTTAGGGCATCAGCCTCCTAATCAGAGGTCGGCGGTTTGAATCCGGGCACGCACCTCTAACCTTTCGGAGTTATGTGCGTTTAAAAAAAAAAATTAAAATATCCCTTGCTTTAACGGTGAAGGAAAACGTCGTGAGGAAATCTGCACGTCTGAGAGTTCTCCATAATGTTCTCCTAGGTGTGTGGTGGACTATGGCCAAACCCTTCTCATATTGAGAGGAGACCCGTGCTCTGTAGTGAGCCGGTAATGGGTTGATCATGATGATGATGATGTATAGTGCTCTCCAAGGCAAGATTAACTCTCTAAATCCTGGCTGATACTGATAATATATTGACAGGAAACCCCAATAATTTGGCTTTACGATAGTGATCTAACAAATTTAAGTCAACGCCTGCCCCAGAAAAACATTACAGATATACCAAAACAGATATTTTATAAACATTATTATTGTTTTGAACTCTATTTTCTAAAGCGTACCTATTTTAAGTTGCATTTAGCTACTTATTACTAATTATTGATGAAAAACATCGCTGACATGCACGCCTGTTTAATATATCAATGTTAAAATACGAGCCACAGTAGTACTTATCGACTTATGCCTTGAAATTTACATTCTGCCCTCGCCTCCCCTCACCCCAAAACCACTTTAGAAGAGGGATCCGCGAGAGCAAGCGACGAAGTGATTTTTAAGCTTTATTTACACATGAATAAGTCGATTAGCTTGGTTTTATGGCGGTTTCCATTTACGGTTTTACTGGTACCACCGAAATGAAGAGCTTATTTCATTGCAAATGTTACTTAGCTAACATGGAGTGTATTATTATACTACATATCTAGATAATTAAATGGACGACAAATCTAAAGGGAGAAATGACCAGTTTTTTATCACAGATACAAGGCATATACTTACTGATAATTATGACCGGTTATGACATTTCATCGAACAAAGGTTGGAGCTAAACAAATTGGGTTAAAATTAGCATTCGACTAAAATATGTGATTTAGTGTAAGAACTACTTATCCAACGACACTTTTTGAAGACTGACAAAACTATAAAAATTCTAATTCAAAAATGTTTTACCTGTAAACCATAGCATTCATATTATATTTTATTTTGTTTTAATCATTTTATTTCTGGTAATGGCGATAACTACATTCGTTCACTTAAAACTGAGGCTACGATACGAGGGTTAAAAACGTGCCCAGATCTCAGCAGAAGACCACATCAAACATAGCCCATTATGTAAGCTTACGAAGTCCGAGCAATTCATACGTATGCCTTTTTGCCGTTTATATAATCTTTCATATAAATCAAATCAATTCAAAAATAGCTTGTTTCATTATTTCTATTCGTGAAGTGTCGGGGATAACGACACTCGCCAACTTAAAACTAAAGATGAGAGGGTTAAAATCGCGTCCAGGTCTAAGAAACCCACAACAAACTTAGCCGGTTTTTTTTTATCTTATATATTAGTATTTATTTGCACACGTTTTAAGAAAAATCTATAATTAGTTTACCCAATATGCTTTTAGCGTAGATAAAACTCGCATATTTTATTGAACTTTACAGACCTTGTTGATATTGAGCTACCTATAATCCTTAAAGGGATTAACGATGTACGTCATCACTGTTCCCCTTTTTTATTAAAGCGGACTTTTTATTAAAAAATATAAATTGGTTATAGGAATTTTCCGCGTTATGCCAATAGCAGGCGTTTTAGTCAGACGAGGGAACATCGCTATTTGAGTGGTAGAGGTCTAAACCGTACAGTCAGCCACATAACATTGTGTTTCGAAAAAATATTAATTTGTAGCATCTCTTTTAACAAATTAACTTCTTTATTTTTATTTAAATTAAATCACCTTCTAAGTTTGTTTAAAGAAGAGCTTACTAATTTTTTGCCCTTAGGCTTAAAAGCCAAAGACTACTTTTTTCTGTTTCTCGCAGAAATACGAAAGTGCCGACATGACTTGTGAGTTATGCATTAATTAATTACTAATAAATTTTAGGAAACTGGTAGTTTTATTGTAACATCATTACTTCCATGTAATTATGAATCCGATTGCACGATTAACTTAATTATTCTTAACACGAATAAACTAATATCAATAACATTTCAGATAAAGTTAAATGTAGAATAATATATACATACATCCAGGGAAAGGAAAGAATTAAAGGATACCGGACAAAAAAAGGAGTGCATCGAGTTTTAAAAAAATTACAAAAGAAAATGTCGATGTATTACGATTGGCATGATAATGTGGCTTAATGAGAAAACATAACTGGAAATGACATTTGCAATCTCATCGTTAGCAAGTAAATAATATGCTAATCTAGAAGATGGCAGTAGAATAACTTATTGCTAATTGGCCCCGACACAGTTTGAGTACTCCGGTCTTGATAACTAGCTGAGCGACTTCGAAGCATATTAAATTCTAGGGCCTACCTAAAACAGCTAGCAGATTCGACAAGCAGACGATTATAATCGCGTCGGAGATTACGTTGATCACAATCTTAACAGTATCGTAAAATAATCAAAATTTTTACGTAATTTATCTACGAAACCAAACGTAAAATAACCCAATGAGTGTAGTGTAACTATTTTAGGAGACCTTTTGTCTAGTAGGTGGATATTATTACGCTAAAGATGAAATCTAGGAGTCTGACGTAAATAAAGCTTTCTACTATGAGTTAGCTCTTGTCTCCATGAAATGAAGGGCTAAGATACGGCAGGGATAAGGGCAACTGACTGACCTGTAGGTAGATATCCCTGCCTATATTAAACCAATACTCCAATTCAGTTTCTTCGTCAAGTATAGTAAATATAAATCTATATATGTATTTAGGCGAGAGGCCGTTCACCAACCAGATGGACAGACCAGCTGAGGGAATCTACTAAGTGCAAATTTCACACAATAGCGAGACTAGCGTCCGATAGAAGCCGGTGGAAACAAATAATCCGCACGAGGTTGCAAGGACTCCACCAGGACCACGATCTTCAGTAATGAAGAAACGACTAGAGAGAGACAGAGACATGTGTTTAAAATTTTCGTGTCACAGTCTTCGTATTCAAACTTCACCGAAATGGCTTGACCCACTTTTACTAAAATTTTTGTGTAGTACCCAAGTTTTATTTATTGAATGTTTTTATTTATTTTTTGTATTTGGCACTAAAAATACCTATGACCCCAATTTTTCCCCTCCTACCTCCACCATCCCAATTTTTAATTGCGATTTTAGTATTCTTGTATTTACGCTATCGGCAGAACAACGTTTGCCTGATCAGCTAATAAACTACATATACCAAGGCTGATTTACTTTGAGTTTCTGGAACTCTAATCAGCTCAATGAGTAGATTTCCAGAAACTTTGAGTTATAACAATTTACTGATAACATGCTTGATACGATTATAAGGTAAGTTATGTGCTGAACTGTATACCCATTATCAATGTGATGAAGCGATGGGGTGCGAAGTGTGGACAGCAAACTAATGGGATTTGACCCTCAGGAAATTCGATTGCTCGTACTCAATGGCCTATCTATTGTAGGCCTATTAGGTTTTGATGATATATTCCGGTTAGGTAAAACGAGAATAGACAAATTTATATAGTGAGTTGTTTCTAATGTCAATAGTAGATTTTTTGTTATTGAACTTTTTATACAGACTAGGTACTTTTCAGTCAGAGAAGAACAATTTTTTTTATTACATATCAAATTATATTTTTAATATTTTTAGGCTGAGATAGGGCGTACTTAGTTCAACCAAAATTAGTGTTAAAACGAGACTGTCGGACACAAAATTTGGTCTCATTTGAACTGTTTCTTAAGTCCAAGGTAAAACTAAGTTTTAAAAATATCAACCAATTTTTTTTAATTAAGAGATTTGTATACCATAGACAACAAGTACTGTTTGATTGTCTTTTTTATCAAAGATCATCATGATTAGCAATTATTCGGTCATAGTACACGATCATATATACGTTTCCTTTTGATACGTGCTGTATTATTCTTTACGTTGGCAGATGTGCAAGCAGACAATACAAAGATAATTAATTATTATTAGATCTAATTGATTCTAAAAATATTTAAACTACAATTTTACTTTACAAATTAATACTTTTTAGAATAAGGCGCTTCGCATAACTATGTTTGAACTTCAATCAGGCACTACCTGTGCCTGATTGAAGTTCAAACATCTTATTTACTCATCATATTTATTACGGTTTTATAAATATTAAATCCCATATTTAATATGATTAACTGTTAATCGAATTCATAGAACAAAACATTCAGAAAATATAATCCAATAACTCCGTAAAACTTTGTTAAAAACCTTAATTTCTACTCTAATAAATATACTTTTTTCTCACATAGATTGTTAACCAAAATGTTGAACGATTTAAAAACTTCAAGGCAGACAAAACCTGCTCATTAGTTCATTGTTCTTTGACGTTTTGTATTTACATTCGAAAATAATGGAGGCAAAAATATTTTGACTTTTGTCGTAGTTACAATTAGACCTGAGCACGCAATCATTTGCTCCTGTGAGCAAATTGAATGTTTCTTACGAGCGAGTCATGCGATCGTTTCTCAAAGTATATTAACCTGTGAAAATCGTGTGCCTGTAAATATTAACAGGAACACGATACAGGTAAGATTATATATTGACATTTAACAATATTGTATTATATGTAATGTGCAGTGGGTCTGTTTGTTTGTTTGTTTGTTTGTAACTTGACGACTCAAATTCTACCGATATTGACTGTGTATTTTTCGTAGAAATAGATATCGTCCTGGAGAAAGACATAGTTTTAAGTTTAAATGTGAATAGTTCCCGCGTTTAAAAAAAATAAACGTAGACGAATAGTCTTATATAACGTGGCCATTTTGGATTTTAAAGATTGTGTTCTGACTCTTTTTACTTATATATGCTATCTCACTCAACGGTAAAGATAAAGTTTTAAAAGCTATCTAGTTTTCAAAATTGGTGTGCCAGGTTCACTAGCTAACCTATTAATCGTTAGACCTAAAAATAACACAAAAAAGTTATTAACATTTTAATCACTATTCTGTGTTAGAAAACCAAACAAAAAACATATTTTGAGGGTTTCATTTTTCATTACGCCGCTGGATATTTCGCTTTGACATTTCATATTCACAGTTCAAAAGAACACGGGATGTTTTGATTTTTGTTTCGTAGAAACAATTTCGTCCGAGCACGCAACCATTTGTCTAAGTTAACAAATCGATTGTTTCTACCACAAGTGTTACCTTCCGAATGAGTTTAACAATCGTTTTTTAAAGTGAGACAACCTACATACTTTCAAACCTATGTAGTAGGTAGTAATATACTTTTTTTTTTCGGACTGTCTATTAGCTGTACAAACCCTATTGGTTGCTACAGCGTAACCGGGCTGTTTGGCGATCTTTGGAAAGAAGCTCTGCCAGAAGAAATTTTGAGCCCTAGGGCTCGAAGAAACTAAGCGAACGACTGCCTAAGGGCACCTCCTTTGAGGCCGAACCTCGGCTTAGGCAACGTTTGGGATAACGGGGGGGTCGGACGGTGAGTGGTCCGTACGTCTCCGAGGCCGTGGATGGAGCCCACGTCCGGATGACGTAAGATAGCGGGGACCTCGTCTTCGCCGGCGAAGACGGTGTGTAGCGTATGATTGTGTGGTAGGTGGTACAAGTGTGTTGTCAGTAGTCATCTGATCGTCAGGGTCATGAAGGATATGTTTAGGTCTCCTCTTTCGGAGAGGAGCGCTTAGGTCAGGGGAGTAAAAAAAAGCCGCAACTACGAGAGGGTTGGGGTGTCGGATTGATTAGTAGTATACTACTAGATAGCTACTACCTAGTTATATATAATACACGCTGATGCCCGCGACTTCGTCTGCGTTGAGTTAGTGTGTGTGAAAGTGTGTTTGTTTGTCTTCCAATCACGAAGCAATTGATTACTAAACCGATGCCCGTGGTATAATTACAGAATAAACATTAAATCTGCTTTCTAACAAAAAAAAAGAATGAGTTAAATCGGATTACGCGTTAATGAATTACAACTAAATACACATTTTGTCTTTCATCCCCTCTCCCAAGGGAACTGTGCTGAATTCCGGGATAAAAATTATTCTATATGTTGAAGCGGAGTATCAGCTACTCCTATACCAAATTTCATTCAAATCCATACTGTAGTTTCGGCGTGATGCGAGGCCAAGATACAGACAGACAGACAGACAGACAAAAAATAAACTTGAATTGTTTTGGGCTCAGTATCGATAGTTCTAGAAAGCATCCTCCTAAAAATTTAATGGACAGAAATCGTCCTGTTACAGTTTTATTATGTAATACATTATCAGTAGTGGTAATGTGGGTTCTAAAAGTGTTGAGATAGGTATATGATGTCGTTGAGGCTTTTGTTTTTACGCATTATAGTTTTAATTATGTACCTACTCTTCAATCTTCTTGCGGTACAAGATGTGGTCAAGACTATTAAATTGAATACAATGGGAACGACTTAAGCAAACCAAAACCGATTCGTGAGCCCTTATTTTGTTTGTTTTGTTAATGGACGGAAAAATGGAAGATTGCAGACGCCGAGGAAGACAGAGGATAGAAGACAAAGATGGATAGAGTTTTTATAATTTGACAGTCACTTTTTATTGCACCTTCTCATTTTCTTTATTTTTTTCTACCGCCTATTACATGCGACCATTTTTACGTAAGTACACCAGTGTAGTGAAGCTTTTACTTAAAAAAAACAGTAAAACCCCCATGGCATTGGGGTGTACTCGTACATATAAGTATATTCCTTTACGCGGTTTTCGGATTTGGAGCTGGGAACTAACCCTGCTGGTGCACTGCGGTTTACGTCATTGAATTTTATGTAAAGACTGCCGGGATTTACAGGATTTATAGAATTAATCCCGATATGGAAGAATAACAAGTACCATGGCTTCAAATATCTAAGCAATATTAACATATGTTCGTTTTAAAAAAAGAAACGTTATAAAAGTATATAAATCTATTTGTATTAAATAATTATACTACTTTACACACCTTAGCTGATGTTAATTTATTCTATAGTATATATTTTTTAAATATACCTTCAAATATTTTGCTTATTACGCTGTAATATCTTAGTTGGGTAACATTTAAAATTAACAACTCTATACAATTTTTTTTAAATACAACAAGTTAGACGGAAAGTGATGATGCAGTTTAAGATGGTAGCGGGCTCTAAGCGGGCGGGGTAATCTGTTAGGGGTAAAATGTGTCTGAAAAAATAAGAGTATATAGCACAGAGAAGCTGTTTATATGTAGTATTTTAATCAGTGAAATAGTTACAAAATATACCTAGTAGGTGAGATAGGTGCATGCGTTAATGGTGCTATCATAAAGAGAAAGGTTGTCAGATCCAATTAACAAATACATAGGTACATTTCAATTCTAGTACACAATATAAAATAGGCACGGCATGTATGTGATATACAGACAGGTACGTCTAGGCGAAGCGACAGGCTATTCATCAATTGTTGCTTCGCCGAGCAAGTAGAACACCAAACATATCTACACTATGTTATCAGACGATTGATATCAGTAACTCACTGATTACCCACACCCAAAGTTGCGGAGCGAAAACGTGTTACACCAAGCACTAGCTAATAATATTATGCATACAAAACTTTTGAAGCGGTGATAGCCCAGTGGTTAGGGCGTCAGCCTCCTAATCAGAGGTCGGCGGTTCGAATCCGGACACGCACCTCTAACTTTTCGAAGTTATGTGCGTTTTTTAAGCAATTAAAATATTACTCGCTTCAACGGTGAAGGAAAACATCGTGAGGAAACCTGCAAGTTTGAGAGTTCTCCATAATGTTCTTAAAGGCGTGTGAAAAAGATCTGAGATCAGTCAAAAAACAAAACACAAATGCTTACAAAATCAAAAAGATAAAAGGGTTTAAAGTTATGCGTTAAAAGAAGTGCGTATACTTCTCAATATCATGCTGTATTTTTATGTTACGAGTCCAATAATGTGGGTGGAAAGCTCGGCACGGGGTGTCCAAAAACATCCCAGTAAACTTTCAAGATAACTTCATTAAGCCGCGTGACCCAGCAACTAATGTGATTTGACCCCACTCCATTGTTCCTCCGCATCGAAACTAATTACCGAGCCCTTCGAGGATGGAGAACAAAGCTGGGTTGTAATCTTGTATGTACGTATCCATCTCGTGTAATGGACGAGGGCCGCATGTGCCTAGCTTTGCTTGTCTTTTAATGCGCACCTATTTTTTTATACCTACCATTGTTAGCTTGAAGCCGGGGAGGGAAAATTGTACAGTAATGAGTCGGAGCTGCAGCTGTATAACATATAATCTATAATAGTGTAAGAGACCACCATTAAAATTAGTATAGTTCAATTCGGGAGATAAAAAAAAATATCACCTTGAAAACTTTCTATTCACAATCTTACTTAGTTTTCTATGTTATAAATATATATACAGCAACAACGTTAATATAAATTAAGACCTAGGATTATTGATCATCATCATGATCAACCCATTACCGGCTCACTACAGAGCACGGGTCTCCTCTCAGTATGAGAAGGGTTCGGCCATAGTCCACCACGCTGGCCATGTGCGGATTGGCAGACTTACACGCCTTTGAGAACATTATGGAGAACTCTCAGGCGTGCAGGTTTCCTCACGATGTTTTCCTTCACCGTTGAAGCATGTGATATTTTAATTGTTTAAAAACGCACGTAACTCCGAAAAGTTAGAGGTGCGTGCCCGGATTCGAACCGCAGAACTCTGATTAAGAGGCTGACGCCCTAACCACTAGGCTATTACAGCTACGATTATTACCCGTAGCTAAATATCGCGATCAACATTTTGACGAACAGAGTACCTATTTATACGATACTTATTAGTTCTAAAGTAAAAAATCTAGTTTTACTTTAATTATATTTACATTTTTTGCATAAGGACCGATCCCTCCAAATGGTGTAAATCTAACCTACTCGTACTTCATTGTAATTTGTTTAGAAGTCATCTGTCAAAATTTTCAATCACAGAAATGGTTTAACTTTAGTTGTAGATTTCGATAAAAACATTGGCAATTGGTAAAATGCACCGAACATCGTTAACTCTAAAGTAGATTTAGCGTATTGAACCTTTGCAAACATGGCTTACTTTCATTTAATTGAGGCTTGTTACTAAGCAAAGACAAAATATTAATAAGCCATTCCAACTATAAGCCTAGCAATCAAGAAGGATAGCGAGCCACTTGTCGATCTTGTTTATTGATATCTTGTAAATATATGGATAGCGAATCTACACGGTACATATCTTGGGAGTAGGTTGTATTTTTGAACAATGTTCTATGTATGTTCCAATCCTATAGATCCTATAGACTTCTATAGATTGGACTCGCCAAACAGCCCGGTTACTTCGCCAAACAGAACAGCCCAGTTACGCTGTCGCAACCAATAGGGTTAGCAAAGCAAACAATTAGTCCGAAAAATTAAAATATAGATTGGAATATAAATATTAATTAAAAAATTGTTAAAAAAAAAACAAATTTCTCGCTAAAAATTATTAATATAAATAAATGGCCCTGTATTTAATCAATAGCAAATGAAGCGAACGTATCTAGGACTATAAGTAGGATAAAAAGAGGGTGGCAGAATTTATCCCTGTCAAGAGACGACGCGTAGCCTGGGGGACCTGAGCGACAAGATTCGCCGCATTGTAGCACTTCGGAAAAAAACCATTTCGAGGATATTCGGCACACGGAATATTATGCTGGTGCAAATTTTTAATAATCTATACAAATATTTTCGCTCGAAAAGAGCTTTTTATGTTGGGTTATATTGTCGTCACAAAAAGCGTAATAACACTCGTCCTGAATTGAAAAAAGTAGAATTATCTTTCCAGTGATAAGCTTTTTTTATACACTACAAGTTAACCCTTGACGGCTATTTCACCTGGTGGTAAGCAATAAGGCAGTCTAGGATGCTAGCAGACTAACCTGTTAGGGTTATGGTATACCCACACTCCTAATTGGTTTTGGTCCTTTGCGACACGTCTTTATCGGAAACTAGCCACGGCCGTAGCCTCCCATCAGACCAAACTCGAGCTGGAAATCCAACCCAGGACCTCCAGTTTTATAATGCGACAGCGCAAGCACTGCGCCACGGAGATCGTCAAAAATAAAAATAATGGACGCCATGAGGACAGTGCTATAAGCATAGTGATATTTTTGGAAGAAAGGTCTTCAATTTAACTGGCGTATTTAACAAGTAGCATTTGTTTGTCGTGTAATCGACTTTTTACAGTAAAGAATACGCCATTTTGCTATAGGTTTTGACATTTTAGATGTCTACTCATTAATAGAATGTTTTGTGGTTGGAATTTTGCACGATTAATTTAAATTTAGGTGCCTTTTATGGTGTTTGTTAAGTTAATTTTGAATTTTTTTGTTTTTAAACTAAAAGTGGTAAAAATGTGCATTTTATTATTTATTAGAAATTTTACCCAAACGAATTTACGAGCAAAACAAAAGAAATAGGTACGTTAGGTTTATTGCACATAAATTTAGCAAACTCACTACATTGTTAATAGTTAGGTGGGTACTTGTACTGTAAGGTACAACGTCTCAAGAGAGACACTACCCTGTCTGTGTACAGCGGTTCCTAAACTTTATATCGAACTTCTATTACATTATTGTATTGGAAGGAAAAGACAAAGGAAGTTTCTACCCGATCGTATATTGAGTTATTAACTTCATATTACAGTGGCTAAATGCTATTATCAAAAAGGGGTCGCAGGTGGAGGAAATAGTATTGTAATAGTTCATTTTTACTTTCGTAGTGTAGATTTATTTTGACATTCTAAACGCTTTGTTGGTTATGACCGACTGATCTTTTGTTTTATATCCTACAAGTTAGCCCTTGACGGCAATCTCACCTGATGGTAAGTGATGATGCAGTCTAAGATGGTAGCGGGCTAACCCATACTCCTAATTGGTTTCTACGCGACAGCGAGCCGGAACGCTAAAACGGTTGGCGACACGTCTTTTTTGGTAGGGTGATAACTAGCTACGGCCAAAGCCTCCCACCAGATCAGACTCGAGCCATCCAATCGAATCCAGGATCTCCAACTTTAGAATGCGACAAAGCACGAGCGTCGCCACTCATTCATATTCAATTCATTATCGCAAGACTAGGTATTATTAATATAATGTGTATCGGTATTTCTCACCGTCTCAAATAGTGGGGGTTTACCTTGGAACATCCCAACTTCTATCAATCCTTTTGTCTCAAACTTTACATTCTTCAACGTTACTCTCGCCTGGAGACACTTTTAAAATATACATTAGTAACTAATTAATATGCACTAAAATTATCTACGCTTTAGCTCGGACAAACCTCGGGGATAAAAGACATACGTATTATACCCTAGTGAATAAAATACACACCATTTCCATGCTGAAATACCATTTTTATATATCTCGCAAACTGCAATCGAAGTCGGCATTACAATAATTTATTCCAAAGCTACGTTTGAGCACCGCTGCGTTAGCTGGGGTGCCATCTTGTGCATAATGTAGCGAGTCTGCCTGACTCCGGCGTCAGAATTATGACCACCCCCTTTATAATTCAATTCCAAATTATTGTACATTATAACAAAATATGGAACTCCAGCCTTAACATTTTACGGTAGCGTCTAAATTTCATTCAGTGTGCGCTTTTACTAGACAAAGCGATTTAGGGTTCCGGCACGATGTCGTGTAGAAACCAGTTAGGAGTGTGGCATTAAAATACCCATAACAGGGTAGTCCGCTACCTAAATTAAACTCTCGATTAGTTATTTAATTAATTCTTCAAAGAACACGTGTTAATTCTTACAGACGGTGAAACTGAAGAAAGTATCCGTAGATTACAACAAAACGTCAAAGTAAAAGTTGTTGCCAAGGTTGTATGACAGGTGTTTTATTTAACTACAGTTTAACAAAAGATAGACTGGGAAGTCTCATCTGAATTTAGACTAGCTGGCTTCAAATAGAGTTGGATGTTCCCAACTTGAAGATGGTGGGAGCGATTTAGCGTTCCGGCACGATGTCGCGTAGAAACCAGTTAGGACCCATACTACTATTATATCATACCTATAACAGGGTAGTCCGCTACCATCCTAGACTGCTTCATCACTTACCACCAGGTGAGATAGCTGTCAAGGGCTAACTTGTTGTGTATAAAAAAATTAATACAAATTCATTATACACGTGTGTGTGTGTTGTTTTTTTATCTATTTTTTTGGCACTTTTGCCCGAAACGGATATGCCAGGCCCAGTAACATCAACAAATTTATAGTATTTATTTCAATTGCCAAAAATATTTGACCAGTCAAACAATGCTTTCTAATTAGTTTAATTTAAAAGTTTAAATACCAATAATACCAATAATATAAGAACATTTTGTTATAAACGATTGTATAAGAATGTCCAAAAATCTTAATAAGTACAAATCATAATCTACCAGTCAACCTTGTTTCATTTAAAAACATTCGTATTAGGCAAAAACAAAGAAATGCATGGAAAATACCTGATACATATACAAATAAAAATATATGAGAATAGTAGAAATAAAAAAATATCATCAACATGAGAGTAGTAAAATTAAGTACTAAATAAAACAGAAGGTAATTAATACCTATTAAGCAGGAATTCTTTTACCCTGTACAAATCCTTATTGTGATGATAATTAAGTTCAATTTAAAATTTAAAAGATTCATAAAAGAAAACTATTTGCATACTTTTTATA
Organism: Lasiommata megera; assembly: GCA_928268935.1. Taxonomy (NCBI): domain Eukaryota; kingdom Metazoa; phylum Arthropoda; class Insecta; order Lepidoptera; family Nymphalidae; genus Lasiommata; species Lasiommata megera. The sequence goes on from OV743323.1 coordinate 10,756,536, forward strand.
ACTTACTAAACCATTGCTATTTCAATCGAAATGTTAATTACATCCAGATAAAGATAATTAATTTTATTTCTCTAAATTGCGTACGTACTACGTACGTAGTTTGAAACATAGAAGTCCCTAAATTAGAGAAGGTTCGTAGGTAGTTTTAACCATTTAAGCAAAGCCACATGAAATTTGAATACTGAAAGCATTATTGTCTATGGCTTCAATTGTATTAAAGCATACAATGGTTGAAAATTAAAGAGTTTTTACTGTTACGTCGGAAGCTCATATAAAAGGGAGTGCAACAACGGCCGAGTTTTAATCAGACACAGCATTTGAGTGCCGTAGCGTAGTTACTGTGGAAATTGTTCGAAACGTTGAACACCACCGTTCGTATTTCTTTGCTTACACCGCCTTCGCTTAGGCTGTGACATTTCGACTGTTCACTTATGTGTGTAAATTCTCAAATATAGAATCATACTGTATTGTATTTATGATTATAGATATCATATTTTATTGATATACATTCCTTTATTTTATTCCATACTGTAAGCTCTTTGTAACTTTGACAATTTATAGTAAATTCATTGAGGTACCTATACCTATTGGTACCTATAGGTACCAAAATTCAATTTTGGTAGTTGAATGATGATTTGGTAGTTGAAAAGTTTGGTTTGATAAGGAGCAAAACATTATGTCGGAAGTGGTCGACGTGAAAGACATTAAGCATACACCTAACAGGTTAGCCTGCTACCATCTTAGACTGCATCATCACTTACCATCAGGTGAGATTACCGTCAATAGCTAACTTGTAGTGGATAAAAAAAAAACTACATATAAATAATACAGGCTTCATCATGATCAACCCATTACCGGCTCACTGCAGAGCACGGGTCTCCTCTCAATATGAGAAGGGTTTGGCCATAGTCCACTACGCTGGCCATGTGCGGATTGGCAGACTTTACACGCCTTTAAGAACATTATGGAGAACTCTCAGGCGTGCAGGTTTCCTCACGATGTTTTCCTTCACCTAAATCAGAGGTCGGCGGTTCGAATCGAAAGCTATCACCACTTATAATACAGGCTTAATGTTGTCAAAATTGGATACGGAGCAAAACATTATGGCGGAAGTGGTCGACTTGAAAGACATTAAGGCAAACAATAGTTAAAATTAAAGAGTTGTTAACATTATGTTGGGAGCTCAAAAAAGAGTGCAGTGGCGGTTGAGTTTTAATCAGGCACAGAAGGCTCGAGTGTTGAAGTGCAGCTACCATTGAAATTGTGTTACGAGTCGAGAGCCGTCGTTCAACTTCACTCCTTAGCTACGTCGCCTTCAGCTGAGGACGCTGTTGTACAGTTTGTGTTGTATCTGTTGGATTATAAAATTTTCGTTCATTTGTGTATCGTCTGCAAAACCAAAATGGTTTGGACTCTGATATGTTTAGGAACGTAAATAAAACTCGGGAATTCTAATCACAACTGTATTACATCACACTTTATTATTTAACAAAGTAAAAAAGTACCCACCTCAAACTAATGACGATACTGTACACAACAGACTCCAAATGCATATGTGTATTAAGATGATTTTGATCTTTCTTAAACGTTAAAATTTTTGATATAATTCTTTTCTTTTTTTTACCAATAGAGGGTATGGTAACCCATACTCCTAATTGGTTTCTAAGCGACATCGCGCCAGATCGCTAAATCGCTTGGCGACACGTCTTTGTCGGTTGGGTGGTAACAAAACTCTATCTCTCGCCTGTGTGAAGTCTGACATTCAAAGTTATGGATAATTCAGTAAATCATTAATATTTAAAACAGTAATATATCATAGGATAATGTTATAATTACACGATTGCGGGCTGAATGACCATAAAAGAACTAAAAATATGAATTCTATGAAAATGCAAAGTTGGAGAAATGCCAAATCATCTGCAGCAGGCGCAAGCTACAAGTGGGCGCTTCGGACCGCCGCTTGGCATCAGTCTGCTCCAGACAAATTGGGTAACAGACCAACAAAATGAGGACACGACGTTAATTACTCGTTCCGAGACTGAAAGAGACAACAGAAAATTTTCATTCACCAATATTGCAACTGTTTTTTGACACCTCCGTGGCGCAGTGCGTGCGCTGTCGCATTATAAAGTTGGAGGTCCTGGGTTCGATTCCCAGCTCGAGTCTGGTCTCGTGGGAGGCTTCGGCCGTGGCTAGTTACCACCCTACCGAGAAAGACGTCTCACCAAGCGATTTAACGTTCCGGCACGATGTCGCGTAGAAGCCAATTAGGAGTGTTGGTTTACCATACCCCTAACAGGTTAGACTGCATCATCACTTACCATCAGGTGAGATTGCCGTCAAGGGCTAACTTGTAGTGTATAAAAAAAAAGCAGCAGCTTCTATGCAATTGTTGCAGTGGTTAAATAGAGTTAAACCTCTTTTTTTTTCTCTCCCGCGAATCCTCCCTTATCTTTAGAATGCAATTGAAAACTGCACCGCTCGCCACCCCACCCCAATCTCCCCATTCAGTCTTTTCAATCTTCCCCTCTAAGTTATTCAATACTGGCTCTCGTGGTGATTTTTTCATTCAACTCTGATGAATATATTACGTAATTTGAAATTAAAATTAGAGGTCTCGTGAAATTAAAATTTCAAATTACCACACGAGGATCATATGGCACACGTAAACTTAAAATACTAAATGCATTTTTTATGTCTTTTGATATATTACTTAGTTGCGAGGAATAAAATTGGCACATGTTCTGTACACATGTTCGAAGCAATCATTACGTAGGTTGACACAAAAAATATAAGTCAAAGAGTAAGCTAGGATTGAACTAACGGAAGTACCTATATGAGTAAATCTCGCTAACTTGTAGTGGATAAAAAAAAAAAAACTGAAATTATGTGTCAGCTATTTACTGACACATATAACTATCAGTGGTATGCACTTCATACATGGATAAAAGCAGTCCATACCCTAGGACCTTGCGAAGAAATGGAAACCGTGAGATATCTGGATCGAATTGGAAAACGATTCAATAGCTACTCACGTTACGTTGTAATCGATATGTTAAATGTAATTATTGTATGACTAGATGTTGCCCGCGACTTCGTCTGCGTAGAACTGCTGATTTCCCTTGAGATTGAGGTTACCCGTGCGGCCAATGCCCTGCTTCAGAAAGTAAGCTACAGGCAAATGTCAAATTGCCGATTTTCGTGTTTCTAAATTAAAAACATAGGACTTTCATACAAACTTCAAACCCCTATTTTACCCCCAATTTTTAATTTCCAAATATCCTTTCTTAGCTGACATCTCTTAACTATCAACTACCTACTTGCTAAATTATATACGTACAATAGTTTTTGAGATCTCGTGTTTAATCAGTACGTCAGTATGTAAGTATGTAAGTGACCTTTCGCTTTTATATATATAGATTATTGTTATAAATCAGGGGCAGTAGATTATATTGCGCAAGTGGATACATGTATGTATGTATGTACTTACTACTACTATAAATACTACTAATATAATCTACTTTAATACTACATATTCACCATACTAACCATACTCACCATTAAAGTGCGTTTATAAGTTACAAGTTGTTTATGTACTTATTTTGATGCTTGTTTTTTTTGTGAATTAATTAATTTATTTTTTTATTTATTAATATAATAGCTTGATGTCTATTTCATAAAGTCATTGACTTAGATAGACATTTTTTATTCTATACGTTCTAACCTACTATATTTTAAGCTAATACGTACCTCTTGAACGAACGCGTTTTCGTCGACACTGTTCATTGTGGAAGTGTCGTTTGCGAAGCACTTGACTCGATAAGGATATTCATTTCGCTGTAGACACGTTGTCCGCTATCTAGTGCGATAATCGCGTCGTTTCCAGAGAGTGGTATGTTTTTGCTTCCACTCGCTGCTTTATGAGAATTGTGACTTTCATCCGTGATGCCGGCTTCTTTGCTCTATGATGGTGCTCAAACGGTATTAAAATACTCGAGTTTTTGCATCTGCGACTTGGCCTGTTTAATGGATGCGAAATGTCTCCATCTCAACTATTAAGATTAACGTTGCAAAATGTGTTTTTAGATCATTATCGCCAAAACTGTTCTCGAGGTGTTTTTTTTCAAATAAGCTTTCACCGGTTTTTGCGTACGGTTACGGTTGTTTCTCTTTTTATTGCCATAGACTATACAAGTGGTTATGTCGATGTGTTTAGGCTTACGGATGAGTAATTTAAGTAGTAAGTTCTAGGTAGTAAGTAATAGGTATAATATAAAACTCTTCATGATGCAAATTCATCCAAAGCTGACTTCTTTTTTATATTTTATTGGGTGGCTTTTATTGTTTGAAATGGAGGAATCTAAAAACTAAAAACTTGGATCTCGTTTTTCCAAGGCATTGATATCCTCACTGTTCATGAAATAGCTAACATTTTTACAATTTTATAGAAGTTATGATATAATAAGATATAAAAAGTGTGTTACAGTTAAAAAATTGTATAGGGTTACGTGGGATTAGTTTAGGATTTCATGTAAACTAACGCCAGATATAATGATAGTCAGTAATTTTATATGCCAGCTAGCTTTTACCCGCGGCTTCGCTTGCATAGACGCCATTAAGTAAGTTTCAGAAATCATTACAATAGGCATGAATGATTAGATAAATATGTACTCGTATATTATAAACCATTTTTTATCTTTCGTAAAAAAATTATAGTTTTTTTAAATAAAAAGTATGTTCTTCTGTCCGTCCAAGAATATGTGTACAAAGTTTTATGATGATCGGTTTAAGAGTTTTTTCGTGAAAGCGTAACAAACAAACTTATATTAACATTTATAATATTAATATGATTAACACTGATTCTTTGACATTGTGACATTATAAGTTACACAAGAAGACTTTCGTCATTCGAAAATTTTCATCAGTCCCAAATCCATCATATTTTAAAAGGATTCCATCGTTTAATTAAGTAAAAAACAACTTTTTTTTTTAAATTTTTTTTTATTTGATATTTACTCGTAGGTGCGTAGATTTGTTCATTACTTGAAAGGATTGTGACAGTTAGTCATCGTGCCTTGTTTTTTTATTAAATGCATACTGAATAATCGTTGGTAAAAAGTGTGCGGTCGCGACATGGCGCCAGGCGGACGACTGAGAACCGCATTATGAGAGCGATACCGACGGGCAAGACTATTTTAAGTGGTTACAAATCGCTTCCTGATACATCTATTTGTTTTTCACGACAGTTGCGACGGTTTTATTGAAAACTAAACAAATTTATATCCTTTATTTTCTTACTTTATTGTTTACTAGCTTTTTACCGCACCTTCGCTCGAATAGAAGCCAGTAAATAAGTATCAGAGATCATTGCAATAGCAATGAATCAATATGGTTACTATATTTTAACGAACCATTTTTTTAACACGCTTTTATTAGCTTCACCTGTATGTATGTATGTTTGTTTGTTTGTTTGTTTGTTTGTTTGTTTGTTTGTTTGTTTGTTTGTTTGTTTGTTTGTTTGTTTGTTTGTTTGTTTGTTTGTTTGTTTGTTTGTTTGTTTGTTTGTTTGTAACCGACTCCTTTGAGCTCGATTTTGCCCTACTTTGAACGATCAGATTTGATTCAAACTTTGCACACCTGTCAAAGGTCGATGACAATGCAATAATCCGATCAAAATATCCGATTATCCTAATTAGATTCGCCAGGATTAATTAATTTCTTTCCGCATCCTTTGCATGCGAGTAAGAGAGACAGAGCTAGTGCGCGAACTACGCATGCGTGCAGTAGCGTGTTTTTTTAGTTTTTTAAACTATTATTATCCTTCACACACACTAACTCAACGCAGACGAAGTCGCGGGCATCAGCTAGTAAAATATAAACACACGCAACCAAAATACCTATAAAGTCCATCGCTTCGTTAATTTTCGCATCGGTTAACAAATCGGCGGTTAATGAGCTAATATATTTCACGGTACAGATTATAAACAGCTGACCTGGCCCGTGGCATACTTTATGAGCACTGCGTGACCTAAGTACCTACCCAGTTTTCCCCTAGGTGCGTTCGTTACTAGGTATGGTTATATTATGCCTTAATTTATGGGTTCGCGGAATCGATTTCAATCTCCATACGGGAAACACGTAAGCATTTAGTGTTCTGGTTCTCTTTACAATATTTACACACGGTGCAATGCATGAAGTAACGTTCAAGATCTTACAAAATTCATTGAGCATGTAGGTACCTATGAAGTTTTTGAAAATTAGTAATACGTCTAATTCATATTTATTAAGTATAATTGTAGTATAAAAAATAAATAATAAATTAGCTAATTCATAGGTTACATATACTTATAAAATCAGTCTGTTTACAAAGCCAATGGCAAAGGCAAAGACAGCGCTTCATCATGATCAACCCATTCTCGGCTCACTACAGAGCACGGGTCTCCTCTCAATATGAAAAGAATTTGGCCATAGTCCACCACGCTGGCCATGTGCAGATTGACAGACTTCACACGCCTTTGAGATTATAAAGAAACATTATGGAGAACTCTTAGATATGCAAGTTTCCTCACGATGTTTTGCTTCCCCGCAAACGCACATAACTCCGAAAAGTTTTAGGTGCGTGCCCGGGTTCGGACCCCCAGCCTCTGATTAGGACGCTGACGTCCTAACAAATAGGCTATCACAGCTTCATATAATAATAATGCGAAATAACCAATTTTATTATAGTTAAACTGGTTTCGTCCTATCAGTTTCTTTTGATAAATTTTATTCATGTCATCTCTTTAATCGTTAAAGGTTTTTCTGCATATACCAAACTCATTCCTGATAACAAATACCAAAAAATAGTCTTTTTGAAAAACATAATTAGTATCCCAAATGTTACTATTCCAAATGTTGTTCTCAAAATGATATTTTATTTGAATTTATCGGTTTGTAATAACCACGTTTAGTTGACAAGTTCGTATACCTCCTGTACCATCTTCCGCTTTTACAATCATACCAGCTTCATTACCATTCCATTGCCACTGTTATTTATTCTGTGCCATTACCATAAAAGTGTCATATAAGGAGTCTCATTATAACCGAAATCGCATAGATATGCTAAATACCAGCTCGCACGTCGCATGGATTACAAATGTCGAACCGGAAAGGAATTCGAACTGAGCAGCGCTTCTAAAAAAAAAGAGAGTAAGAGAATAACCATTGTGCGCATGCGCGTTAAAGGGCCGCGTACTACAGGAGCAAAAGCGACCTTCGTAGGTCGCCGCCCGCCATTCAGACAACGGCCCTCATTGATTTTTGACTCTCCATATGGAAGACTACTCAAGCGCGAAAACTGCCCAATGGCTGAACCACGGCTGAACTGTGTACGCGTCTTACTGAGCATTGCAAATGTGTAATAGTTTGTACGAACGCATAACAAGGTCTTTTTAGTTATCTATACTGACTTTTATATTATTTTTCGAAGTTACAACGTTTAAGTGATTCTAACATGGCAGCCTCAGTGTATTTTTTTTGTATATTCATTATTCAGTGTATTTAAATAACCCTTGCGTACGTTTGTTTAACAATATATACTAATTATTATAAAGTAATTTTGTCGTAATATTTTAGTGGTAACGTGCAAAAAGTTTTCTTTGTGGATGACTATAAGTGTAGCAGTTTTTTTGACAGAAATTTGATAGCGTGCTAAAGAAGTATTTATATCATATTCGTGATTTGTACTGTTACTAGTATATTATTTTTGGTGATTATTAGACACTACTGTTGTGAAGTATCAAGGGGATACGTTGATAGTACCTACCGGTTCTATAGTAAGTAACCAACAAAGGTTTTTTTAGTTTTTTTTTGTCTCTGTGATTTTAGCAAACGTGTACAAGATTTTAGCCCTGGACGTCTGTCAATTAAGACACCATCAACGGTGTCTTAAGTGATAGGCGAGACGTACACTGTTCTGCATAGATCTTTTGTAGAGATTGCCTGTATCCATTCTACGACTCGCATGTAATCTTGTGGGATTCTTCTGTCAGCTCTGCGTTTTACGCCACAAGATCGGCGTGTATCGTAATATAAAATGATAAAATCCTAGCTTTCTTCATCTTCGCTTGTATGAAGTGCAAATCGCTATTAGTGCACGCATTTATATATGAATTTAAGCATTGGTCGACCTCCGTCGTGCAGCGCGCGCTCTGTCGCATTATAAAGTTGAGGTCCTGGGTTCGATTCCCAGCTCGAGTCTGGTCTGATGGGAGGCTTCGGCCGTGGCTAATTCTTCTTCTTCTTCTTTAGGTGCCTCTCCAACTAGTGAAGGTTGGCAGTCAGAATGGCATATTTTGCCTTGTCTCTCGCGAGGCTGAAAAGCTGGGCGGCACTCGCGATGCCTGTCCACTTCCTAATGTTTCGCAACCAAGACTTCCTCTTGCGACCGATACGCCTCTTTCCCGCTACTTTGCCCATCATTATAAGTTGCAGGAGCCTGTATCTGTCGTGCCTAATCACATGCCCCAGATAAGCAACTTTTTTCTTTTTGATAGTCTTCCAAAGTTCGCGGTTACAACTAACACGTCGCAAGACCTCCTCATTGGTCACCTTTTGGGTCCAGCTGATCTTTAACATCCGTCGATAAGCCCACATCTCAAATGCCTCTAGACGTTTTCTTTGATCCTCTTTGACTGTCCAGGATTCGCATCCGTAGAGAAGTATGGGCCATATATAACAATGTAAAAGGCGTTTACGTAGCACGATGGACAGGTTACGGCTAGTGAGCACTTTTTTCATACATTGAAAAGCACCACGGGCTACTTCTATCCGGGTTTTTATTTCCGATTCACTGTCCCAGTCTTCAGTCAGCCAAGTGCCTAGATAATTATATCTGTGCACTCTTTCCAGTACTTGGCTAGCGACTTTAATCTTTGGATCTAAACTGGAATTATGGGACACTACCAAGACCTTTGTTTTCTTGATGTTTATAGCTAGACCAGCCTCTTCACTACGCATAAGGACACGGTCAACAATTTTCTGCAACTCTACCTCAGTAGACGCTAGTATAACTGTGTCATCCGCGTATCGTAAATTGTTAATGAGACGTCCATTAACCATAACACCACAGTCCAGGTCTTCCAATGCCTCCGCCATGATTGCCTCCGAATATATATTGAAAAGCGTTGGTGATAAAATACAGCCTTGTCGAACTCCTCTCTTCATATTCACCTCTTTGGATACTTTGCCCTCTATGAGCACTGTAGCTGTTTGGTTATAGTACAAGTTTTGTATGATACGGAGGTCTTTTCCGTCTAAGCCTATATCCTTCAGAAGTGCTCCAAGCCGGTCATGCTTAACTCGGTCAAATGCCTTCTCGTAATCAATGAAACACATAAAGACGTCTTGTTGCATCTCCCTGCATTTCTGTACGAGTACATTTAGGGCAAACAAGGCTTCCCTGGTGCCTACGCCAGCTCTGAATCCAAATTGATTGTCCCCAAGTTGTTCATCGCATTTCATTCGTATGCGTTCATGTATCACACTAAGGAATAGCTTCAGAACTTGACTCATAAGACTTATAGTTCTAAATTCCTCACATTTTTTAGAGTTTTTCTTTTTCGGAATAGTAACAAAAACTGATTCTAACCAGTCCTCCGGAAGTACCCCAGTGTTATACACAAGGTTCATAAAATTCACCAATGGATCGATATGTTCTTCTTGGATTAGTTTAAGTATTTCTATGTGTATCCCATCTGGTCCTGCAGATTTTCCAACCTTAGCCTTTTTGAGCGCCTTGAGTACTTCGTCCTTCAGAATTGATGGACCGTCGTATTCGCGTTCTGAAGACCAATTAAGGCTTCTTGAATCGTCTGCAAACATAGTTGCAATATATCTTTCCCATTGGCTTAGTTTATTGGCTATGTCTAAAATAGGCATATTGTTTTCATCCACAAGTTGGTGTTGCTGTTGATTTTTATGACCGAGCATGACTTTGATCTCCCTATGCAAGTTGAAAGTGTCATGTTTCTCATGAAGCTTTTCTATATATTGACACTTATTGCTATACCAAATTGACTAATTACCACCCTACAAAGACGTGTCGCCAAGCGATTTAGCGTTCCAGCACGATTTCGTGTAGAAACCAATTAGGAGTATGAGTTTTCCATATCCCTAACAGGTTAGCCCGCTACCATCTTAGATCGCATCATCACTTACTATCAGGTGAGATGCCGACAAGGGCTAACTTGTAGGGATTAAAAAAATAAAGCTTTTAATACCTGATCTCGAATATAGGCGCTCGAAATCCCTACGATACACAAGTAGATTTAAGCAAAGAGTTCCTTTTAAATTGCATGTAAAATGCATCTTCGTTATATGAAAACCACTTCCTTTCCAATGTTTCCCTAATTTATAGTCTTATATATTTAAATTGAGACAAGATAAAATTTACATTTACAATAGGGAGGCACTTGTTCACAGTTGGTTTGCCTTAACTCGTTTATAAAATAATTGTATCTAGAGATGGAATAGTTGGAAGCGTCTTTAAGTGTCCTCACACATGGGCTGCATTAGAACTGCACGCCAGCTACAAAATTGCAGCAATTTGTTGCAATTTTGACGAAACTTCAACTCTTCAAGATTATGTTTGTCGAACATAATATTTAGTGTTGTTGCAATTGTGTCTCTATGGTCGATCAATGACATTTGAGTGATCTTTGTGATATGACGATTAGTTATGACGATTAAAATAAATTACCTGCTCAGATAAAGAAGTGTAATAATATAAATCAATTTAAAAAAATATATGCGAATTTTAGTTACATAAGATATTTTATAATAATAATGTTTTTTCAATTACGATATTTTTAAATGAAACTAAGATAACAACTTTTTGATAATTAATTTATGTTTTTCCTCTAATGCTGACATTATTACATACTTAGATTATTTGTTACATAAACCATTGTACTTACTCGAGCGTATTTTAAATTAAGTAAATATAAATAATAAAAAATAACTTTGACTTTTTAAACACATGTTGAATCCCGCGGTGACGAATTTGAAAATTGCGATTAAACAGCCTTCTCATTCGATAAGCCATTTCCAAAACAGTTAGTAATTTGAATTGCATACCTACTACAATGTCAGTAGTAAGAAATCTCGCCATTTTTCAATGATGCCATATCTGAAAATATATACTTATATTGGAAACACGTCTAGATTTATTTTCATCCATTACCCATGCTTGACCGCAAACGCAAACGAATAATATTATAAATGCGGTTTTCTAAATACTAAACTAGATCTATTATTATTTTGTAATGTTCATTGACAAGTCACAAATAAGTATCTACGTCATTATAAACGACAAGAACTGTAAACGATTATTTATTTTCCTTCTAGTTTGAGAGTTCTTTGAAGGGAAGCAGAAACAAGGTCAGATAAAGGGCCTTGTCAACCATGGAAGTTTTCTAAGTATAGTGCATTGAACTTTCTCAGAAAATGTTGATGGAGAATTTTCAAACGGTAATTTGGAAGGATGCGTGATGCGTCAACCTTATTTGCCCTTTTCATGATCTCTGTTTATTGAACTGTCTCGATATACTTCGAAAGGCGTAATATCTGTATTGTTTGGCGATGAATAATTACGAGTTTTTGCGGAACTTTACCGAAATATATTTCGTTTGGTTTTAGTCATAGTCATAACTGTGAATTATATATATAATATGTGCGTAATGCACCTGCAAAAGCGCTGATAGCCTAGTGGTTACGGCGTCAGACTCCTAATCAGAGGTTGGTGGATCGAATCCGGGCACGCAACTCTAACTTTTCGGAGTTATGTGCGTTTTAAAAAAATTTAAATATCACTTGCTTCAACGGTGAAGGAAAACATCGTGAGGAAACCTGCACGCCTGAGAGTTCTTCATAATGTTCTCAAAGGCGTGTGAAGTCTGCCAATCCGCACATGGCCAGCGTGGTGGACTATGGCCAAACCCTTCTCATATTGAGAGGAGACCCGTGCTCTGTAGTGAGCAGAGAATGGGTTGATCATGACTCTCATTTGTACACCAACCACATAATTAGTAGCAGGCAAACCGGATAGGGGTATGGTAAACCCATACTCCTAATTGGTTTCTACGCGACATCGTGCCGGAACCCTTAATCGCTCCCACCAGACAAGTCTTCAAGTTGAGATAATGCAACTCGATAGAAGCCAGTTGCCAAGCTAGTCTAAATTCAGATGAGACTTCCCAATCTATCTTGTGTAATTGCCGGTGATCAAACCAATGTACGTGTCATAAACTGGCAACATCTCTTACTTTGACGTTTTGTTGTAATCTACGGTTACTTTCTTCCGTTTCACCGGCTGTAAGAATTAACACGTGTTCTTTGAAGAATTAATTAAATAACTAAGCGAGAGTTTAATTTATAACAGTACCTACGTTTACCAACCAAACTAAACCGACGATGATTTCTCACGAAAACGTTTCCAAATCTTCCGATGAATGGTATGCACTGCCGTTATGCATGTATGTAATGTACGCCACCGGTATTTAGAAACCCCATTCATAGTCTTATCATAGTAATAACGTTGAGTCAGTGACCTCATCTGTAGTGTTACGTGGATTTATAGATGTGGCTAATGCGGCGTCGTGTGTTTACTACGCTATGTTGGTGCCTACAGGCAATTCCGCGAATGATTGTCATATGATTCACTCGAACCGGCTGTCAGGATCCTCGCCATAGTCTAAGATAGTCGGTAAGCTTCCAAAAAAGGTGAAAAAGTTCAACTTACCTACAAGGTACCTCTTCCTGTGCTTTTTGAATTCTTTACATAACTTTATAACTAACGTAAGTTATGTATATGATGATCAATTAATGATATTTATATCATTAATCCATCACAGCAATATATATATATATAGGGAGTTATGTACAAGACAAAAATGGACTGTAACGCACTGTACATTAGAAGCAAAAGTAAACTTGTACTGCCGTTTAGTAGGCTACACAAAATTAGAAACTGTTTTAAAATTGTAAGTTACAGATTAGCACCGAGGACAAACCTCTTTGGTTTTTTCGGTGCCGTTATTGTATAGCTAATTATATTCCTTTTATATTAATAATAAATAAATAAATAATAATAAATAATAAAAGGAAATTGTATTTCATTTATAATAAACTAGCTGACCCGGTAAAGCTTGATTATTTTTTTTTTGTATTATGTGGCATTAAAAAATAAATACAACCCCAAATTTTCATCCTTCTATCGCCAACCCCTATTTTTTAATAGACATTTTAGTAATTAATTCATATGTCATCCCGCTCGATAACTAAACAATTATCGTCTTTATTGTGAATGTTTTTCACTCTAATTTGACTAAAATTTTGAGCTTATTGTAAAACTAAAATCCTCTTTCACTCATATACCACATCCTTACACACAATAAGTTAGTTTTTTTTTCTACAATAGAAATTCGGTAGAAATAATTTATATGGCAAAACAACGTTTGCGGTTTCGGCTAGTAATATAGATTATAATAGAAAATTTAACCAGTTAGAAAGAATAAAACATAAGAGGCCCTTATCCTCTTTTTGTTTGTTATGAATATACGAGATACAGATCACTTTAACCTAACATGTCATAAAACCTAACCGTCAATAATTAATTATTGGCTAAACCTGAAAAACAAAACCAGAGCTTTAAAATAAAGTTCCCCCATCCGAATATGCTAACCGCCATAAAAACGTGGTTAAACTTACTGCCTTTTAAACATTACCGTAAATATTGAACAGATTAATAATGATTAAACGACCCAAAAACGAAAGTGACCCAAAAATATTTATTTATTACTAGTATAAATCACACAAAAATTGCGAAAATTGAAACGCGACAGATTGTATTGCGTTTAAAAGCTCATCTAGATACCCGGTGTCCATAATTTCTGATTGAAATAAAATATGCACTGGGATACTCGAAAAGTGTGCAACGATTTATCATGAGTAGGGAAAAATAAAGCCAGAAACCATAGTACGAGTTGGAAGATCTCGACAATGTTGGTAGTTTTCGAGTTCGATACACCAACGTCTTAAAATACCTACTTGCTTTAAATACCGAGTTCTTGCTAACCAAAATCAATTCAAATAATTCAGTTTTTAATAAGCTTTTAAAACGCAACTTTGATACGCAAATATACTTAATCATAGTACTGAGATGATGGTAATTCGCAACCTTTCAAGCATGTACCAATGGCACATCAGTTTATATAGGCCCAGCTCTCTCTCTCTTTCTCTCTCTCTCTCTATCTCTGTCTCTCTCTATCAATAATTCACTAAGTAAAGCCATTATAATTACCATCATAATTACAGTGTTTTTTTACTTTTAAGTATTGCACGATATTGTTAATACGTTAATACTTACGAAACCAATTCGTGATGGAGATGTTTCAAGTGTACTAAGGGTACCGATCTGATTTACTGCCAGTCGTTCGTGTTTTATGAAGTAAGATAAGCTCATTTCGACTTCAATCCAGTTTAATAACACAATGTTGCAAAATAAATTCTATAATATGTGTATATGGCTCAGAATTACCAGAATCCCAACCAAGCACTAATAAGAAGTGAAAATAAAACTAATTTCTTATTATAAAGGTCCAGCTATTTTTCAGCAGTTCCAGAAATTCAGGGTTTTCCAAGAATTTAGTACTATATTTATTTTAATTAGATTAGTTTAATTGAACAATATAGACTTAAAATAGTAGTTTCTTTCCCCACCTTGGCGCTGTCATCACGTTCATCAGACAAACTTTTGAGTTTATAATATTAGTAGGATCTCTTACACTTTTTTAACAATAGTTAACGATGTATCAAACTGAAGACGGCGGGAAGCGTTATTGCTGTCGATAATCAAGAGTATTCTACACGTACGTCTTTACCGGTAGGATGATAATCAGTCGCAATATTGACGTCCATCTTTCATCATGAAGAACCCATTTCCGGCTCAGGGGTCTCCTCTCAATATGAGAAGGGTTTGGCCATAGTCCACCACGCTGGCCATGTGCGGATTGGCAGACTTCACACGTTTGAGAACATTATGGAAAACTCACAGGCGTGCAGGTATCCTCACGATGTTTTCCTTCACCGTTGAAGCAAGTGATATATTTTTTTTAAAACGCACATAACTCCGAAAATTTAGAGGTGCGTGCCCGGATTCGAACCGCCGACCTCTGGAGGAGGAGGATTAGTAGGCTGACGCCCTAACCACTAGGCTAACACCGCTTCGATAACCCCTAAGCACCATCGTCCTCCTTTACCTAAGCAGAACCTAATTAAGTTCTTTATTTTAAACCCATCCCTTTCCTAAATATAAGAAGATCTTCATCTACATGTGAAACCGTAGTCAAGTCAAACTAACTTATGTGACACACAAAGTAATCAAAGGGTTTCACATGAAACCGAAGTTGAATCTAAGATTTAGCTTACTCCATCAAATGTGCGCACGGACGTGACGTCATTCAATACGGTGCATCTGTGATCTGACTCATCTCGAGACGCGACCGGTTCTAATAATCTACATTCAATAACATCATATATTTGACTCGTTATTGTTACAACGCTTCAGTATTGTACGGTCGTTAATTGTATGCACACGTACAGAATGGTGAACAAAGTGAATTTCCTAGCATTTGTGCGTAGGATTAGAAGGACTCAATGTTCTATGTGTAGTTCTAAGACTGTTCCTAGTGCAAAGTATCATAATGGATCCGCTAAAGGGGTTAGTAGACTGAACCTATCTATATACTTAAGTACTTTTTTATATTAGTGAGTATGTTTTCCTCTTTTTTTTATACACTACAAGTTAGCCCTTGACGGCAATCTCACCTGATGGTAAGTGATGATGCTAAGATGGTAGCGGGCTAACCTATTAGGGGAATGGTAAACCCACACTCCTAATTGGTTTCTCTTTATCGGTAGGGTGGTAACTAGCTGCGGCCGAAGCCTCCCACCAGATCAGACTCGAGCCGGGAATCGAACCCAGGACCTCCAAGATTAATAATGCGACAGCGCACGCACTGCGCCACGGAGGCTGTCAAAGCCACCTAGGTCTATTAATAGGGGTCACAAAATATATATTATGGGGGTATAAAACGCAAAACCGTTCAGGGGTCATGGCCAATAAATGCATTTTTAATTTGGAGATCAACACGAGCCCGCGTTAAGACAGATTTCAAGGTTTATTAAGATTAAATGAAAGGTCAATTGAGAGTGAAAACGATATCAGATTAAGAACCTAATCATGCAAATAAACGAAATCTTGTTACCGCGAACCAAAATGCTGTAATTTTTTTTTTAATAATTTCTACAGTTAAAACGTAATATATATTATATGTGAATGAAATATATGTGACCTAAGGCTGCTAGCCCCAAAGTATGATATCGTCTCGGCCAAGCGATTATTTTGCGGGCCGTCAGGGCTCCTTTTCAGGGCCCACATAATATTCGTGAAAGCAAGCGAAGTAACTCGTTGATTTATCAGAAGATACGTCACTGATAAAAAGTTTCACTCTCAAGTTAAGGAAATCCTGTCTCTAGGTTGCCTTTGCCAGTTACGTACGTTTATCTTTGCCAGTTTGATGAAGCCACGAAAGTCATCCGTACCTTACATCCTTCATCCCTATGTGCGACAGATTTATGGCTATGATTTATAACTCCAACCGTATTAAATTGGATAAGTATATCAAACACATAATAGTTCATCATCATCATGATCAACCCATTGCTCGCTCACAACAGAGCACGGGTCTTCTCTCAATATGAGAAGGGTTTGGCCATAGTCCACCACGCTGGCCATGTGCGGATTGGCAGACTTCAGACGCCTTTGAGAACATTATGGAGAACTGTCAGGCGTGCAGATTTCCTCACGATGTTTTCCTTTACCGTTGAAGCAAGTGATATTTTAATTGCCTAAAAACGTAAGGTTCTTAAATTCTGAAAAGTTAAGAGGTGCGTGCCCGGGTTCGAACCCCCGACCTCTGATTAAGAGGTGGACGTCCTAACCACAAGATTATCACAGCTTCCTATTATAGTTAAAAGTAACTAACAGTAGTTGATACTATAGTTTTAATGCCATGATTATGACATTAAAGCTTTATCATCAACCCGAATGTTTCCATTGAACAATAAATCCATTTTTATTTTTGGATTGGAAATGGATGATGTTTCCTTTTTCTCATTAATTGTCCTTCATTCATATAATCTTGCCGTTTTTTTAATCATGACAATCAAGAAGTGAGTCTCTTATTTGGAAATTTTTGTTCTGTGTATAGCGGTTCAGTCAACCTTGGGAATCTGTGACCTAGCGGACAATCCGTAAGGATTTTTATGAAGGTTTCCTTGTATGACAACGGTACCCTAAAAGGGAGCGATTGTGTAACAAAAGGAAAATTAAGATCAATGTTAATAAAATATATCCTCTCCTCGGAACTCTCGTACTCTAAAGACGTGTATTTTGTGTAAATAATTAAATTAAAATACGATTTTGTTCTCAATAAACAACGAACAAAATTAGGAGTGCATAAGTTGCTGCAAGTGATAGTGTAACCATTTTCGTTTCTAACTAATACGACGGTTGATCATTACGTGAATTTTAAACCATAACAGTATAGTGTAAAGGTGATTCTACTTTGCAATCTACGAGGACCGAAGATATCTCAGTAATACTGACGCCCTGGTACTTTTCTGTGAGCATGTCGCACGAAACGCAGTCCCCGCCCCCCTCTGCTCCCCGCGTCGCCCGCTCACTACATCACTGCGACTCGGAACCGGCATTATTTTCGCCAAATACCGACAAAGATGTTAATATCACGATGCGCTCGAAGCGTAAGTTTGACGGTAAAGATGACAATGAGTCGCGAGCATTTTTTGCTGAGATGCGCAAGATGTTCCTGTCTTTTACACATGAGCAGGACAAGAAATTGTCTTTGATCCAGGACTCAGTTAATGAAATTAGGACACAGAATGCGGAAATCATAAAAAGTATTGAATTTTTATCAAAGGAAAATGATGAGATTAAAAATAGATTGAGCAAGTTTGAGGCCGAGCGAAAAGAATATTTAGCACATATTTCTACACTCGAAAATAAAATTGAAAACCTCGAAAGGAGATCTCTAAACTCATGTATTGAGATACGAAATATCCAAAATTTAAAACAAAAGGAAACCAAGGAGGACTTAAAAGTTTTTGTGTTAAATTTGTGCTCACAGCTTTCTCTAACTATACAGGCCTTAGATATCAAGGATATTTATAGATCATTCTCGAAATCAGAGACGCAAAAGCCGATTGTTGTTGAATTTACTAGTGTTCTTATCAAAGAAAATCTCATTTCTAATTTTAAAAAGTTTAATAAACTGAACACCGGCCCACGGCGATTCAATACCACGAATATAAACATAGCAGGCCCATCTCGACCGATATATCTATCTGTAGTCCTTACCCGAAAGAGCAAAAGAATTTTTTTCCTGGCGCGAGACTTTGCTAAAACTAACGGGTTTTCGTTCTGCTGGACCTCGCGTGGCGCGATATATCTACGTAAAAGCGAAGGGACCCCTCAAATACGTATAGATTCGGAGGAAGACCTCTCAAAAGTAAAGAATGTTTCAGCATGACTGGTAATAAGTGATTTTAGTGGCTACACTCGAGGTTTTTATATTGCAACGCTTAAATGGACTTACGATTTTAGCATGACTTTTTTTGTATTGGTATTATTAAGAACCAGCACTCAGCTTCAATTTAACACACTCTTTTACTTTTTTAGCGTAATAAACATAACTTACTTACACGTACATACACTTACAAAACCAAATACACAACTACAACTTATATATTATAATCTAACCGTTATACTTAATAACTTTTTAAACCTACCAATGTTTTACATACTTTTATACGTAACGTTTCTGAACATTTTCCTTGGAGGTTATGCACCCAACCAAACCTACTCGTATTTTGCAAACTATTTATTGAGTCCGAAACTTAATACATTTTATTTTAAATGGAAATTTATAATACATAATTTTTCTCCACGTTATAAACTACTTATAAATGTCCCTAGCTTGTTAAGCCGTTCTTACTCATTATGTGCAATGAAAAATAAGTTTAACCCTGGATTCTGATTGGAGAAATATAAATACAGACCTTCAAAATTTAGGTAATATGACGTCATATCAGTGTGAAGCCGAAATGTGTAGAAATTACATCTCCAACAAAGCAAATACTATAAAAATTTTCCACATGAATATTCGTAGTATTAACTCAAATTTCGATGGGCTCCAGGTTCTGTTGAGACGTATAAACTTAGAAATAGACATTATCGTTCTTACAGAGTGTTGGCTAAAAAACGTAAATCAAGTACCTACTTTAAATGGGTATACGCCGCATTGCTCAAAACATATTATAAACCGCAGCGACGGCGTCATATTATACGTTAAAAATGAACTCAATTGTACTTTA
The DNA here is from genome assembly GCA_928268935.1 of Lasiommata megera. Taxonomy (NCBI): domain Eukaryota; kingdom Metazoa; phylum Arthropoda; class Insecta; order Lepidoptera; family Nymphalidae; genus Lasiommata; species Lasiommata megera. Next base: position 10,776,027 of record OV743323.1, read on the forward strand.
TCATATCCAACATTAATCAATGCGAGCTCAATAATGTGTAATTTTAATAATAAATTATGTATCCTTGCTATATATCGGTCTCCGTCGTTTAAACAAATAGATAATTTTCTGTACAGTCTAAATGAGGTTATTGCTGGTATAAGTCAATGTGCGTCGCTGGTTGTTGTTGGTGATGTAAATATACACATTTCTCAATCGAATAATGATACTCCAGCACATGAGTATTTGAACTTAATTAGTGGTCATGGCCTTTTGCCATCACATTTCTTTTTTACGCGTGACAAAAGCTGCATCGACCATGTTTTACTAAAGACTCGGTTCTCAAGTATAACACTGGTATTGGATCCATCAGTTACTGATCACTCTCCAGAAATTGTATCCCTTGATATGAAATATCCAAGAAAACATCTATCAAATCATCGTTATCTCATTGACTATACTAGTGTTAAACAGTGCATAGATGAACTAGATTATGAAAAATTAGTAGACTCAGAAGATCCAAACGTAGCTACAACTCAGTTTGTTGACACGCTCAGCAGCATCATTGAGTCAAACACGAAAGAAATACGTACTTCCCGGAAAAAAACTATATTAAAACCGTGGATTACTCCTGGACTTTTAAGATGCATTAAACATCGAGACCGCTTATACAAAAAATACAAGGCTTCACCTGAGATTGAAACACTAAAAATCACGTACCTACGATACAAAAAGTTTTGTAATAATCTTTTAAAGCGACTTAAACGAAACTACGAGAAACTAGAATTTGAAAAACATAAAAACAGCACAAAAGGAACTTGGTATGTCATTAAGAAGGTTTCAAATATAAATATTTCATGCTCTCCCCCCTTAGAATTGCTAAATTTTCAGTCTGACCCTAAAACTTCTCTTAACTATGTAAATACATTTTTTGTAGAGGTAGGTAGTAGACTAGCATCTCAGATTCTCTCACAACCGAACTTTTCCCTAGATGACTGTCTTAATAATAACCTATCTCCTGTAAACTCCTTTGGAATTCTGCCTGTTAATGTAAAAGAAATAGAAACTATTATTATGAACCTAAAATCTAATAGTGCGGTGGGATGGGATGAAATTCCTTCAAAAGTATTAAAGGCCTGCTGTACTAAGTTAGCCCCTATTATGACCAAAATCTGTAATCTTTCTCTAGCCAAGGGTATTTTCCCGAATTGCTACAAGAAGGCTTTAGTTATTCCGATATATAAAAATGGCGATAGGAATAGTGTGAATAATTATAGACCTATATCTTTGCTCACTGCTCTGTCTAAAATATTGGAGAAAGTATTAAATAATAGACTAGTCAATTATTTAGAAACCCATAAACTCTTGGCACCAAACCAGTACGGATTCAGGAAAGGTAAATGTACCGAAGATGCAGTTCTTGATTTAACTGAATCAATTACTAGATCCCTTGATAAAAAATTAAAATGTGTCGGCATTTTCTTAGATTTATCGAAAGCTTTCGACACTGTTTCTATCCCCCTACTTTTGAATAAGCTTGATAAAATAGGAGTCAGAGGTATAGCACTGGACATTTTCAGAGATTACTTAACGAATCGTACTCAGCAAGTCAAAGTAAATGAACATCGAAGTGATTACATGCCTCTTTCATATGGGGTCCCACAGGGCAGTATTCTAGGTCCTACCCTTTTCCTCATATACATAAACTACCTTTGCTACCTCCAAATTCCAAATTGCAAAATAATATCTTACGCAGATGATACTGTCCTGTTAATTACAGGAGATACATGGGATAATGCATTTAAAAATGCTGAGTTTGCTATTAAAGTGGTTTCTGACTGGTTAACTGCAAATTTACTGAGCCTTAACGTTAATAAAACTAAATTTCTTACCTTCTCACCTTCCACTACTTCTCAACCTCCCATTAACAAATGCAAGGTTAAGGTACACGTATGTATTTCCCTGGGAACTACACATTGCTCCTGCCCTACTATAGAATATGCTTCAAACATAAAATATCTTGGAATTCTAATCGATAATACTTTGTCCTGGAAGTTGCATATTTCGAACTTAACATCAAAAATAAGAAAGTTGATATATATATTTAAAAACCTTAGAGGATCTGCAAATAAAGCATCTATTTTTATGGTATACTACGCAATAGTCCAATCGTTACTATCTTACTGCATTTCAGTCTGGGGAGGTAGTCATAAAAAAACGATATTACCGTTAGAGAGAGCACAAAGAGCTATTCTAAAAGTAATGACTTATAGACCTTTTCGATTTCCCACTATTGAATTATATAAAGACTGTAAAGTTTTATCAGTTCGCCAACTCTTTATTTTTCAAACTATTATTCGAAAACATTGTTCCACTACTTACGTTAAAAATCAACATAAGAGAAGAGTTGACATGATATTCCAGACAGAAAGACACAGAAGTAAACTTACTGGGAGGCAATATTACATCATTGGCTCTAGACTCTATAATAAAATAAATAAAGCTATAAATATTTATCCTCTTAACAAAAAACTATGTAAAATACGTGTAAAAGAGTGGTTACTCACAAAATCATACAGTGAAACTGAAAAACTGCTGGAAGTCTTAGGTTTGGATTAAGTTATAAAACGAATACACACACACACACACACACACACACACCGACACACACACACACACACACACACACACACACACACACACACACACAAACACACACACACATATACACTCATTAAGTGGTTCAATAAAATTAGGAGAGTACTGCCGCCTGAAATACAGGTATATACCTAAATCAGGGGCAGTAGATTTTATTGCTCAAGTACATACATACATACACACATACACACATACATAATGCCACGACGCAACGCGATCAGCTGCGAAGCGTTGCGACGCGACGGTAGCTTCCCCGCATTAATCTATTAGTTGTTATCACCATTATGTTGTTGTCACCATTAAAGTGCGTTAATAAGTTAATTTGCAAGTTGTTTATGTACTTATTTTGAAGCTTGTTTTTGTTTAATAAAGAATTTATTATTGAACTATTGAACTATTGAAAAGTTAGCGGTGCGTGCCCGGATTCGAACCGCCGACCTCTGATTAGGAGGCTGACGCCCTGACTACTAGGCTATCACCGCTTCAACTGTTAACATATAAATTTTATATTCTATTTGCCACTATTATTTTTTCTTTCTATGTTAAGGTTTCTGTAATATATTCGATGGTAGGTTAGGACTTTTAAGGGCTTTTAAGGGCTTTTGCATTTTCAAAAGCCCGAAATAAATATTCTAATGAAAAAAAAAAAAAAAAAAAAAAAAAAAAAATATATGTGTAGATAATAAAAGTTACTAATAAAATAAGTAATACGGGCTTCTTTCAAAAAGGTGGTCTGGAAGAGATAACTGTTAGTGATAAGGTCGCGTTTTACTTTTATATTGAGTATTTCTTTTCTTTTCCTTTGTTTTGTCCAATATGCAATAAAGTAGTATAAATAAATAAGTTTGATTATAAATGTAGATATTACTTAGGTATATACAATTCATCACCATCATCATGAACAACCCATTACCGGCTCACTACAGAGCCGACCTCTGATTAGGAGGCAGACGCCCAACCACTAGGCTATCACCGCTTCGTATATACAATTACAAAATCATTAAACCTACCCCTCCATATGTGTAGATAATAAAAGTTAATAATAAAATAAGTAATAAGGGTTTCTTACAAAAAGGTGGCCTGGAAGAGATCGCTTTTAGTGATGAGGTCGCCTTTTGCCTTCTTTTGTCCAATATGCAATAAAGTTGTATAAATAAAATAAATAAATAAATAAGTTTTATTATAAATGCAGATATTACTTATATACAAATACAAAATCATCAAACCTGCCCCTCCATTTGTGAAGTATTTATAATTCAGTTGCGACACAATTAATTAATGCCCTTTCATTAAACTGCGTCAACAATCACGAACAATGCAATGGCACAAAAGCACCCGCATTGAATAAATTTTAAATAGTGTACATTTAGAGATCGATTTAAACTTTAATATGTTAGTATATGTTATATATGAAGCGGTGATAGTCTAGTGGTTAGGACGTCAGCCTCCTAATCGTTGGCGGTTCGAATCCGGGCACGCACCTCTAACTTTTCTAGTTATGTGCGTTTAAAAAAAAAACACTTGCTTCAACGGTGAAGTAAAACGTCGTGAGAAACCTGCACGCCTAAGAGTTCTCCATAATGTTCTCAAAGGCGTGTGAAGTCTGCCAATCCGCACATGGCCAGCGTGGTGGACTATGGCCAAATCCTTCTCATATTAAGAGGAGACCCGTGCTCTGCAGTGAGCCGGTAATGGGTTGATCATAATGATGTTAGTATATGTTATATCAGTTACATAAATGGTTGCGTTAATCGGAAACGGACATGGCCTGCCCCAACGTTGTCGCGTCGGCCGCAGTTGCGTTGTACAATGCAATCTGTCATTATCGGTATAGTCTGAGATGCGACAGCGAAATCTGCTGCACTGCATTCAATACATCATCATCATGATCAACCCATTACCGGCTCACTACAGAGCACGGGTCTCCTCTCAATATGAGAAGGGTTTGGCCATAGTTCACCACGCTGGCTATGTGCGGATTGGCAGACTTTTTGAAATAAATTGTAATAATCTCTATTTAATAAATTCGTTTTAGTCCAGCCGATCAAGTAGCTCCGAAATGACTTTCCGAATCATATTACATAGAAAAAAAAACAACATATAATTATAAATGATAGTTACTCACTAACGTGATACGACTATCTACTATAGATAAAATAATCGGTTTGTGATATACCCAATCTGCCAAAGTTAATGGATTAAGATGCCACACAGACCAAGGAATGACATTAACAACAATTAATATTTTCATTTATTCAATCCATAAACCTTTCGGCCGACTCTCGTTCTATTCATCATTATCCGTAGATTTGAGTTTATATTGAGTATTTCTTTTCTTTTCCTTTTGTCCAATATGCAATAAAGTATTATAAATAAAATAAATAAATGTTTGATTATAAATGTAGATATTACTTAGGTATATACAATTACAAAATCATTAAACCTACCCCTCCATATGTGTAGACAATAAAAGTAAATAATAAAATAAGTAATAAGGATTTCTTACAAAAAGGTGGCCTGGAAGAGATCGCTTTTAGTGATGAGGTCGCCTTTTGCCTTCTTTTGTCCAATATGCAATAAAGTAGTATAAATAAAATAAATAAATAAGTTTGATTATAAATGAAGATATTATGATGACTGCCAAAGTAAATGGTCTTAATCCATTTACTTTGGCAGTACACACAGACCAAGGAATGACAATTAATATTTTCATTTATTCAATCCATAAACCTTTCGGCCGACTCTCGTTCTATTCATCATTATCCGTAGATTTGGGACGCGTACACCGCAGCTGCGCCCGCCACCCGCTCCGAGCACGGGCTGTCGATACGGAATCCCGTAACGCGAGATTTATGATGACAGCGTCGTGACAGCCAGACATTTCTCTGAGTAATTTAAAATAAAATACTCAGCATTCATACGATTCTGTGATTTATTTTTATTCGCACGATTGGGAGCACGCCGTACGGTGTCTTTTTTTCACACAATCGCAACGATCCAATGTCTACTGCACGCTTTGCAGTAAATTAATATGAGCTTGAGGAATCTAGGTAGTTACGAGTCTTCTTCTTCTTCTTGCCCTTATCCCACATTATGTGGGGTCGGCACAACACGTCTTCTTCTTCCACTCACTTCTATCTGCCGTCACCTCACTACCCACACCTTTTACCCGCATATCCTCTTTTACACAATCCATCCATCTCTTCTTTGGTCTTCCTTTACTCTTTTGCCCTTCCACGTTCATAGATAACATTCTTTTGGTGACATCACTATCTTTCCTCCGCATTATATGACCATACCATGCCAGCCTGTTACTCCTCATCTTTTCTGTCACTGGCGCTACTTTTAGACTTCCCCTTATATATTATTTGACAAAAAACATCAGAACGACCTATGAACGATTCGTTCAATCAATAAACGTGAACATCGATAAATACTCCGTAAGAATGCAATAATTAAGATGGGTATAAATCTTATTATTACTTTGAAAATTCTGTATTTATATATAACACTATAAATTAGCCCTTGACGGGTATCTCACCTGCTGGTAAGTGAATGCAGTCTAGGATAGTAGCGGGCTATCCTGTTAGGGATATGGTAAACTCACACTCTTAATTGGTTTCTACGTGACATCGTGCCGGAACGTATAATCGCTTGGCGAGACGTCTTTGTCGGTAGGGTGGTAACGAACCGCGGTTGTAGCCTTCCACCAGACCGGGAATCGAACCCAGGACCTCCAACTTTATAATGCGACAGCTCATGCAATGCGCTACGGAGGTCGTCAGAAATCTAGTTACTTTACGAAAGTCATGGAATACAATGAATATTAAACTTAATTTGCTGTAATCTCTTTTGCTATCATTTTATTAAAATTATATTAAAAATATAGTTTTTTTTGGCTAAGAACCCTCGTGGGTATCCGCAGAAAACCCTGCCAAAGTTTCATCACATACTGATCAGTGGTTTCCTAACACATAAAGGATACAAACATTGATTTTTTATTCAATTTATGTGACATTTTGACAGCCCTAACCAGTGTAATTCGAATCAAATTATGTAGGCAGACGCAAAGGTGTCAAATGTTAATAAGAGGCTTCCTAATAACGGCTCTTGCTTCCTACGTACATCCTACGATGTATTTATGAATATCTCCTTAACACCAAATATTATATATGGCGTCGTTCATATTATTTCGAGCATCCGTGCTTTTCACGATGTTACCGAGCATTGAGACAAGAGCAGTAAGGGATCTAGTAAGGAGCTTATAGATTCAAGCATCTTGGTGTATCTCTATCGAATTTATAATTAAATAGGGGCCGAAGTCTCCTCTAACAATTATTGTCGATCGATATTTATATGCTAACGAAAAAAAAGTGTGTTCATGTTTACTATATAATTTTTTACAGCAGATAAAATTTCACACTACACAACCGAATTTAGAACGTTCTCTATTTTGAATTAAATAAAAGTACTCTAATGTCCTTGGTCCTAGTCCAAGGTTTCTAGAAACCAGGGGAGCCTCATCTCTCAGGTGAAATAATGTTTGTCAAATTATTAAACGGTGTTGTAGAAAAAGATTTTCGCAAGTTGAGTAATTTGCCTATGAAAATAGCCTAGAAAAGGATTTGATAATGACTCTCTCAAATTATCATAGTTTTTTAATATAGGGTGTAACGATGGGTATCCATTGAAGTCCTTTTTTTTTTTACACACTACAAGTTAGCCCATGACTGCTATCTCACCTGGTGGTAAGTAATGATGCTGTCTAGGATGGTAGCGGGCTGACCTGTTAGGACTATGGTAAACCTACGCCCCGAAATCGCTTGGCGACACGTCTTTGTCGGTAGAGTGGTAACTAGCCACGGCCGTAGCCTCCCACCAGACCAGACTCGAGGCGGGAATCAAACCCAGGACCTCCAACTTTAAAATGCGACAGTGCGCGCGCTGCGCCACGGAGGTCGTCAACTTATCCCTCCCTCCCTTAAAAATAAAACAGATCAAAAAAACACAAACACACACTCTACCCGGTAATTGAAACCCATGACCTCCCACTGTAGTTAAAGTGATCAATAAAATTAAAATGTAAGTATTTTAAGCAGAAATCGTTCTAAATAAAATGTAGCACCTCCCAAACCAAAATCTTAAGTCATCGGTAGTACGCAAATTAAAAAAGGAGTAGAGTAAAGTAGGTAGGTGGACACTTAAAAGAGCATAAATTCTCATTTATCATTCATATTGAACGCATATGTTGTCCACATAATGACAGATAATGGAGATTGGAGCCACCAACTAATTAGCACTGATGAAACACGACCGGGAGACGAACCGCTCGTAATTGGGTCAATACGAAAGCGGTATATCATTCAATTTTATTGGCGATCGGTTATTCATGAATTTACTGCAACCTTTTCAGAGGTGTACCGTCTCTGGCATATTTTTGTTGACTACATGACCCGCATTCTTCGCAATACAATCATGACCAATACAAACGCGGACCGCTTGGATCACAGCGACTGACTACCCACTTTTAGCATCTATTATTTATCTAAAGCTTTTTAATTGGTTCAGATGTTTAGGTAATCCGATTATTACGCACTTTTAGATTATCGTAATGGACCTTCTTGTCATGATAATATTGTAATGCACATATAAGTATGTAACTACTATAAACACACATATATACATAAATGGAAAAAAAGGAAATTATATATTTGCCAAAAAACAACTTTACAAAGATTAGTACATCCGTTGGGACCCACACTAGGTAATCCTGTATCGTGGGGATAAGCCGGCAATCATGTTTGAATGTTTTTTAAGAGACGTTACAGCCTAAAAAAATGAAGTTGTTGTCAATTATGTAATGAAATAAATTAAAAAAATTAATACAAGGATGAGTCATGGGCCAATAACGGAATGGTAAACTATACAAACTTATTTCGAACCGCTTATTTATGGATATCAGATTGGCTGAACGCGATAGACCTGCGTTGGATGGGTTCTTTTCATTTTTTGAACTGTTTCTTAAGTTAGGGATAAGACTAAGCTCGATTTATAGATTAAGGCATGAGAGTTGTACTTAATGATGAGGGAGGGATGAGTGTCTGACAGTGTCAGAGAGGTATTAAGCAAACAGAAGATACTTACACTTCAACTTCACTTAAAGATAAAAAAGGAAATTAAGGCTGTTTTTTAAAATTGCTGTTAAAAGATGTCGCTGCAACGAGTTAGCAACAAATCCATCTAGTTATAGAAAAGTCTATAGGAAGTGACCTGTGACAGAGCCACTTATTGTAATCTTTACTTTTTGACAACTATAAAGTTGGTATTTTTTTAGTATCGGACACAACATTGGCAAAACAACCAATATAAGAACCAATATGAGAATAACAACTTCTTTTTCCCTCGGGACAAGGAAGCTCATAAATTAGTGCGAGTGCAACATATGCGGGTAGGTTTTTTATTGACTCAAGGGTTATTACCGACGCATTTATTTGGTCATATATATTTTTTATCCACTACAAGTTAGCCCTTGACGGCAATCTACCTGACGGTAAGTGATGATGCAGTCAATCTAAGATGGTAGCGGGCTAACCTGTTAGGGGCATGGTAAGCCCACACTCCTAATTGGTTTCTACGCGACATCGTGCCGAAACGCTAAATCGCTTGGCGACATGTCGTTGTCTGTAGGGTGGTAACTAACCACGGCTGGAGCCACCAACCAGACCAGACTAGAGGCGGGAATCGAACCCAGGACCTCCAACTTTAAAATGCAACAGCGCGCGCAGGAGGTCGTCAAATACATTATGCCGTACCCAGTTTTGAGCTTTGAAGCCTTGCCTGCTGCTGCTGACGAATCAGGAGTTACTGCGATCGATTCCCGGATCGTGTCAAATATGGATGGAACCATTTCTACACCAATTTTTTTCGTTTTTAACAATTCCTGCATTGAAATCGATTAGTTATTTGTATTTTTTTTGTTGCAGTGCATGGCGCGAGCACTGTACGACAACATAGCGGAGTCACCGGACGAGCTAGCGTTCCGGCGCGGCGACCTGCTCACCGTGCTGGAGCAGAACACCGGCGGCAGCGAGGGCTGGTGGCTCTGCTCGCTGAGAGGAAGACAGGTAAATCCACAACCTCTCCAACGCAACGAGATCGAGAGGTGCTTGTATCAAAATGTATTGAGGGCCCTCTATACGATTTCAGCGAGTCTCAAATGGTCAAAAAGACATCGGAAAATAAACAGGACTGCAAGGAGTTAGCCAAATAAATCAAATATTCTTTTCTCGATCTTTTTCTCAGCAAACTTATTTAACTTATAAACCAACTTACTTCTAACAATTCAAAAGGAATAACTTGGATCGTGCGTGCACTTTTGGAGTTTCGTAGGTAATAAGAAGAGTGAAATATTTTTCACAGAGCATGCAAACTGCGACAAATAATAAAATAAACTTGAAATGTAAAGACTTCCCCAAACAAATTTTTATTCTATTTTATTTTGGTATTTTTATTCTAACTTAATAATGAAATGATTCTGTTACGATTGATTTCGCTGAACCCTTTTTGGCGAGCGCAACGTTTTACTTGCAAGTTTCTAGTGTTATTATTTCTGACAAAGTTAGACAAAATTCAAACATTTATCAACTCACTAAATTATTAAATATGTTGTTTATATTCGGAGAAAGTATGGCACGTTTAAATCCATTATGAGTGTATCCGAAATACAAATATACAATACTGTTTTATATTGCATTGTGATATTAGTGTTTCATTCAGAGGGGGCCTGTCGAGCGCCTCTCTCCCCTAAGCCGAATTCGTCTTCGGGGGTGGGGCGAAAAGAATCATGTCCGTATTCAACGTTTTATTTGTGATAAAATTGTCTAAATAAATGGATTTATAGATGTAGCCTAAATGCGCGAAAACGAAAAAGTATATTTCGAAAAAATACGCAGAAAACATCCGAAATATCATATATGGAAGAAATTTATGCCAATTCGGTCAAGACATTCTTTTATTTAAATAAAAGAATGAAAATATACTTTATTGTTCACCAAGTCGAAGCGGTGATAGACTAGTGGTTAGGGCGTCGTTCGAATCCGGGCACGCACCTCTAACTTTTCAGAGTTATGTGCGTTTTAATTAATTAAAATATCACTCGCTTCAACGGTGAAGGAAAACATCGTGTGGAAACCTGCACGCCTGAGAGTTCTCCATAATGTTCTCAAAGGCGTGTAAAGTCTGCCAATCCACACATGGCCAGCGTGGTGGACTATGGCCAAACCCGTCTCATATTGAGAGGAGACCCGTGTTTGTAGTGAGCCGGTAATGGGTTAATCATGATGTTCACCAAGTTACAGACGGTATAGTTTTACAAATGGAAGCCTAATCCAATATGTATATATCATAAACATATTATGTATGCTTTTGCCTATTTAATGAATTCTAATAAATAAAACCTAATAACCCATCAAGTTCTGATAAGCCACTTAAATGAATGCATTTGCCATGAACATTTTTTTACAATTTGCATATAGAGTATGTAGCAGCATTTGCATTTCACTTGCAATAAACTGCAGTTGAAATGCGAAAATCGAGATCTTGTTTTGGTTGTCGCACGCTCTGAGGTCATCGCACGTCGTTTTTGCGTCGGCATGACGTGTTTCCATTAATAACAACAACCTAATTGATTTTACAGAACATGTGATGACCTAAACTTTAAATATGGTTGAATTCAAAGTGGAAAAATAACACACGCAATACACTTAAAAATAATTTGACAACCTCCGTAGCGCAGTGCGTTAGGTTAGGCACAGGGTGGTAACTAGCCACGGCCGAAGCCTCCCACCAGACCAGACTCGAGCCGGGAATCGAACCCAGGACCTCCGACTTTATAATAAGACAGCGCACGCACTGCGCCACGGAGGTCGTCAAAAAAATGTATCTCTATATAATTTGAGAGATAATGCCTGCAGCATATTCAAGCGCCGAAGATGACCACCTTATACTATATATAACTCTTAACTGACTTCTTTATAATAATTACTTTGAAAAAGTTGTTTCACCTACCTATATCTGTATAATTTTTCCCACCAAAGTATGACATAGTTCCATTGTAACTTTCATCATTTAATTAATGACAATCTGCTCATAATAATTAATGATGTTGCGTCATAAGAATCGTATAAAGCAATTTGTAAAAACGCTACGCGGTGAGAAGAATTGATGTTCAATACACATACTTACAAATACCTTTTAAACGTCTGTACATTAATAAATCATTCATCACCAACTTCCAAATCAGCGAGTTAAGGGTTTTAATTTATTAGTAGTAATTACGTCGTTTTAGTGATAATAACCAGAGCAAGTCTTATACAGTTATATCTCAGTAGTTGATGAAACCCATCACAGTATCCACTGATGCTAAAATTTATAAAGCGTGAATAAAGGACATAAAAAATTTAAGTAATATTTATAACCTTTCATAATTTTTTATTGAAATTACTTTTCACAATATTATCAAATTATCTGGCAGAGATTGCTACTAAGGTGGCCTTTTGTATCCTACTTCTTCTTTATTTTGTTTTCCTGTTATTTCTATTTTTACTTGTGTGGTGTCAAATAAAGAATAAATCAATTAGATTAGAGTTTTGTGTATCCACAGCACAATAAACTCATATAATGCAATCTGCAGGTGGGGGAAGTAAAATAGGCTGATGATGATGATGATGTGTACTGTTTCACATTGCATCGAAAACAGTGACCTTTCGCGTGAAAGTCCACATAAATATATACGAGTATCTATCGATAAACTTACCTCGATTCTAAATAACGTTTTAACTTTCTTTCTAGGGAATATGTCCTGGAAACAGACTGAGGATTGTGGCGGGGGTGTTCGATGCCAGCTCAGCGATGCAAAGACGTCGGGCGCGGACCCCAGCGCCGGTCGCTCATCAACCCCTACCGGCGCAATTGTCGCCCGCATTTACAAAAGTAAGCTATATATATATATGTAGATATATATCCCCGTGCCCAGGTTACTTTACCTGCTACCCAGGTTACTTTACTGCAAGATGTGTTAAATTTGTATTTACTTTTAAATGGCCAGATTCAGTAAGTTTTTAAGAATAAGAAATAATTTTAATGTAATAATGTAAGTATAGGCGTAAGTAAACCAAATAAATAAAATAAAATTGCGGACTAGGTCTTTACTAGTCATCCTTACAATTTTTACGATGAGTATACAACCAGCTCTTGCTAAAATGCGTTTTATAAAAAGAACAGTTAACAACCTACTATAAAAGTTACAGAAAATTACTGGTCGTCACACCCAGTGTGTGTACTTTAGCTTTGGTGAATTGGCTAATAAAATATTTTTTAAGTTCTGCTTCGTTATTGTTATTACTTATATCCTATTATGAAAAATTAGTATAGGTAATTAAAGTACTCTTATTTATAAGTATAACAATATGAAATTGTAGTGAATGAAAGATAGAGTGGACAGTTAATTTAACATCCATAATAGACCTTAATAGCACAGGTAGCGTATTTGAAAGACTTATCAACTCACTTCTCGCGAATTCGTTCGTGAGACTTTTTTGCAGGGCAAAAATAACCTTATAAGACTCAAAACTGCGCTATCGTCGAAGACAACTAGAAATGTGTTTACAGAAAAATAGCAGTAACAATAACGAGCCCTGAGTTATAATTACCTACCTTTTGTTTACGATTCATGTTTAGGGTAAAAACCTCAAAACTGTAAAGCATCGTACGTGACTAAAAATTGCTGTGTCATGATCTCTCATCAATTACATTGACGTCAACATGGGAATTTGGTCTATTGACCTTCCTTTGTAACGCGAATTAAAAAGAGGATTCTGAATTATGAAATTTTCTGATTACGCGACACACTTATTTTGAACGCGCAGAAACAATACATTTTATGAAAGCATAATTTGTCAATGTCTAACGCTTAATTTTGGATATCGGAGGGTGGTGGTTTTAATTAAAATTCAAAATCTGAAAATTGGGATCATTTTTATAACTCCGTCGAGATGATTTATGTAATAACTGTTGGTACGCCTCAAACCCTCAAATTATGAGAGACGGTAGTCTGAATTTTTTTTAATATTCTGTCCTAAAGATTAGACACAAAGATAATTCTCAAACACCAAGTTCATCAAATACCATTTTCGTATACTGTTTTATACATAACTAAAACAAAGTATCCCAAATGAAACAATTCACATTAAGTTATTGATTGAAGAAGAACTCATGCTATGTTTTAGAAATCCCTTCGAGTGGAAAATATCTTAGAAACAATGCAATTTCATTGTTCCAGATTGAAGAATGCTCACATTATGACGTACCGCGAGCGCCGATGCCTGTACAGCGTATTATCGGGACATACGATTGCCCAAGGCTGGCCACAGACTTGTACGACGCACCAAGAGCCCCGCGGCCAGCGAGCGCGGATTCCGCTTGCAGCGGTACTGGGTCACTGACTTCGGCCACGTCAAGTGCATCGGCGAACTCCGGCAGTTCCGCACACTCAGCCGCTTCTGCGTCCAGCACATATGACGTACCACGGACCCGTGCGCTACCTTTACCTTGTGATGCGGCGCTGGAAGCACTTGAAAGGCTACAGGTAATAAAAATGTTAAGAAAAAAGAGCTTTTCTACCAATCTCTATAATGCTTCTCCAATGATATATTTTTTTATATTTTAGTTCCTATGAGAAAAGATACTAATGTTTAGTTTACAGATGATCGGCATACTTAATTACAAGCAAGAATATTTATATTAATATTTAAATTGCAAGAAAATTTGTATTTCTCATTAAAATTTACGACAGGCGCGATTTTTATACATTAAATTTTTTAATTATCCGTCTGGTATTTTTTTAGTTCAGCGTATTCAAACTGCTCAGGTTTATGGTATTAGTATAACTATAATCTGGGAAGTGTACTTAATAATATAAAAATATTTCAATTATTATAGCCATCTATATTATATTGCAGGAGGAAGCGTCAGCGGCAGTGTCGCGGCTGCTATCGTACGTGTCCCCGGGCTGGCGGCGGCGCGGCGCGTTGCGACCACGCGTTCTGGACGTACGCGTAGCAGGAGCGCGACTGCGGGCCGCTTTACACGACCTCGCCGTCTTCGCAGACGCTACGCTGGCCAACGCACATGATGCCCAAGACAAAGGTGCGTTTTTTGGCCTCAACGTTATACAATTAACGAGCCATATACGCTAAGAGTATTCATCTGTGATCAAATCACAAATTGGGAGATCGTAGAATAAGTAGTGTCGTCGATGAACTTATCAACTTGGAGCGAAAGTTAAATGACATATATTTCAGGGAGCTATAAATTAACTCAGCGATGAACGATGTCAAACGAATCTTTGGCATTCGCAGTATTTACCTACAAGACCGTAGAAAGTTTAAGACCATGAGATCTAGGGCCAGCAATAATGTCCTTTCTATTAAATAAAAGAATTTGGAAAAGCAGTACCAAAACCCTATGAAAACTTTATTCATTATATAATTATGTTATTCCCATTTTACAAGCAATACAATCGACTGAAATGCATTTAAAAACAACTCTTTACTACAATATATAATTGTATTTTACAAACAAAGATATGCTAATTATATTGAGAACTAAAAGGAAATACTTCTAGGTACTTGATGTAGTGATATTTGTTTAATAAGATCTTTCATTACACATCAAAAATCTTTAGGTATCGCAGTAAAGCTACGGCCGCTAGTGAAAGCACTGAAAGACGCGGAGCGCATAACGCACGAAGCAACGAGTGCGTTGGACGCGGGCGACTGGGCGCCGGAGCGGCTGGAACGCGACCGCGAGCCGACCGACGGGACACAGGACGCCTTAGACCAGCTTGTGGCGTGCGCACGGTCCTTGACTGAGGATGTGAGGCGTGCTGCATCGTTTATACATGGAAATGCGTCGCTATTGTTCAGGTACTTAGCAAAAATTCTTCTATACTAGGAATTATCACAAGAAGATGTAACTCTCGATTTAATTTTCCAGCATGAACCAGCCCTCTACTTACAAAACTAATATATGACTGATTTGCATTGAGATGCATATTGTAGGTTGCCACGTAAGATCCGAGGCGCATATCGTTGAATTTCCTTAAAATAAATTTATTACAGTAGAAATCAAAGAATTCATGAGCTATATGAGTGAAATGGTCTAAGTCGAGTTGCAAAACGTGTAGGCTAAATCGAAAATTTCATTTATTAGGAAAAGGCCATTGTTTATAAAGTTTGGAAACTAAGTTTATGGATAAACTATATAAAACGTAGCTTAAGATTTGTGCCTAAACGAATTATCAATATCATCCATGTCTATTTATCTCCTGCCATGTTTTCTGAACCGAACTAACTGCTAACATTCGATGTCTAAAAAAACCTTTGATTGAATGACGCAATTTTTTATGTAAACAGGCGATCACCTGCAGTTCCGGAACACGAATGGACTGAGGAGTATGACTATGTACGGCTGGAGTCAAGAACTGCGGTGGGCAGACGAAATGCTGAGATCCGTGCCGCACTGCCAGACAAACTTCGGGCTTCCTTTGACGCGCTAGTGCGAGACGCTGATCATGCGGGCGAGGTCAGTTTAGTCGTACATTTAAAAAAATTTGAACATCCGGGGAAGCGTATTACTGACCATTGCCAAAACAATAAAACAGAACTCATAAATGAGTCGAGCAACATTAAATCGAAGCAGTGTGAATTACAAAAGTACACTAAATTCTATTCATTTCCACATATAACAAACACAATGAAAGAAATCGGATTCATGATATTCGATTAGGGCCTTACAGGTGCCAAGTTAAGACACTTAGAGAGAGAGAGGCCTTAACTTAAAACCCTTAAACCTTATCCTTAATCTAATATCGTTAAGAAAGCTTGACTGTAGCTGACAAGATGAAAAAACACTCTTCCGTCGATGATTTCAATTTGCTAGCTGTACCAGACATCGTTCCAGTAGTTTAAACGGTAATTCCTTTCAGGTGAGCGCGGTAGCCGCTGCCACAAGATTACCTCCAGATGATCGGCAATTAGCGGCATTCTACGCAGCACAGACCGCCACATACGGCGCCCACCTTTCCACGGCTGTCGAAGCTTTCCTACGGACCATTGAAATGGGACAACCTCCCGATGTCTTCCTCGCTCACGGCAAATTCGTTGTCCTGAGCGCACATAGAATAGTTCACGTCGGCGATACTGTGCACAGGTTGGTTTTTAAATAATATCTGGTTTTGCTATTAGTTAGGCTGAAAAAATCCGTAGTGTAAAATTAAAATAGCTAGATGGAATCGTACATGTTTTCTGAGTAATTGAAATTCTGCATTGTCTGGTTTTTTTTTTTGGAACTTCCTTCCTTGTTTTACAAATTCTTCCACACCCTCTTTAATATTTATTCATCATCATCATGAACAACCCATTATCGGCTCACTACAGAGCACGGGTCTCCTCTCAATATGAGAAGGGTTTGGCCAAAGTCCACCACGCTGGCCATGTGCGGATTGGCAGACTTCACACGCCTTTGAGAACATTATGGAGAACTCTCAGGCGTGCAGGTTTCCTCACGATGTTTTCCTTCACCGTTGAAGCAAGTGATATTTTAATTGTTTAAAAATATTTATTAGGTAAACATAATTCAGCTATCTAAACGGAATGTTAAAATAAAATTCAATAGTGCAGTGCAGTGTGTCTAAACCGAGTAATATTATTTCCAATTTACGTAAAAGCTTTCCGTACTCGAAAACAACCTGCAAATGGTATGACTGTACCCGTATATTTTAAGACAATGGCGAATTATAATTTAAATGCCCCTTTGTGTTATTTTACGCAGCTCTAAAGGGTATTTTTGTTCACAGGAGCGCACAACACGCCGGTCTCAAAGCGAAAATACTTCGATGTTCCGATGCATTATCTGATGCCTTAGCTGCAACGGTTGCGAAGACGAAAGCGGCTGCACTACAGTTTCCTTGCGCGAGTGCTGTCGCGGAGATGGCCGAATCTGCACGAACACTCGCAACAAGAGCCCAGGAGTTACGACGGGCTCTGATACGTGCGGCAGAACCGCCACAAGACTCCACACCAGGCACAACTGTTCCACCATCGTCGACTGCAACACCTTTAACTCCTTTGACTCCGCTCGCTCCTCACACTATTGGCTCGCCATCGCTTCCAGTGTTATAAGCTGTAGTTAATACTTAAAGCTGAGTTGAAAAGCTGTGATAGTCCACTTAGCTGAAAGTAAAGTAGCCCGACCGAAATATAATGACTTGCTAAAGAAGTTAAGTCAATATGGGTTACATGCCCAAAATTGATTTCGTGGAAGACTTTCTACGCCAAAATAATATCGGGGCAAATGCTGCAAAATCAATAGAATAATTTATAAATGTTCGTTGTGGTTTGGCAGACATTTATCGTTGAGAAATTGAGGAAAATTAGTCATATGGAATGTTTAATGGAGACGTTATCTGTCGTTTTGGTTTGCTGCTGCTTGATTCGAAACTGTACTTTAAGTGATGGCTAGATTTATATTGTGTATACTGGTTTGAATATTGATTGTGAAAGCGTGCTGGACACTGTTATTTATAATACGATCGATTGGATTGGAGGCTGGTACACCTCTAAAACACATACATTACCAAAGACAACCCTTTTAATACGCACATTTTATCAACGTAGACTGCCAACAGAACGAATACACTAAACAAAGTTTCTATTAATATTAACATTTTATATTATACAATAAAAACGAAGGCTGCCGTTAGTTTAATTTGGAATGGTTTTTTAAATTTATATACGCAGGTTTTAAAATGCTGGATGCTCATTTGCTGTAGTGAGTTGAGTTGTCCGTCCAGTTTTATACAATATTTCAATTGTAACAAGTATTATAAAGGTAGCGTATAAATTTATTGCGACAGACGTTGTCATTAACTTGAATATGTGTAAACGTTACAAAATATGCTTGTAAATACCATTTGTGTGTCTGTTATATCGTTAAATCGTGTAATATTGCGATGATGACCGTTTTAACTAATAACCTTATTTCCAATGTTGTGACGCTTGTGACCTTGAAAAAAGATTAGAGAATTTGGTCGCTACGAATCGAATGTTCCTTGAACATTATAGTATAGATAATACAATTTATGCTCGGCTTTACAAATATAGGTGGCAACTAATTAGTCAAGTCAACCCGTACAGAACTACGACTGATTTTATTAGCTCGCTATGCACCAGTGATGTTACACCGCGATGCCAGTTCCGTTTTACACAAGTCGCTAAACTATTTTGACAAGTCTAAAAATAGTGTTCCCTTTCATTGTATTTTGTGGCACTATTTTAAGACTGCAATTAAATTTGAGGGTATATGTAATACTGGAGGCAAAGTCTGCTATTGCAATTGTGTTTCAGTTGTCCATCAATTTTATCAGTACTGTAATGATGAAAATCAATAAAAATAACACAACACAAAAACATACCTGTTATGTTATCAGAAATATACTGTGCAATAACTAAATAATAGTTAAAGAAGTTTGTCTGCTATAGGCAGTGCATTTTTCATCTTTAATACGTTAAAAAAAAGTTTCCAAACCAAAAGTAAACATTTTTAGCCACAATACAGGCTCGCCTATTGTCGGTAACCAAAAGAAATTTAATTTACAATACAAAATATTTTAATGTTTCACAAGTACCTTGTTACCATTAAGTAATTTGCAATGGCAGACTTGGACCTCAGATCTGGCACCTATATGTCAGGTCACCGGTGTCGGAACCCTCAATACTGTTAATAAAGGTTAATTTTATAACGAATTTTCTTCACTCGGATAACGCGTGACAATTAGATAATGCAACCTGATTTTGTGGCGCTGTACGGACGCGTTGTCTGCGAGAAGAGATCACATCTTTGACCAGTGCTCTATTTTTGGAACTGTTTAAAACTTTTTATCCAAAGCTAAAGTTGCCGACTTCTGTATCAGGATTGGACGACTGAAAAGCCTTACTAGCCACAAATGGTAATCTCGCGACAAAGCGCTATAATGCGAGTAAATCGTACGAGGAGTAGCTTAGTGTCATTCTATTACCAGTACTAACTAGGACTAAAATGCGTGCGACGAGTAAATAATTTTTACTATTTTCTCGTATATTTTTCAATAAGACTTAATTTATCTAGTGGAGCGCATGTTAACCCATTGAAATAAATTTTTACAGAGACTTGTATAAAATTGCTCATCTGACCGAATCAATTCAATCATGCCTATCCAAAAAGTCAGGATTATAGTTGAATTGATCATAAAGGTCCGGTCGCGATATCTAGAAATGGTTCTGCAATTTTTAACTCGTCAACATAAATAATTTTACAGTTATAAATAGCAGAACCTGCGTAATATTCATTTGATTTCGTTCAAAACGCTGGCATAGATTGGCTTAATCGTCTCAAGGAATTATGATAATAATTAGTCAACTAACGCCCTATTTACATTTAGTTAAACCATAGACGAACGATCGACGTTTAATGTCTTTAGTCTTAAACAGGTTTATGACCAAAGATAAAGGTCTCGAACAACTAACTAAGAATGAGATCTATATAGCATCTTCCGCATAACCAACCAACGAAAAAGTAATTGCGAGGAAATGTTACCTGTGACATAAACTGTCTAACTTTAACTGAGTCAAGTACTTACGATACATTGACAGGGCCCTAAGTCCTTATTCTATATTGCATTTAAATCCTAACTGCGTGCATAACGTAATTTTTGACATAATTTCCTGACTAAAAGTTTATGTCACAAGTTGCTGCTTAAAATGAATGCCCTGACGTAAATTTTTACAGCCTTAGCTGGAATTAAAATGTACACTGTATTACATTTTAATCCTCTATTGAATTAAAATGTCAACTGCGTACGAATTATTGTGACGTTTTGACAACTCTTCAAATATGGACTGTTATTTATTTAAGCCACATACAGAATAGAAATGTTATAGACAATTAGGCCATTTCTTTTGCAAGATTTAAGATTTCTATGTCAAAGAGAGACGGACCTATGTGGTTTTTCATGGTACATATGTGAACATTTCGGATACAACTTCAGATCGGCCAAGTAATATTGGGTTCGCTTGTAAACTAAGGATTAGGACCAACGAAAATTAAAAAAAAATTAAGTTATACTAAATTGCCGAGGCTAAAAGTAATAATAACAGTGTTTTCAGTGTAAGGGTTAGCTTTATTTTTAGACTTGTCAATTTAGTGTATATTAGTGATTTACACAATTGTCGTTCAACATCGGTCATTCGTACATGGTTGTAAAATGTTACAATTAGGGCATTATCAATGTACGTGTCAATATTTGGTATTTTATAAATATTGTAATAGTTCGCCGTAGATACTATATTATATCAATGTAAAAAGCATGTTGTATATTAGCAATGTGTAATATATTTCCTAGATGTCGTAGTTTAGTTAGGTATAGATGAAATTGTACAAATGCATATTATTAAAAATAATAATTTTATTATAATGAATTATAATTTAATCATCTTGTAAAACGCAATCAAGTAAATATACAAAATTTTCGTATTTAAAACTTCTTTAATTTTCGTTAGTTTTGCCCCTTCTGAGATCTTCAGAATTGTCTTACAAATGTATGTTTTTTTCCTATTCAACGATACAAAAAAAGAATAACAACTTTTTAAAATAACAATACATAATTACCATTTATTGCCATGGTAGGGTGGTAATTAGCCCCCGGCCGAAGCCTCTCACCAGAGCAGACTCGAGCCGGGAACCGAACCCAGCACGTCTAACTTTATAATGCGAGGTCACGGAGGTCGGCAAACTGTGAGACTTGGACCTCGGTTTAGGGTTACGTTGGAAATTGGGTTTGTTGGACTGGTGTCGCAGTCCGAGCGCCTCCGTGACCGTAGAGCCCCACGTCAGATATCGGAGAGTTCGTCTTCGCCGGCGAAGACACTGTGATTGGTTATGAGTCCGACTAATTTAAGTATTGTGTGTATATATATATACTTTTATATATAGCGATTTAGTACGAAAACTACTGGAGTACGATAGCGCGATGCAGGATTCCTTCGTATACTTGTTGCGCCATCTATTATGGTGATTTGGAAACCACCGTAGGAGTTTGTTTATTCTTTTGTTAACTTTTTCTATTAAAACAATTCGATTAAAGACATTTTATAAATATACACTCTTGTCCTCAATAACTTTAAAATCGCTAGTTTCTCTTCACAACTGCGTCTAATCTCCACGTCCCAAACCATAATTCTCCTTCAACGAATGTTTGACGCGTAAACTGCACTTCAGTTTAAAATAGTCCAGATATTTCCACCTTGTAACATCTAGATAGGCAAATCCGTTAAAGATTCCAGTTTAAAACCAAACCATTCAAGAAAATAGAGATTTTCTATATATGGCGAGCAAGTTGAAAATGACTTAATCAATGTCGCTCTCACTTTTATTAATGCTACAGGTAAGTTCGAATTGCCGCATGTACTGTTCCGCTAGTTTCTCTTGATCACTGTATTGGAGAGCTGTGTGCGTTGAAGGCAGTTTTGATTCGGAGGCAATTGCTTCTAATCTCGCCGCACGTAACCGAAGCGATGCTTCTATGGATTTTGTTTGTCGCTCTGAGGCTTCGGCATCGAGGGCAGCTCTGATTCGTTGTCTTTCCAACTAAAATAGTGAATAAAGATGAAATGTAACAATGAATATCTTCTTACATTTCTAAAGTAAGCTTTTGTGCACCTTCCTCAGCCTCTCTTGCTAATTCGTTTGTTTTTCAAGCTATTTTAATTTGGAATTCACTTTCCGAAAATATTAGTGTTGCAATGTGTTTCTAGTTTTAAAATTAGATTTAAAAAATGTTGCTTTGTGGGTATTAATTATTATTTATTATTTGGTACTTGTTTACATTTTCTATTTTTTCAGTAAACAGTGATAAAAACATATATATGTTTTTAACCACTGCAAGTTAGCCCTTGACGACAATCTCACCTGATGGTAAGTGATGGTAGTCTAAGATGGTATAGGGCTAAACTGTTAGGGGTATGGTAAACCCATACTCCTTATTGGTCTCTACGCGACATCGTGCCGGAACG
The DNA here is from genome assembly GCA_928268935.1 of Lasiommata megera. Lineage (NCBI taxonomy): Eukaryota > Metazoa > Arthropoda > Insecta > Lepidoptera > Nymphalidae > Lasiommata > Lasiommata megera. The sequence continues at coordinate 10,798,829 of OV743323.1, forward strand.
CTGAATCGCTTTGTCGGTAGGGTGGTAACCAACCACTGCCAAAGCCTCCCACCAGACCAGACTCGAGCCGGGAATCGAACTCAGGACCTCCAACTTTACAATGCGATGCGCTACGGAGGTCGTCAGATAGTCGACAAGAAAACATTCATTTATAATTGATAGCATGTGGTTTAGGAAAATTGGGTAAATTAAATTATTATTCAATTTTGACTTACTTTTGCAGTTTCCAATTGATATTTCAGCAATTCGAGTTTCAACTTCACGACCTCTTTATTATCGTATTGACTATAGGATCCGGAATGGCTTATTGATTCTGAAAATTATTAATAAACATAAAAACATGTTGGTATGTTTTGCTATCGTTCTTATAATTATTTGAAAATAACAAATACATATTGTAATTTTTACTGCGTTAACCTAGTGGTTAAAACGTCCACCTCCTGATCAGAGGTCGGAAGGTCGATCCCGGGCATGTATAACTTTTCGGAGTTATGTGCGCTTTTAAACAATTAAAATATAAATAAAACACTTACTTCAACGGTGAAGGAAAACATCGTGAGGAAACCTGCACGCCTGAGAGTTCTCCATAATGTTCTCCAAGGCGTATGAAGTCTGCCAATCCGCACAATGACCAGCGTGGTGGACTATGGCCAAACCCTTCTCATATTGAGATGAGACCCGCGGTCTGTAGTTAGCCGGCAATGGGCTGATCATGATGATGATGATTGTAATTTTAATTCGTGGAAAGGATGACAATATACCTATTCCCGAATCTCCATTGAGAACCATACACAATGGATCGGAGTTGTCCTCGATTTGCATATTTGCATCAACTGGCATCTCCGGAAAGTCCAGATTGTCAACATCATTATCCATATCATTATCGTCTTCATTATCTTTATCCATATCCAAGTTGCTCAAATGTACGTTTGGCTCGAATTTTATCTGAAAGAAGTTATTTCTAAACCACTCTACAACAGGTTTAAAAAGTTTTGAATATGTTAGTGTGTGAAGGTAAGCCAGGTGGCTTGCCTTCACACAGTAGGTAGGTTACCTACTTGTCTGCCTTTTTTATTTCTTTTCAACATTAAGGACAGCAAAATTGAAAAATACAGGGCGAAAGGGACAAGTATCAGCGAAGTACCTAAACAGTCATTCCTAAGCAGTACCTACTGTATACTTATCTACATTAGATGCAAATTTTCCAGCCCTCGTGACTTTTATAGGCCCTTCACAGAGAGTCACAGGATAGTCAAAAAGAACATAAATTGTTTCTTAATTTACCTGCACAGATTCTTCATCTCTTTCATGTTTCATTTGTTTGCCAATATACTTTTTAAAGTTCGCCAACCTTTTCATGTTAGAAAATTTTGTACGCAACATTTTTGTACTTCTCTTCAGGGTACTCTGTTTGTTGTATTTATATGTTATCTGGAAAAACACAAACAAATGGAATAATAATATAACATAAACTGTTTATTTAGCAATTATCTACACATGGTTTTATACTAAACAGGGTGGTGCAATTAACTCAAAATAGTATTTTCGAGTGTTTTAGGGTGGCTTGGCATATTATAAACGGCCTATATAAATTAAGGTAAAAAAACATGCCAGATCACTGGAAAACGACACACAATGCTTTGGTCTTATAAACAATCTGTCAAACAAAAAAACATATGTATTTTGTTTGCTAGGAAGTACGCAGTCATCATTTATTAATGGTAAAAAACTTAGATGTTGGTATAAACAGCTAGTAAATTCATCACGAACAACCCATTACCGGCTCACTACAGAGCGCAGAGTTCCTCTCAATATGAGAAGGGTTTGGCCATAGTCCACCACACTGGCCATGTGCGGATTGGCAGACTTCACACACCTTTGAGAACATTATGGCTAGTAAATTAACAGATATTAAATATCTTACCCTAGCCCAAGCAGAGTTAGCAATCTTCAGAGCTCGCCCTGACCCCCCCTTTCCTTTATACAGTATATTATCCTTTTCATCTCTGACACACCTTAATAGGAGACTGCATTCTGACGGGGTAAAGTTCATTGATCTACTAGTCCTGAATAAGAAGTTGAAATATATGTATACTTAAATAACAACAACTTAACATGTGCTCTGAGTAACTAAGGTTAAAACATACAATGCATCTTTCAACAAACAAATCAATTTATTTTGATTTTCAAATTTTGGTCAGTAACTTAAAATACCCAGGAACATATGACCCTAACAAAGGAACTCATAATCAAGTTAATAATTTTAGTGTAATATGCTGCAAAATGTACTTACCTTCTATTATTATCATCAATGCCATCTGAAAGAAAAATAATAGACATATCAAGGCATGATGAAATACAAATGTGAGTGTACAAATTAAAGAAGGCTTATGCCATTCCATTTCTTTACAGAAATATATTACAGCTATTATCTCCTCAGGGAAGAAAGTAGATACTATGCAAAGAGTTAACAGTGTTTTAAGATAATAACCTACCATTAGAATCATCAGATTGATAGTTGCTATCCCAAGTGTTAGATGTGTGATTATCATTTTCTTCCAACATATCTGCAAAAATTAACAATTATTAACTGGTGATAAAATTCAGGATCTGACTATATTTATCTAATAGAAGCAAACAATATATACATAAAATGAGAACTGTTTCTTAATTAAAACAAGAAAGATACACAACTATCTTAATAGGTATAAGGGGAAAGGGATCTTTGTTCATAAAAATTCAGCTTCTGTCTATTAGTGTTTTAAAACTTGATTGTATTATAAATAGTTATTTTGTATTATTACAATTCATACTCATAATATTCAGCAATCATAAGAAAGAGCATGATTTTCGAAATATTAGATTATGTATTTGGAATAAGTAAACTTATTTTTTTACTAGCTGATGCCAGCAACTTCATCTGTGTTGAGTTAGTGTGTGTCAAAGTGTGTTTGTTTGTCTTCCAATCGATGCAATGGATTACTAAACCGACGACCTTGAATATAATTACAGGATAAAGTATCTCCTTTCTAACAAAACAACAGAATGAGTGAAATCAGAGCATGTGTTGATGAATTAAAACTACACATATTGACTTTTATGCCCTCTCCCGAGGGAACCATGCTGAATTCCGGAATAAAAACTATCCAATATTTTGAACCGAGTATCAGCTACTCCTATAAAAAAAATCATTTAAATCCATCCAGTAGTTTCGTTGTGATGCGCGAACAAGATACAGACAGACAAAAATAAAATAAAATTGTTTTGGGCTTTGTAGTGAAGCTTCCTCCAATTAAAATTTACAAAATATATCTAATGTACAGAATTTGTCCTGTTACAGTTTTATTATATTATAGATAATAATTCGTAAAATATTTTTTTATGGTGGCAATATAATTTTTATTTTGTTAATAAAACTATATTATGCAATGCAACACTAATTACCATTAATAGCTTCTAATTTTAAAGGGCATTTATCTTCCTGAGGAACTTCAGTAACACTTGTGTTTGCTTCATTTTCATTGATCATCATAACAATCTGTGCCAATACATTATTGATGTCTGAGCAATTAGCATCTATTATGTTCTTTGCTACTTTTTTAGCTTCCCTTTTGAGGTTCAACCATTTTGTTTTCAAAACTTCAACTGTTCTCTTATGTTCAAAGCCTTGTTTGTTAATTTCTTTGCATATTTTTTCCCATGCTTCCTCTTTTGCTTGGTTAGTTGATGAGTTGGTACATTTATTTAAAATTATATTTTTATGTTTTACTATTTGATCTACCAAGGCTTTTACCTCATTTTTTCTAAAGATTGGACTCCTGTGGCTGTAAACAATAGTAATAAAAAATAACTGCTCACTTATTTCAAGAAATTATCTGTAAGTATGTATATTATTGTTCTTCTGACTACACATCCAACCATATATCATAATGCCCCAAATTTGGTTAAAAAATTGTTAGTCATCTGTCAGTCAGTTAGTGTGTTATATGAGAACAATTTAACACTTAGGCCAATGCCAACTGGAACATAAAGGCTAGTGTAAAAATTAAGAATAAAGTATAAGCCAAGAAAGCTTGAATAAAAAATAAATTACTTACTAAGAAACACCTGACCTGTCTTCTAGATTGTCTTCTTCCATTTTTAAGTAGTTTGTACTTAATTACACTGAAAGACAACTGCAATGAGTAAAAACATTAAGATTATTACAATTAAGTGCAGTCTGCCTTGTGGTAGCTTTTGGAGCACAAAGTTTGATCTTCGGCATGTTCCTCTAATTTTGGAGTTATGTGTGTTTTTCTTTTAATTTTTCCAAATTTTAAATTAAGTATCACTTGGTTTAAAGGTGAAAGAAATCTGCATGCTCGAAAGTTCCCAAAGGAGCGTGAGGTCTACTAAACCTACATAGCTAGCGTGGTGGACCAGGACTACAACCCTTATCATTCAGAGTCGAGACCACTGCCATATAATCGGCCGGTAATGGGTTGATAATAATGATGCACCAATTAAATTTAAATTATATACGATTACATGTTTAAGTATTGATATTCAAGAACATATTTCAATTGCAATTCTAAAAATTTGAGTCAAATTTAGCGTACTAGTATTTTGTACTTACCTAGTTTAGTTATTTACGAAATTAAAACCAGATATGTACGAATTCTCTTTAAGCATCTCTTTAATATTTGTTTACAGACAAATTATATAAAATACCACTTTAATTCTTAGTTTACTTCTAATTAATTGTCAATTTAAATATAATAATAAATAATTTTAGATCATAAACATCCATCCTCTTGTTCCACAGATTATTATAGAATTATAGTATAGACATTCCTGTATTATGTGATAGGTATGAGATATTATGAGGTACCTAAATAGGTATAACAATTTTTACTTAACGTAAATCTTTATATTTTAGTCTGTAGTAGATTTATTTGTAACTATCGTTTAATACAAATATCAAATTCAACTAGATATATATATATATATATATATATATATATATATATATATATATATATATGAAAATAGCAATAAAACTACATTAATGCTTTTATGCAAAATTTACCTCAGAAATTACTTAAAAAACACGAAAATACTCATTAAAGTTATGATCTTAATAACGGCGACAACGGTGAGGGAACTTTGTTTGTCGAGTTATTAATCTTCGCCAAGCGAATATCCCGCAACCTGTATGAAATAGAAGATTTGTTTTAATTTTCTCTTCGTGATAGTGTAGTACAACTGACCAAAACAACCGAAAATGTTCTGATATGTTTACATGACTGGAAAACATTGTAACACCACTTGCTACAGATACATAATTTAAGAATAACAAACGTCAATTTCTAATTCGGAAAATCTGATTTAGAAAATTTATGTTAGTTTTTAGGTTATCTGTTAATAGAGTTTTGTGGTTATTTGAAAAATAATGGCAGCAATTTTATTGTAATTATTAAGCCATAAAAGTTTTGACCTCTGTTATACTATTTTCTTCTTTAACTATTGAGTAAATGTTAAATTAATAATTATAAAAAAAATTGTAAGTGTACCAATGTTCAAAATGGCGGAGTACTTTAATTTAGAGTAACACGCATTTTATTGCAGTTTTTTAGTTATTACATAATTTAAGTTGCATGTATATTCACGTACTAATGTGCTAATTTCATATTTCGGGTAAATGCATTCCGCTATAATCTGGTGTTCATAATACTGTATATAAACAAATTTTATAGTTAATATGAAAGAAGTGATTTTGGCTATTATAACCTTCGTATGTAGTGTGTTTTTAGTCGTAATATTTGTATTGTTCTGTAAGTAGTTAATATCTTGCTTGTTATTCATCTTAATAAGACGAATTTACTATTAGGAAAATCGCAAACTGTTGTTTAATTTTGACGTTCATTGTCTTTGTTCTAGGCTGGTACGTCGTATGGAAGTGTTGTCTTTCTAAATTTCGATTTGTTCGTGAGCTTCTGGGTGGTATGTCAGATACCCCACCAGCGTCAGAAACAAGGCAACCTAAACAAAGGAAATCTAGAAGGGAATAGTCTCAATCCATATTTCTAATTTATTAGGAAGCTCAAACACATATCACAATGAATATACGTTGTGCACGCCCCAGTGACCTTATGAACATGCAACATTGCAACTTGCTGTGCTTGCCAGAGAACTACCAAATGAAATATTATTTCTATCATGGTTTGTCTTGGCCCCAGCTCAGTTATGTTGCCGAGGATGAAAAAGGCCACATTGTAGGTTAGTATTTATTTTTAACATATTATTTTCTAATTATTTACATTATAAGTCAGTAATTTTGATTGAATTTGATTTATTAAATATATGTTGGTCTATTGAAACATCTGTTTGTCAATCTGGCATTTAACTAATAAATAACTGTTCTCAGTTATTTATTATTTATAATAACAACTTTTTCAAAATTTCTTCAGCTACTGCTATTAGTTCATCTTTATTTAAAAGAGGATAGGCCTCATTCAGTTTTATTTGGTAGTTTTAAAAGTCCCTTCAGTAATACTTAGTATGAACAATTCATTGAAGTTTTTTATTTACAACAGCACAGATCATTTGTTTCTACTCAAAATAAAACAAGTCACTAATATAATGTAAAGTATTTTAAAATATTTATTATCTTAATTTTGTATATAGGCTATGTTCTTGCAAAGATGGAAGAGGATGGTGAAGACAATTGCCATGGACACATTACTTCTCTTGCCGTTAAAAGATCCCATCGACGACTTGGTCTTGCTCAAAAGCTTATGAATCAAGCTTCATGGGCTATGGTGGAGTGTTTTAAGGTATGATCTTATATTGAAAGCTTTGTTGTATACATAAAGCTGAGAACTCATATACCTGAATCATATTTAACCAAGAATATAAACATATAAGTAAGTTAACAATATATGGCAACAATAACACCTATGTTTCTGATGGTACTTGGTAATCCAGTGTGTATTTGGTTGCTGAAATAAATGGTTTGCATTATGATTATAGGGCAAGTGCGCAGTATAAATTATGAAGAGCAACTAAATTTGGTGTATTATCATCATGATCAACCCATTACCGGCTCACTACAGAGCACGGGTCTCCTCTCAATATGAGAAGGGTTTGGCCATAGTCCACCACTCTGGCCATGTGCAGATTGGCATACTTCACACACCTTAGAACATTATGGAGAACTCTAGGTGTGCAGGTTTCCTCACAACGTTTTCCTTCACCGTTGAAGCAAGTGATATTTTAATTGTTTAAAAACGCACATAGCTCCAAAAAGTTAGTGGTGCGTGCCCAGATTCGAACCACCAACCTCTGATTAGGAGGCTGGCGCCCTAACCACTGGGCTATCACAGCTTCAATTTGGCATATAAAATATGCAAATGAAAATAAAACAATATTTTGGAATACAACAACTTTAAAGGCTTGGAAATGAAGAAATTCACTTAACAACTTATACTAACTAACTATAAGTGTTTTAAAGTAATAATAATAATAATAATAATAACTTTATTTTCCAAACAGTTTAAAATAATAACAAATTCCAGTGGCCTCCACACTAGGTGACCTGTATCGTGGAGACCATAAAGCATAAAGTGGTTGAATAGTTAGTTAGACATAGTTATAAAGAGAAATCATTGTGTAACTTAGTGGCAGCCTTAGTCAACAATAACCCATTATTTACATTGCCGCTATAAAATTTAATTGTTTCAGGCCAAATATGTATCGCTGCATGTTAGAAAAAGTAACAGGGCTGCTCTTAATCTCTATACAAATTCACTTCGCTTCAAGATCTTAGAAATAGAACCAAAATACTATGCAGATGGTGAAGATGCATATTCAATGATGAGAGATCTCAGTGCTTTTGCAGCAGAAAACATGCTTGAAACTCCAGCTGACAATTTAGAAATAAAGTCTGATTCTGCTATAGTATCTCAGTGTTGAAGCATTTATGGCAATAAATAAAACTTTATATTAATTATCTTGGTCCTTTATTTTTATTTATAACTGGTAGTTTTAAAAAAAATTGGCAGCAATTATATGCTAATTAGTGATTAGTCATCATTAGGCACTGGTCCACACTGCTCTGCACCATGCAGCAGACAGATTGAAATGGTGAAAAATTGTAAAAAAAACAATATTCTGTGGCATAGAGCACAACCCTCTGCAGTGAGGTGAAAGTCATGGAGGAGGAGTGATAATTCATCTACCTAGCACCTACTCATTGGAACCATTCTAAAGAACCCAAATATTCTATATTTGCTGATGTTGCTGAGGGGTTGGTATCTTGGAGACAACTTGTTCAGGTCACCACATCTTTCAGAAATTGCTAAAGTTACAATATACAATCAACCAGATCTGTGAAAGTTGAAGATCTTGTTAATTAAACACTGCGCAAGTGATTCTTATTCTGAGATTGATCGTCGGATCTACTTTGCTCAGCTAAAGTTAGTGTTAAAACTAGACACTTATGCCAGAAACAACTGTCACATTTAGACTTTCTAAAGTCAGAGTAATGGCTTGCTTTATAGATCTCAGACTGTTCCTAGACTTCTTCATAAATTATAAATAAGATCCATATTGAATTTTAAACTTAAAACCATTGCAAGGAATCAGTCTGTATGATGCCACAGATAATCTTGTTAAACACCCCTCTTTTAGTATCATGGGAAAGAAAATAATTCTTTAAGAGGCACTTGCAATGTGTCAATTATCATTGTAGTGAGTTGATGGCTGTAACTATTTTCATAAACTTAATTCTAAAGATGATGGTGCAAAATGCTTCCTGGTAAAAGTAAGTATTCTTTTTGATATTACCATTTCAGAAAGAATATTTACGCTTGAAATTATTTCACTATTTTATAATGTTTTATATTACTCACTGTTCATAATCAGTAGTCAAACTCGCAGTTTCTTACTATTGTAATAGTTAATAACAATAATTTGTAATTGTAATTTCCCAATAATTTGATTAAATTTGTTAATTCTTACACACCACACAGAATTTCTAACATGTGTATGTTTGGTTCATTTTGAATTTTATTACATTTTAATGCTATCATTACCAAATAAATAAAAGAAGTTACTATATTATATAGTTTAATTAAGTACAATCATTATTATCTTCATCAAAATCATCAAGTTCATATAAATGATTCAATTTCAATTCTCTTTTGATTTCTCCATCATCCCGTACCTTTCTGTTCTTAATTTGTACTTTATTTGTCTTTTTCTTACTCATTCCTATGACATATTCTGGCATTATAATTTTGTTATTTACAAAAACAGGCTGTTTCTGTTCCTCAGGTAACGATTTAATGGTTTTTGACATGTTAAAGGTTGGTTTCTTGAAGACAGCACCTGTCTCATCAATAACTTCAGTTTCTTCTTCCTGTTTAGCTTCTCGATCCTCCATTTCACGCATGAAGGCCAAAGCTGTTTCTGTATTTGTTTTATCAGACATTTGCTCTGGCGTAACGTCCGATAGTGAATAATATTGCCATTTCTGTGGATTCTTCAAAAAGTCTGGAGCCGATCTTGCGCGTAAGCACTCCCGAAGGTTCGCGTCTGGTCTTTTATAGATACTTTCTCTACCACGAAACTGTTTCATTTCACGCTTAACTTTTTTGTAGGTCCGTTTGTCGATAACGCCGTAATCTGGTTGTTCTGCAACACTGTTAGACTTCGAAAAACCATATTGCTCTTCCGCAACTTTAAGGTGGTTAAATAAACTTTTCTGTCTATCTTGAAATGAAGACATTTTATGTGCTTATGAGGGATCGATTGATCCTTAAATTAACATGTACTAAATATATTATTATTTATAACATGGTAATACAAACGCAAAAATTTACACTTTTATTTTGTTGTACGACTTTTGATTGACAAGATATTTGACATTTCAATATTATTGCCATAGACTAATAACAATATTGTAAGCTTCCCAATTTTTAATTTAGACACGGAACAAATAATAATACAAGACAAACCACCTATAAGATGAAAATTAATACCTATAACAGGTAAAAAGTCTGAAAACTGAAAACTATTTAAAAGTTTATTTCATAGTTTATTCACATTTAATAACAGTATATTTGTGTGCCATGTTGTTCAATTACTTTGTATCTTGTAAGCATTGTTATGATGCACGTTGCTGTAGACTTAAAAGGCGATAAGTAGTTTTGGCAGGCTTCTCTTGATATTAACCTAACACCGCCTAAGGAAACTGCTTATATAGCGGATGCATTAACACCAAACTCTTATTTTTTGCTGGGTAGCAAAATCTAATGTTATAATGAAAAACCTTTAGATTGATTAATTTCAGTCGCTTTCCTTCAAGGTCTTACTTCAATCTCATCAGTTGCTGGCAGTAGATACCTATCCAAATTGATGCCCGGTGGGTTTACAAGGGCATTGTATATAGGGTTTTGGCAGAAAAGTTTTGGAAGCCTGACCGATCTTTGACTTCAACCTACGCACGTTCTTTTTGTACGTGATCACTTTTCATCAGTTATCAATCTCTTCATAAGCGGTAGGTTTTTTTTATGACGTCTCAAAGAATCGCAAACAAGTACACGGTTTCAGTGAGCTGATGTGGAAATCAAATATCAAGCTTTTTAGTGTAACCAGCTTTTTAAATGACCTGTTGTGTTGTCAATTATCAGCTATATCCGCTCGGTATAACTGCTCTAGTTTAAAAAAAAAATAGCGTCCATTTTATCTGTATAAAGGGGACCAGAGCGTAACACATTTTTTGACATTAAAATTTAATAAAATTTTCAATAAAAAGTCAATATACAACATCACGTCGGCAGGGTATCTAGCCACGTCCGAAGCTCCCCACCAGACCAGGCTCGAACGCAAGACCTCCAACTTTATAATGCGACAGCGTCACAGAGGTCTTCAACATAATAAGGTGGTGGGTAAAACGTTCTCTGGGATCATTTAACACAAAACGAAAGGGCTTATTTTGAACTTTACTGTACCTACTCAAAATAAAATGTCTACTCTTAAAATAACAGTGGTTATTAAATGACAATGCATACAGTAGGTATGTTAAACCAGCCATGAAGAAAAACTCAATATCTCAAGGGATCATTTTGTACACTTTTTCTTTTTCAACATCGAAATTTACAAATTTACTACAGATACAAGAAACGATCTCGATTTTTTCAAATTTTACTATAATTAGTACGAGCTATTATCGAAATAGCAAATTTATAAATTTTAAATGCATAAAATTTGATATTTCCTCCTAGGTCCAGGCCATTCTCGAGTTTCGAGTAAGCTTTGATATATATATATGATAGCTATATTGATTTAATTTAGATCGTTTACGATTTGGATACTTAAAATTATATATGAGAACATCTTCCATTTGACTACGAATTCACTTCTGGATGGCGCCTGGGTGCTGTGACGAACTTGGCAAGAATTCCAGCTCCACAAACCGCCTACTAGTAACCGTCCAACTGACTATATAGTATACATTTTTCTTAAAAAATTCTTCATTAACATAACTATCGTAAGACTAATAATAAGCCTGGCCAGCAGCTAGGGCCTGGCCTGTTACAAGCTAGGGGTTTCAGCAAAGACCTACCATGTTGCCCCAGTGCGGAAAATGTGTCTATCCTCGTCATTCTTGATTAAAAATGATGTAAAAACTATTCAACTTTAAGGGCTTAAAGAACGTACGTACATACTGGATAATACGAGTTTTGGTTTTATTTCCGACGAGTCGTCCCGCCGTCGTAATTTGTTCCTTCCCCTATCCGAATCCAGTCTAGACTCCAGCAATGAAAAATCAATGCTTACTTTGTAGGCATCTAGCTTGAACATGACCCTTAAATTCTACAGAGTTCAGACCATTTTTTGTCCTCGACAATAATTGATTCTTAGTAACGCATAAGTTGCTTTTGCTAGTTTTTAAGATGCTATAATTCGACAACGAAGATCTGCAGTCAGTCGTCGAAAATGTCCTTGGTAATTAAGGATTCATGGTATGAAACGAAGAAAGTATGAACGCTATGTTATGTATATGTATAATTTAATTTGTTTATTGTAATATTATTGATTGAAATGAAAATATATTGGAAGTTTCTTCGTTCAGCTACTAGAACTATATAATTCTGCTATGCTCCAAAGTTTACTGACCAACCGCGTACTAACTTGAGTCAATGTTGCTTTTTCTAATAGGATGCTAGAAAGTGTTTGATTGTTATTTTTTTTTTAGATTTAAAAAATTTAAACACCGGAAAGACATCTACTTACAAAACAAGTTAAGTAATATAATCTTGTAAAATGTAACAATTATATTTGAACTAGTGCAGTTCAGAGAGTGAGTTCCTGAATCGAATATGACAATACATAAATATGATAATAATGATTTCCATTTCCTGTTAACTCAAGCTTGAATAGTAGTTTACGTTTATTGAATGAAATAAAAAGGCGATATGCGCAATTATATCTTGGCATTGGCACGTACCTTGTAGGTAGGTACTGAGAAAGAATATCGATGAAATTAAGATTGGGCGAAGTGTGAATATCCTAGTGATTTGGACGTCAGCCTCCTAAACCAGTGGTCGGGGGTTCGAACCTGGGCACGCACCTATAACTTTTCGGAGTTATGTGCGTTTTTAAGCAATTAAAATATCACTCGCTTCAACGGTGTAAGGGAACATCGTGAGGAAGCCTGCACGCCTGAGAGTTCTCCATAATGTTCTCAAAGGCGTGTGAAGTCTGCCAATCCGCACATGGCCAGCTTGGTGGACTATGGCCAAACCCTTCTCATATTGAGAAGAGACCCGTGCTCTATAGTGAGCCAGCAATGGGTTGATCATGATGATGATGGTGAAGTGTGTTATTAATACTATCAAAAGTATTGCATATAAATATTTCAGCCGGAATTTAATTACTTGATTAGTTTGTAACCTGGGGCATCGCTTTAAAGCTGCTTATACATTATTATTTTTTTGATTGAATTAATTTTTATTTTACTATTACATATTAGGTCTAAATTGCTATTTCATCTGGGAGTTGACATCCTCCTCGTCGATACGGAGGTCGTCAATGATCATTGACGACCTCCGTGGCGCAGCGTGCGCGCTGTCAGATTATAAAGTTGGAGGTCATGGGTTCGATTCCCGGCTCGAGTCTGGTCTGGTGGGAGGCTTCAGCCGTGACTAGTTACCACCCTACCGACAAAGACGTGTCGCCAAGCGATTTAGCGTTCCGGCACGATGTCGCGTAGAAATCGATAGTAGTATGGGTTTACCATACCCTTTCCAGGTTAGCCCGCTACCATCTTAGACTGCATCATCACTTACCATCAGGTGAGATTGCCGTCAAGGGCTAACTTGTAGTGGATAAAAAAAAAAAAGAGTGTTGATGCAGTATAAGAAGGTAGCGGTTCGACGCAACGAAGTACCGGAACTATAAATCGCTTAGCACGTTTTTGTCAATAGCCCACCCAGCAAATCAGTCAAGAGGAAATTTAAAAATTTTTCATTCCCAAATTGCCTTTGCCGGGGAACGAAATCCGGACCTCTCATGTGAACACAACGCTCAAAAATTGTTTAGAGGTTTCTTGAGGGGTGCTTCGGAGGAAATTGGCGTACATTGAATATATATATGAAGATGATTGTTATGTAGTTTAAAGGAGTCTGTCTATTGATTATAGCATAAAAGCCCCCTACATTTACATTGGTACAACATGGAGGTTTCTAGCTCCTAACCCGCTCTCTCCCATAAGAAAGATCGACTGTGCCCAGTTCATGTTTCAATTACGTTTTATACTGGGCTCAATCAAACAATGAATCTCATTAAATCTTCTTCTTCTTCTTTTAGTGCCATCTCCTACCGGAGGTTGGCAATCATTAAGGCTAATTGGATCTTGTTCACTACCGCCCTAAACAGTGATCTTGAGCTCATATTAAACCACTGGCGAAGGTTCTTAAGCCAGGATGTTCTTCTTCGGCCAGGTCTTCGTTTGCCCTTTATTTTGCCTTGTATTATGAGTTGGAGTAAGCTATATTTAGAGTTTCGCATTATGTGGCCCAGATATTCAATTTTTCTCCTTTTTTTCAATTTCTCATTAAATAGAATTGTTTAAATATATCCGAGGAATTTATTTTTCATACACCACAAGTTAGCCCTTGACGGCAATATCACCGGATGGCAAGTGACGATGCCGTTTAAGATGGTAGCGGGCCTTTTACCTTTAATGGTAAGCCTATATACTTCTGATTGGTTTCTACGCGACATCACTGAATCGCTTGGTGAAACGTCTTTGTTGGCAGGGTGATAATTAGCCACGGCAGAAGCCTGCCGCCAGACCAGACTCTAGCCAAGTATAGAACCCAGGACCTTCAACTTTATAATGCGACAGCGCACGCGCAGCGACACGGAGGTCGCCAAATCGAATCGATCTGAAATTATTCATCAAGAATGAAATAGAAAGGGACCTATAATAGAGCCCTGTGATGCCCCTTTAATTTATTATTTGCGCCCAGCATTCCAAGTAAGGTTTTTACCAACTAACAGTAGGCCGTAGGCCAAAATGTTATTACCTTCTTGTTTTAAATTTCATCCAAATTTTTAAAAGGAAGATTAAGGTAAACTCATTTCGATAAGAAACATCAAATATAAATAGGTACCTAAGTGACTAATTGACCTAAGATAAGTAGGTCTTAAGTTCTAAGATACATATCAAGCCGCCCACTTCCATTCGCAATATTGTATGGTGAAATTAAAACAGAGTTATTAACTCTCGCATCGAAAGCCCGTTGCCCACAGCAACAGATCCGCTCTTGAAAATTAACTTGGTCAATACAGTTGTCTGTAGGAAGCTACCTGTTTGTTTCCAAAGCGGTGCGCATGCGTGTTTCATGACACCTCGGAGCGAGCACTCACCATCGGACGCTAGACGCGGCTCCACGCGAAAACCGCTGGTATTATTAGCGCGGGAAAGCGAAACAGCGACTGCGCAAGTGCGAGCGGCTGAACGGCGCTCGGGTTTTTCCAGGCCGGGCTGGGCGGGCGGCGCGCGCATTCCACCCTGGGACCTGCCCATATCTCCGCTCACAACGCGAATCGCCGTTTCCATACCCACACGTTACCGTACGATTGAAATACACCATTGTAACACACAAAACAAAGTGATAAGTGCTGTGGTTTTCCGGGACATTTTCGAACGTGTTGAGATGTGAGCTACTCCATACACAACAGGTAAACTACCGTGAAACCGCCTATACTTAAAATCCT
This sequence comes from Lasiommata megera, assembly GCA_928268935.1. Classification (NCBI taxonomy): domain Eukaryota; kingdom Metazoa; phylum Arthropoda; class Insecta; order Lepidoptera; family Nymphalidae; genus Lasiommata; species Lasiommata megera. The sequence continues at coordinate 10,814,099 of OV743323.1, forward strand.
TCCTGCCTATAATTTAAAATTTTCAGTTTATTTGAGCTGGCAGTTGCTAAAACGTTTTAATTAATCCAGCCTAATTAACATGAGTACCATGAAGATATCGTTATAGAATTCACTTTTGTGGGAATTAATTAAAATGTTATCATCGAATTTCGTTTCGTATTTTATTGCTTATATTATAAATTTATTTTTGCCTCACGCTATACCTGTGGTTGCATTAGCGATAAAGGGGCTAGACTAAGTATTTTTTTTAGCAATTGTAATAACAAATTCTGCACTGTATGTTACCGTCGGACAAAGTGTTTTAATACCGACCGTTAATCTAATACGTACTAAGGTAAACAAAGCAAGAAAGGTATATAGCTTACGCACAATACATTTTATTACCTTTAAAGCGACGTGAAGCATCTAAGATGCATTTAAAGGGTCTATGCAAAACTATAGGAACAAGAATTTTCTAGATATTCTACGCAACATCTCACCACGGCTGCGTAGTTGCAGTCTTGCTTTCATCTCACACATTGATGTTGTAAAAGACCATGGTACTTACTATGATGTTCTAAATACAATTTAAAATGTTTTTTTTTAAATAATAACAATACTTCCTAATAGGTATCATAAGTTTAGAACAAGGCTAGATCATTTAATTACCATTTATTTATATATTTATTTATATTAAATGTTATCAGGAAGCTTTGATACCCTAGTGAGGGCGTTCGCCTCCTAATCAGAGGGGTTCGAACCTGGGCACGCACCTATAACTTTTCGGAGTTATGTGCATTTTTAAGCAATTAAAATATCACTTGCTTCAACGGCGAAGGAAAGCATCGTGAGGAAACCGGCACGTCTGAGAGTTCTCCATAACGTTCTCAAAGGTGTGTGAAGTCTGCCAACCCGAACTTGGCCAGCGTGATGGACTATGGCCAAACCCTTCTCATATTGAGAGGAGACCTGTGCTCTGTAGTCTGTGCAGCTGTAGTGGGTTCATCATGGTGATGATGATGATGACGATGAAATGTTGTCTTACAATATACAAACAATAAAAGTATCACCTAATATTATAATCGGGTTAGTACTGGACTAGAGTCTAGACTATTAAATTAACATTTTACCTTAACATATAGGTATCTACCAATGATTAGACTCTTACGGTCTCTATATAAAAAAAAAACTCTAAAATTTTAAACTTTCTAGTTGACATGAGTATTTAAACACAAACCTACATTGGCTTGGAATATACAAATAACTAATTTATAACGAACTAAGTAATATCAATTGTATAAGTGTGGTATTTATGAGTTATGACTAATTAAACGGCTGAATCAACATCCGATTTCAGTGAATACCTTCAAACTAGAGGTTCAACGCGAATATGGTTCTTACGGTGCGATTGTTTGTCATTTTAACATTCTTGACTCGTTTATATGTTGACATGACAACCGTTTTTTTAACAAGCGTGTGCATTCTGCAGGAGAATTTTCTTAATTTATGGGAAAATGAATTCTTTTTGTTTCTGTGACGTATGTAGGTTGTATATATTTTGTCTGTTGTCTAATGTCAGCTATGACAGTCGTGTGGATATTATAGTTTTAAAATGAAGCAAGCCAACGTCTCTTATTAATAAATCCCTAAGTGGTATACCTATTCCCGCTGAACTAAACCTCACAGCTTTCGTTCCATTTTTTTTTTTTCAGAAAAAGATGGTTGTAGGCCCTAGCTTTTTTATTTAATTTAAGCTAAGTTGTTCTTCCAGTGGAAACATTCTTCGTTCTTTCTTTTCTTTTATTCTTTCATTCTTAACTTTGCAGATGTGTATGTAGTGTCATCACAAGAAATTTAACCATTATACCTACGTTTTTTACGATGACAATAGATTTATATGATATAATTCAGCTGATTTGATAATGAAGGCGGATCATAAGCAAGCCGTGTTCCAAACTCGACTGTTATACTCTAATTTAGAGTAGTAACAGTCGAATTTGGAATAATTCTCTTAAAACAAAAATATATCTTTCTATAAAAGAACTTCTTTATTTATAAATTTTAAATTTCCTGACATAGTTCAGTTTACTTTCATAAAACGTTTGTAGTAGAGCTGGGTTTAAACTTTTAAGCTCGTAAGTTTCGCTCTTATTCCATGTAATTACTAGATAATAATGTTTACATTTATTACCGATTAGTATGGCATATTTATTATTTACGTTTATCGCAAACTTGTCTAGTTTACATTAATAGGTTCATTGCGAATAAATTTTGCATTTAATTAGATGACAGTGTACCTACTCCTGCGTGACGTGTCTTTGTCTTAACTAGGTATTAGTAGACACTTATTGTACCTACTAAATACGTATTGCTGACGCGTTTTGCGTAAAATAAGCTCAAATATTCCACTCGTGGAAACGTATGGCGAATTATATTCACAAATAATTCCATTCCTGGTTAGGGAATATGAATAATGCTTCGTAATTCCTATATTAACCCTTCGCTTGGGGGATACATGCTCATATCGTTAATGTGGGAGCTGCGAAGTGGCCGCTACGCTGTTCATTTATTTGTAAGTACATTATGAATTCTATGACTATGATAATAAGGACCCACTTATAACCTTTTAATTGCATAGGGCAAATATTTAACAGATACGAGTTATTAGTTTGCATTATTTGACGACCTCCGTAGCGCAGTGCGTGCGCTGTCGCATTATAATGTTGGAGGTCGTGGGTACGATTCCCGGTTCGAGTCTGGTCTGCTGGGAGGCTTCGGCCGTGGCTAGTTACCGACAAACACGTGTCGCTAAACGATTTAGCGTTCCGGCACGATGTGGTGTAAAAATTACCAATTAGGAGCGTGGCTTTACCGTACTCCTAACATGTTAGCCCGCTACCACCCTAGACAGCATCATGACTAACCACCAGGTGAGATAGCTGTCAAGGGCTAACTTGTAGTGTAAAAAAAAACAAATAATATAGCTATGTATGTGGGTGCAGAGAAGTTAGTAAACACACTGTTACATTAATCGATTTTGACGACTGTCCATTAGCTGTACTAACCCTGTTGGTTGCCACAGCGTAACCGGGCTGCAAACCGTTGCTAAGTCGTCGGCCATTCAGTAATTCGCATAGACGAATGAAGGCCGATGGCCGCTTTGCAATGACCGCAAGGTAAAGACGGCGGGTCGTCAACTATTGTGTACAGAGTATGTTTCTTAATTTTGTTTTATTCTTTGGCACTGTTATATTTAAACTGAAAAACTGTTTATTGTCATTCTTGTATATTCTTTCGCTCACGAAAGGTCAATGAACCTTAGTCTCGGTTGTAGTAGAGCTGTGTTGTTGAAGAGACTAGTAGATCTAGTTGTATGTACGTTCATCGTCATCAGCCTCAATATCTCGTGGCTGCGATGTTGGCGTTATCATCTTACGCAATAGAATAAAAAAAATGCTGCATATAAAGTTACATATAAAGACTATAAGCGGTGATAGCCTAGTGGTTAGGGCGTCAGCCTCCTAATCAGAGGTCGGTGGTTCGAATCCGGGCACGCATCTCTAATTTTTCGGTGTTATGTGCGTTTTTAAAAATTAAAACATCACTTGCTTCAATGGTGAGGAACGTCGTGAGGAAACCTGGACGCTGAGAGTTCTCCATAATGTTCTCAAAGGCGTGTGAAGTCTGCCAATCCGCACATGGCCAGCGTGGTGGACTATGGCCAAACCCTTCTCATATTGAGAGGAGACCCGTGCTCTGTAGTGAGCCGGCAATGGGTTGTTCATGATGATGATGATAATAAAGTCTTTATCATTGCGTTTAACTAAAATTACATGTACAACGACCGAAGAACTAAAAGTTAATCTTAATACATAAAGAATTACATGTCCAACGACCAAACAACGAAAATTTAATCATAATAAGTACATAAAGAGAAATGTCCCCCTTTTTATATTTTGTCGGAACTTAGCACTGATAGGATAATTTCACGGAATAGCTATCTAGCTTGATATTAGCTTTGGGAGAGGGAATAAAAGAAATAAAACAGCTTAATGCTAGAAAAAAATACTGCTTAATACAAGTTGGACTTACGAACGAACTGTTCCCTACCAAGGTGAATATTAAATAGTACAATTTAAAAAAAAAGGTTCCAACATAATTTTGCTAGTCACTATCAAGTAAATGTATACATATGGGAACATAAAACACTTTGTTATTAGCAATAAAGCTAACTTTATCACTGATTTTACTACTAAAATAGTAAAATAAAGCAAGTTATTATTTATATCTATGTAATATCATGTCAGCCATGATACCTTTTGTTATCAAATTTACAAAGTAAAGTATTCCAAGGTGATTATTTTTTATTTAGTTTATTTTAATAATTTTGACTTTATCGATAGTTATATGTATAGGCTATCGGTAGGTACCATAATTTTCTTATTAGAACTAAATATTAAATACTAAAAGATATACAATCCCTTTTAAATTTGCAAAGTGTAAATCATTATTAAAATCGATAGAAATAAACACCAAAAAACCACGCCCCTTAAATTTTCAGGTTTATTTTATTTTTATTTTTTGTAATTGTAATTTCTAATTTCTTACATATATATATTTCGGACTGTCTATTAGCTGTTTCGCCACAGCGTAACCGAGCTGTTTGGCGAGCTTCGGAAAGAAGTTCTGCCAGAAGAAATTTTGAGCCCTATGGCTCGAAAAAACTAAAAAAGGGAACGTCTGCATAAGGGCGCCTCCTTTGAGGCCGAACTTCGGCTTAGGAATTCTTACATATAACGCGGACTTACAGACAATGCAATGCAGTCTCGTCAGCACCATCTGAGTACAGAGCTGTAAAATTAAAAAAAAATCTTGAAGTCCTAGAACACTTGAGCTAATCAAACCACTAGTCATGAGTTAGTACGTCACAGTGCAACAAGTCATTCGCACAAAAAGCTTCGACGAATACCGTCCCCTTCGAAGTTAGTGACACGAAATAAATGGATAATAGGATTAGAACTATACATGTTGGGGGCAACTAATGATATGTTTACATGCAAATGCATGATATCTTAAGCGGTGATAGCCTAGTGGTTAGGGCAGCCTCCTAATCAGAGGTCGGCGGTTCGAATCCGGGCACGCACATCTTACTTTTCGGAGTTATGTGCGTTTAAAAAAAAAATATCACTTGCTTCAACGGTGAAGGAAAACATTGTGGGGAAACCTGACCTGTGCTCTGTAGTGAGCCGGTAATAGGTTGATCATGATGATGATGATGATGGCATGATATCTTATGTAGAGTTGAAATTACTATAAACTTTTCATTGCTACAACAACCAATCATAAAAATACAATAAAGATTCAGCTGGTAAAAGAAACATGTTTTAGGTGTTTTGGCGCATAATAAATTAAAGGCTATGTACCTACTTAGTAAGTTAGTGTCTCATATTGCACTTTGATTGGAAAGCCCTCGTCGAGCATTTTGTGTTTTTAAGTTTAATGCTTTTAACACTGAATTCAGAATTATCAACTAATTGTATTGCACTTCAAATTTAACTTAATTTAACACTTAATTGTATTGCGCTTCTTTGTTTATATAAACTTCGACGACCTACTTCGCGAAGAGCGCGCGCTGTAGCATTATGAATGGTGGAAGTCCTGGGTTCGATTCCCGGCTCGAGTCTAGTCTGGTGGGAGGCTTCGGCCGTGGCTAGTTACCACCCTACCGACAAAGACGTGTCGCCTAAGCGATTTAGCGTTCCGGCACGATGTCGTTTAGAAATCAATTAGGAGTATGGGCTTACCATAACAGGTTAGCCCATACTCCATCTTTGACTGCATCATCACTTACCATCAGGTGAGATGCCGTCAAGGGATGACTTGTGGTGTATTAAAAAAAACTTTCTAATGAGTAGTCAGTCGTTAGTCAGAAGTCATTTTACGTGAAACGACCTTTAATAAAATTATTTCTTTAAATCGCGCATCTTTGCGCTAAAATGTTTGCCTTTCTGGAATAAAACTATTCTATGCCCGTCTTTCAGATATATGCTTTCTGGTTACCTAAAACAAGTACCAAAAATATACATAATATTAGCATTCACAATATTATTATGGAGGTATAAAAGTATAGGCTACGAGTACGTTTGTTCTAAATAGTTTGTTGAAACAAATCTTAAACAGGAATTGAATTACGAGTCGATATCAATCAAGCTAAAAAAATAATGTTATACATAGGAAAAGCGATATATACGTTGTAGGTACTTTTGAAGTGGTCGACTAGGAAGGACTAATCAAAAGCATATCTATATTTATTATGTTATTTAATTGATAAACCAATGTTAATGTTTTATTTATTTACGCCACACATTACATAAGAATCAGAAATAGACGTGTGTGGCATATAAGTTGCGTTATTGATTGTTATCTATTTATACTAGAGCTTCGGTGTGGAACGCGCTTATTTTGTTAATTCCAGTAACTGATGAACTTTAGTTAACTCTTATACGATATACTTAACGTAAAATCTATTACGAAGAAGGAAGTATACAAAGCTTTATATGCATTCAAGATGGAAGAATACCAAAGCATCATCATCATCATTAAAAGTTTCCTTACCAAATGATATGGGGTCTTGATGATGCAACTTTGTCCGTCCAAAAACACTGAATACTTCATTATCAAGACCTATTATGCTTTAATACATTTCCTTAAAAAAAATACAACTTAAATGTCTTTCCATCTTCAAAGTTTCCTTGTCGAAATCAAATAGAGGTTTATATAAACCTTACATCTGCGTTTTATACTTCTTGAGTATGGAATCTGCGGTGTACGAACAAAAGGAATAGGAAATGGTTGTAACAATTATCTAGTGGCCCGCACTATAGAAACGTTCATACGTATAAACAAGAAGAAGGCCAAGAATATTTAGGTATTGGTTATTCTTGTTACCAAATTCGAAAGTACTACCCCGAAGTGAGGAAATTGGCGTTTTCCCATACCTTGGAAAACATGTCAAACCGTCAGTACCAGTTATAATCACAAACATCTGCCCCTATAAATAGTTTTGTCTTAACCTATAATAATATATTTAAAAAAGCAGACTTAGATTTCTCTCTCCTCTCAATATGAGGAGGGTTTGGCCATAGGTAGTCCACCACGCTGGCCATGTGCGGATTGGCAGACATCACACGCCTTTAAGAACATTATGGAGAACTCTCAGGTATGCAGATTTCCTCACAATGGTTTCCTTCACCGTTGAAGCAATTGATATTTTAATTGCTTAAAAACGCACATTACTCCGACAAGTTAGAGGTGCGGGTTCTAACCCCCGATCCCTGATTAGGAAGCTGACGTCCTAACCACTATAACAGCTTCTTATTATTATTAAATAATACATTACGATTAATTATAAAATATATACGATATAACATAAAATAATAAAATATAAATGTTAAAGCACACCCATCCCGCTTTAAAGCAACGTAATCCGTCTATACTCCGAAAATGTCTCTCTCTTATCGAGGGAGGCCTCAGTTCAGTTGGTCACAGTAACATCACATTATAATTATTGTAAGAAATTTATAATCCGAGCAAAAGACTGAAGTCATAATGATTCATCACACTTGCAACTTGTTGTGATTCAAATTAGCTCATGAATCTGTATCAGTTGCTCATCGCCAAGGAGGTTGACCTTAAAGTTTTATAGGCACTTTAATGCTCAGAATGTTCTGAGAATCGAAATTCGTATCTTTAAATAACTATAAAACGTTGTTATAGTTACTCATCGGTACTTTCATGATTTATGACATAAAGCTTACTAGCTATATCGTGGAATAATTTGAAGTTGTGTGTGAAGTGTGAAAAACACACAAAATAACATGAAAAAAAAAATCTATTGAATTATGTTGTATATAACTTTTTCTATTTATGCACCACAAGTTAGCCCTTGACGGCATCTCACCTGATGGTAAATGATGATGCGATCTAAGATGGTAGCGGGCTAATCTGTTAAGGGTAGTAAACCTAATGGCTAATTGGTTTCTAAACTTACGAATTTTCAAATGGAAATCACTGAATTGTCAATACATTCTTCCAGCTAATGGAATGTTTAGAAAAGGATACGCACCAACTACACTCGCAACTAGTAGATAAGAAATAATAAGCTTTACAAAAGCACTTCAGGCGAAGTGTTCAGAAGTCCATTGGGTTTCAGGAGATTTCAGTAGGATCACGTAGGAATGGCACGTGGCACACAAAATTCAATGCTAAAAGCATGTTCGAGAGATTCAAGTCTAAAAATTGTATGTTACTTATGAGTATAATTCAAATTAAAGCTGTTAATAAGGTGTAAACGTCGGCATAAACTTTGTATTTCCTGCCAATGGCGTCGAAAGGAAAGTAAATGCACTGCCATATCTTTTTTCACGTTTACTCTTGACCTAGTTTACTAAATATAGGGCGCCGCGGACATGGCGGTGCCGCCCTGGAAACTTGCGCCACGCTTCCATATGTATAGTTGCCAAATATTCCATGCGATTGGGCGTGGATATTCACTTTCACTGTCTGGGAATATTGTACTCAGGTTCACAATATGAAAACTAGGAATTGGGCAAAATGTTGTTTGTATCTTCATTGATATTTTTATTTTTTACCATAGACTGTGTTAGCATTGTGACAGTAAATTAGTAATTCATTCAAAGTAAATTGTTTTTTTTTTTTATAAAATTCATTCAAAGTGAATTCTATATTATTTTATTTAAAAAAATCCAACTGAAATCTTATGTCTCTCAATAAGTTCAAAGTTTTTATAAAACGTAAGCATATAGAAAAATCATAATATGATATTAAGGAGTACATAAACGGTAATAATGCGTGGATATGCTGCTCCAAATTCACAGATAATTATAATTAAATATTGACTTGCGATGGTAATAACTAAAAAAAACCGGGGAAGTTAGTTGTGGGCTTCTTCGTAGACCTGGGTGCGTTTGGTACCCCCCCTAGCTTTTGTTTTACGTTAACGAATGTAGTTATCACCTCCCGAATTAAAATAATGAAAAATATATAGTATGAAGGCTTCATAGATGCCTGTATTACATTTACATGAATAACACAATCTTTGATTGATTAAGTTTACTTAGTACAAATAGAATATGACATTTTTATCATTCAATGATCTGATTGATGGAAGCTATACCTACTGTACGTCCGAATACTCAAAAGGTCTTCATATATATTTTATAGTTTTTTAGTTCAGTTGGATGAAAAGCTTGATTAAAGCATTTTCGGTAGAAACTATATTATTCATAGAAATAAACTAGGGCTCGGAGGCGATTTTGATTTTGATTTTGATTTACTGGTAAATTTTGATAACGGGTAAAAAAAGTTGCTTCATTGTTTAACTGGTGTTGGAAAAGCTTTATGGCGACCTCCTTCCTTTAGGCAGTTCGGAGGTTATATGGGACTCCCTTCCCTCCACTTTTAATTGATAGAACCTTAAATTATATTAGTTACCGGTATACTTATACTTCCATTTATAAGCGTTCAATTAACCTAAGAAAAAACCACCCAAGCCAGAGCCAATACCAGACCAAGCCTCAAACGTTCAAGCAATAACTGCAACTGGTTTATTTTGGACTGTCTATTAGCTGTGCTAACCCTATTGGTTGTCACAGCGTAACCGGACGGTTTGGCGAGCTTCGGATAGAAGCTCTGCCAGAAGAAATTTTGAGCCCTAGGGCTCGAAGAAACTAAGGGAACGTCTACCTAAGGGCGCCTCCTTTGAGGCAGAACCTCGGCTTAGGTTGGACGGTGGGATAACTGCACACTTATCATAAATTCCCACTGCTTGATTTAATTGTTTTTGACGTAAAATTATTTTATTTAGACTAATTTGCAAAAGACACAGAAAATACTAAACCGAGCTGAGTTTATTTTGATAAACCGGTTAATACTGTTACTTGAGCTATAATGAGGTAGGACCTATTTCTCAATCGGACCACTTAAATAAAAGAAAATAAATCTTCACCCATATGCTACCGATAGCAGGGCACAGAGCTAGGGCAGCGGGAAGGGTAGGATATTTTTCAAATCAATAAACCATTTAAACAAAGAGAAATACGTTTTTTCGGTTATCCAGTTACCATAATTTACCGATAAATCAAAAATCTGTTGCGAGCCGTGCCACAAACAGGTAATGAAAAAGACAAGAAGAGAGAATTTGACCTCTTTTTTTCTCCCTTAAAAAAGAGAGAATTTGCGACTAATATAAAATATGAAATAATAAAATATTTTACCTTTACCCAGCATCGTTAACGATTTACAAAAGATTGTTAGACATATTTTTCTCTACATTACTGAAATAAGTACTTGTTCTTTTGTGCTGCTATTTTTAGAAAAGGCGAGGGTTGAAGAATCCTAATAAATTATTTGCCCTTAATTTTTTTCCTTTCCATTTAGGAGTGAGTGCACGTGACAGGAATAAATGAAAAGGTACCTACTGTTGTTCATTTGAATTCGAGTACGGTGTGCTTCAATAAAACTCTGCCGTTTCTAAATTGACAAAAGGCTATTGCCCACCGCTGGCCAAATACTTCAGAAACCGTGTTGCCCAGCGATTTAGCGTTCCGGAACGATGTCGCGTGGACACCAATTAGGAGAATGGGATAACAATTCCCCTAACAAGTTACCCACCTACCATCTTAGACTGCATTATCTCTAGTTGAGACTGCCGACAAGAGCTAACTTGTGTGAAATAATAAACTTATCAGTGAAAGATTTGTGTAATACACTAATATTCTTTCAACAACTTAACATTACCTCGTAATATTTAAAATGTCCATAGGTGTTTGTCTGTTTATTGGCATGCCTTTAAAGTCCGCAGTAACCGCGCAATGGTTTAACTAAAACATCATAACGATTTTTTCTACAAATAGTTTTGGTTTGAAAGATTACTGAAATAAATTCTGAAATAAATAAAGCTTTCTCTTATCCCGCAAAAATAGAAATTAGGGTAATGATAGTATATAATAATATCTTTGGAAAAAGGTATAGTCTTTGTTTTTGCTGATTCATCTTCACGTTCATCCATAGTGGTAAAAAAAAATATACGTACAATGGAGGTGAAGTCGCGGCCAATTCTTAGTAGGTAAATAAATGTATTTGTTACATCTATTACGTTTCTATGTGTTCTGCCCAAATACGTATTTATTTGGTTTAACTTAAATTATACCCGCCGTATTAATGTTACGATATTTTGTTCAGCAAATACCCTCTCCGATTTCAATGTCGCGCTACTATAAATGGTGTAGTGTTACGAAACGCACCTGTTGTATCAATATTTGTGAAGCTGAAAGGATCACTGAGTACACGGGAATGGGTGTTCTTGTGCAAACTAAACGAGCTTCTTAATGTGTTGATCACACAAACGTTTTAACAATGGACATATAATAATTATTATTATTAACTACCTCCGTAGCGCAGCGCTTGTGCTGTTATTTTAAAATTGGAGGTCCTGGGTTCGATTCCCGGTCGGTTCGAGTTTGGTCCACTACTAACTAGCCACTGGCTGGTAAACTGGCAAGGCGAATAAAGGGCAAACGAAGACCTGGCCGAAAACGAACATCCTGGCTTAAGGACTTTCTCCAGTGGTTCAATATGAGCAATAGTTTTCGGAAAATATTGACACTAAAATAAAAATTTTGCCTAATGCATTTAAACATATATGAGCACTTTCAAAAAACTGCATCCAAATCGATCCTATTGGATCGAGTTACAATGACACAGACCCTTCCCCGACCTAAGCGCTCCTCTCCGAAACATATCCTTCACGACCCTGACGATCAGATAACTACTGACAACATACTCGTACCACCTATCACACAATCATGCGCTACACACCGTCTTCGCCGGCGAAGACGAGGTCCCCGCTATTTTACGTCATCCGGATGTGGGCTCTATCCACGGCCTCGGAGACGTACGGACCACTCACCGTCCGACCCTCCCGTTATCCCAAACGTCGCCTAAGCCGAGGTTTGGCCTCAAAGGAGGCTCCCTTAGGCACACGTTCCCTTAGTTTCTTCGAGCCCTAGGGCTCAAAATTTCTTCTGGCAGAGCTTCTTTCCGGAGCTCGCCAAACAGCCCGGTTACGCTGTCGCAACCAATAGGGTTAGCACAGCTAATAGTCAGTCCGAAAAAAAAAATGACACAGACACTGTAAAGCGATCAAACATAAAACTTTTTTTTTTTTACTAGGCTTAAAGAGAAAACAAAGTAAACTTAGTCGTAACCAGCTTTAGCATTTTAATGACAGCAACTGTAGTAGGTAATTGTTTATTTACTGACGCAATTTTATTTTAAGGTTGCGGTTAGTTATGTGGCTGCTTGTTTTGAACAGATAAGTAATAATAACAATGAATTAGGCGGGAAACTAACATTATTTAAGCAACAGATACCCACATAAGGACTTTAAAAAAAAGAAACTGAATATCCATAGTTTTAATAAAATTGTAAGTGGACGATTTCTGTTGAAGCTGAATATATTGATAGCCTAGTGGTTAGGACGTCAGCCTCCTAATCAGAGGTCGCGGGTTCGAAGTTATGTGTGTTTTTAGGCAATTAAATATCATTTGCTACAACGGTGAAGAAAAACATCGTGAGGAAACCTGCTTGCCTGAGAGTTCACCATAATGTTCTCAAAGGCGTGTGAAGTCTGCCAATCCGCACATGGCCAGCGTGGTAGACTATGGCCAAATCCTTCAGCACGATGTTTTTCTTCACCGTCACCTTCAACGAAAAGTTCTTGATCCAGAGGTGCGTGGCCGGGATCGAACCCCCGACGGCCTAACCACTAGGTGATCACATCATAATCATCATCTAATATTATATTAAACATCTTAGAATGAACAAACAAACTTAGCCTAAGCTAGAAAAAAACAAAGGTCGTACTCGTATTTAAAAAAACAAAATTTAACTATGCTTTTACTAGTCGCGTTTAAGCAATCGGCTATTCATAGGCTTAGTATAAAAATAAATAGGCGTGAATTTGGTTTTCATATCGTAACTTAACGTACGCGTACGATGCGCGACATATAAGTCCATAATTAGCTAAGAACCACAACTTGCAGATTCATTTCCGCGTGTACCAGTCAATTCTATTTCCGAAGCTCCTAACGCTGCGATCCAAACTGATGTTAAAATGATTTCAGCTGAATGCAATACACCTGTTAGGTGTCAGATGTATCATGCCCCACTGTGATTTTATTAAAAGTGGAGGTTAAATGTAAACAAATATCAAATCACTATTAACACTTTATACTAATGGGTATTAAGTGTGAAAATTGAGATTGAGAAAGTTCGTACAGATAATCCTTTTTATTTTGTACACGCTTATAGATTAACATTTTCATCATTATCTACACTTATAACATCTTAAAACAAATTTATATTTTCATTTAGCAGTAGATGCTTTTCTTACTGTCATTTTCATGTGTAGTGGCTGGTTTTCTGAATGGTTAACAGGTATTGATTTGGGAAAGATTTGAGGGAGCCGCTTCCGCGGAGTGCGAAGTTTACCACCATTTCTCCCTAACTTCTACATTTCTGTAAACTTGATATTGGCTAATCTGTGCAATGCCATAAAAAGAGAGAACTAATAAAATTATCAACTTGACATTGGCTAATCTGTGTAAAGCCATAAAACGAAAAAGAAAAAAAAATACTGTTTTTATAAATAATATCTATTTATATTTTTTATATTAGTCATATTTTTATATTATATTATTACATATTATAGTTTATATAAAAGCATGTAGTTAGTCGTATGTATGTTTTTGTTTATAATTACGCACACCCGCAGTCTGTTTTCCTCGTGTTTTCCTAATCTTAAGTTTTCCTGATGGAGATCGCTAACCCAGCGTCCTAAACTAGCTAGATACTAAAATTAAATAAACTACCAGTAGTAAGTAGGCCGCCTTCTGTATCTTACCTCTTTTTTCATATTTCTGTATCCTTGTATAAATTTTTGTGGTGTACAAATAAAGTATAACTACGTGAATGCTCCATAGATGTACTAGGATATCATGAATAAAAAGATATCAATTCGAGTAACTGTAGTAAAAAGTTTTGAAGTAAAAACATTGTTATGAAATATTACATCACGTGTGTGATCTAAATATTTAATACCTTAGTTATAGCCAAGGCTACTGGTATTATCGCTCTTAAGGTATAACGCAATGTAGGATGCTCATATTAGTTCGGCTTGGGGGCCAATCGTTTGCAGACCGTATCAGTTTTACGATTTAATTTCCACTCACCTAATTGTTAACATGAATACTATTTTATTGAGTTACTTAAACACCACGGTCATTAACAAACAACTCAGTTCATTACCTTAGCCGGAAGCTGAGATATAATCTTAAAAGTTAATATTTTTATTTGGAAATATTTTGGCTATATTTATTTAACTACTACTACTACTTTATCAATTAAAATATCATATATTATATATTTATACAATTAAAATATCACTTGCTTCAACGGTGAAGGAAAACATCGTGAGGAAACCTGCACACCTGAGAGTTCTCCACAATTTTGTCAAAGGCGTGTGAACTCTGCCAATCCGCACATGGCCAGCGTGGTGGACTATGGCGAAACCCTTCTCATATTGGGAGGAGACCCGTGCTCTGTAGTGAGCCAGTAATGGATTGATCATGATGATGATGACTACTTTATCAGTTTTTAAATTATATCTCAGAACGTCACTAAAAACAACTTATAAATCAAATATTATAGTGAAATTTTGAGTTTTATATATATAAAACATAATAATTGTTTCTTCCTATGTCTGTTTAAAGACTTTGAAACGTTCAACACCATTTGATCTCATTGTGATGAAATTTGGTAAAGTGTTCTTGAGTTTTTTTTTAATAATTATTCAACTACAAGTCCTCGATGACTATTTCACCCAATGCGATGTAGCAATTTTAGCTGGTAGTTGACTAACAGTTTAGGGGTATGGTAAACACATACATTTATTGGTTTCTAAGCGTCATCACGCTCCAACTAGCTTAGGGGCACGTCTTGGTCAGTAGGATGGTAACTAGCCACGGACGAAGCCTCCCAGACCAGACCTGAGAAAAATTCAGGAATGATAAAAAGCTTAAACCTTAGGGGTTTCGCGAGGGTTACCACAGGCCTACAAAATTTATATGAAAATGACTTATTTATGTGGCTTTCCAACTCATTCTAACGCCTAATTAATATAACATGTGTTAATTTGTGCTCATCTTGTGAGCGAAATATTATTATTATATCTATTGCATTCAGATTTATAGCTTTAAATGAGAACGAGTAGGTTTAATCTCTTCTTATCGTAAATCCTGAAAGAATTTGCTCGGCCATTGTTTGCTTTGACTTAAGGCTTGTGCAGTGCGTATTTGGTGTGGATTTATCTGGCGGTTTCGTAAACATTTGCGGCCGAGTATAGTTAACGGATTTCCAAACTTGTGCGCTTATAATAAAACTACGTGCTGCCCGCGATTTTTATTCCAAAATCACCCGGAGACCATTTATTTTCCAGAAATAAAAAAGATCACATGTCAAAAATGCGTATTTTGAGATGGATGTGTTGTGTGACAAGAATGGATCAGATAAGAAATGAATGTATAAGGGGAAGCCTAAAAGTGACGAGGTGCAATAGGCTAGCATGGTATTGGTCATATAATGCGGAGCGAAGAAAGTAACGTCACCAAAAGAATGTTATATATGAACGTGGAATGGCAAAGGTGTAGAGTAAGACCAAAGAAGAGATGGATGGATTGTGTAAAAGAATATATGCGTGTAAAAGGTATGGGTAGTGAGGTGACGGCTGATAGAAGTGAGTGGAAGAACGTGTTGTGCCTACCCCTCATAATATGGGATAAGGGAAAGTCAAAGAAAAAAGAAGACTGTTTTCAGGGTGCAAGCTATTTCTGTGCGAAATAACGTCAAGATGGGTGAAGTGTTTGAGCCAAACATATGTTAGAAACAAACAAACAAAACAACAAAATCCTACTCTGCCTTAATAAAAGACGAGGCCTAGAGGCTAAGGAGTGAGAATTAATTAAGTTTAGAGGGCAAAGATCTTAGAGTTGATTAAAATTGGATCTAAAATAGAAATAATAAATTTAAGAGTAAGCCAACATAACTTCTGGATACACTGTTTCTGCTCAAGTAAAATGCCATCAAAGTAATAAAGGAGGGTACTGAAGAACGTATTTCGTTTTCGTAACATTAAATGCCGGATTCCAGCATCTAAATATAGGGCAATTTCAGCTCAGCAACATAAAGCTATGCGAATGTATATGGGTCAGTGGGGATCACGAATAGCCGTCAATCGTTAATGTCCCTGCAGTTTCGAAATGCATTTCTCGTATCTTTTATATTTAAACGGAAGACATTAGATTGCAACATGACAAAAATATTTGGGTAGTGTCGCTGGCGTCAAAACAACCGTCTGTATATTTGATGAACTTCGTGGCGCGGTGGACGCGCTGTTCGCATTATTAAGTTTGAAGTTCTGGGTTCTATTCAACTCAAGTCTGGTCTGTTGGGAGGATTCGACCGTGGCTAGTTACCACCCTTCCGACAAAGACGTGCCCCGAAGCTAGTTGGAGCGTGATGATGCTTAGAAACCAATAAATGTATGTGTTTACCGTACCACTAAGCAGGTTAGCCTGCTACCAGCTTAAAATTGCTACACCACATTGGGTGAAATAGTCATCGAGGACTAACTTGAGTATGAGTCTGCCATTTAGTTAGTTTCTTATCTTAGACTGCAATATCACTTACACTGGGTGAGATTGCCGTCAAGTTAGCCCAACTTATAGTGGAATAAAAAAAAAGAACAGTTTTCCTGAACGAATACTTAATATGTGCAGAATTAACTTCTGCTGAAGTGAACAGGAAGACGTGGCAATCTCCGAGTAGATTAGGTACGTCTGAGTTGTTGATGTTGATGATATTCAAGTGACGCATTGCGAGGCGTTGACGCACGTCTTCTCGCTAACGTTCTTGTGCGAACGCGTGCGAATCTGTAACGTCTGCTACGTCAAAGAGAATTGAACAAAACCATCAATAACCGCCAGCTAAATATGAAAAAGCTGTTGAACCCAATAAACGGTCAATTTTACTGAAATCCACCAGAATCATATCAATATAAGAGAAGCATATCATTTATAACCATGCTTTTAGCGTTGCTAATAATATTAAAAACATTATTTCAGTAACGATGTGTTGTTAATAATAATCATCATAATCAATCCATTCTCGGCTCACTACAGAGCACGGGTTTCCTCTCAATATGACAAGGGTTTGGCCATGGTCCACCACGCTGGCCATGTGCGGATTGGCAGGCTTTACACACACTTTTTTAAGGACATTATGGAGAACTGTCGCTTTTAGCGATAAGACCGCCTTTGCGCATTATGTTTGTTTTTTTTTATTTATTTATTTACTTTGAATTCATGTTTGTAGTGTGCAATAAAGAGTATATCTATATATCTAACTGTCAGAATGGAATAGGGATGTATTTTCCTACATTTACGTGTTTTATTCGCATATTTATTGTATTTGAAATAACATCCATCCATCATATATAGATCCAGCTAAGTTTATTGCGGGTGTATTGTTAAGTGTTATTAGGTCTAGGGTCGTCCCGAACCCTTGTGCTTGGGCTAATGAATGTTGCTACCACAATCACCTCACAAATTAAAACAATGAAAAATATATATTTTTAAACGGTACTATAACGGTACTTCATTTGAATTTTGACTTTACAATTTTATTTTTGATCCTAATACGGTTGGTTAATAACAAAATGATATTGGAACATCCACCGCCCTTGGTGCTCTACTTAACACTTATGAATCGCTCCACAAACCGAGGTAATAATTATGCTTTATATGGCACTGATATCCTCGCGAAGGAGTAATAAGGGCGCTAAATAAGCAAATTAGCGTCTGGCATTCCGATACACGCACTAAATGAACGATCGCAACTGTATGCCATGTTATATTTATGGTTAAGCGAAACATATAATAACTAATATATATTTTTTCTTATTTGCAGACGAGTTAGAAAGAAATCATCATGACCGTAGTAACGAATCCCACCTGCACTGAAGGCAGCGCTGAAGGCCAAGATTCGCAGGCCTCTACATCTGGCACCCAGCTGCCTTTGTCATTTGATTATCACCGGTACGGCGACGATCTGCCAAGAGATGACCCTTGCAACTTGTACGACGATGAAAAACAAAGCGACATCACCTTCGTGGCGGGAATCAACGGGGATACAATCCGCGTGCCAGGACATCGTCGTGTGCTCGCTGCCACGAGTCCAGTCTTCGCCGCCTTGCTATCTACTAAAGCAGACGTGATCATAGTCGATTATATCGATCGTCGAGGCTTCGAGCAACTGCTACGCTACTACTATTGTGAACCGACTTGCCTAACGAGTGTCGCCACCGCCCGACTCACCCTCGACGCTGCATACAAATTCTTGTGTCCGCATCTAACAGAAAGGTGTGCGCGTCGTCTTGATGAGATGCTGGACGCGTCAGTCGCTCTTGAAATACTGCGCGATCTACGGTTCCTATGCGCAAGACTGCCTGGAGCGGCGTCGGCGCCACCTCTGCCTGCCCTCGAGAGCGATGCTGCCGCGCGCACTCTATCACATTGCGCCATGTGGTGCGACTCACTCGCACACAACGCCCTCCTCGTTATCGACGAAAACGCGGACGCAGCTCTTACCCACGAGAAGTTGGAGGATCTCACGTATGAAGACTTGGCGTTAATAGTAAAGCGTGCCACGCTACGAGTATCTAGCGAGCTCATCTTGGCCGAAGCACTCGCGCGCTGGAGTACAGCTGCGTGCAAGCGGACTAAACGAGAGTTAACACCGAGCAATAAGCGTGCTGCTCTCGGTGAGTTGGCTTACTGTCCACGTTATTTACTCCTGGCGGGAGAGGAGTTGGACAGGGCGTTGGCACTGGAGTTGTTAGAGCCTATAGAGCGGGCGTTGGTTTTGGCTCGCGCTCGCAAGCTCTCTGCCCCAGTTCCTGTCGGTGCAGAGCAGGAGGCAATGCTGCGGAGATGGGCGCTTCCACGGCCTACAGAACCAGCTGCAGCTCCGGTATTCTTGAGTCCACGCTCGGAAATAATAGAAGAGCCCCAGCCCTCCAAACTCTGTGGTCGCCGCCCTAAGAAATTGAAACAACCTTGCTTCGAACCCGAAGACAACCGGAATAAAAGCAACTGCTGTTCCGATTGCTTTCACGGGTTTATCCATGCGTTGGTATGTTTGTTTGATTAAAAAATCAGATGCCGATTCGCCTTCTGTTGTCAGATGGTATATTTAACTAAGGCGGAAAATAATATACCTGATGTGTTTAACTCATCTCTTTCACTATAATTGTTTTGTATTCTGGATGGAATACTTAAATATATAATCAATTTTAGTATTCATGGAGCGTTAAATCCAAACTGCATAAATATTTGGTCGGATGGATCTTTACATTAATAGAATTATAGTCGATTTTAAAGTCCCTAAATATATTGTTTTCGTAGCTCAGCTACGCTAATTTTTGTTATTAGGTAGATACTTATAGCAAAAAAAAAACCCCTAATTTTATCTTTATATATGTGATATTTTACTTTGCTTTAGAGTTTTAGATAAAGGATTTCAAATCTAATCGTGCTAGAAAAAATTTCAGTGCATAGTTGCCTCGTTATTTATTTGTACGAATTCGTGCACAAAAATATGTATGGGTATTCTAGTTTATAAAGCTATTCATGTTTAGCCAAACTTTATTGCATTTAATTATTATTACACGATTTTATAACTTTTACGTAATATGTAGTTACATGAATTATTTATGTAAATTGTAATTATGATGCGTTGTGCGTAGATAATTTTTTTAAACAATTCTTCCCGTTTTTTTTTTTGATAGTGCAGCTTAAATTTATGAAGATATTGCTTATAGGATTAGACAGTATTTTGAGAATGTTATTTTAACATAATATAAAATCTTCTTTGGATAATTCACAAAACAAGCAAGGTTGCTACAATTTAAGATTTTGTTTGGTTAATTTATAAGTTCACCTAAAATTGTTAGGTAATTTTAACACTAGTCGTATTTTAAGTACAGATGAAATCTTGTCTTCGTTTTTATTGTGTAATTTAACAACACTGCCCTATTAAACTGTGTTATGTTATGTTATGTTAGGTTTAAGTAGCTACGAAGAAAACAATATTGGCTGACCGCCACGGAATAATTATACAAATAATATTCCGATAGCCATATACAAAAAAAAATACGTGAAACCGTTGTATTCATAAGAAGTGCTTGATAAAAGGTTAATGTTTTTGGCATTTCTTACCTGACTTTGGTAAACTATGTCACTGCTGGTCTGGTCTTAAAATAATATTGTAATAAATAATTATGCCATGTTTTTTCGATTGTATATTCTCACTTGCGATTTTCTACAGTATATAAGTACATGGTTTATTTCAAACCATTTTCAACCGATTTCAACCCGGTTTCAACTTTCTCTGAATATAAAGGTATTTAAATATTGGCTTGAGCAGTGTAGCCATCTAACCAAGAGTAGACAGCTGAACTTAATTGGCCGAAGCGGTTCGTGCACTTCGGAAAGCACCATAAGCAAGAGAATTATATATATATATTTCAGTAGATTTCAATAACATCCTTAAATTGAACGTTTTTTTAACATTTCGAGTAACTGAGAAGTCAAGCTTGCCAAACAGACAGTTTACTTTGGTAAGGAATACCTTATTAAAAACTTTTATCTTTTATCAAGCAGCGGCAATGACAAAATGTCAAAGTTACAATTTTTGCTATACAAATCTTTCACAGATTGCATATGAAGCTTTTGAAACTATTAATGCGTTCTGGTTTAAACTTTGTCAGTATTACTTAATATTAATTATTTTTAGACATAAATACTGTAGTGCCTATATTTAGTTTTTTTTTTAAATTAATATTTATAGATTTATCTAACTGCTTCAAGACAGTGCCATACCAAATGTTTGTCATAATTAATTTACTTTATAATCATTAAAAATCATAAATATTTCATTAAATATAGAGATTACTACAATCTATATATGTGGGAATTAATGTGGTTCAAAATCTATATTAGGTGGAAAATAAATGTATCTATCTCTTTAAGATGAAATAACTTGAATGTATTTTCGTAAAATATATTACTATCCTAATACTATATTGTAACTTCTATGTCTGAACTGATTCTTAGAAAAACTTCTGAATCTTTTGAAAAGTTTTCTTTATATTAAATTTAGTATACTAGATAAGTATATTTTAGTAGTAAAAACATAATTTATTGTATATGAGTAGTGTTTGTAACGAAAATTATTAAAATTCGATTAGAAAATTCAGGTGGAAAATGGAATTTAATTTGTTGGTATAGCCAATTTTTGTTTACGAGTTTGTTTACGAAATTTTTAAGAATATTTATTATGATATGTACTCAGTGGCGTGCAGGCATGCACTGTTTTAGTTAGATATTTAATAAATAGAATGTGTTTGAATACATAAATATATAGAGAATTATAAAAAAACCAATTTCTACTCCGCTCGCAAACCAACTTCTGTCTACTAGATACTAGTCGTGTAGGTATGCAAATAATGTCTACTAGTAAATTTCTGATAAACCCATTTGAAAAATATTAAAATATGAATAAACGTGCGTGTCGTTTGAAACGATTATGGAAAAAAATAATATTAATTGTCTACATTAAATGTTATTCAATGTTTAATCAATTATTGTGTAGCGATATAATAATTTTATTATTAGATATTGATGTGTTCAGCTCGAAGCTGCTTTATATAATTATATATAATTATTGAAACCTAAATTGGAAGTATATAAGCAAAAATGTTTCAATTAACATTGACCCAGCCCGGTTCAACAACAGTTAAATAAGTTATAAATATTAAGGCAAAAGTATCGTTTCTGGTATCTAATATTCAGTGGGAAATATAAATGCGTAAATAACGGCTCGAGAGGAGAATAATTTTTGTAGAAATGACGCACAGTGCCAAAAAAAGGTTGACATAAAATCTAAAGTTTTTGTGACGTTTTTGCTTAGCTATGTCCAATTTCCCTTCAGTGTATAGGTAAACACTTTAGCTAAAAGATAAAACCTGAAGTCAAATAAGTGAAATAAATTGTTTTATGTAATAAGGAAATGTTTTCTTTGCAATTAACTGTTGAATCTGTGGTAGATATTAAAATAAATACATATTGTACCAATTAATGCATCCGGTTACAATTTAAAAAGACGAGTTTTATTGGCTGTCCTATTATATCGTGGTTAGTGTATCCCACGAAGTAATTTGAAATGTCAATTTAACATATTCAGAAAGAGAGGTCTCTAATAGGTTTACGTACGTTACGTTACGTTTTATTAGCAAGGAATTGAAAGTATATACACGTACGTAGGCGAACGACTATAAGGGTCACCTGATGGTAAGTGATTACGGCTGTCCAAGAAAATTTGCAGCACGAGGGGGAACCACCGATGCTGGAACGCTAAAACACTGGATGGGGGGTGGTGGCTAGGGGCGACCGAATCCTACCAGATTCGAGCTAGGAATCGAACCCGAGACCTCCCACTTTTAAAATATCTCCCACTTTTTTAATATTCCTACGTCTTGCGACTGAGCGATACTGAGGTATAATTTGACTTATAGATATACTACTTTGCTTTAACAATGATAGAAAACGTCATGGAGAATCCTGCATGCCTGATAACTCTCCATAATTTTCTCGAAGACTTGTGGAGTACACCAATCAGTACTTGACCAGCACAGTGGTCTACCGTCTTTTCATAGTGAGAGGAAATCCGAGCCCTATATTATAATAGGGGGGTTTTTATTTTAGGCCCCCTATAATAATATAGGGGGGATTCATTTATATTAGGGGTCCCCTATAGGGGCCTGGTAATAATCAGGACCGAGTAGATTGATAAATAAGGCGGTTCCTTTAAATTATATGCATTCTTTGAATAAGTAGCTATGTAATTTTTTGATTAAAGTAAGTCAAATTGAAACAATAAGCACGAAGAAAGAGAAGGTAAATAATATAATATTGAATAAAACTAACCTATACATTATTAGCAATAGTAGAATCATTGATAGCTTTAGTAGAGACGCATTGTACTTCAGTGCACTCTAAAATCGGCCTAGACTTGAAGAAGGAGCTCTTGTGAGATTTCAGGCTGCTGTTCTCACTAACACCGACAAATTCTTCTATTTTCTCAACTTTCTGCATAATATCGACCAGAACAATTTCTGCCGCACGCAAATCTAGTCTCAGTGATTGTATTGTGTTTTGTACGTCGAGCATTGTGTTAATTTTAGATTCAACCATTTCGAATTTGTCCTGGATCGTCTGCCGCGCTCTCTGAGTGTCGTCGACTTCTTTTACAATTCTAGAAACTATTTCCCGCTGCAACTCTGTAAACTTTCTATCAAAGGTTGTATCTTCTTTGCTATTCCTACGTTTCTTTACGCCGGTGTTGGTCGATAGAGTTCTGTATTTGTATCCAGAGCTGCGTGTTGTATAACAACTTTTATGGAATATTTGGGACATTATTATCGCTGTGTGAAGAGCATGGAGTATATATTTTTTAAGTAATTTTATTTATTTAAAATACAAAAGACATATTATTGACAATTAAGTCATTTTATTTACATACATACTACATATTTGAATTTATTGTCAAAGGGTATATTATACACTATTTTCAAAAGAGATCTTTAGTGTTTGTATCGTCATTGACAAATATAATATTCACTGTTCAGGGAAGACCCAAACCACAAGTAGGATGTACATCTATAATTTATAGCATGTTACATAAGGTAGGTACAGCCTAACCTATGATTGACAAAATAATGCTTTGGACTTTACGAAATATAATATTATCAACCAGTGAACTTGTCATATACCAAGGAACCTTATGTAAATCAGCTTAGGCGCCTATCTTAATTTTTGAGAAGTAAATAAACGAAGCATTACCAAAAGCAATTGCTTGGCCATGATGCCTTAATATTTCCTTTTTTGGGCACTTTGATAGTTGTGTATTTTGATTTAGGTATACGCAAGAAACGATCATTGCCGAGTACTTAAAAAATTTTATCCAATTGAATGAAACTATAATAAAAGGTTTTGGTTTTATGGTTTTTACTTCAAATAAAGCTAACAGCGCCACCTAGCGAGTAATACACTAACTCTACGACACTTTACTACTACCTTACCAAAAGCTTACAACGAAGTTCCCTATGTTCTCACTAGATGGCAATTTGAGGTTGTTTTTCATCGGCTTTTGAAATAATCTTGTTTTGTCTTTTTGTTACTCTTTAAAAAAAGGATATCAAATTAACATTTTGGTCAAAGGAACAAAACATAATGGTAACAAAAGGATTTTTTTAAATATTTATGAATTTAATGGAACCTAACAAAAAAAAATCTAATGAGTATCTCAGACTATTAAATGTCTTAGCGACCAGCATTGAAGAGTCTCACTCTCCAATGAGAGTGGTACCTTGTGTTAAATGGTGGGTTATCAAAAGATCTATCTAACTATCCATGATTCTCATGCCTTCATCATTCTGTATCAAGGTGTCCAAGAAAATCACTTCAATGTTTGTAACGTAAAAACTTTCAAAGAATTGCGCCACCCCTCACATAAACGTAAATAATTCATGCCTGTTTCGTGAGTGTTAGTTAAAGAGCAAGTTGAGCTTAATATCTCTTAATCATTTGGTACAAAAAAAAAACACTCACCGTATTCCACTTGTAGGCAATACGTACCTAGAGATTAAAGGTGTAACATAAAGAGGCTCAAGAGTATCTATTCAAAAAACCACTCGAGAATACAAAAGGCAAACTAAGTTAAAAACAATAATACAGAACCGTATTTTGTATTGACAAAAGCTGGAGCGGGGCTTTGGGTCCATTTTTTTTTTAATTCTATTGTCTGGAAATGACAAAGAGTCGCATAGAGCAGGTTGGTTACTATTATTCGGAGGTAAATTATTTATATTTGATGAAGTGCAAAAGTTGGAGTCAGTCTTTTGGACATTTATACTTTTTTTATGGACACGCATAGGGATGGGCCGTCGTTTATTGAGTTCCGGAATCGATTGTCATAAAATGACGTAGGGTGAGGACGATTTTACTAACTTGTGATTAACCAGATCTATTTCACTACTAGCATATTATATAGTATATACATAGAAAATTTGAGGGAGCATGCCATGAATCCATTCAAGCCCAATAATTGAACTTGTGATAGTGGCCATGTAGTCACTGAAATGGCAAATTCTAATAAAAATATTATGTTATGAAAATGATGATTTTCCTTTACCCACCAAGAAATAAATGTCAGGCAAGAATAAACTATAATTATTATAACAACTAGTTGAGCTAAGTAACATCTGTCATCACCACTCTTGTCGCCGACTTATTTAAAACGAAATAGGTGCACTTTCGACTTTTGTGAACAGTAACATAATAAAAAAAAAAAACATTTGTTTCAGGCGTTGGATCATATAGTGTTAGAACAATCTTTACTCAAAAAATATTGTTAAATAAATCTATTAAATTAAATTAAACTAAAATAAGTCAAAAATGCGCTAGGTATACAGACATGCGTGTCCCATGCATTGCCTCTATACGGAATAGTCAAGTTTCTCATTAATGACCACCCTCCGACCCCCCCGTTATCACAAACGTCGCCTAAGCCGAGGTTCTGCCTCAAAGGAGGCGCCCTTAGGCAGTCGTTCCCTTAGTTTCTTAGAGCTATAGGGCTCAAAATTTCTTCTGGCGGAGCTTCTTTCCGAAGCTCGCCAAACAGTCCGGTTACGCTGTGGCAACAAATAGGGTTTGTACAGCTAATAGATAGTCCGAAAAAAAAAACTCATTAATGACTGTCAGCATGGTGTTGCTGCTCCCCCTCAATCTACTCACCATGCGACTCGTTTGCGTCTTACAGAGTGTCGAGTGCCAGATTTTCTACTAATTCGATCGCGAGGAAATTAACTTTAAGTTCTATAGAGTCGACAGAGCGTGATTTTGTTACCGATGGCGGCTGATTCCTTACTATTTGAAGTTAAATTTAACCATGATCTATTATATTAGGTAGGTACTATATATTAGGTAGGTTTTGTCTGGTGGGAGGTTTCAGCCGTGGCTAGTTACCACTCTACTGACGTGTCGCCAAGCGATTCAGCGTTGCGTCACAATATCGCGTAGAAACCAATTAGTATGGGCTTACCATACCCTAACAGGTTATCCCGCTACCATCTTAGACTGCATTATCACTTACCATCAGGTGAGATTGCAGTCGAGTAGCTAACTTGTAGTGGATAAAAAAACAGGTAGTAAATCTCGCACTCGACACTCTGTATATAAGTTGACCGTACGTATATCGGGCGTCCTCGAACATAGCCGATGCAATACAGTGTCTCGGTAGCCTCAACATCACCAGGAAAGCCTTGTACTGAATGCGTTATAAGTCTTTGCCGTATAATTGACCCACAGGCGTGCAGCGTGGCAAAACGTTTTTATTTTCTTCGATCATCCATTACCCATATACGATACATGTATTAAACATAAAGTCATAGGTGTATTAAACACAAATCGACTAGTCAAGAGTTATGACAGACAATAACAAAATACGTCCATCACTACTGCGGAATCTGGCCGCAACGTGGGTACAATCGGCCGTGGAGATTTGCACACATGGGCCCAATATGTGCATTGTGCTTTGTGAACCGCTCCTAATTATTGTTAGTGTGAGAATAGTCCTTACAAGTGTCATTTTAATTGCATTTTTTATGACGATATAGGCGGGGTAATGTTATGTTTTTTTTTCTGTAGTAGGAAATCCAGTAAGATATCGTTGCCTCGCTTTTTAGACTCTAGAATGCGGACCCCCGCTCTAGAGGTTAGCGTGTCTGAATCCTGATCACGAAATCCTGGGTTCTTCCGGGTCTAGCTAAATATAATAAAATAAATACTTTTGTAAACTTAAAACTAGTGCTGATGAGCGTTCAAAAACGTGGCCTGCTATATATCAGAAGACCAATCCCAACAAGCCCCCCAGAGATCAAACAGACACAATAAATAAAATATAATACAACAAAAAAAAAAAAAATCTTACTTTGTAACTTATAATTATTGAAGAGCAATCTAGTTAGAGTATTAATTCATTCTCAAGCTTTTTAATCTTTTGCGTAATTCTTTAAAATGCAAAAGAACTTTTCTATAAGCTTACGTTATTAATAAACTTTGACCTTATCGAAATATTAAATTATCAGTATTTTCGATTCGTCGTAATAAGTTGCAAATTTATTTTTGCTTCTAATGTTTCAATTATTTCAGTCATCAGACTTTTTTTTTTACATACATACGTTCGTTAAAAACGAGAAAACCATCTGTATTTACAGACACTACATATCGAAATTACTTTAGGTTAATTATTTTGTCACGAAATATTAAAGACAAATTTATTTTAAATAGAAGTAGTAAAAACAAAAATTAAGTAGTTAGTTATCAATATATAATTAATTTACTTTACCTACTCCATTTAATAGTCGGGTTTTAATAAAACGGACAACATAGGTAAATCTATATACATAAAATCGTACGAAAACCACAACAATTGTCTAAGGTAATTGCTTACCTCCTAAAAAAACCTTTTGAATATGCCATCTTAAAATCATATTTAAAAGCAATTGAGGATAATAGTAAAAATTTGCTTTTAAAATGGCGTGTCTATGATTGTGCGACGCCCACCAGGCAAGCTTTGTATGTGACAATACTATCGAATTTCTATAGTCCTCTACAACTATACGTCACAGATAAGTTATACTCAAATGGAAAATGGCGCCGGTAAGAAATATTCACTTATACACTTAATAATACAATAGAAACTACATTTGACAATGCTTTTTCATACTTTAGCGCCATCCCTAATTTCGGTGCTTCTCAAAGGTTTTGTGATTGTGTGTGTGTGTATGTGTGAAACATTTTTGTATTCTGTTTCTCATTGTTTGGTTTCAATTAGTCCTATAATGATCCACAGCCCGTTGACATTGACCGATTCTCATAGGAGACACGATTTTCAAATACAGACCTACAACAACGTTACTCATACTCGTAAATAAACGTAAAAAAATCTTCGTTCTTTATTGGAAGCTTACTTAAATCAGCAAACGAAACTCCGATAGTTATGCAACATCATATTACCCTCATTCTTTAATTAATTCTTTCCCCAAGGGTTGTCTGGAAGAGATTGCTGAAGCAATAAGACCGCCTTTGCATACTTATGTGTTAAATGTTTTTGTATTGTTGTTTCTTTAAAGTTTGTGTGCAATAAAGAGTATTTATCTTATCTTATCTTATCATATATAATTTTCAATTAACACTCTAATCTTGTTTACTCCACTACCGAAGTACCTATTCTTAAGAGATGCTGACTTGTTGATGCCAAATTGCATAAAAAGAAAACATTTGCGGCTTTAACTCGCAAATGTTTTCTTTTTGGAAGCAGACGAAGTGGACTTAGTTCAATAATGTAATAAGTATACTATAGTAGTAAGTAATTGCTTAATATCATGTTGTTTAAGTGGGACTATTAGGTGGGTAGGTATAACCATTACCTAATTGGTCTTAAGTGCTCAATTTTTCATAGATAGGTTTAATTTTAGAATAGGTTTGGGAGCCTCGAAAAGCTTATTTAAATAAGATAAAATAAATATTTTACAATTGTAAAAGCCGAATTAAATAGATATTAATTACAGAAGATGTTTGGGAGCCTGTGCCTGAACTCAATATTCAGTTTTTTTTACAAACGTATTTTCGTAGTAAGATCGACAGGTCTGAGGACCGTAGTCGTGATGCAGGTAAAGTTTTTTTGTATCGAAAAAAAAGAGGTCTTTCCCAGACACGAAACCCTGAAGAGTTTTAAAATAAGTGTTAAATTGTGTATGAGAGACAGAGGTGCTTGTAGTTTGGTGATATGGGCATTCAATTCGGGTGGCAAGAGTTTTGATCGACGGCAGTGAGAACCGTTTTGCCGGACAGTGAGGTTTGTGCCTTTATACGGATCTACGAGTATATACAAAATACTGTACTGTAATAGTAGAACTAGGCTACTAGTGGTAAAGACGTCAGCTTCCTAATCCGACGTCGGGGGTTCAAACCCGGGCACGCATTTATAACTTTTTTTAGTTATGTGCGTTTTTAAGCAAAAAGCAATTGAAATATCACTTGCTTCAACGGTGAAGGAAAATATAGTGAGGAAACCTGCACGCCTGCACGCCTCCATAATGTTCTCAAAGGCGTATGAAGTCTGCCAATCCGCACGTGGCCAGCGTGGTGGACTATGGCCAAACCCTTCTCATATTGAGAGGAGACCCGTGCTCTGTAGTGAGCCGGCATTGGTTCGATCATGAGTCAACTCAATAGTAACTCCAATTTCCTCTTCACCTAATCGTATAAGTAAAGCCTAGATTAGAACTTGTCCATTCTTATTTTAGCCCTGTATCTAATCGATTGAAGTATGTATGGTCTTATGTTATAGCCGTGATAGCCTAGTGGTTAGGACATCCGCCTCCTAATCAGAGGTAGTATCCCTGAGGATTACCCACGTTAAAAAAAAAGGGTCTATTATTGTTGGCTAACAGCATCGTCGTTAAAAAAGACCAAAATTTCCCAGTAATACTCTTCCCTTCATGAGGGTTGGATTTTCTATTTAAGTCAAAATTAGAACACTTTTTATCACAGATAAATAATTGAGTTTTTCAACTGGCAGCTATTGGAAACAAAAAAAACACAACTAACAAAAGGATACAAACCATTCGGACAAAGTCACGTGACTTTAGTCCGTGAGTTTTAGTTTTTAAGACGTGAGTTACTTAAAATCTAAAAACAGAAATTCGACACCTAGACATGTTAACCGCCCGGAGTTACACACGAGAACATTCCGATCAGTAATTTGATACGATAGAATGTTGAAAAAATGTAAATAACGTCGACGGCGCGCCATACGAGTTGAGTTTTTGTTTTGGCTGTTCCGAGTCGATAGGATGTATTGGATTTGGGCCGCGTACAACCATAAAACGTAGCTTTTTTATGATTATGGTCCCACATTGTCCGCCGCTGGGCCTACAGATTAAAAACCAGTCGATGCAAACTAATAAAAGCACGGAATTAGAACTCCCGTTTTATTTACGTCGCTACCTGACGCCGTTCGTGTCTTGATATATCTCACAACTATCTCCACGTGGGTGCGGTGGCCGAGCGCCATTAGCCTGAAGATTTTAAAATTAAAAAATCATACACGCCCCATTCAGGTGATTTTTAACAATTAACTTCGTACATTTACTCGCTAGCAGGCGATCGGCGTCGCCATTCCGGCGTTCATTTGTCGGTCAATTTTTATTTCGACAAAAAAAAAACAATGCCCAATCTCACTGGCGCCACAACTATTATATAAGTCGAGACGTAAACCTTCTTATGTGGACTTTATCATTCGAAGAAACAGAACGCCCGTCCCGAGATAAACAAAAGTGAACGAGAGACATCGAGCGTCTTTTGTCTCTGAAAGCACGGCAGAGATTATAGAAATTGGTAGTCTTGTAATGAAGGCAAAACAAAGAGTTTATAAGGCATGGCATCTGACGGTTAAATGTATCTAAGAGTAATGTTTGGAAAGCGTTAAGGCACGACGTACGCGCGGACACTACTGAAATCTTAGAGCTTGCACACACTTAGGAATACACTCCTATCATTTGTTTTTATTTCAGTAATTTTTATATGTACATCGCGGGTCTCCTGATGTTAAATTTTTATCACAGCCTATGAACAGCTATAGCAGGGAAGCCTCCAAATCGGTTTCGTACCACTAAATCGCTTGGTGGTCAATGATAATATTACCTCTTTTAAATATATAATATCATTGTTGGTGGGTATGTCTTTGCCAGTAGAGTCGTAACTAACTATACCAAAGCTTTTCTATTTATCATTTTTGTACCAAATTTGTGATAACAACCACTTATTTAAGAGGTATTCAAAGGAAAGCTTTTCTTCAGACCAGACTCGAGGTCTTCATGAATGTGAAGTCGTGATATGATAGGAAAGTGTGATAAGGAAGAAGCGAAGTGTCATATGGAAAGCACTGACCTATCCTTGCCACCTTCCATTTCTAGCTAAGCTGATAAATAAAGTTCGAATCTAACATTAATGTTGGGTTAAATTCACTGCTGTAACTATATTCACTGCTATGCTATTTCCTGTTATCAATAGGAGTATTAATTTTATATAGTCTAGCGGAGAAATAAACTTCATTAGTTTCAAATTGTCGCTGCAATTATCTTAATAGCTCAAATTGGTTATTACTCCTTGCCACAAGAGATGAGAGAAGACGGCCGAGGAAAAAGCGGGTCCATTGTGGAACGACTGGGAAGTATACAACGGGTCCCCCGGGCGTCCAGTAAAACCAGTGAGAGGGACACGCCGTGGTGGTTTTTAGTTCGGGTATAGCCTCCTTCGGGGGTGGGAGTCCCACATAACTTATTTCCTGCCCAAGGGTACGAAGGTAGCCATATAGGTTTTCCACAACAAAGGGGTCCGTTGTAGAATGTGCCCGGTTGAATAATAGTGCATTACGGCCATTTTCTTAAGATCAACATAGCAATTCTGATACTTTTTTAATTAGACCATTAACTGGTAACAATCTTTGTCAAATCATTAAACTATGATAGCAGGAGATTAAGCTTTGCTTACTTGCGAGATGATCCCGATAACTACACCAAAAAGCAGATAACGATCATCAAGAGGGTCAAGCATAAAATAATATATAGTATTCATAATATAGGAGTGTAATGTAGGAAGGTACTCTTTATTAGGAAGTTCAAAATAAATGTCCGGTCGGCTTTTGGGCTTAGTGTAATTTCTGCCCTATCGGGCTATAAAAGGATTATCTCCCTTAAATTCGAATTTCTTTGTCACTCACTTCAGGACAGACGGCCGGGGAAAAGGTGAAGGTGTGGAATGTAACCGTCGAATAAACGAATGTGTCTCATAGCCACGTTTTTGAGCTAAACATAGCAGAAATATTATACGCTGAATATAATAACACGGAATGTCATGAAGCCAAAGTACGCAGTAAATTTCGAGCCTCAAATTAAACAGCAAAGAGACGAGCCGCAGTTTGCGCTTAGCTTAATTCCTGCCCTAAAAGCTCTAATTGGTCGTTTTTCCTCCGCACAAGAGGACGGATGACCGAGCAAAAAGTGGAGCCGTCGCGGAATGCGCCCGGTTGAATAACCAGCCGTCTGTGTGCCAGCATTGCTAACTATATATAAACAAAGAGCGTTGCGTAAAAATACGTTATACCGCGCGTATACCATATTGTCGTGATTTATTTTTCGTGCCACCGTGCGCACTCTCAAACAACGAGTGGGCTTATTTACGTTTCAACTCGTTTATTTTTTCTCGGATTATCGGAGCCGCGCCAAGAATGTCGAAATCATTCAGGCCAGTCAGTGGGCAGGGGAATTTGCCATTCATATCGCTGATGCGATCGGTTTGTACAAGTAAATTTTGGGGAACACAGAAATCGTCAGTTATCGCTGAAGGTCGCTGCCGCTGATGCGTGTAGGTAATTATTCCAACTGCGGCGCTCGGGCTTTAGACAGGCCATCGCGCACGAAATGTTTTCTTAATTTGTCAGAAAAACATGTTAATGATTATTTTGATCCATGTGCTTACGCCTTGCAATCCAAAGGGGTAAATGCTCCAGTGTCTTGGCACCTGGACTACAGTTGACCATTTGCATGATTATATGATATATACATATTTATTTGTGTGAGTTACTATACAGTAATGACATATAGATTTGTATATTTGTGATACGAATTCAATTTGTGATCAATCTAATTAATGATTTATATTATAATTGAAGCTGTAATGGCCTAGTGGTATGGATGTCCGCCGCCTAATCAGCAGTCGGTAGTTCGAATCCGGGCACGCACCTCTAACTTTTTAAAGTTATGTGTGTTTTTAAGCAATTAAAATATCACTTCCTACAACGGTGAAGGAAAACATCGTGAGGAAACCTGCGTGCCTGAGATTTCTTCATAATGTTCTCAAAGGCGTGTGAAGTCTGCCAATCCGCACATGGCCAGCGTGGTGGACTATGGCCAAACCCTTATCATATTGAGAGGAGACAGGTACTCTGTAGTGAGCCGGCAATGGGTTGATCATGATAATTATAATTACTGCGTAAATTAATTATTTAATATTTCTACTGTAGAATAAATAGTAGGAAAATTTTAATTAGATTTATTGGTAGGTATCTGTTGCTTTTTTTTTTTTTTTTTATCGTGGGTAAATCCTCATGGATACCTCTGAGCCACGGGGAGGCACAGAGGTTATGTCAGACTCCTACTGACTAAAACCCCCACGTGTTCCTACTCACCGCTGTATGGTGGAGCCACGGGAAGGAGGTATCTGTTGCTTTTTTTTTTTTTTTTTTTTTCCGCTGGGAAATGCTTTTACGCATCCCCTCCGGAGGCGACGCAGGCAAGACTGCGCCGCTTCCGACGGGGTATGTGGGACTCCCCGGCGGCCAGGCTGGCGACCAGAATACCCACTAAAACCCAGCGATGCTCCTTCGCGTCGCCTGGTGGCTGGGTCACGGGAACACTGATGCACTCGACCGCGAGGTATCTGTTGCTACTTAAGGGGCGTTGTCGCATTTTTAACTGTTTTTTATCCGCGTTACAATTTTTTAAATTAATTTAAAGTAACTCGTAAATTATTAATAGCCTTTTTTTTTACATTAATCCTCGAAGTTGCCCGCAATTGCCAATTCCTATTCCTCGTTGTAAAATCAACATGTGTGGATGCCCTCGGAGAGAAGAGCGTTGTTGATTTAAAAATAACTACACCGAACAGATTGTCTGGTTGACACCGATTACAGTAAATAAAGCTTCAAGTTCATCTTGTATCATGGACTTCCGCTAAGGAACAACTCCTACACAATGAAAAAAAAATGAAAAAATATTTTTTTGCCAAAAAACAACTTTCCAAAGCTTAGCACATCCGTTGGGACCCACACTAGGTAATCCTGTGTCGTGGGGTCCAATTCGCCGATATTACCAAATTAATTTTACGCTTGACGCTCGGATGACAAACAAATAAATTGTGACTTATATAAAGTAAATAAATTACAGATTATAAAATTTTGAAAAATAAATAAATAATATAATAAATAAATAAATAAAAACAAATGTATCAAACCAGCTTAAACCAATGCCTTATTATTTCAGGGGCATGAGGAGCTTTTCGACTAACTCATATTTTAAGGAAGCGAGCCAGGGAACAACTTTCTTTTTCGCATCCTTTACAGAGCATATTATAATAGTACCTTCAATACTCAACAGTAACTTCAATTTCTTTTCAAACTAATCGTATAAGTATAGCCTAGATTAGAACTTGCCCTTTCTGATTTTAGTCCGGTATCTAAACGATTGATTAAAATAAAATCACAATATTTATTGTATTATTATAGCCGTGATAGCCTAGTGATTAGGACGTCCGCCTCCTAATCAGCAGTCGGGGGATCGAACCCAGCACGCATCACTAACTTTTTGGAGTTATATGCGTTTTTAAGCAATTCAAATATCACTTGCTTGAACGGTGAAGGAATACTTGTGAGGAAACCTGCATGCCTAAGAGGTCTCCATAATTCTCAAAGGCGTGTGAAATTTGCCAATCCGCGCCAGCGTGGTGGACTATGACCAAGCCCTTCTCATATAGAGAGGAGACCTGTGCTCTGTAGTGAGCCGGAAATAAACAAAATAGTTCGCCGTACCCAAGATTCTTGAAAAATCTGCAACCATATTGCAC
The DNA here is from genome assembly GCA_928268935.1 of Lasiommata megera. NCBI lineage: Eukaryota > Metazoa > Arthropoda > Insecta > Lepidoptera > Nymphalidae > Lasiommata > Lasiommata megera. The sequence continues at coordinate 10,849,081 of OV743323.1, forward strand.
AATTCTATAATAAACCCGCCAAAATGTGTTTACATTTAAAATATTTAAGGCGCATAACCGCGGGTTTTTCGAAGTTTAAAATCTTAAACGTCCGAGATCCAATTAGTAATGTCCCCTTATTATTTTCTTAGTTTAGTGTAATTTAAGTTTTCTAAAGACTTAATATATCCATTGTATATTGCTAATAATGCAGATGAAGTCTGGCTTTGTTAAATTCGTCGCTCCTGGTTAGGTCAGCGTCATTTTGGATAAAATGTTTCTTTCAACAATATGTTTTTCTTAAATAAATAAAGAAAATAATAATAAATATATATATATATATATGTCGCGTCAAGGGGGTCCGAGTTGTTTTTTTTGTAAGGGTGACGTCACGATTTTGTTTACTTTCGCACATAGTAATTAAAACCACAACTTGCGGGTTTACACTTTTATTGCGACAATAACTATTGGTACGAACAGTCCGACGTCTCGAGCGAAAAAAGCCACGAAAGGCTTCGACCGCCTGTATTTATAGCACAAAACATGCTTGTACAAAGTTGATTGTCACTGTCTAAATTGTGTTAGCAAAATCATCAATAATTAAAATGTGGGTAATTATTGAATTCTTGAGGTTTTGGCGCCGCTGAATAAAGTTAATAACTTCTTCGCGCCGACACGGCCATTCTGCGAGGCGGTGCGCGCTCTGCACCAGCCGCGTCTGTCTGGTCTCACCGGAGAATTCTGGAAAAAGGATGTATTCCCTTTTGAGATTGGTATCTGTAAGCATCTAATGATGCTTAGTTATGTTTCTAATAGATCAGCACGTGTCATGTTTTAGTTTTTAAGGATTTAATGATGTCCCGTGGATGAATGTGAATCTCGCGAATTTCTCGTAGATTTCTCGTGGATGAATCTGGATCTACCTGTTAGCCCACGTTAACAAGCAGATCTCTTGATTTTTGATGATTTGGTTTACAGTATGGTTATTATAGGGGTGAAAGGGATGCTGTATAGTACAGAGGCTCTAAAGGTTGATGAGATAGGTTGATGCTGTGCTCTGGGCGGTCTTGTACGCCGTGGTACACAGGGGCTCTAAAGGAAAAGGAACTAGGTCGATGCTGTGGTCTGGGTCTTCAAAACTGACCGTGGTCCACAGGGGCTCTAAAGGAAAAGGAACTAGGTCGATGCTGTGGTCTGGGTCTTCAAAACTGACCGTGGTCCACAGGGGCTCTAAAGGAAAAGGAACTATTATAAATGGCTTATTGGACGGCTCCACACGCTAATAGCATCTTTTATTCATTTTTTTTTTTTTTCGTTTGTTACACCCTTTTTTTTTGTTCTCTTTTTTTTTAACAAGACTACTGTCCTGCAGATGGTCTGAGGGATTTAAAATCTATTAAAGAATGTGCTCACCATTATAATTGCTGTTCATCTGATGGTGTCGGTTCATCCAACACGGTTGGCTGTTGAGGAACACTGGAAGGTACAGCTTACTTGGTGGCGACACGGCCTCGTGGGTGACTTCACCCTGGTTGTGGGGCGCGGCGCAGTTGATCGTGCGCGACCTTCCGAGGTCGCCCATGGTGCCCACTACCTTTTTCACTAGGTAGCGGTCGTTTTCAAGTACTCTGTAAATTTCTATGTTTGTTGTACAATTAGTCTTCTGGCGCCGACACCGTCTCCTGATTTACCAGGTCGAACCTTGGCAGTACACAATGTTTTCGCTGAGTGATAAGTGTTAGTGGGGCAACCCCGGTAACACGATGAGCAGTACAATTCATTGCTAATTGAAGTTCTTCGAGTGCTGTGTATCCTCGATTTCAGAATTTTTATCATGGTTAATGCATTCTTAAGTGTTGTTCAACTGAAACAATCGCTCGGCTAACTCCTGGCGCTATAGCGTGAATTTCTATACCAAGGTTATTACAGTAGTTCTTGATTTCGATATTGTTAAAACTGTCATGTTTACACAAAAACCAAGTTTTAATATTTCGCGACCGATCATGATGTCATGTTTGAGGGTATATTAAAATAAAATGGACAAAAAGTTTTTGTCAATAACAAAATCACAAAGAATTTGCTCAGTACAACACACACCGGAATTAGCGACACCGGTTATATGTACCGCCGTGTGGGTAACATATTAACATTCACCTACATTCACACACATTTACATACATCCACATACAAACACATTATTTAAATTATTCAATATCACAAAAACACGACATTCAGTACGCGATGTTGCGCCGTGCGTAGATGGTGGGCTCCGAGCGCGCGGGGTGACGGCGCGGAGCGCGGGGCGCATGAATACCGTTAATGCGCCCGCGCAGCTCGGTGCATCGTCTCGCCAGCCAGTCCCGACTAAACGCTCTTACGCGGAACGCACGCTTGTTTTCGCTGCGCAGTCTTACCGCAATATCGCTATTCATTCGCTTTCGTCATATGTATTTCTTCCTCTGCTTACCATCTGTATATTTGCTATTGCTTTCTGGTATTACACCCGAAATACTGGTACTGTACTCTCCTTCTATGTTTAAATTGTGTGTGGTGAATAAAAGTGAACTATAACGCTTACATTCTTTTACTTCGCATCTTCAACCACGTCACCACGCGCCATAACTGGTGACCCCGATCAAGGACTTTTACAATGAGCAGTACCGATGGCAGCGGCACGGAACATTCCAGAGCATCAAAGAAAAGAACAATTAGCGGCGCACATAAGAAACGAGACCCGCTAACGGAGTTATTTCGTGTCGGCGTGCGCGTGCCGCCATTTTGGTCAGAAAAGCCATCAATATGGTTCGCACAGATTGAAGCGCAGTTTCATATAGCTCGTATAACCGACGATAACACGAAATTTTACTACGTAATTTCAAATCTAGATGGAAAATACTCAGCAACCGTGGAAGATATCATCGAAAACCCACCAGCCACAGGTAAATTCGACAAGCTAAAGGCTGAACTCATCAAGCGACTCTCCTTATCCAGACAAAAGAAGATAAAGCAGTTATTGCAATCCGAAGAGCTAGGGGATCGTAAACCATCGCAGTTTTTGCGACATCTTCAGCAACTGGCAGGACCCAATATGCCTGATGATTTTATAACCGACGTTTGGACAAGCAGACTACCACATAACCTCCAGACTATAATAGCGTTTCAGTCAAACTTATCCCTACAAGAACTGGCAGACTTAGCGGACAGAGTACATGACATCGCGCCAGCGTCTCCTCAGGTAGCAGCTACTTCTGTATCTCGGCTTGAATCAACAATAGATGTAATGGCCCGGCAGATTACTGACTTAACCAAGCAAGTAAGTGCACTTACCACCACTGGACGCGAGCGGCCGCGTTCTCATTGTCGACGGACGTCACGTCAAAAAAGTCGGACGTCATCCCAGTCAAGATCGCAGTCGAATCATCGGAAATTTCCATTGTGTTGGTACCACTACAAGTTTGGCAGCCAAGCTAACAACTGCGTGAAACCTTGCGACTTCAAGACGGGAAATGCTCAGGGCAGTCGATAATGGCGGCTGACGATTGCCCTTCCACTCCAGGTCGCCTGTTTGTTACTGACCGTGGTTCGAAAATCCAATTCTTGGTGGATACAGGAAGCGACTTGAGCGTCTACCCTCGGACCGCGCTCCAACAACGGCGGGAGAAAACTGACTATACTTTGTGTGCAGCAAATGGGACACTTATAAACACGTATGGTTTTGTAGACTTAAAACTTAATTTAGGCCTGCGTAGAGACTTTTTGTGGCGTTTTATAGTGGCTGACGTCACAAAACCTATTATCGGTGTAGACTTATTATCGCATTATAATTTAATCGTAGATATCCGCAATAAGCGATTAATTGATACAATGACTAATCTGTCTGCAATAGCTACATCAGACACATCTAATAGTTTGATATCTAGCGTAAAGGTCGTGACTGGTGAGGGCAAATTTAATAAAATACTTTCTGAATTTCAGGAAATAACACGACCTACGGGCGTTCTACGCACGACAAAGCATAACACTACACACCACATCCGCACCACTCCTGGCCCTCCAGTATCTTGTGCACCACGCCGACTTGCCCCGGATAAACTAAAAATAGCCAAGTCTGAGTTCGAGGTAATGTTAGCGAATGGCACCGCCAGACCATCTGAAAGTCCCTGGTCTTCGCCACTTCACTTAGCGCCTAAGAAGGACAACAGTTGGAGACCTTGCGGAGACTACAGGATGCTGAACGCCAGAACGATACCCGATAGGTACCCTATTAGGCATATCCACGATTTCTCTCATAACATATCTGGTTGTAAAATCTTTTCTACCATCGATTTAGTGAAAGCTTATAACCAGATACCAGTTTGTGAAGAAGACATTCCTAAAACAGCCATTTCGACTCCTTTTGGGCTGTTTGAGTTCCCATATATGACGTTTGGTCTGCGTAACGCTGGTCAAACTTTCCAGAGGTTTGTTGACGAACTTACACGGGGCCTTGATTTCTGTTTCCCTTACCTGGACGACATATTGGTATTTTCAAAAGACGAGGCTGAGCATGAGACACAATTGCGCCAGCTTTTCACCAGAATGAAGGATTATGGCATCCTCATTAATACCAATAAGTGCGTCTTTGGTGCAACAGAAGTAACATTTCTAGGCTACCACATATCTGAACGCGGAACTAAACCTCTGGAAAGCAAAGTACAGGCTATCAAGGAATTCCCTGTACCTAAAACTGCTAGGCAGCTTAGGAGATTTTTGGGCATGGTAAACTTTTATAGGAGATTTCTACCTCACGCCGCCCAAACCCAGGCTCCCTTGAACGATCTGTTGACTGGATCCATTAAAGCATCACAACCCGTGGACCTAGTCGGAGACTCATTGAAAGCTTTTGAAAAATGCAAGGAAAGCCTTTGCAGCGCAGCTATGTTGGCCCATCCTGATACTTCATGCAAACTAGGTCTGGTAACCGACGCATCTGACTTCGCCTTTGGTGGAGTTTTGCAGCAGCTCAGAGATGGATATTGGGAACCCTTGGCATTTTTTTCTAGAAAGTTGAGTCCAGCACAACGTAAATATGCTCCATATGACAGAGAACTTCTCAGCATCTACGAGTGTGTCAAATACTTCCGGCATTGGCTAGAGACTACAAAGTTCACAATATATACGGACCATAAACCCCTGTGTTACGCGTTCACCGAGCGTAAAAACAACTGCTCGCCGCGTCAATACAGATACCTAGACTACATTGCACAATTCTCGACTGACATAAGACACATTGCCGGTCAAGATAACGTCGTTGCTGACACACTGTCTCGTATTGAAGAAGTGCAAAGTCCTGTCGATCTAGCAGTCATAGCTCAGGCTCAAATATCAGACTCTGAACTCTCCGAGTATCTACAAAATAATTCCTCACTGCGTATGGAGAAGCATATAATTCCTGGTAGCCACACTGAACTGTACTGCGACGTCAGCACAACGACTCCCAGGCCCTTCATACCAAAATCCCTACGCAGACAAGTTTTTAGCAGCTTGCATTCGCTTAGTCACCCAGGCGCTAATGCCACTGCAAAATTGGTAGCACAACGCTACGTTTGGCCACAGATGAGGAAAGACTGCCGAGAGTGGTCTAAAACATGTTTGGCTTGTCAACGCGTGAAGGTAAATCGACACGTTACTTCACCTTTAGGAACTTTCAATTTACCTTCAGCGCGCTTCAAACATGTCCATCTAGATCTCATTGGCCCATTACCACCATCTGCAGAATATCGGTATTGTTTGACAGCAATCGATCGCTTCACGCGATGGGTTGAAGTTGTCCCTATTACCGATATTACAGCAGAATCTGTAGTCAAAGCTTTCTTGTCTGAGTGGGTAGCCCGTTTTGGTTGCCCAACGGTCGTGGTCACGGATCGCGGCAGACAATTTCAGTCAGCACTATTTGCACAGCTCTCAAAGACCCTTGGCTTTACACATCGCCAAACCACAGCTTACCACCCTCAATGCAATCGAGTCTAGTCGAGATGTTCCATCGGCAGCTAAAAGCGGCAATTATGTGCCACGCTGACAGTAGCTGGTCAGAATCGTTGCCATTCATCCTCCTCGGCATACGAAGTTCTTTCAAGGAAGATCTTAAGTCTTCTTCAGCCGAACTAGTTTACGGAGAACCCCTTCGTCTCCCAGGTGAATTTTTTGGTCAAAAGGTTGACAAATATACGACTGACATAACGGACTTTTCAGCTCGAATCAGATCATTTGCCAACAATCTCCAACCAACTCCAACCAGTAACCACTCGAAAAGCAAGATTTTTATCTACAAGGACCTCAAATCATGCTCGCACGTATTCTTGAGAGACGATTCTCTAAGAGGTGCACTACAGCCGGCATACACTGGTCCATATGAAGTCATTGAGAGAGGTGACAAAGTTTTTAAGATCCGGGTTAAAGGCAAATCTGTCACGGTATCAGTAGACCGATTAAAACCAGCCTACATACTGTCAGATACAAAAAACACACCCAAAGCACCCAAGGAAGCTGAACCTCTTCCGACAAAATCGCCACCTACTCCACCTGACATAATCAAAACTTCGCGATCGGGACGACGGATAAGATTTCCGGATTACTTTCGACCGTAACACGGTCTCTGGAGGGGAGTGATGTGGGTAACATATTAACATTCACCTACATTCACACACATTTACATACATCCACATACAAACACATTATTTAAATTATTCAATATCACAAAAACACGACATTCAGTACGCGATGTTGCGCCGTGCGTAGATGGTGGGCTCCGAGCGCGCGGGGTGACGGCGCGGAGCGCGGGGCGCATGAATACCGTTAATGCGCCCGCGCAGCTCGGTGCATCGTCTCGCCAGCCAGTCCCGACTAAACGCTCGTACGCGGAACGCACGCTTGTTTTCGCTGCGCAGTCTTACCGCAATATCGCTATTCATTCGCTTTCGTCATATGTATTTCTTCCTCTGCTTACCATCTGTATATTTGCTATTGCTTTCTGGTATTACACCCGAAATACTGGTACTGTACTCTCCTTCTATGTTTAAATTGTGTGTGGTGAATAAAAGTGAACTATAACGCTTACATTCTTTTACTTCGCATCTTCAACCACGTCACCACGCGCCAATCAAAACGGGTACCGGAAAATTTGCTTACCAGACTTTGTCCTATGAGAGATCATTCGGTCACCGGAATCAAAACAAACTGAGTGCGACTCACCAGAGTGTTGCAGTTTACCCGACACACTTTGGATCTCGCAAGCGTCCCTCGACTATGCTGCCGAGTGCTACTAGCACCCGCCGCACCACCGCTTGCGCCGCTGCTGCCGAGTGCCAATAGCACCCGCCGCACCACCGCTTGCGCCGCTGCTGCAGAGTGCCAATAGCACCCGCCACACCACCGCTTGCGCCGCTGCTGCCGAGTGCCAATAGCACCCGCCGCACCACCGCTTGCGCCGCTGCTGCCGAGTGCCAATAGCACCCGCCGCACCATCGCTTGCACCGCTGCTGCCAGTGCCGGGGCCTCTTCGTAACCCGGACTTTGTATAATGCGTCGCGATGTGCCGCGTTATTAATGTTGATGAGGGTAGCGGCAACTGTTTCGGCATTATCGTAACGGCTCAAAAACAGATCTTTGAAAAAGCCCCACGTCATGCCCGGATGGGCTACTTGCGATAACCAGTTGCAATTGCATCAAATCCCTTTGTTGAAGTTCGAACATCATGCGCCATTGTTCTCCCATCGAATTCAGATTTTTGTGTCCCAGCTTGCGCCTGAGTCAGTCCCGCTTCTGATGTCGCGTCAAGGGGGTCCGAGTTGTTTTTTTTGTAAGGGTGACGTCACGATTTTGTTTACTTTCGCACATAGTAATTAAAACCACAACTTGCGGGTTTACACTTTTATTGCGACAATAACTATTGGTACGAACAGTCCGACGTCTCGAGCGAAAAAAGCCACGAAAGGCTTCGACCGCCTGTATTTATAGCACAAAACATGCTTGTACAAAGTTGATTGTCACTGTCTAAATTGTGTTAGCAAAATCATCAATAATTAAAATGTGGGTAATTATTGAATTCTTGAGGTTTTGGCGCCGCTGAATAAAGTTAATAACTTCTTCGCGCCGACACGGCCATTCTGCGAGGCGGTGCGCGCTCTGCACCAGCCGCGTCTGTCTGGTCTCACCGGAGAATTCTGGAAAAAGGATGTATTCCCTTTTGAGATTGGTATCTGTAAGCATCTAATGATGCTTAGTTATGTTTCTAATAGATCAGCACGTGTCATGTTTTAGTTTTTAAGGATTTAATGATGTCCCGTGGATGAATGTGAATCTCGCGAATTTCTCGTAGATTTCTCGTGGATGAATCTGGATCTACCTGTTAGCCCACGTTAACAAGCAGATCTCTTGATTTTTGATGATTTGGTTTACAGTATGGTTATTATAGGGGTGAAAGGGATGCTGTATAGTACAGAGGCTCTAAAGGATGATGAGATAGGTTGATGCTGTGCTCTGGGCGGTCTTGTACGCCGTGGTACACAGGGGCTCTAAAGGAAAAGGAACTAGGTCGATGCTGTGGTCTGGGTCTTCAAAACTGACCGTGGTCCACAGGGGCTCTAAAGGAAAAGGAACTAGGTCGATGCTGTGGTCTGGGTCTTCAAAACTGACCGTGGTCCACAGGGGCTCTAAAGGAAAAGGAACTATTATAAATGGCTTATTGGACGGCTCCACACGCTAATAGCATCTTTTATTCATTTTTTTTTTTTTTCGTTTGTTACACCCTTTTTTTTTGTTCTCTTTTTTTTTAACAAGACTACTGTCCTGCAGCTGGTCTGAGGGATTTAAAATCTATTAAAGAATGTGCTCACCATTATAATTGCTGTTCATCTGATGGTGTCGGTTCATCCAACACGGTTGGCTGTTGAGGAACACTGGAAGGTACAGCTTACTTGGTGGCGACACGGCCTCGTGGGTGACTTCACCCTGGTTGTGGGGCGCGGCGCAGTTGATCGTGCGCGACCTTCCGAGGTCGCCCATGGTGCCCACTACCTTTTTCACTAGGTAGCGGTCGTTTTCAAGTACTCTGTAAATTTCTATGTTTGTTGTACAATTAGTCTTCTGGCGCCGACACCGTCTCCTGATTTACCAGGTCGAACCTTGGCAGTACACAATGTTTTCGCTGAGTGATAAGTGTTAGTGGGGCAACCCCGGTAACACGATGAGCAGTACAATTCATTGCTAATTGAAGTTCTTCGAGTGCTGTGTATCCTCGATTTCAGAATTTTTATCATGGTTAATGCATTCTTAAGTGTTGTTCAACTGAAACAATCGCTCGGCTAACTCCTGGCGCTATAGCGTGAATTTCTATACCAAGGTTATTACAGTAGTTCTTGATTTCGATATTGTTAAAACTGTCATGTTTACACAAAAACCAAGTTTTAATATTTCGCGACCGATCATGATGTCATGTTTGAGGGTATATTAAAATAAAATGGACAAAAAGTTTTTGTCAATAACAAAATCACAAAGAATTTGCTCAGTACAACACACACCGGAATTAGCGACACCGGTTATATGTACCGCCGAATCAAAACGGGTACCGGAAAATTTGCTTACCAGACTTTGTCCTATGAGAGATCATTCGGTCACCGGAATCAAAACAAACTGAGTGCGACTCACCAGAGTGTTGCAGTTTACCCGACACACTTTGGATCTCGCAAGCGTCCCTCGACTATGCTGCCGAGTGCTACTAGCACCCGCCGCACCACCGCTTGCGCCGCTGCTGCCGAGTGCCAATAGCACCCGCCGCACCACCGCTTGCGCCGCTGCTGCAGAGTGCCAATAGCACCCGCCACACCACCGCTTGCGCCGCTGCTGCCGAGTGCCAATAGCACCCGCCGCACCACCGCTTGCGCCGCTGCTGCCGAGTGCCAATAGCACCCGCCGCACCATCGCTTGCACCGCTGCTGCCAGTGCCGGGGCCTCTTCGTAACCCGGACTTTGTATAATGCGTCGCGATGTGCCGCGTTATTAATGTTGATGAGGGTAGCGGCAACTGTTTCGGCATTATCGTAACGGCTCAAAAACAGATCTTTGAAAAAGCCCCACGTCATGCCCGGATGGGCTACTTGCGATAACCAGTTGCAATTGCATCAAATCCCTTTGTTGAAGTTCGAACATCATGCGCCATTGTTCTCCCATCGAATTCAGATTTTTGTGTCCCAGCTTGCGCCTGAGTCAGTCCCGCTTCTGATGTCGCGTCAAGGGGGTCCGAGTTGTTTTTTTTGTAAGGGTGACGTCACGATTTTGTTTACTTTCGCACATAGTAATTAAAACCACAACTTGCGGGTTTACACTTTTATTGCGACAATAACTATTGGTACGAACAGTCCGACGTCTCGAGCGAAAAAAGCCACGAAAGGCTTCGACCGCCTGTATTTATAGCACAAAACATGCTTGTACAAAGTTGATTGTCACTGTCTAAATTGTGTTAGCAAAATCATCAATAATTAAAATGTGGGTAATTATTGAATTCTTGAGGTTTTGGCGCCGCTGAATAAAGTTAATAACTTCTTCGCGCCGACACGGCCATTCTGCGAGGCGGTGCGCGCTCTGCACCAGCCGCGTCTGTCTGGTCTCACCGGAGAATTCTGGAAAAAGGATGTATTCCCTTTTGAGATTGGTATCTGTAAGCATCTAATGATGCTTAGTTATGTTTCTAATAGATCAGCACGTGTCATGTTTTAGTTTTTAAGGATTTAATGATGTCCCGTGGATGAATGTGAATCTCGCGAATTTCTCGTAGATTTCTCGTGGATGAATCTGGATCTACCTGTTAGCCCACGTTAACAAGCAGATCTCTTGATTTTTGATGATTTGGTTTACAGTATGGTTATTATAGGGGTGAAAGGGATGCTGTATAGTACAGAGGCTCTAAAGGATGATGAGATAGGTTGATGCTGTGCTCTGGGCGGTCTTGTACGCCGTGGTACACAGGGGCTCTAAAGGAAAAGGAACTAGGTCGATGCTGTGGTCTGGGTCTTCAAAACTGACCGTGGTCCACAGGGGCTCTAAAGGAAAAGGAACTAGGTCGATGCTGTGGTCTGGGTCTTCAAAACTGACCGTGGTCCACAGGGGCTCTAAAGGAAAAGGAACTATTATAAATGGCTTATTGGACGGCTCCACACGCTAATAGCATCTTTTATTCATTTTTTTTTTTTTTCGTTTGTTACACCCTTTTTTTTTGTTCTCTTTTTTTTTAACAAGACTACTGTCCTGCAGCTGGTCTGAGGGATTTAAAATCTATTAAAGAATGTGCTCACCATTATAATTGCTGTTCATCTGATGGTGTCGGTTCATCCAACACGGTTGGCTGTTGAGGAACACTGGAAGGTACAGCTTACTTGGTGGCGACACGGCCTCGTGGGTGACTTCACCCTGGTTGTGGGGCGCGGCGCAGTTGATCGTGCGCGACCTTCCGAGGTCGCCCATGGTGCCCACTACCTTTTTCACTAGGTAGCGGTCGTTTTCAAGTACTCTGTAAATTTCTATGTTTGTTGTACAATTAGTCTTCTGGCGCCGACACCGTCTCCTGATTTACCAGGTCGAACCTTGGCAGTACACAATGTTTTCGCTGAGTGATAAGTGTTAGTGGGGCAACCCCGGTAACACGATGAGCAGTACAATTCATTGCTAATTGAAGTTCTTCGAGTGCTGTGTATCCTCGATTTCAGAATTTTTATCATGGTTAATGCATTCTTAAGTGTTGTTCAACTGAAACAATCGCTCGGCTAACTCCTGGCGCTATAGCGTGAATTTCTATACCAAGGTTATTACAGTAGTTCTTGATTTCGATATTGTTAAAACTGTCATGTTTACACAAAAACCAAGTTTTAATATTTCGCGACCGATCATGATGTCATGTTTGAGGGTATATTAAAATAAAATGGACAAAAAGTTTTTGTCAATAACAAAATCACAAAGAATTTGCTCAGTACAACACACACCGGAATTAGCGACACCGGTTATATGTACCGCCGAATCAAAACGGGTACCGGAAAATTTGCTTACCAGACTTTGTCCTATGAGAGATCATTCGGTCACCGGAATCAAAACAAACTGAGTGCGACTCACCAGAGTGTTGCAGTTTACCCGACACACTTTGGATCTCGCAAGCGTCCCTCGACTATGCTGCCGAGTGCTACTAGCACCCGCCGCACCACCGCTTGCGCCGCTGCTGCCGAGTGCCAATAGCACCCGCCGCACCACCGCTTGCGCCGCTGCTGCAGAGTGCCAATAGCACCCGCCACACCACCGCTTGCGCCGCTGCTGCCGAGTGCCAATAGCACCCGCCGCACCACCGCTTGCGCCGCTGCTGCCGAGTGCCAATAGCACCCGCCGCACCATCGCTTGCACCGCTGCTGCCAGTGCCGGGGCCTCTTCGTAACCCGGACTTTGTATAATGCGTCGCGATGTGCCGCGTTATTAATGTTGATGAGGGTAGCGGCAACTGTTTCGGCATTATCGTAACGGCTCAAAAACAGATCTTTGAAAAAGCCCCACGTCATGCCCGGATGGGCTACTTGCGATAACCAGTTGCAATTGCATCAAATCCCTTTGTTGAAGTTCGAACATCATGCGCCATTGTTCTCCCATCGAATTCAGATTTTTGTGTCCCAGCTTGCGCCTGAGTCAGTCCCGCTTCTGATGTCGCGTCAAGGGGGTCCGAGTTGTTTTTTTTGTAAGGGTGACGTCACGATTTTGTTTACTTTCGCACATAGTAATTAAAACCACAACTTGCGGGTTTACACTTTTATTGCGACAATAACTATTGGTACGAACAGTCCGACGTCTCGAGCGAAAAAAGCCACGAAAGGCTTCGACCGCCTGTATTTATAGCACAAAACATGCTTGTACAAAGTTGATTGTCACTGTCTAAATTGTGTTAGCAAAATCATCAATAATTAAAATGTGGGTAATTATTGAATTCTTGAGGTTTTGGCGCCGCTGAATAAAGTTAATAACTTCTTCGCGCCGACACGGCCATTCTGCGAGGCGGTGCGCGCTCTGCACCAGCCGCGTCTGTCTGGTCTCACCGGAGAATTCTGGAAAAAGGATGTATTCCCTTTTGAGATTGGTATCTGTAAGCATCTAATGATGCTTAGTTATGTTTCTAATAGATCAGCACGTGTCATGTTTTAGTTTTTAAGGATTTAATGATGTCCCGTGGATGAATGTGAATCTCGCGAATTTCTCGTAGATTTCTCGTGGATGAATCTGGATCTACCTGTTAGCCCACGTTAACAAGCAGATCTCTTGATTTTTGATGATTTGGTTTACAGTATGGTTATTATAGGGGTGAAAGGGATGCTGTATAGTACAGAGGCTCTAAAGGATGATGAGATAGGTTGATGCTGTGCTCTGGGCGGTCTTGTACGCCGTGGTACACAGGGGCTCTAAAGGAAAAGGAACTAGGTCGATGCTGTGGTCTGGGTCTTCAAAACTGACCGTGGTCCACAGGGGCTCTAAAGGAAAAGGAACTAGGTCGATGCTGTGGTCTGGGTCTTCAAAACTGACCGTGGTCCACAGGGGCTCTAAAGGAAAAGGAACTATTATAAATGGCTTATTGGACGGCTCCACACGCTAATAGCATCTTTTATTCATTTTTTTTTTTTTTCGTTTGTTACACCCTTTTTTTTTGTTCTCTTTTTTTTTAACAAGACTACTGTCCTGCAGCTGGTCTGAGGGATTTAAAATCTATTAAAGAATGTGCTCACCATTATAATTGCTGTTCATCTGATGGTGTCGGTTCATCCAACACGGTTGGCTGTTGAGGAACACTGGAAGGTACAGCTTACTTGGTGGCGACACGGCCTCGTGGGTGACTTCACCCTGGTTGTGGGGCGCGGCGCAGTTGATCGTGCGCGACCTTCCGAGGTCGCCCATGGTGCCCACTACCTTTTTCACTAGGTAGCGGTCGTTTTCAAGTACTCTGTAAATTTCTATGTTTGTTGTACAATTAGTCTTCTGGCGCCGACACCGTCTCCTGATTTACCAGGTCGAACCTTGGCAGTACACAATGTTTTCGCTGAGTGATAAGTGTTAGTGGGGCAACCCCGGTAACACGATGAGCAGTACAATTCATTGCTAATTGAAGTTCTTCGAGTGCTGTGTATCCTCGATTTCAGAATTTTTATCATGGTTAATGCATTCTTAAGTGTTGTTCAACTGAAACAATCGCTCGGCTAACTCCTGGCGCTATAGCGTGAATTTCTATACCAAGGTTATTACAGTAGTTCTTGATTTCGATATTGTTAAAACTGTCATGTTTACACAAAAACCAAGTTTTAATATTTCGCGACCGATCATGATGTCATGTTTGAGGGTATATTAAAATAAAATGGACAAAAAGTTTTTGTCAATAACAAAATCACAAAGAATTTGCTCAGTACAACACACACCGGAATTAGCGACACCGGTTATATGTACCGCCGAATCAAAACGGGTACCGGAAAATTTGCTTACCAGACTTTGTCCTATGAGAGATCATTCGGTCACCGGAATCAAAACAAACTGATTGCGACTCACCAGAGTGTTGCAGTTTACCCGACACACTTTGGATCTCGCAAGCGTCCCTCGACTATGCTGCCGAGTGCTACTAGCACCCGCCGCACCACCGCTTGCGCCGCTGCTGCCGAGTGCCAATAGCACCCGCCGCACCACCGCTTGCGCCGCTGCTGCAGAGTGCCAATAGCACCCGCCACACCACCGCTTGCGCCGCTGCTGCCGAGTGCCAATAGCACCCGCCGCACCACCGCTTGCGCCGCTGCTGCCGAGTGCCAATAGCACCCGCCGCACCATCGCTTGCACCGCTGCTGCCAGTGCCGGGGCCTCTTCGTAACCCGGATTTTGTATAATGCGTCGCGATGTGCCGCGTTATTAATGTTGATGAGGGTAGCGGCAACTGTTTCGGCATTATCGTAACGGCTCAAAAACAGATCTTTGAAAAAGCCCCACGTCATGCCCGGATGGGCTACTTGCGATAACCAGTTGCAATTGCATCAAATCCCTTTGTTGAAGTTCGAACATCATGCGCCATTGTTCTCCCATCGAATTCAGATTTTTGTGTCCCAGCTTGCGCCTGAGTCAGTCCCGCTTCTGATGTCGCGTCAAGGGGGTCCGAGTTGTTTTTTTTGTAAGGGTGACGTCACGATTTTGTTTACTTTCGCACATAGTAATTAAAACCACAACTTGCGGGTTTACACTTTTATTGCGACAATAACTATTGGTACGAACAGTCCGACGTCTCGAGCGAAAAAAGCCACGAAAGGCTTCGACCGCCTGTATTTATAGCACAAAACATGCTTGTACAAAGTTGATTGTCACTGTCTAAATTGTGTTAGCAAAATCATCAATAATTAAAATGTGGGTAATTATTGAATTCTTGAGGTTTTGGCGCCGCTGAATAAAGTTAATAACTTCTTCGCGCCGACACGGCCATTCTGCGAGGCGGTGCGCGCTCTGCACCAGCCGCGTCTGTCTGGTCTCACCGGAGAATTCTGGAAAAAGGATGTATTCCCTTTTGAGATTGGTATCTGTAAGCATCTAATGATGCTTAGTTATGTTTCTAATAGATCAGCACGTGTCATGTTTTAGTTTTTAAGGATTTAATGATGTCCCGTGGATGAATGTGAATCTCGCGAATTTCTCGTAGATTTCTCGTGGATGAATCTGGATCTACCTGTTAGCCCACGTTAACAAGCAGATCTCTTGATTTTTGATGATTTGGTTTACAGTATGGTTATTATAGGGGTGAAAGGGATGCTGTATAGTACAGAGGCTCTAAAGGATGATGAGATAGGTTGATGCTGTGCTCTGGGCGGTCTTGTACGCCGTGGTACACAGGGGCTCTAAAGGAAAAGGAACTAGGTCGATGCTGTGGTCTGGGTCTTCAAAACTGACCGTGGTCCACAGGGGCTCTAAAGGAAAAGGAACTAGGTCGATGCTGTGGTCTGGGTCTTCAAAACTGACCGTGGTCCACAGGGGCTCTAAAGGAAAAGGAACTATTATAAATGGCTTATTGGACGGCTCCACACGCTAATAGCATCTTTTATTCATTTTTTTTTTTTTTTCGTTTGTTACACCCTTTTTTTTTGTTCTCTTTTTTTTTAACAAGACTACTGTCCTGCAGATGGTCTGAGGGATTTAAAATCTATTAAAGAATGTGCTCACCATTATAATTGCTGTTCATCTGATGGTGTCGGTTCATCCAACACGGTTGGCTGTTGAGGAACACTGGAAGGTACAGCTTACTTGGTGGCGACACGGCCTCGTGGGTGACTTCACCCTGGTTGTGGGGCGCGGCGCAGTTGATCGTGCGCGACCTTCCGAGGTCGCCCATGGTGCCCACTACCTTTTTCACTAGGTAGCGGTCGTTTTCAAGTACTCTGTAAATTTCTATGTTTGTTGTACAATTAGTCTTCTGGCGCCGACACCGTCTCCTGATTTACCAGGTCGAACCTTGGCAGTACACAATGTTTTCGCTGAGTGATAAGTGTTAGTGGGGCAACCCCGGTAACACGATGAGCAGTACAATTCATTGCTAATTGAAGTTCTTCGAGTGCTGTGTATCCTCGATTTCAGAATTTTTATCATGGTTAATGCATTCTTAAGTGTTGTTCAACTGAAACAATCGCTCGGCTAACTCCTGGCGCTATAGCGTGAATTTCTATACCAAGGTTATTACAGTAGTTCTTGATTTCGATATTGTTAAAACTGTCATGTTTACACAAAAACCAAGTTTTAATATTTCGCGACCGATCATGATGTCATGTTTGAGGGTATATTAAAATAAAATGGACAAAAAGTTTTTGTCAATAACAAAATCACAAAGAATTTGCTCAGTACAACACACACCGGAATTAGCGACACCGGTTATATGTACCGCCGAATCAAAACGGGTACCGGAAAATTTGCTTACCAGACTTTGTCCTATGAGAGATCATTCGGTCACCGGAATCAAAACAAACTGAGTGCGACTCACCAGAGTGTTGCAGTTTACCCGACACACTTTGGATCTCGCAAGCGTCCCTCGACTATGCTGCCGAGTGCTACTAGCACCCGCCGCACCACCGCTTGCGCCGCTGCTGCCGAGTGCCAATAGCACCCGCCGCACCACCGCTTGCGCCGCTGCTGCAGAGTGCCAATAGCACCCGCCACACCACCGCTTGCGCCGCTGCTGCCGAGTGCCAATAGCACCCGCCGCACCACCGCTTGCGCCGCTGCTGCCGAGTGCCAATAGCACCCGCCGCACCATCGCTTGCACCGCTGCTGCCAGTGCCGGGGCCTCTTCGTAACCCGGACTTTGTATAATGCGTCGCGATGTGCCGCGTTATTAATGTTGATGAGGGTAGCGGCAACTGTTTCGGCATTATCGTAACGGCTCAAAAACAGATCTTTGAAAAAGCCCCACGTCATGCCCGGATGGGCTACTTGCGATAACCAGTTGCAATTGCATCAAATCCCTTTGTTGAAGTTCGAACATCATGCGCCATTGTTCTCCCATCGAATTCAGATTTTTGTGTCCCAGCTTGCGCCTGAGTCAGTCCCGCTTCTGATGTCGCGTCAAGGGGGTCCGAGTTGTTTTTTTTGTAAGGGTGACGTCACGATTTTGTTTACTTTCGCACATAGTAATTAAAACCACAACTTGCGGGTTTACACTTTTATTGCGACAATAACTATTGGTACGAACAGTCCGACGTCTCGAGCGAAAAAAGCCACGAAAGGCTTCGACCGCCTGTATTTATAGCACAAAACATGCTTGTACAAAGTTGATTGTCACTGTCTAAATTGTGTTAGCAAAATCATCAATAATTAAAATGTGGGTAATTATTGAATTCTTGAGGTTTTGGCGCCGCTGAATAAAGTTAATAACTTCTTCGCGCCGACACGGCCATTCTGCGAGGCGGTGCGCGCTCTGCACCAGCCGCGTCTGTCTGGTCTCACCGGAGAATTCTGGAAAAAGGATGTATTCCCTTTTGAGATTGGTATCTGTAAGCATCTAATGATGCTTAGTTATGTTTCTAATAGATCAGCACGTGTCATGTTTTAGTTTTTAAGGATTTAATGATGTCCCGTGGATGAATGTGAATCTCGCGAATTTCTCGTAGATTTCTCGTGGATGAATCTGGATCTACCTGTTAGCCCACGTTAACAAGCAGATCTCTTGATTTTTGATGATTTGGTTTACAGTATGGTTATTATAGGGGTGAAAGGGATGCTGTATAGTACAGAGGCTCTAAAGGATGATGAGATAGGTTGATGCTGTGCTCTGGGCGGTCTTGTACGCCGTGGTACACAGGGGCTCTAAAGGAAAAGGAACTAGGTCGATGCTGTGGTCTGGGTCTTCAAAACTGACCGTGGTCCACAGGGGCTCTAAAGGAAAAGGAACTAGGTCGATGCTGTGGTCTGGGTCTTCAAAACTGACCGTGGTCCACAGGGGCTCTAAAGGAAAAGGAACTATTATAAATGGCTTATTGGACGGCTCCACACGCTAATAGCATCTTTTATTCATTTTTTTTTTTTTTTCGTTTGTTACACCCTTTTTTTTTGTTCTCTTTTTTTTTAACAAGACTACTGTCCTGCAGCTGGTCTGAGGGATTTAAAATCTATTAAAGAATGTGCTCACCATTATAATTGCTGTTCATCTGATGGTGTCGGTTCATCCAACACGGTTGGCTGTTGAGGAACACTGGAAGGTACAGCTTACTTGGTGGCGACACGGCCTCGTGGGTGACTTCACCCTGGTTGTGGGGCGCGGCGCAGTTGATCGTGCGCGACCTTCCGAGGTCGCCCATGGTGCCCACTACCTTTTTCACTAGGTAGCGGTCGTTTTCAAGTACTCTGTAAATTTCTATGTTTGTTGTACAATTAGTCTTCTGGCGCCGACACCGTCTCCTGATTTACCAGGTCGAACCTTGGCAGTACACAATGTTTTCGCTGAGTGATAAGTGTTAGTGGGGCAACCCCGGTAACACGATGAGCAGTACAATTCATTGCTAATTGAAGTTCTTCGAGTGCTGTGTATCCTCGATTTCAGAATTTTTATCATGGTTAATGCATTCTTAAGTGTTGTTCAACTGAAACAATCGCTCGGCTAACTCCTGGCGCTATAGCGTGAATTTCTATACCAAGGTTATTACAGTAGTTCTTGATTTCGATATTGTTAAAACTGTCATGTTTACACAAAAACCAAGTTTTAATATTTCGCGACCGATCATGATGTCATGTTTGAGGGTATATTAAAATAAAATGGACAAAAAGTTTTTGTCAATAACAAAATCACAAAGAATTTGCTCAGTACAACACACACCGGAATTAGCGACACCGGTTATATGTACCGCCGAATCAAAACGGGTACCGGAAAATTTGCTTACCAGACTTTGTCCTATGAGAGATCATTCGGTCACCGGAATCAAAACAAACTGAGTGCGACTCACCAGAGTGTTGCAGTTTACCCGACACACTTTGGATCTCGCAAGCGTCCCTCGACTATGCTGCCGAGTGCTACTAGCACCCGCCGCACCACCGCTTGCGCCGCTGCTGCCGAGTGCCAATAGCACCCGCCGCACCACCGCTTGCGCCGCTGCTGCAGAGTGCCACTAGCACCCGCCACACCACCGCTTGCGCCGCTGCTGCCGAGTGCCAATAGCACCCGCCGCACCACCGCTTGCGCCGCTGCTGCCGAGTGCCAATAGCACCCGCCGCACCATCGCTTGCACCGCTGCTGCCAGTGCCGGGGCCTCTTCGTAACCCGGACTTTGTATAATGCGTCGCGATGTGCCGCGTTATTAATGTTGATGAGGGTAGCGGCAACTGTTTCGGCATTATCGTAACGGCTCAAAAACAGATCTTTGAAAAAGCCCCACGTCATGCCCGGATGGGCTACTTGCGATAACCAGTTGCAATTGCATCAAATCCCTTTGTTGAAGTTCGAACATCATGCGCCATTGTTCTCCCATCGAATTCAGATTTTTGTGTCCCAGCTTGCGCCTGAGTCAGTCCCGCTTCTGATGTCGCGTCAAGGGGGTCCGAGTTGTTTTTTTTGTAAGGGTGACGTCACGATTTTGTTTACTTTCGCACATAGTAATTAAAACCACAACTTGCGGGTTTACACTTTTATTGCGACAATAACTATTGGTACGAACAGTCCGACGTCTCGAGCGAAAAAAGCCACGAAAGGCTTCGACCGCCTGTATTTATAGCACAAAACATGCTTGTACAAAGTTGATTGTCACTGTCCAAATTGTGTTAGCAAAATCATCAATAATTAAAATGTGGGTAATTATTGAATTCTTGAGGTTTTGGCGCCGCTGAATAAAGTTAATAACTTCTTCGGGCCGACATATATATATATATATATATATATATATATATATATATATATATATATATATATATATATATATATATATATATATATAATTTTACTGTATGTAATCTGATAAATTCATGTGCAGGTTTATGATTATAATGCACCACCAAATACATATGTCTATTGCCTAATCCTAAGGCTGTCTAGCAGAGATCGCTACTACGCTCAGTATATCGATATTGATATCGCTTTTGTATCCTGTTTATTCTTGTTTCGTTAATTTTGTGGTGTACAAATAAAGAATAATAGTACCCGGTACAAGTATGTATTTATGTAAGGTGCATTTATTTTTATCTATGTAAGTTTATTATGTTTATTTTCGCTTTAGCACACGGGCGTGAAAATAATAATCTGGGAGGGCGAAGAATATACGCAGAGCGGTGTCGTTAATATTTATTTTTATCTATGTAAGTTTATTTTGGCTTTAATATGTATTTATTTTGCGAACGGGCTTGAAAATAATAATCTGGAAGGGCGAAGAATATACGCATAGCGGAGTCTGTTAATATTCGCCTTAAACATCGAAATTCACCGAGTATTGCGTGTCTTTTATTTTAGTTCACGACTACAAAGTAAACAAGAGTCGTTTATCCTCATTCACGTTAACACATGTGTGTGTTTGTATGTGCGGTGATTCATATTCATAATTTTATATGAAACCAAGGATGCTTATGTTCTGTTTATGTAGTAGGTATTTGACGCGTCTTTAGTTTTAGCTGTTATCTGTTTTGACCAACTCCGTGTTCTGTAGCATTAAAAGAAAAAGATTTTTTATTTGGAACATATAGTAAAGGAAGCTTAAACACATGGCAACGATGATCCTGAAGTATAAACTGTCAACACAGTTTATCATCGCCCTCCAAGAAATAAATGCAGTGTTCCACAAACAAAAGGATAAACAATAACAAATTAGAGAAAGAATTTAAAGAAATTATGGCATTAGATAATGATATGATGAAAATTTAAGCATTATAAAGTTATAGGTCCTGGGTTCGATTAATTTTGCTTTATTTAACGTTCGATTCGGTGGACTGGTGGGAGGCTTCGGGGAGGTTACCACCCTACGCGTAAAAAACAATTAGGAACATGGATTTTATTTTCCCCTACATTTCTGGAATAGGCAATTTTTCTTTTGTGCTGCTATTTTTAGAAAAGGCGAGGGTTGAAGAATCCTCATAAATTATTTTTTCTAAATTTTTTTTCCTTTCCGTTTAGAAGAGCACGTGACAGGGAAAAATGAAAAGCCTACCTCCCTATACCTAATATTATTTATTTGAATTCAAGTAAGTACGGTGTGCTTTAATAAAACTCTGCCTTTGTAAGTTGACAAATTGCCCACAGCTGGGCAAATACTCCAGAAATGGGGTCGATGCGATTCAGCGTTACGGAACGATGTCGTGTTAAAACCAATTAGGAGAATTTGCTAACCATTCCCCTAAAAGGTTAGCCCGCTACCATCTTAGACTGCATCATTACTTACCATCAGGGGTACGGGTCAGTGCCGTCAAGTGTAAAAAAAAAAGTCTCAGGATTTATGCTAAATAAATAACAATATAAGGTGAGAAGCATATAAGCCTCAGTAACACGAATAGACCAAATGACCCATAAACCAGTATAACGGTATAGAGGAAGGTTTATGCTCTAAAATCCTTGGTGCTATAAAAGAATTATGAACGGTGTCCAGCATCGAGAAGGCGTGTCGCCAAGCGATTTAGCGTTATCCCACGATGTCGCGTAGAAACTAACTCGGAGTGTGGGTTTACTATACCCCTAAGAGGTTAGCCCGCTAGATATCATAGACTGCATCATCACTTAGGTACACCAGGTGAGATTGCCGTCAAGGGCTAACTTACAACCTAAAAAAAAAGTTACTGCAGGGATAATACAGAAATAAATGACGAGTTAAAGACGTCCGAGTTGTTTTTTTAGTAAGAGTGTCGTCGACATTGCTGACGACACGCTCTTGTTTACTTTCGCTCATAGTAATTAAAGACATCCGAAAGGCCCGACGTATCGAGCGAGAATGCCGCGAAAGGTATCAAACGCCCGTATTTATAGCAAAGCATGCTTGTACAAAATTGATTGCTACCGTCTAAATTGTGTTAATCTTGATGATTATCAAGAGTTCAAATGTGGGTAATTATTGAATTCTTGTTGTTCTTGGCGCCGCTGAATGAAGTTAATAACTCCTTCGCGCCGACATATATCTTTGTTTATATTTAACCTAGATTACTTCTTTGATTAGAAGATTGATTGCATATTGTTATAATAACGAAATATTTGTGTTTCTAGTTGCATTTCACGTCAATCATTAAAAAAGAAGAAAATTTATTTAATGCTTTAGCTAATTTAATCGATTTTAGTTCAATCGGTTGCTCTGCTCGTTCAAGTCATCTCTCGCAATGCGAGACCTATTGTACTCGGGCTTTGTGCTAAATAAGCGTCGGCTATACGGCCAATAATCGGATCAAGGGTGCGATTCCACTGAAGCGGAGACGGACGAAGCGGTGTTGTTCAGAATTAGACCTATCAGTACCGTATGTACCCGCTGGTAATGCAGAATTCGTTTTCACGATCACTTAGGTACAAAGTAATTACGGCCTAATGTCACTCGTCTTAGACTCGCAAATTCTGTAGTACTGATTTTAATTTCACAAAGAATCTGACAAGCCTTTTTGTGTTAGTGTGTGCGAAATTAAACTTTAATTAACAGTTAATAAGTTTTATTTTTTTGTGAAGTTACAGTGTTTCAATACACGAATAGGTTTGACTATATTTTGCTTTGAAATATTAATATACTAAGGGTACGAATTATTGCGATATATTTCAAATCAACTTTTTAAGTCTTTTACCTTACAGGTTTGCCCTTGACTGCAAACTTACCTGATGGTAAGTGATGATGCAGTCTTAGATGATAACTGACAAAGCTGTTAGGGGTATGGTAAACCCATAAGCTCCTAATTTGTTTCTACGTGACATCGCTAAATCGCGGCGGTAATCCACGGCCGAAGACCTATTAGACCAGATTCGAGCCGGAAATTGAATCCAGGATAAAGTGTTGAACCCACAGCCGTTTTTAGGTGTGCCATAGTCATAAAGTGCATAACTAAAATTAACTTTGTTTTTAAACTGAACTATAATCATCTACATTAGAGACAATCCTGGGTCAGAAAGCATTTACGAATAGCACCGCACCTTACTAAGCAAAGAATTCTAGCGATGCTACACGCTACGATGATAGCTACACTAGAAAGAACTTTGCGATATATAATATCATCATCATCATCAGCCAACATTTATCCACTGCTGGACATAGGCCTCTTTGAAGTAGCGCCAACTCATCCTGTCTCCGGCCTTTCGCATCCAGTCGATGCCTGCCACTTTTCGGAGGTCATCACTCCACCTGGCCGGAGGACGGCCCACACACCGTTTGCCGAGACGTGGTCTCCACTCGAGGACTTTCTGACTCCAACGTCCGTCGGTTCTTCGACAAACGTGACCAACCCACTGCCACTTCAGCTTCTCTTTATATATAATATATCTAATCAAAATTATAAAATTATTCTATCCACTTATGTACCAAGGTTGGATCTGAAACTAATATTTTTCCGATCTCACAATGATAGTAATCATATGCTGTACACATATGAAGATTATCAGGTCGATAACTGTATTCTATTACCTACCTGCAAATTATTTCAATTAGAAATTTTTGAAGCATATGACTTATGTAGATATTTCGTGGAAATTGTAAAGCCCTGTGCATAGGTTGTTGCGTCTGGCTTAATTTCTGACACTATAAGCTTCTGTATGATACTGTCAATAATTTTTATACCACCATTTACAAAGCTTTATGTAAAGTATTAACAAAGATAAAAAAAAAGTATCAGATTTAAAAATAATTTTATTCTGTAGTAACCACGTAAATGTAGTCAATCTAAAAGCATTGGTTGCGAGGATTTTAACAGTATTAACTAACTTTAAAATAAGTTCTTCATTACTTTTAATAAAACATCATCATCATTAGCCTAATAATGATCCACGAGATCCTACATTCTTTAAAAATGGAGATGATTTAAGAGTAAAGACCCATTATGCTTCAGTGCAGGTAGGTAGGTGTATTAATGATACAAAAAGATTCAAAATAGTTGTTTATTAAAAATAAAGGTTTCATTTTTAATATATGTACGTGTAACATGAAGTTATATAGGTAAATTGGGTGAAATTTTGTGTCCTTGTTTATCCTATTATTGCTTTAACTAGTCTTATCATGTAAACAATATTTTCATTACTTCTAAGTGCAAGTAGGTTTCATATCCGAAAAAAAAACGATGAAAACACACAATCTAAAAGAAGTTTGATTAAATATTTTGCACTAAAAGTAATTAAAATATTGTTTTTTTTTCAAATCAAAATATCTTTTATTCATGTAAACAAACCTATTACATATCTATCTATAATCGTTCATATCACGAGTTACAACTAGTCATAATTGCTAAGGTATATACCTAGGCAAATCTTAAATAATAATCTATACATGTTTATTATTAACTTACCTAAGCAATATTGCAAGTTGATGACATTTAAAAAAATATTGTGAAATACCTACATATATAGATACCTACCTACGCAAAAATCATAGTTATCTACAATACTAAAAACAAACGACTCAGTGCTCGTTCGCCTACGCATACAAAATATAACATACTATTTATAGCTATACTATATCTCATGTTGAAGTCCTAACACACGTGATATGTTTAAATCTCTAAGGTTCACTCCAAATAGCCATAACCTACCCATAACAACAAAAGACAGGTACCTACTTAGTTCATAGTACGCATAGGTAGTAGGAACGGCGCACGGGCAGTCTCGGGTCATTATCCTGACACAAAGAGTACAATTAAGAAGACCACCGATGGTAAACACCACTTCTACGTTCACTAACCATTGCGGTTCCAGAAAGCATTTATTATTCGTATTTGCTAAGTAACTCTTCGATGAACTCCGTATAGGATTGATCTCCGTATGTGGTTCAGAGGCAATGCTGTTCTGCCGCTTCAACCGACGAGTATAGTAAAATTGTAGTAAATAGCTTACGCCCGTGACTGTTGGCGCGTTTTATTCGGACATACGTTTTGTGAAAGGCCCCGCGAGTGTTAGGGACTGATTATTTACATAATCAAAGGTTAGAGGTAAGTTCTTGCTGCAATAATGCAATTACAATACATTGTAGAAACTACATTCGTCGGTTACTCGCAGATTGGTAAGTAGGCCCTTACCTCATGCCTCTTTAAGCAAAATAAACATCTCTATAAAAAGTTCGTGCTTTATAAAATTATCTACTTACATCACAGCCATTATATTTTCTATGCCCTCGCATATATGCTTTATATGATGAAGAGGAAATATTTATTTGTTTGCGCTGCCTATCCAAGGAACCATATAAAATGATATACCTATTGCTTATTAATATGCCGATTTATTTTGAAAATAATTCAAAAATTGGTATCAGATTATTTTTAATCAAAACAAAATTTATTATAAGGAATGAAGTTATGATCTCAAAATAAAAACATCATCTTATTTAGAAAAGCTTTGCCCTTTACAGCATATTATTTGGGTTGGAGTGCAGGAGGTAATAAAAAATTTACACTCTGGACGGAAGGTCAGTTTTCGTCTGCAAGTTTTCGTTTTCGTAAGGTAAACGGCTTGTAATATGCTAAACAGCATTAAAGTGGGAAAAACTGCGGAGAATAAGTTTGTTTTGAAAAACAGTACATTTAGATGTAACTGTTTTGTAGGTAGGTTTCTATTTGCAGTGCAGTAATTTTAAATTCTAATATGGGTTAAGTAAGATTAATGGAAATCCCCCCTAGAGCTTACAAGTTCCTTGCATCATAAAGAGCAGATACATATGGCAACCCATATATATACCTCATAGTTTGTAGTTCAATACACAAATATAAGTGCATAGTAGAAACGTCTGTTAAGTAATAAACGAAATGTATGTATGGTATTGTATCTATATGTGACAACAATTACCATATCAGAAGATACTTAGACCTACACAATTGTAAAACCTAAAACTTGCACAATTCTTTTCGGGAGTTAACGTTTTATTTAAGAAGGTGCTTTACTAAGTTTTGATATCTTAAACAGTGTTTCTTACAAGCGCCGATGTGAACTAAAATGCAACCAGTTTAACACGAATACGCAAAGCAAATACTTTAAAAATGTTACAAAAACGTGCAACTGTTAAAAATCATAATCATAAGGGCAGTACGTTGTTATCAAAGCAGATACGTCACAAGTTTCAGAACGAAAAGTGTGTAACTATAGAAAATCATAACCATAAGTACAGTACATTGTTGTCACAGCAAATACATCACAAGTTTCAAAATGAAAAGTGTGCAAGTGTAAAAAATCATAACCATAATGACAGTACGTTGTTTTCAAAGCGGACACGTTACAACTTTCAAAACGAAAAGTGTGCAAGTGTAAAAAATCATAATCATAATGACAGTAAGTTGTTGTCAAAGCAAATACATCACAAGTTTCAAAACGAAAAGTGTGCAGCTGTAAAAATCATAACCACAAATTTTTAGTTGACACGTAATTTCGTTTGGAAATTAGGGATTTATTCATGACTATGTATCCCAAAGTATTGTTCTCGTAAAACGTGGTTCATACAAGCTTCGATGTGGATTGAAATTAATTGCAAGCCTCAAGGTTGCCGGGGTCGACGTCCTTGTCGCTGTGCAGTAACACAGCAACTGTACCTAACTCCGGCGGCTAGTGCTGGGCTTAATTATACAGTAATATCGAAGAAATGTATATTTAATATTCTCCGTGTTCAGCCGCGGCTGGTGACCAACCTATCGGCAATTACCGTCGAGCGGTTAAGCATTCCGGTATGACGCCGCGTAAAATCTTTATCAGGTTTTGCAGATGTTCGTGGCAGAAATCAGCCGCCAACACGTTTGCTCCTTATTAATATAGAAAACAAGTATTTCAAATAAGGTGTATAGGCAGGTGTATTTTACCGTGTCAACCTGACAAATTAACTAAAACGATTAACAGTTCGCCTTATAGCACCGTTTGAGCGCCGTTGAGACAAATCCGTAAAAGAATTGGCTTTTATATCCCACTCGCCTCGTTAGTATATTATATAGCTATCTGTTGCAATTATTATCACAGATATTATTAAGAAACGCTTAAGAGTTCGTTACATAAGGTAGTCTACCCGAATATTTTGTTCTTCATTATATATCATGACATGCATATAAGTCTACCTTTTTCTTCCTTGTCAGTAGCCTATGTTTAGTAGTAGAATAAAGGTAATACAGATCATGATACAAACCTATAACCCTATGTTATTGTCTCGTATGTAGCACAAAATTACAACCAACTTGCTACGCGAGTGTTTGCAATGACACAATGGCCGTCGGCAACCTCACGATAACCAATTGTTGATCATTTGTTTTTGACTTTAGCCTCCTTTTTAACAACTGTCAGGGAATTGTACTACTTACCTACTCTAAGTCTAAATAGACGCATTACAGTTTGTCTAAGCTATTTGATCTTTAATCCGTCCCCCGCACGTCTAATTACCAATGTAGATAACTCCAAATTAACAACCTGCCAGCACTTCTAAATAGCTTATATTTATATATACACGTTATATATACATTTATATAGGTACTATAATTTATAATTGATTATGTGAGATGGTAATAACAAAAAAAAACCAAATGAACGATTCATAGATGCCTGTAATAGGTTTATGTGAATAAACCTATATTTTATTTGATTTGATATATATATAAAAGCTAAGCAAAAGTTGTGGCTGAACAACCTGGTTTGCTAGTCATTATCATCATCATGATCAACCCATTACCGGCTCACTACAGAGCACACGCCTTTGAGAACATTACGGAGAACTCTCAGGTGTGCAGGTTTCCTCACGATGTTTTCCCTTCGAACCGCCGACCTCTGATTAGGAGGCTGACGCCCTAACCACTAGGCTATCACAGCTTCTAGTAATATTAATTTATATTAGCATAAATTATCGATACTTGAATCAAGCACGTCACTACAACCGCTACCGCACTACGCGAGCTCGACGTCCACCGTACTCTTACGCCGCCGGCAACCTCGCGATAATTGACTAATTGTCGACAATCATTTGTTTAGCGACTTTAGCCGCCTCTTTAATAACTATCAACGATTCGCACTACTTACTCGACTATTTTAAGACTCACGCATGCCCTACTTAGCCATTCTATTCTTGTCTTAACAAGCTATTGAGGACTCAGATAAATTAATGTTACTAATTAGGAGAGCGATAAACGTTTAAGTGGTCAGTTTTATCGGTTATTTTTGTGCAATGAGAGGTAATTGGAGTAATAACCGCGGCGGCTAGTGTTTATTGTATAATCTATAAACGTCCTGTAGGAACATGTAAGCACGTTAATATACCTACATACATTTAAATCAACTTGAGAATTGTATGTCTTGCAATCGACATTATTGTGAAAAAGATATAGCGCACGAAACAAAGTCATAATTTTACCGTTTTTTTTTTCTTTTTTATTGGAAAAGTTGTTTAGATCACTTTGATTAGATTAGATAGAGAACACAGAATTCTTTAGTATTAGAAGCAAGCCTGCACAAATGTCAAATTTTATTTATGGACCGCTAGTAATTTTTCATTATTACCCTCTTGGTTTATTTATTTATTTTTTCGTTTCATATAGTGTACACAAACCCAGTTTGGGTGTTGTAACTTGGTCTGGAATCGACCGTAGTAGAGAGACCGATTTCATTTATTTCTACTTATCATCGTTTACTGTGTAATATCACTTCTCCAATAAAAAATTCTTTAACACTGTGTAAAATTCATTTACTTTTTCTAAGTTTCGAATGCAGTCTGGCAGACCATTATATATTTTTACAGACATTACGTAGGGAATACAGGTGTGGATTTTTAGCTTTGATGGTGGGAGGGTTAGTTTGTAAGCATATTTTTCGGGGAATCGTCGAGGTTTTTCTTTTTTTTTTTTTTATAAAAGTATAGATTTTTTAAACAAATTTGCACATGTAACTCGTATGCAGAGAGCTGTAAGTATAAGACACTACTGAAGCAAGGTTTCAACTCTCTAGTAAATTCATTTGTACTCAATATATTGTCAGTTTTCACTTCCCAAAACATTGACTTTAATTAGTTAAGTGAATTTTGTTGTGGGTCAAGGAACGAGGACCGTTCGAAACCGTTGTTTGAAGTCTCTAAACACGCCTTTGTTTAACAAGAAAGCCACAAAAAGGACAACTGGATGTTCTTTCCAGTGGGAAAAAAACATTTATTTGTAAAAATCTCACTTGCGTGTGCGTGCACTTTCCTGCATATTCTAGCCCACTTTGCACTATCTTGTGCATCTGATTTTGAGTAGGCATTTAGACCTGCGTTCAGGACGACCGCGAGATTATCAGAGTTATCGACATAGCTCAGCGAATTGCGAAGTTGAAGTGGCAATGGGCGGGGTACATAGCTCGGAGAACCGATGGACGTTTGGGTCCCAAGGTGCTGGAATGGCGACCCAAACATGGCGAGTAAACGTAGCGTTGGTCGACCCCCAACTTGGTGGACAGACGACATCAGACGAGTCGCAGGGAGCCGCTGGAAGCAAGCGGCCCAAGACCGTGAACATTGGAACTCCCTACAAAAGACCTATATCCAGAAGTGGACGTCAATCGGTTGTCGATGATGATGATTTCACACGCCTTTGAGAACATTATGGTGAACTCTCAGGCGGAGCAGGTTTCCTCACGATGTTTTCCTTCACCGTTATTGCAAGTGATATTTTAATAGCTTAAAAACGCACATAACTCCGAAAAGTTAGAGGTGCGTGCCGGGTTAGAACCCCCGACCTCATAATACTATGTATTAATTAACAAGAACCTAAATAGTGGGAAAAGTATAGATTTCTATTTAGATTTAGTTCTCAAAAATTAAGTCTAAATTTTATAGTGATAGACTCTATAAGGCACTTTAAAGGCGTTGCACTCAATAAGTACCTCACTATTTTTTATTTCTATTAGTTTTTCGTTTATTATCACATCCAAGTCACAGGTAAACCGCTCTTATTGCCTCCATGGGTTACAGACGCCAGTGGAGAAAACAATTAATTCAAATTGCGCATAATTAAAATCCATTACCTCGCATTACTTAAGCTTGAAGCTTAAGATTTATTATTTAAATTGTTTTCTAGCAGTCAAGTCGCTAGCGATGTTGTGTTTTTAAATAATCTTTTCAATTTAAAGCGTTTATTACAAAGAAAATTAAAATTAAATACGATATTTTATATGCTATAAGTTAAAAAGTAATTAGTGCTTCAACGTCGAAGGAAAACATCGTGAGGAAACCTGCACGCCTGAGAGTTCTCCGTAATGTTCTCAAAGGCTAAAGTCTAGTTATATATATAAGTTATAATTTTCTTTATGCCATCTAAAATGACATTTAAAATTATTTAAGAGCTACCTTTTTAATGCAATATTTCATACCCAAGCTTATTTATCATTTGTATAGTCCTTAAAACTGTAATAGGGCTTTTCTAAAAGGAAATTTATCTGTCTGTCTATATATCTATCGAAACAGTATCGTGTCTACTTCAGTTTTGTTCGCAGGGCAAAAATATCCGGGTAATGTATAAATTTGAGGGTTCTCACGGCAACGCAACGGCGCGTTCCGAAGTTCGCGTGTTAGTCAACATCGGGCTTCAGCGTTGAAGGGCCATGGGAAATTCACACAGATCCCTTGGCAGTACGAAAAAGATTACGAGACGAGAGTTAAAATCACATCATGGCATTTTTTTTATATACATACAAGTTAGCCCTAGACGGCAATCCCACCTGATGGTAAGTGATGATGTAGTCTACCAGATGGTACCAATTAGAAGTGTGGGTTTACCATACCCCTTACCTGTTAGGGGTATGGTAAACCCACACTTCTAATTGGTTTTACGCGGCATCGTGCCGGAACGCTAAATCGCTTGGCGACACGTCTATGTCGGTAGGGTGGTAACAAGTCACGGCCGAAGCCTCCCACCAGACCAGACTCAAGCCGGGAATCGCACCCAGGACCTCCAAGTTTATAATGCGACAGCACACGCTCTGCGCCACGGAGGTCGTCAAAAATCTATATGGGCTTGGTTATGTGTTGTTAACAAATAATGCCATAGAGAATAAAATCATGCTACTATCGTTTGAAGCAGTATTATATTAAATTTTTAAACAGCCTTATTTCTTATTTTCATCATGATCAACCCATTACCGGCTCACTACGGAGCACGGGTCTCCTCTCAATAAAGGGTTTGGCCATAGTCCACCACGCTGGCCATGTGCGGATTGGCAGACTTCACACGCCTTTGAGAACATTATGGAGAACTCTCAGGCATGCAGGTTTCCTCACGATGTTTCTTATTTTATTCACATGTAACTATCACTTCAAAGTAATAAACGTTTTAAGCGATGTTAGTATAACAAATCAAATAACAGAAGTTTATAAAACAAATCCATACGTATATATAAACTTTATTTATACGTATAGATTTGTGTGGTTATAGTTGTTACGCTGTTTCAATTTACTCGCTTATCTAAACATAAGTTAGTAGTAAACAGAAACTGCAAACAAGTGTAAATACAAGTTGTTAGATACTGTGCAATTGCGTTACCCAACGGGTTTCTTACAATCTATGTGTTTGTTAGCCTCATCATCATCATCATCAGTAGCGAATTAAAGTCCAACTACTGTGTCATCAGAGAAATGGCTTTTAGAGCATACCAATACAGGTTGGCGAGCTTTATAGATTATTATCACATGTGATAATAACCGATCCATCCATCTTCCATCTTCTGTGTTACCTAATGGTTATAATATGGGGATCTTCAAAGGGTGGATTAACAAATTGCTCAAGGGCCAGCAACGCATTGGCGGTTCCTCTGGTGCTGCTAATGTTCATGGGCGGCGGTAATCACTTACCATCAGATGACCCGCCGCGTTTGCTCGCTATGTATATAAAAAAAAACCGAATCTGGTTTAAAATGCTCTTTGAGGCGCTACCCATTTCCGAACTCTTGGCTTTTACGTAGAACTTTTAACAGAAAAGCTAATAGCTAACAAAACTTGGCCCGGAAATTAAACCGAGGGCTTCACGACCAGACTAATAACTCGATAGATATCCCCAGATTGATCAACGAAAAATTTATCAAGTCGTATTTGTACCTATACATTTTTTGCAAACACAACTTCCTACACAAACAGAAACAGAAACGACAGATCATATGCCGTCCACGCGCCGCGACCAATCGCAAAAACAAACTTTTTACTGATCTCAAAGACCAAAGTATTCGTTAAAGAGGAGCCGCTGGCCTAATATAGCCGAAATTGCCTACCGCACATTCGCGCAGCACAACCTCACTCCATATAAAACTATCCTTAAATCCTTACATCCTTAGATGAACGTGCATTTGCAAAGTTATAATAAAACATGGCGAGGATTGCAGACGACAAAAAGAAGGTCGCAAACGCGGGCGGCATGCTGAGATGCTCTTATTACCTCTCCGCGAGCGTAGAGCGTTTTCTTTTTAATTTCAATGAAAAATCATACGCACCGGCTCTAAAAACTGACATTCCATCGGTGAGTTAAAAAAGTTTGTTCCCAGAAAATGCGCGGTTGGAATGCAGCTGTTCAAACCTGCTCCGCTAGGGGCCCGTGGGCACTTCGCCGATCCAATTAACACGTGGATCCCGTGGAACTGCTTCGGTTTACTAATATTTCTGTACTAATATAATGTTAAAGCGATATAGGCACACTTCGCTAATATTACCACAAATTCGAAAATAACACTTCTTACACGCTAAGTTTTCACGCCTAAACACTGTTAAGTTTCCATAAAATATAGGCTTTGTATTTTGGGGACATTTATGACATAGACAAAAGTAAAAAGACAAAACAAAGTGGCTGGAAATATATTAAAAATAATAGATAAAAATTTAATGCCGTCAGTTGATACAAGCATTTCCTAAGAACGTCTGCACCGATACGAATATTTCTTTCTTTTTATAGTAGGTAATAGTCAAAATTATATGGGAAATGTGCCTCTGAAAAGTGAGAAATACGAGAAAAACCAAAGTATTCTGAACAATTATAGTGAAATCACAGAGAAGTCTCTGTGATTTCACTATAATTGTTCAGAATACATTAATTGATCAATACTTAAAATTATTCATGTTTATATAATAAGATGACGATGATGCTAATAATTAACGTAAAATTAAATTACAATATTGAATTGAATGACAGAAAAAAAACTTAAACAATGTTGAAATTTGAGCAATATAGTTGAATTAACAATATAGTGAGCGAAAGTAATGAAGGCAACGTAAAAGTTATTTAAAAAAATATTTTCATTTATTCTAGTTTATGCTATGAAACAAGAGACCTTGTTTGTTTAGTAACTAAGTATTTGAATGAAATCAAGTGTATGTAATGAAGTAAACTTGACGGTAAGTTTGTCTGAAGTACAAAAAAAACCTTAAACAATGTTTAAATTTGAGCGGGTTTGTATAAACAATATAGTGATCGAAAGTAATGAAAGCAACGTAAAAGTTATTTTAAAAATATTTTCATTTCTTCTAGTTTATGCTATGAAACAAAAGACCTTATTTTTTAGTAACTAAGTATTTGAATGAAATCAAGTATATGTATAATGAAGTAAACTTGACGGTAATTTAGCATGAAATACTACTATACGCAAAACTCGTGTCACGTTTGTTAACTTAAAAACTCGTGATAGCTTCAGCTTTAATAGCATGAAATACTATTGATAATCATCATTTGTGTGAACTAACAAAGTAGGACAGTTCCATTCAATTTAATGTAACGCCAATCAGCGGTGATTTATTTATTAATTATAATATGGTCGTATTAGATATGAGACTTATATGAGTAGCGATGATGGCCTAGTGGTTTGGGCGTCCGCCTCCTAATCAGAGGTCGGTAGTTCGAATCCGGGCACGCACCTCTAACTTTTTAAAGATATGTGCGTTTCTAAGCCATTAAAATATCACTTGCCTCAACGCTGAAGGAAAACATCGTGAGGAAACCTGCAAGCCTGAGAGATTATAATTTTCTCAAAGGCGTGTGAAGTCTGCCAATCCGCATATGGCCAGCGTGGCGGACTATGGCCAAACCCTTCTCATATTGAGAGGAGACCCGTGCTCTGTAGTGAGCCGGCAATGGGTTGATCATGATGATGATGATGATTAGATATGTTACAGACTAAAGACCATACTTATGCAGACAAATTAAAATTCTAAACCACAATCGCAGGATAAAGTTAGTTAGTACTTTAAAATAAAGATGATGTAAGTGCAAAGTGATAAACACTACGTAAACATCAATAGTGACTCAAAACGCAAATCAGTTTGCGGTTAATTTACAATGTAATTAATATTTTAATAAGCTGGCCGGGTTTTATTGTTTACGATTTTATGGCACGGAATGCGTCTCATACCCATCCGGACGGCCGACAAACCTCTTCCCACGGACCTCTTTTTATACGTTATTTAATCCGCCCACACGTACCTATCGATAAAGCATATCTCGCAACGAGTTCAGAGGTTGAATATGTCAGGAACCTTGCGAGCGGGCCGCGTTCAATGAAACGCAAGCTTTTTCCCTGTTAGAATGTCCGGCCGCACATAAATACGAGTTATGTAACGACACGAAATCAATCACGACTAATATGGCGTGTTGTAAACGGAAAAGAGGAAAAAAAACACAACTAATACCCTCGAATAATTCATACCGTGTACGTGGAGCTTTACATTGAATGCTTTCCAATGGCACAAAGAATCGCAATCGGGTGTACGCATTGCATGCCTTTTTGAAATATTTCTTTTTCTCATTTCGCCGTTTCCTTTCCTGGCTTAGTGCCACATGTTTTATTGATGGGCAGTTCATTGATATTGCTGGCTCGTTCAGGCGGTGGGTGAGTGGCCACTTATGTGAGCCATAAAAGGCCTAGCCTTGGCCATATGGGGAAGCCGTCACACCGCGCAAGCATTCATGCGCGCGCGCATATCGCATCGATCGCTGCACTTACAAAACAAAGTGACGGCCGAATCTGTAAGAGAATGAATTATAGTGGAACATTGTTCCTTGTTTTATTTGGTTATAAAAACAAATTCTTGTAACAGCAGACATAACATTCTGCGATAAGAAATCATATTATAAAGGTATTTTATTGTTTGTTACACATATATACTAGCTGCACCATGCGGTTTCACCCGCGTAGTTCTGTTACCATTGGAAAGAAATATAGCCTAGCAATAATGTATCTACAGGTGAAATAATTTTTAAAATAATTTTGTTTTATCACTAAAACAAAATTATTTTAAAAATTATTTTCACAAATCATAACAAAAATTCTCATTTCTATATTATTTTAGTTTCGATAGGATATACCTGGGTAGGAATACAATATAATTTATTTTTGACAGTTGTTATTTAGGATATTATGCAGATAAGTATAGCAGTATAGGTTTAATTAAATTTCTTTCAAATAAAATAATTTGTTCATCCTTTTGATCATATATTACGAATAGGTATATTACAAAATCATTTTTGAGGTAAATGAAGTTTCAAGAAAAACAACACTGGTCCCAGTAGACTACGTATGTATTTATGGTGGTTATTTTTCATGAAATGATACTTAAATAATTTTGTAACTCAAAATTTTAAATCCTGTTTTAGCTATGTCTTCGGGATGCTGTGTCTTTGATTGAATACCCTCTATTCACCTACACAATCAGATAAACAGCCTGGCTGATTATTTTTGCAACGATTCCAGTTAAACAATAAACAGCAAGTATAATTTGCTGTATTCCGCCGACAACCGGGAGATTTGTATAATATAACACAACACAAAATCTTCCACTAGAACCTCTACGCACGTTTCGACCCGACACCGGATCATCCTCAGGAGATGTTGACTTCACAAGCGGGAAAAGTAAACTTTTCGGCGGAATATAACAAATTATACTTGCTGTTTATTGTTTATCATGGGCTTCCGCAAAGTAACGCCTGCTTCTATTCATTATTAAACGATTCCAGTGTTTCTCCCACCATAAGAGGCATTAACGGCATTGTAGAATAACTAGCAGCTAGACCCAGCTTTCGGTCTTGTTACCCTGATGCCCTTGACGGCAATATCTCATGATGCAGTCTAAGATGGTAGCGGGCTAACCTGTAAGTGGTATGCTAAGCCCATACACCTTATTGCTTTCTACGCGACATCGTGTCGGAACGCTAAATCTTTGTCGGTAGGGTGGTAACTAGCCACGGCCGAAGCCTCCCACCAGAAATTAACAGTTCAACAGTAACAGTAACACCAATATTGTGACAGAGGAGAGGACACGGAGGTCGTCAGCCCCTATTGTTCAGACTTAACAGTCGATAAACCCTGTTTACCCTACCTATATATCTCCTATTTACGTCTTGAGTATATTGAAGGCTGTTTGCATATATATTTGGTTGGTTCACGGACCAGTGTAGAGAGAGCCGTGTTTACATGGAATACTCGTACAAGCGGTACAGGAAACGTGTATAACCAGTTCGAGTAGCATATCTACACTAGACTGGATAGTACACGTGTCGCTCAGCTGATAGAGTGGGGTGGTGGACTACCCTCCTCCTACCCCGTAGTGATGCGCGTAAATATTCTAAACGTGTATCGATGAATGAAGCGGTGATAGCCTAGTGGTTATGGCGTCAGCCTCCTAATCAGAGGTCGGCGGTTCGAATCCGGGCACGCACCTCTAACTTTTCGGAGTTATGTGCGTTTTAAAAAAAAATTTAAATATCACTTGCTTCAACGGTGAAGGAAAACACCGTGAGGAAACCTGCACGCCTGAGAGTTCTCCATAATGTTCTCAAAGGCGTGTGAAGTTTGCCAATCCGCACATGGCCAGCGTGGTGGACTATGGCCAAACCCTTCTCATATTGAGAGGAGACCCGTGCTCTGTAGTGAGCCAGTGATGGGTTGTTCATGATGATGATCGATGAATGTAGTTTCTTGGTAGGTTATTTATTTGCAGTTTCCATTGGGAACAGAATATAATTTCTGCTGCAAATTAAGCTTTAAAAATGTCAAGCTCAACTTTTGCTTTTACAATTAATTAAAATAAAAGTTGTCGATTAATTGTAAGCGGCATGTTTTTATGCCACGAAATTATAATCAAAACTCCTTTCAAACAATATTAATAAGGCACTTTTGATGCATCAATGAATTGAAGCTGTGATAGCCTAGTGGTAAGGACGTCAGCCTCCGAATCAGAGGTCGGGGGTTTGAACCGGGGCACGCACCTATGATTTACCGGAGTTATGTGCGTTTTAAGCAATTAAGATATCACTTGCTTCAACGTTGAAGGAAAACATCGTGAGGCAACCTGCATGCCTGAGAGTTCTCCATAACGTTCTCAAAGGCGTGTAAAGTCTGCAAATCCGCACATGGCCAGCGTGGTGGACTATGGCCAAACCCTTCTCATATTGAGAGGAGACCCGTACTCTGTAGTAACCGAGAATGGGTTGATCATAATGATGCATCAACTGAACTATTATTGATTTCGACCTCAATAATGATTGTAGTGTAATAGTTTCACTATACATAAAAGAGGGGGAAAAACTGAGACCTATGTTATAGAGATACGTCGAACTTACATACTTGTTAAGAACACCCTTGAATAAATGAATGAATAAACACCTTTATTGCACACCACAAAATAGGATAAAAACAAAAAAGACAGAAACTGTAGTATACAATTTGGCGGCCTTATCTACATAGCGATCTCTTCCAGGCAACCAAAAATATAAAAGATATAGAGATACGGAAAGAGGAAGGTGGTGCAATAATATATACATAAATATATACATTGATATAAACGAGTACCCTTCCTTATTATAACCCTTCCATTGATTTTATGGATGATACGTTACCGGATTTAAATTTAGGCAATTTTTATATATATACTTTTATATTAGGCTACTCTATCAAATTAGGTTTTTATCCTGTTAAGCTAGAATAAGAGGAGATAAATAAATAAATAGATTTATCGTGTAAAGAAATGTATCGTAGGGCTGCGGTCGCAACTCTAGCGACGCACGTGTCCCGCGGCCAAGGCTGCGCCGTGAAAGCTCTCTGTACATCGCCTACGTTAACACCGCACACAGAGGACGACACGCACACGAGCGCAACTCGCGCCTGTGTGCGACGAACACTTCGGTTGTAAAGGCTTCGGCGCGTTTACTCATCTACACTGAGAGGCCGTTGTTTGTTCTTGTAACGACTGAAAGATGGAAAGCATAACACATGAGATCTTACACAGGTCAGATTTAATAGCATTTGTGTCATTAATTTGTATGGAATAAATTCATATTCCAGTTCAATTCGGAACTATTTATCATCATCATCATCATGATCAACCCGTTACCGGCTCACTACAGAGCACGGGTCTCCTCTCAGTATGAGAAGGGTTCGGCCATAGTCCACCACGCTGGCCGTGTGGACTTTACACGCTTTTGAGAACGTTATGGAGAACTCTCAGGCGTGCAGGTTGCCTCACGATGTTTTCCTTCACCGTTGAAGCATGTGATATTTTAATTTTTTAAAACGCACATAACTCCGAAAAGTTAGAGGTGTAACGTGCCCGGATTCGAACCGCCGACCTCTGATTAGGAGGCTGACGCCCTAACCGCTAGGCTATCACAGCTTCTCTACTAAAACTATTATCTCTACTATTTATATTGTGCTGCTTACGTTGCCCTCCGATGTGGGGTCCTACTGATGCTGACTGCCTTTTTTTTAATACACTACAAGTAGCCTTGACGGCTATCTCACCTGGTGGTAAGTGATGATGCTGTTGAGGATGGTAACGGGCTAACCTGTTAGGAGTATGGTACCCACGCTTCTGATTGGTTTCTACGCGAAATCGTGCCGGAACGCTAAATCGCTTGGCGACACGTCTTTGTCGGTAGTTTGGTAACTAACGGCCGAAGCCTCCCACCGGACCAGACTCGAGCCGGGAATCGAACCCTGGACCTCCAGCTTTATAATGCGACAGCGCATGCACTGCGCCACGGAGGTCGTCTTATAGATACCAGTGACCATACGAGATGCCAGTGACGTCTCTTGGCCTGTACCCACGAGTTGGCACTGCACTGTGAGCGTGTGTGAGACACTTACACTGTCACACACAGTTAGGTATCAAGCTTCATAACTCGTTTAGTGAATAAATTCTAAGAATCATGATCGCGTCGGATTGTTTGAACGTATGCAACATTTTTCCATCGATCAAGTGTTTATTTTATTTTATTCGGATACATGATACAACCTTCAGATAACGTGATAAAGTTGAATACATCTATTATCTAGTATCTATCATTATTCATTGTACAAGATAAAAGCTTAATCACTTTTTTGCCATCTCTTTTAGATTTATTGAAGAGCATAAGTTAATGACTATCGAACTATATGAAATGTGTCACATTTTACAGGTTTATTTATTCGTTTTTTATTGTTATTTATCAATTCGTCATCATGTTTTCAGTTTCATCTGAAATGCGAAATCTATGAATATCATTTAAGCTTCCGTTTGTTGCGAAACTCGAAAATATGGATTTTTAAGGAATATTCGCATTTCTATAGGTTTAGGAGTGTTTTAATTTTATTTCTGATAGCAGACTGAGCTGCCTAGAAGACTTTGATAATATAGAAGAATAAATTATTTGAATTTACTTGAACCATTACCTACTACTTATATATACTTGACTTAGTAAAAAAAATATTTTTTCAACACGTTCTTACAAATTTCATCCTTTTTTTTGGCCCCAGGGGATAAATTAAAACATATATTTTTTTAGCGAACATCTACGTAATAGAAAGAAAAATTAATGAAATAAAGATGTAAAAATAACGACTATCAAATCGATCGATTTAAAACTATTTAGAGATATTTGTTTGGTTTCGTGTCAATTGGTCAAGCTTATATAAGGCAAATTAGCTAAAATCTATTTAATACACTTTAATGAGATTCATTTTAAATACAATGATACAGCTGGTATACTATCCTAAAAGAACCGAGCATTTTCCTGGAATAAATTGTCATCCTCTGACCCCCTTAACTGAGTGGTAAACCAAAACGAATCTATCTGACGGGAACCGTTTATATTTCCAGGATAAAAGGAAAACGATGACTTATTCTAGACTATAATCCAATCTCAAGGTCGAATTTAATCCATATCTGTGCATATGATCTGGCGTGATTGAGTAAGAAACATCCGTACCCCCAATATTTGCATTTATATAGTAAGTAATAGTAAGATTAAAAGGTCTAGGATGTGTCGCATCAATAAAGGATCCTGACTCAGCTGAATGTTGTGGACTCCAATTTCCAATGTTATTATTTCCCTGATGTACTGTCAGAACGCTATGGAGCAAAATTGTGTTCATTGTCGAAGTAAGAAATTGAATGTCTTACTAAAGTCTAAATGAGACTGCCAACTAGGTAAGTTATGTATATTATTTAAATCTATTATATATTGATTTATTATTTTAAATATTTCCGGTCTCATTCGGTTATTAAAAGAGTTTCTATTTATACAATGATTGCTTATTTTTTTTTACAATATTAATAATACCTAGTACTCATTTCATAATAGGTATATCACACTTATTAAAAACATACATTTAGTTACATATTAAATTATCTACTACTAATGCGAAATTGTTAGTAAAATGAAAAAACACAAAAACTTAAAATACATTAATTATACAGTGTATAAAATAAAAAAAAACCCCCTTTAAGATGACGACGATATCTGGGATTACTTTTTTACGTCACGAAGATGTTTTAAGCAATTTTGTACTTATTAGAAAGCCCATAGAGGACTTGCAAAATAAATAAGAAAACAAAATCACGAAGATGTATATTATACAATGATAGCTTAAACCACATATTTAACCTTAATTTTATCTTCCAGTACTTTTCATGTTACTCATAATACATAATCATGATACTCGGAGAGTAAAATACAGCAGATAAAATATCAAAACGTCTCAGATTAAACATTAGTTCCAATTTTGATGTACACAAATATATACCTAAGCAAATCGAACAAGCTTTCTTTTTCCAATTAAAAGAAAAAAAAACAGGGAAAATATGGCAATACTTTTAGACTTGTCAATATAGTTTAGTTTAGAGGTTTTTTTAAAACACCACAATAGGCAACAATGCGTTTTAGTTTCCTAAAAGGCGTTGTCTTCTTTACGATTAGTTTGCCATAATCATCTCCGATGTACGTACAGCTTAAATCAATGTTCCAGGGGTCTTGTAATGTAAGTGGGGAAGTATTGCCCTTGTACCTTGGATATAGGTTACCGGGACAGCTGCATCCAGTTAAGATACGGCCTGACCTATTTCGACAGCCTGCAAATAGTCCACGCGTTTCTGCTACCCACTATTTTTATTAAATGATATTTTACGTCATATAAATAAACTTTTATTGTGAACGGGTATATCATAAGTTTTATTTTCATTTAAATTGAGCCACTATTGTTATGTGAATATACGTTGGCTTGTTTATTTTATTAGTATACCGAAGTGAGGGACAGATCTTGGAAAAGTTTGACATGGAAATAGACTGGATTCGACTGCATTCCGGAGTAGGTACACCTACCTACCTACATAGAGTTTTTGAAAATGGTTAAATTAAAATAACATAAAAAATGTTAGGTATTCTAAGTTATTTAAGAGGCGGATAGACAAAATAATAATTAAAGGTTGTTTATTTAATTTCTTTTAATTTGTAATTGTTTTCAATTTGTCCCAATTGTTCTTTTGTGGCCGTTTACATGTACCTATTGCAGTCAATGTTGTGTACACTTGTAACTGATATGCATACTGGTGAAAGTGACACTTTTGTTTGCTGAAATGTATTTTATTTATATTGTAAGTGTATTAATAAAAATAAAAAATAAAAGTGCATGTGACAAATGTGTGTTCAAATCGGGTGACCCACTTGCTGGTTCGCCCACTATTTATATTTAACAAAGTGAAGCGAAAATGTATCGCATTATAAGCTATCTATTATTATCGCTTAATATGTATCTCCGCAAAAAATCATCTAAATTTGAAATTAATATTAAATTTTGAGTAAACATCTTATATCCAAATTTCAAGTCATTAACTCATGCCGACTACCAGCTAGAAATTACAGCAGAATGACAAATGATAGAGAACACCATCCTTGGGTTCGGATGCCTACCTAATCTATATATACAAAAAGCGAAAGGTCACTTACATACTTACTGATTAAACACGAGATCTCAAAAAGTATTGTACGTATAAAGCTATAATTAAGCAAGTAGATAGTTGATAGTTAAGAGATGTCAGCTAAAATAGGGGTTTGAAGTTTGAATGAAAATCCTATGTTTTTTAATTTACTTACTTTCTGAAGCAGGGCATTGGCCGCACGGGAAACCTCAATCTCACGGGAAATCAGCAATTCTATGCAGACGAAGTCGCGGGCAACAGCTAGTAACGAATAAAAATACACCTCATTTATATTATATAATACTATTTTTATTTATGGCCTAAACACATATTTAACGCATATTCATTTGCTTAATTAGAACAATTATTATCATTGAACGGAAAACCAATCAAACGCTACGAGTATTATTATAAGTAATAGGAAATAGGAAACAAATAATATTTAGCGGTTATCCATATGACACTGAATAAGTAATAAGTAATAGGAAACAAATAATATTTAACGGTTAACCAGTGACGAGTAACCGAATTATTATTTTGAACACGTAGGTGTAATCATAACGATTACATAACATTAAAAACTCGTGATGGATTTGCGTAACTCATTCTTTTAACTTAACTCATGATGCAAAATTCAAGCTATAGAATTTGATGACCTCCGTTGCGCAGCGTGCGCGCTGTCGCATTATAGCGAAGGTCCTGGGTTCGATTCCCGGCTCAAGTCTGGTGGGAGGCTTCGGCCGTGGCTAGCTACCACCCTCCCGATAAAGACGTGTCGCCAAGAGATTTAGTGTTCCAGCTTAATGTCGCGTAGAAACCAATTAGGAGTATGGGTCTATCTTACCCTTAACAATTTAGTCCGCTACCATCTTAGAATGCATCATCACTTACACCAGGTGAGATTGCCACCAAGGGCTAACTAGTAGAGTATAAAAAAAGAGTATAATAACTATGCCATTACTTAACTACAACAGGGCGTCTCTTTTCATCAGGAGAAGGGTTGTGGCCGTAATTTGTCATGCTGGACAAGTAATTCACACGCCTTTGAGAACGTGATGAAGTTTCAGTTATGCAGGTTTCCTCACGATATTCTCCTTCATCTTTAAAGCAAGTGAATATAAAATTTTATAATTAATTTAAAATTGTTTTAATGAACTCAAATTAAATGATATTGGTATAATCGGACATTAGTTCGATAAGCTAGACATGTACATTACGGAGTTCGAACTTTGTCCCTTGAAAAGGATGCTAGAGACTGCACTTATATTTTAGAGATCTATCATCACCTATAATTGTGTTTGAATGTATTCGAAGACCTATCTGGCATATTTGTGAACACTGTTACCCTATAACTGGAAAGTCTCAGATTCGATTCCCAGTAGCGGCGCTTTTAGAATTTATATTTCTTGCATTTTGTCTGATCTGGTCAGGCTTTGGTAATGGCTATTAACCGTCCTACAGGCACTAGATTTAGCGTTCCGGTGCGATATTGATTAAACTGATTATGTGTCGATAAAAACTGTCGATAACGGAAACTGTCATACCCCTATCAGGTTAGCTCGCTTCCACCTTACACTGTGTTACCATTTACAGTAAAATTTGGCAAAAGAGGATAAAAAATCCCGTGTTGGGCGACAAACTTCTATATACGGTTGATTGTATATATAACGCACAGGCGAACACCAACAAAGGAAAAGTTTGCCAAATTTTAAATCTGAAAAATAGGCT
Source organism: Lasiommata megera (assembly GCA_928268935.1). Lineage (NCBI taxonomy): Eukaryota > Metazoa > Arthropoda > Insecta > Lepidoptera > Nymphalidae > Lasiommata > Lasiommata megera. The sequence continues at coordinate 10,893,618 of OV743323.1, forward strand.
AAATGCCTAAACGTATATAAAATCATATTATGATCAGGTCGGTGTCGCTCGCATAATGTGCCATGACCAATACACGTGACCCAATTCCGAGCTACGAGTATGAATGATTTTCACCCGGGAGCTTAATGGCATCTGCCTTCAATGATATTTACAGAGATATTTTTATAAAGGATTAAGTGATCGGTGATATGTCATGAAGAGTCGTTTTTGCTTTGTGATTAATTTGATTCTGTGTAAAATCTGTGTTATTATTTAATTTATATATATATATATATATATATATATATATATATATATATATATATATATATATGTTTTACATATAATTAACATATGGCAAGAAATTTAACAGGTTACATCTACTGTTTATGTTTATGTATAATACCCACTTCACAGGATTACCTAGTTTGGGTACTATCGAAAACTGAAAATTGTACAATGGTGTTTCTGTTTAATACAAATAAAATACTTTTATATTATTTCGATGTGTTTTTTTTTTATATTTACTTCGCACGCATCAACTTTTAACTAAATTAGTCCACTAATTTCCTGAATAAAATACAAAAAAGCCTTTAAAGTCTCTTGCATCGCGGAAAGAAAAAGTAAAATTCCAACGATGTTACAAATCAATAAATGCCTACTATTTGAATTATTATCATTACGTATAATGCAAGCAAAGGTAGTGTTATATCTGAATATTGTTAAATAATGTTGGGTTTTTATTCGGCATGTATAAATACTTAGCTCTGAATATGCTACAACGTATTCAAAGCTTTAAAACAAACACATTTCCCATATAAACATACGCACATATAATATAAACAATAATTTAAACTTTTTATCCAATTATTAACAAAGACTCATTTGTTTGTACACAGAGAATACGAACAGGCATGTCCTAACATACCTATTTGTATCCTCTTTGTATAAATAATTAACCGAGTCATTCCATTAGAAACTCAACATTAAATTACAGAATTCAACTCAATTCTGTTCAAGGGCAAGCCATTGATATAAAACCACAATGGTTTAAGTATGTGCCATGAATGTTTTGACCTAATTCTTGCTGTGAATGACGCGCCCGGTCCCACCCCCGCGGGTTGTGCGTGACCCGAGCTCCTGACCCGACCAATAAAATAAATATGCAGGAATATTGTTTTTTTTTTCTCGCAAAAAAGGCTGTTATTTTATCTGTATTAACTTCCGAGTATACATCCAACCAGCTGCTCCAATTCCAGTGCTGTTTGTCGGGTTTTAATGATTTTTATCTTATATGAGTAACAGAACCGGCTTCTCCGGACTGGCATTGGCATTTTTATCACATCTCATTGAGTGTAGCGCGTGTACAGAGTCGCGCGCTACGCATGCTGGATATTAAGCGATAAGGCCGCCTTTTTGTATCTTTGTTTCTGGTTGTCTTGTATCGTTCCTCTTCTTGACGATATTCAACAAATTTCAGCCAAACGTCACTAATCTAAGCTGAATATTTCTAAATTTTCGTCTACATCTAACGTCTAAACTACGTCCAATTATGATTATGATAATATAATTTTACGTATTATTTTTTTTATTATTAATAATGTTGTTAGACATAGAGTAAGAATTTTTAAAATATTATTTTGCACGCCTGCCCGGCATATTGTAAGCACTTATAATTAAATGTAACACTAAGGTACCGACTGAATCTATGCAAATAAATGATTTGATTTGATTTGTTTTGGTACATATATAAAGTATTTTTATTCAGAAATATCTACTGAAAAACACATTGTTTTTTAATGTGTATTTATTAATATAAATTAGAAGCTCTGCATCCTTTATGTTCCTTTACATCCTCTTTGAAAAAACGTGATATACTTAAATGTCATTTACAATTTCACTTACGCAAACTCAATTTAAAATGCTAGTCACCAGATTGAGCAGAGATTTAAGCTAGAACAGAAGTTATAGAAACTGTTAATAAATGTTTCGCTCTTATCCCATCAAGATGTTATATAAGACAATAAAATCATAACTCACATTTCATAAATAACATGGGTAACTTATGCCTTAAAATGATATGATAATAAGAAAAAAGAGCTTGATTTTAGATTTTTACAGTTTAATATTCAGGTTTGCAAGTCCTTTAAAGGTTGTTATGCTATTTAAAATAAGTTCATAACAATGTAAATAACAATATATTCGGGTAAAGTCATCATCATCATCATCATCATCAACCCATTATCGGCTCACTACTGAGCACGGGTCTCCTCTCAATATGAGAAGGGTTTGGCCATAGTCCACCACGCTGGCCATGTGCGGATTGGCAGACTTCACACGGCTTCGAGAACATTACAGCGAACTCTCAGACGTGCAGGTTTCCTCACGATGTTTTCCTTCACCGTTGAAGCAAGTGATATTTTAATTGTTTAATAACGCACATAACTCTGAAAAGTTAGAGGTGCGTGCCCGGATTCGAACCGCCGACCTCTGATTACGAGGCTGACGCCCTAACCACTAGGCTATCGGGTAAAGTGTTTATATATTATTTAAAAGTACAGCTTCAAGAATAGCTTTTTTGTCTCCATTAGATAAAGGTTTTAGAAGATTATTTGGACAGGAAACTTGGAAAAACGTTATATGTCAAAGAGAAAATAAAAATAAAAGTTTTTTTGTCCATCAAAAGCCTTCGTTTAAACTCTTAAACTCTTACTCTATTTTGATATCAAAGCAAATCTATTTATAATACAAATGAACTAACAAGCTCCGAATTATAATCAATTAATATAGAAACTTTGAGTTTTAATAATCTTCAATACCAGGATTAATTTTAAGCTTATCTAACCGAACCAATTAGTTCTGTATGCTAGAGTTAAAGCAAAACCGAGAAACACTATTCCAAGAATAAATTTAACCTCACATAATGTATTCTGTTTATATTGTAAAGGAATATATTCTGTAAGGGCGTGAAATCGATTAATCCTTCCAACGAAAATTGCAAAGTGAGTAGGTATATAATAATCCTATTAAAACATTATAGTGTTACGAAGGCGATTAAATATTTCGGGTCCTATAGTTTGGTTTATTTTTAGCACCTTCTTGTTTATATATGTTTTGTTATAGTTTACTTATACGATCTTGTTTATATGTGTAATGTTGAATATCACTAAATTGGTAATATAAAAAAGAATAACCAGCTAATCAGCATATCCTCACATTAGGTTTTTTGCACGCCTTTAAATGTAACGTTAATTTCAAACTAGTAAAATTCTCTTAAACTATTCTGGCGCCCAAACTATGAAAGCCCGTATCTTGGGGATCAGTCTCTTCCGATTGTGCAGTAAAAATAGTTAGACTACAGTTTCATCATAATCAATCCATGGCCGGCTCACTACAGCGCTCGGATCTCCTCTCAATATGAGAAGGTCTATGGCCATAGTCAACCATGCTGGTGGTGCGGATCGGTAGACTTCACACAGCTTTGAGAACATTGTGGAGAACTCTCAAGCATGCAGGTTTCCTCACGGTGTTTTCCTTCACCGTTAAAGCAAGTGATATTATAATAAAAACGCACGTAGCTCTGAAAAGTTAGAGGTTCGTGCCCGCGATCGAATCTCCAACCTCTGGTTAGGAGGCAGACACTAGGCTATCACAGCTTACTACAGACTACAGTTATATGTCATATAATAGTTTAACTTAATCACATAAACACATGAGAGTGTTATTCTTACCCAAAGTGGGTAGATGTGAGGGTGTGTGGGTTTGTGTGTGGAAGTCATTCATTATATTAATTCGAAAATTAGAATATCAGATTTGGTATTACAATTGTTTGTAGATGATCCAGAAATGAGGCTACCTAAGTAGGGCGCCCAATTATATCGCACTGTCTCCGACAGCAACGCAAAGACTTTTAAGTTCGGATAAAATCGAACGTAACAAAAAGACTGACGGGCGACGAATGGCGCCGTAAATAAATCCAAAGGTTCATTTGAGATTTTTTCCGGTAGAACGAGCGCTCCTTTTAAAAAATGTTTAAATAGAGCGATAAAATCTACTAAATTGACATTCCTTGACAGAACCTCGCCTCGGAGAAAAGTAAAACTTAAGGTACGATTTGAAAAGTCACTAACTTATAGTACTAATATTTATAGTGTTATATATTTATTTATTTGTGTGAGAAGCCAAATACGTTTCAATTAGTTACTTACACAAAATTAATAATTGGTAAAAATTCAATTTAAAAAAAAGGGTCAAACACCCAACATATTAACATCAACGACTGCGACAACTACGATTTAGAAAATAAAATTTACTAGGTAGGCTCCCTTTCGTAAATTGTTTTTATATAGACTGTTAAATGTTTGGAAATAAAAGCATCCTTTACCCGTCTGGTCAGGCCATTTCTATACAAATTTTAAATTCTGGTGCAGTATTGAGCAGAACAAAGTACAGAAGGTATAAAAAAATTGCTGCTAAAAAAAATTTGTTAGTCACTATAAATTATAATACATTTTGTTTTTAGCAATTAAGCTAAATTTACCACTGATTTTAATGAAGAATTGACGTGATTTTGTTCGCAGGGTATCCTGTCGGTGTCGTTGTAATTTTTTTCATTGCCTATCTCTTGGTTACTAAATATTCTATATTATATATAATACAGAATACAAAATTTGTAGTACTAACTAGTTTTACTTAAGATTCTCATTCCATTTTTACATCACTGTAAACACAAAATCATAAAGCGTTTTATTTAATATCACCGAGTTATATTGATATGAGCAACCAAAAAGCATAGTATAATATATTAATTTCAGATTCACGTAAGCCAGTCGTTTCTGCCACCTGTTGCTGGTTTCTTGTATTCAGTATTTAAACTTTTAACCTCAATACCTGCTGAATACATACCCTAAATTGGGTGCACGTTCGCAAAATCGATCCTGCTCTCTTTAGGATGATCAATTTAACATAATTAGAATCGCAATCAACGAACTTGGCTAATTTACCAGATCATGGACGTGATAAGCCAAGGCGGCTCCATATTAGAAGAGAACAAAACATTTACTAATTGTCATACCGTATGTCGAGTATAATTAATTAGAAATTTATTAATGCATGTTTTTATCATGTGATGGCCAAAATGTTGGCTGTGCAAAAATTAAAGCTGGTATACCACGATACAATAGAACCATAGAATTTTATTTGTTAGTTTTTAGAATAGCTTATAGTGCTGTTTTGTCTTTATATTAGAGGGGAAATAACATAACTTGAAATATATTTTTTAATTTTTTAAAGACTGATGTGTTGGTTAAATCAGGCAGGCTAACACCAAAACCAAATATCTTCAAGTTTAAAGAGAAAATACGACGATAGCTAGGAACAGTAGCCAGAAGAAGAATTCTTACTTATATTATAAATGTGAATGTAAGCTTTTCGATAAAACTACTCAACCGATCGTCATGAAACTTGGTACACATTCTTGGAGAATTAGAATTAACGTAGGATACTTTTAATTAAAAAAAAACAATTACAAAACAAATGATTTGTTAAAATATAGTTATCATATTGATTCATTTCTATTGTAATGATATCTGATACTTGTTTAACGGCTTCAGTGCTAGCCAAGCCTCGAGTAAAAGCTAGTAAGTATAGTAATAGTTTCAGGTCTTGTTTATTATCTGCGGTGTCCTATTTTCAACGGGAAGTGAACAACCGCTAGAACCTATAAACCGCAAGCTTCTAATGAGACGCGCCGCTTTGAGCCTATTCCGGTTCATAACTCTTCCTTTTGTTTTACAGAAAAAAAAGGAATTTTCGGTGGCGAATAATTTTTTATTTTTTCACAAAACAAATATTATACTTTTTATACAGTATAAATAAAGTGTAATTTGTTAATGTCTGCAGAAATCCGAAGAAACTGAGTGACGAATTTAGTAAGTAATATTTTTTAAAATTTATACACAGTATCACACAGATAGCCTTGTGAATCTCGAACCTCGACAATTTTGTCGACCTTCGTGGCGCAGTGCGTGCGCTGTCCCATTATAAAGTTGGAGTTCCTGGGTTCGATTCCCGGCTCGAGTCCTGTCTGGTCTTCGGCCGTGGCTAGTGACCACCCTACCGACAAAGACATGTCGCCAAGCGATTTAGCGTTCCGGCACGTTATCGCGTAGAAGCCAATTAGGAGCGTGGAGTTACTATACCCCTAACCGGTTAGCCCACTGCCATCCTAGACAGCATCATCACTTACCACCATGTGGGATAGCCGGTAAGGGCTAACTTGTAGTGTATAAAAAAAAAGTTAAAATAAAAATACGCACTAAAATCAGTTACGTACTCTGCGTTAGTGTACAAAATATTGCAATATGCCGGCAAGTTAAATATATTAATGGTGTTATTAAAGAATGTGGAATATAAATAAACAATAGTAGAAGACGTAAGATGCGTAGGACAACGTGCGGTTAAAAATAGCGAACGCGCGAACGTACTGTCAGACGGCGCACACGGCACTGTTACGAGCTATACGCACCTAGCACATAAGCTATGTAGACAGTCTGTTTCAAACATAATCCGAGAAAATAGATGGTACTTTTGGTAAGCTGTGATGGAATAGTGACGTCAGCCTATTAATCAGAGGTCGGTAGTTCGAACCCGGGCACGTACCTGTAACTTTCGCAGTTATGTGCGTTTTTAAACAATTAAAATATCACTTGCTTCAACGGTGAAGGAAAACATCGTGAGGAAACCTGCACGCCTGAGAGTTCTCAAAGGCGTGTGAAGTCTGCAAATCCGCACATGGCTAGCATTGTGGACTATGGCCAAACCCTTCTCATATTGAGAGGAGACACGTGCTCTGTAGTGAGCCGGCAATGGGTTGAACATAAGACGGTACTTTGAAAATATTCGATATCAGGAGCAGGTAACATTTGAAGCGAAACGTAAAAACGTTTGCGTATCAAAATTATATAAATATTTTAGTGATATGAATACGTGATATCTGTATGAAAAAATCAAAGCAAGGACATACTATGGTTTTATGAGTTCTATGAAGCAATTGGACATCAGCTGCATGAAAACACTACCTACTATTATTTTAATAAAAAATTCGCCATTGCTGCTGTTAGAGGCAAGATCAATCTTAAATATTAAAATAAATAAAATCGTTAATATTTTCTATTAAAAGTGTCAATTCCAAACAATATACCAAGAATTTTGTTTATATTTATTAGATGCCATACTACAGATTATATCTTTGGTTATCTTATCTTTGGTTACTTTTCAAATCTGCATAATTGGAACTTGACACACCGGGATCCGGATAGAAAATAGTTCTTATTTTTGCATTCTGCTAATTTAATTCGGTGATTTCCTCCACCAACATTCCAGGCCAAGTCCATGTTTATTCACCAGTTTATGTGAACCGCCATTATCGCGGATATCTAGAGGAGAGCGTAAAAAAGAGATTTGTGTACAAATGTGTCGGGCGTTTTAAAATTAACAGCGATAAAATTCTACGCAATTCCGGCATTCTTTCCATCGATTACACATTTGTATACATTTTGTGAGCGTGTTAACATAAGAGCAGATGCGTAAGCTTATTTCAAACCCGGAGTGGTGGTAATTTGGCTGTACACAAAACTCTAAATTAGATAAGTGTATGAACTAAATATAAACTTGAAAAAAAAACCATTACTACTATTTTGTCCATTCATATGTGTTATATAAACTAAATGGAGGTCTTTTGTAGTGATTTCATACTCTACGGTTGTGTCAATATCTCTGAATGTAGGCTTTCCATAACCCCTCCCAAGTTATTTTTGCTGTGTATCGAAAGCTTATTGTAAATTATCTCTTCCAGTTTAACCCGTATTATTACTTATTTTAATAAATGTTTAACGCATTGAAGAGAATCTTAATACCTAGTTGGTATAATTTTCAATCCTTAACAATACTTTAAATATAATTTATGCATTAACTACAACAGAAACAAATAAAATCATATCAGTCTAAAATAATTATGTAAAATAATTACCTATTTTAAATTTAGTCATTTCAAACATCGCCATCTTGATCAACCCATTGCCAGCTCACTACCGAGCCCGGGTTTCCTTTCAAAATGAGAAGGGTTTGGCCATAGTACACCACGCTGGCCATGTGCGGATTGGCAGATTTCACACGCCCTTGAGAACATTATGGAAAACTCACAGTCGTGCAGATTTCCTCACGATGTTTTCTGTCACCGTTGAAGCAATTGATATTTTAATTGGTTAAAAACGCACATATCTCCACATAAAAGTTGTGTGCCCGGGTTTGAACCCCCGACCTCTGATTAGGAGGCGGACGCATTGATTTACCACTAGAATTTGTCACCAACTAACTATACATTCCTACATATCGGTATATCGATGTATTACAACGCGTCTAATACACTAGACATCTGGCCGTTATATGATCTATAGCGGCGCGTAGTGCTTCGTAATTCATTCGGATTATACCGCTCGAGTGTTAGAATCGGCGACTTTCGTCTGGCCTTGTCACACACTGGGGGAAAGGAGTGCACGCGTCGCTATTTGTGCACTACTTTTCCGTCCCATTTTTTGAGCGTTAATGATCAATCTACGGCTAGTGGTAAATCAATGGGCGGACTTCCTAACCACTAGGCTACCATTTCAAACGTGAAGGCCTTATTTTATATTGTGAACACAGTAGGTATATATCGATGAATATAGTACGGAGAAACTCATATAGGTATTAGCAAGTCATAGTGATTTTACATAATCTGAACTTTACAAAATTCAATTTCTCGCTGTGCATTACAACATATCACGTTCCCAGTACGTAGGTGCATTAGTATGTTGTATATAATTTATTTGCATATCAACACCACGCTGCGAACGATATTGCGTCTGGCACCAGAAATAGACGAAATGGCGGACTAAAATTAACGCTGTATTATGCATTTGCTGCAACCTGTTGAGATTATGATTATTGTATTCATTGTAAGTGTTACATTGATAGCCTAGTGGCTAACACGTCGCTGCCTTTCTTATTGACTGAGTTCAATACTTAACTTTGATTTTTTTTAAATAAATATCACTTTCTTTATCGATGGAGTAAGCTAATAGTCACTGTATATATATATATATATTTTATTAATTATAGACAGTAAATTGTTTAATGTCGACGAGTTGTTGTAGCCTATAATCTAACTAAGATGTAATAGTAATCACTGAAGTTTTAAACTAAAATAACTTGCTTCAAATGTCAGCTTTTGGAATAAAAAATTTGCTTTCAGTCTTACTCGTAACAATCAAATTGGAAAGTAATTTTCTTAATTTTATCTACCTTTACGCAAACTAAAGGTTAAGGTACCTAAGCATACAACACGACTTACCACTTGGCTATCTAACAAATATGATTCTATATAGATTATAAATGTACAGAAGTGGGTATAAAATAATTTTAGGAGCGTGGGCAGGCAGACGTCTGAGCTGGGAGACATAGATCCATTCGTAGGAGTCAACAAACTGCAACCGAGTGCATCTCGAGCCAATTTACAAGTAAAATTCTATTAAATATTGCAGGAGGCCAAACGATGCGTAAAATAGTAGTAATGTTTCACACATTTCAACAGGCTGCCAATGATCCACAACCAATGAGAATTCACTCAAAATGAGTGAATTATCATTAATTACTATGTTTTTGTACGGGAAGCTGTGATAGCCTAGTGGTTAGGGCGTCAGCCTCTTAATCAGAGGTCGGCGGCTCGAATCCGGGCACGCACCTCTAACTTTTCGGAGTTATGTGCGTTTTAAAAAAATTAAAAATATCACTTGCTTCAACGGTGAAGGAAAACATCGTAAGGAAACCGGCGCACGCCTGAGAGTTCTCAAAGGCGTGTGAAGTCTGCCAATCTGCACATGGCCAGCGTGGTGGACTATGGCCAAAACCCTTCTCATATTGGGACGAGACCCGTGCTCTGTAGTGAGCCAGTAATGAGTTGATCATGATGACTATGTTTTTGTATTATTGCTACTATTTGTTTGTTTGGAGGTGGGCAATAATGGTTGCGCCATAGTTTACACTATTGCAGCCGTTATTGCAACACCATAATTAGTATCCCTTATCCCTGTCTAAAATAAATAAAAAAAAAATAAGCGCCAATGAAATCTTTTAAATCTCCAGCTTATTTTGCAATGTACCGTTATTGGCGGTGGAATAAATAGAGAAGAAACAAGAAACCATCTATTTCGTAACTCTCTGTATGACACAACAAGATAAAAGGTTATTATGAATTTATGTTTCAGAAAATATCGATAAATTTCTCGTTCTCTTAATAGTAAAATGTACATATACAAATATGAACAACTAAATTGCAGAAAGGAGTGCACCAGGGCGATGTTATCTCTCCAAAGGTGTTTAACGCTGCTCTCGAAGATATCTTTGAGCTTGTGAATTAGAACGGCGTTGACATTAACATTATCGGTGATGAATTGGACGATATTCGGTTGGCTGAGTTTGTGCTCGTGATAGCTGAAACTCTGGGAGACCATAAAACCATGCCCAATGATCTCAGCAGAGTTTCTCATTCGTATCAGAATCAAGTGAGCCTGCAAATCAATTAAAGCTAGACGAATATTATGTTTTTTTTTTTCGAAAGCTCTGCTCTTTAAATTCTTGATTAGTAAATAAAGTAGTACCTACATAGTACATATCATATAGATACATACATACTTATGGTTCCGTAACGTTGTCACTTACAATAAACCTCATAAGAAGGTTCTGAGTCACTCAGCGGGTGATGAAAAGAGTTGCGCTTACCTTCGGGAAACCTCTATGAGGAGCCCTTCATCCGCCCATCCGTTAAAGAAACAGAATTTTTGCATTAATTCATTTAACTAAAAGGGAAGTTGTATATATCCGATTCCAGTTCTTAAATGGAATTCAGTTAATTAGACATATGACTTCATAATTTTTATTAGACCCGTAGGAGTGACCTATGTGTATTTTGGTAAAGCAACTTGAAGTTGTTTTGAGGTAATACTTCTAGCGTTCCAGAACTTCTATAGAATATTTAAACATAACGTTTCACGTAACTGCTGTAACGTAAAGTTCTGCTAGTATTTGACAGAATACCTTAATATAAAATCCACTCGAATAGAACAGTTTCGGTGAAAATATTTCTTAATCGTCTCGCGAATACAAGCAGAACGAATGTGGGAGTCACTTGATTTAGTAAAACCAGTCATAAATGTTTTAAGACGTGTTTGTTGTCCAATTTAATCAAAGCTTACGGAGATAAAACGTATTTAATCATTTTTATTTAAAATATTTACACGTCTGTAGTACTCTAAAATAATTGCCAAAATTATTAAGGATGTAGGTATAAGTACCTATATCCTTAATAGTCAATAATAGGTACTTGATGAAGGACGCGACCTGTGTTGTATGTGTGCTTAGCCAAAGAACTTTTATTTTTATTTATTAGTAACTCGTATGGTATTGAAGCTATGAAGCTGTGATAGCCTAGTGGTTAGGACGTCCGCCTCCTAATCAGAGTTCGAGAGTTCGAACCCGCACGCACCTCTAACTTTTCGGAGTTATATGCGTTTTTAAGCAATTAAAATATCACTTACTTCAACGGTGAAGGAAAACATCGTGAGGAAACCGGTATGCCTGAGAGTTCTCCATAATGATCTCAAAGGCGTGTGAAATCTGCCAATCTCTACATGGCCACCGTGGTGGAGTGAGCCGATAATGGGTTGATCATGATGATGATGATGATTATGGTATAAAATAATTTATAAATAAATAACAATAACAGCTATTTTGACAATATTGCTTAGCAACATATTATTATAACGATAAATAAATGAATCATTAAATATGTTGCCAAGCAAAACACTCGAAAATGGCTGAACCAACTGTACTTCGTCTATTTTAAGGGTTCCGTGAAAAACACGAAATAAAAAACAAAAAAAAAATTTTAATATATCAAGTAAGCTACTTTTTATCACCGAAAAATTGACGATTTGGAAACTTCCTCGAATTTCCTATTCCTAGAAAATATCATTTCTCCGTGTGAATAAAGCACTTTAATACAAATGTCGAATTAGTTTAAATTAGTAATATATACAATAAACTGTACCGTTACCGGTACCTACAGTACCTAGCTAGTTTGAAATTGTCAGTAGGAAAGCGACCATGGTTGCAGATATTTGAGACAGGTATCTACTTACTAGTTTTATTCGTAGAAAATATTAAACGAGTTTTGAAGGAAGCTTTTTATTCGACTTCCTACTTCATTTATGTATATATTCTCATTGAAAATATTTTTTATAACAAGAAAAGATTACAGACTAATTAATCTATTAACACACAGCTTATAACTGCAATAGCTAATATAATTTAGGCTGCCGCTATAAAAGAATATTTGGGGATACATCCCGAAGGCCAAATGGACAAAAAGGACTTAAAATTTGTAACAAAGATTTGTACCATTTGGTTTGAAGTTTGAACACCAGTATAACGTTTTCTACGCGAGTGAAACGGCGATAAAGTGCTAGTATTACGATATAAATCAACACTCACAAATTATATACCAAAGAAATGAACGTAACGGGCGAAACCTTTGAACTTCAAAAGTATATTTTCTAAAAACTTCACAATGTATTCCGTAAAAGTATTATCTAAATTGTATTCTAAATGTAAAAAGGAAGCCATTAGCCTCATTTAAATTACCACTTAACATATTCATTATACCTATCCTGCTCAAAGAGTTTATTTTTACCAAACAGGTTACAAGATGTTAAGTCAAAGTCAGATTTTCCTTATCCTTTAATAACATTGGACAACTGACATGCCTTGGAACACTTAAGACCTGTTTCACCAAATTGGGTGACTCCTACACGAATTCTACGCTCTCAGTAGGTATGTTTACTTAAGAATGGATTGAGAAATATTTTTAGCCTACTTATTAAATTGGGAGGTTATCGAGTTGCCAGTCTCTTCGGTATAGAGGTCACTAAGTTCGGTGTTCGATTTCCGAGTTACAAGTTATGTCATATTATGTTTCCTGGAGTTACGAAGTGGGCATCATATACCTTTTTTTTAATATATATCTTGTGATGAACAGTTAAAGCCTGCTTATCTTAATTATACTCTAAATCTCTCACCCTCTCTCTCTCTTTAAAGCATAATAAGGATGATGATTAATATGGCGTATAGATTTAAGTTTCTTTAAAGCGATTTCAATGTTCTTTCATTCGGAAGTGTCTTATTAGATTTCCACCTTTCAAATTACTTAAAATTAGAATCTTGAGCAGAACACATACGAAACGATCACGCACCGTAAAGACCAGATACGATCAGGCACCCGATTTCACTACCACTGATAGGGCGAGTATTATATAATAATCATCACTTAACACCATGCGTAATTGCGACTAAGCGCTAATCTAAATATGTAAAAATAATCAAAGGATAATATATAATATAATTCTCAAGAGAGAAGAAACCAAACCAACTAAAGAATACTGCTAATCGTCGAACGTAGTTTTGATAATTCAAACGTACGTTCGACACACGTCATAAGATAAAAGTTAGTGTGTCTTGTAAATCTATCTACTAGTACCTACCACTACCTACCTTTTCAATTTCTCCCTAGCTCTTACCACTATCTTAATATTCTTGATATTATCCATTCCAGATAATAGTTATGTACCGATAATGACGTGTCGCCAAGAGATTTAGCGTTCCGGCACGACGTCGCGTAGAAACCAATTAGGAGTGTGGGTTTGCCATCCCCCTAACAAATTAGCCCGCTACCATCTCTAAGATGGAAAAATAACTCCAAAGTGGAAAAATATCAAACGCAATATACCCATACTTAAAATTAATTTGACGACTTCCGTGGCGCAATGCGTGAGCTATAGCATTACAAAGTTGGAGGTCCTGGGTTCGATTCCCGGCTCGAGTATGGTCCGAGTCTTCGGCCGTGGCTAGTTACCACCCTACCGACAAAGACGTGTCGCCAAGCGATTTAGCGTTCCGGCACGATGTCGCGTAAAAACCAATTAGGAGGGAGGGTTACACGTTAGCGCGCTACCATCCTAGACTGCATCATCACTTACCATCAGGTGAGATTGCCGTCAAGGGCTAACTTGTAGTGTATAAAAAAAATGAAGGTACAGCAGTATACCTTATTATTTCATAAATTGGGTCAGTAAAACAATTGGGAATGGGTTCGCATATTACAATATTTAAAAACTCTGTTAAGTCTCATTATTTATGTTACCAGAATAAACACGACGTCATTATAATACTCTCAAATTAAGTAGGTCTTTATTTTAATTTATATAGTATGTATTATTGTTTATGTATTGGCATAAAGTTATTCGTATGTATATGATTTTTTTTTAATATACTTTATGCTCACCCGCAGTCTGTTTTTCTTGTGTTTTCCTAATCCTAAGGTTGCCTGGTAAATCGATAGTAAGCGATAAGATCGCCTTTTTGTATTCTACTTCTTTCTTCATGTTTCTGTATTCTTGTATTCTTTCTTAACTTGTGGAGTACAAATAACGTGTAATAATAATAATATTCAGGCTGCGCCCCGCGGTTTATGCTATGTACTCGTAGTTTCCGTTCTCCTGGGACTACGGGTATAAAATATAGTATATGTAACTAGCTGATAATGAAGCTTTTCATTAGTTCAAATCGGTTTCCAGAGATTTCCCCCACCATCCAAACTCCTTATTATTTTTATTTATTACGTAATTTAACTCTTTTCTAATATAAAGTTAAAGTAATTTCAGTTTAGATTACAAAGAAACGTGAACACTCGTTGAGTCTAGAGACTACTTTGTATCTATACGCACAAATTTGTAAAGAAATTTAATTTTTATCTGTAGCACACAAAATGAATATGCATTAGCTATTATTACAGTCGCACTTATTCGCATTGGTATAAAAACTGTTCGCGTCGTAACTCAATCTACATCATTTTTTTGATGCGATACCTAATATATACACAAATGGATTCAAGTTCTTTTTTTTTCGGATTGACTATTACCTGTACTAACCCTATTGGTTGCAACAGCGTAACCGGGCTGTTTGGCGAGCTTTGGAAAGAAGCTTTGCCAGAAATTTTGAGTCCTAGAGCTCGAAGAAACTAAGGGAACGTCTGCCTAAGGGCGCCTCCTGTGAGGCTGAACCTCGGCTTAGGCGACGTTTGGGATAACGGGCGGGTCGGACGGTGGATTCAAGTGAATTTTCGTCGGAGTGTACCCGTCTAGTTTCGAACCCATTCCGGGCTCTTAATCATGCACGCAGTACACAACACATCGTCTTAACGACAATAATACAATTCAGACGTGTTTAATATGAATATGAATTTCATTTACGATTTCCTCCTCTACTCGATAAGCCTATAATAATTCACTCATACCTTAGCTATAACAAAAATTAAGAAAAGATTAAATAAATAACTAAAACTGTAACTAAGTGGACAGTTGAGATGGAGCTAGGCTTTTGCTTTGGATATCCTACGAGACGAAAACCAGAGCTTGGACAACAGAAACAAAAAGAAACCAGTTTTGAACATAACACTGGTACAGGGATCATTTCGGTTTAGGTTTCGGTTTCATTAGTCAGCTAAATTGAGTAAACGTTCGATTTCGTTCAATTAACCGGAATTAACTGGTTTATCGGGGTCAATTTTTATATTTTTTTTTTATTTTAAATTTTGTGTGTTGTGTGAAAAGTTAAATATGAGCCAAAGGCAGGTTCTATTAGTGTCTAGTAAATTTGAACTTCGACTATTTCTAAAAGCGAGGTATAAACCGGTTCACTTAGGTCGATTGAACGTTACGAAATCGTTCTTTGATATATACCTACCGGTAACGGCTGCCATTTCAGTACTTTAGATAACTTTCAATCAAGTAACCAGTTAAACAAGAAACAATATATTTTTCCGGTTACAATCAAAAATTATCAGTAAATTACAACTGGTTCCGAGAACTGATCAAAATATCAATGAGGAGATCTGTAAAATAAGAATTGTATATCCCAGTGATTTAAGAAGCCATGAGGCCAAGCTCAGACAAACCTCACACACACAAAAAATACCACTATCGATCAGTATTGGACTGGATAACTTAATGGACTGTAACGCACTGAACATCAGAAGTAAAAGTAAACTTGTAGTACCATTTAGTAGGCTGCACAAAATTAGTAACTCATTCAAAGGAAATTGTATTTTATTTTATAATAAATTACCTATTGATATCTTGGAGATGTCTATCAATAAGTTCAAAGTTTTTATAAAACGAAAGCTTGTAGAAAAATCATATTACGATATTAAGGATTATATAAACGATAAAAAAGCTTGGGTGTGAATTGCTCTATCTCCATAGGTACTATAGTTTGTTATTCATTATGTGAGATGGTGATAACGAAAAAAAGAAAAACCCCGGCTAAGTTTGTTGTAGGCTTCTTCTTAGACCGGGGCGCGTTTGGAACCCTCATAGCTTTAGTTTTAAGTTTACGAATATAGTTATCACCATGAAATAACTACTATGTAAATTATTGACGCGTCAAAAGTGCCTTTTTAAGGACTATTTGAATAAAGATTATTTTGAATTTGAATTTGAATTTATTTGAATTAATATATTTAATTTTAATATTATATATTAAGTACACATATACGATGACTTAATTCTTTAAGGATAAATTGGTATGTCTAGTTTTGTAATAACAAAATATATGTTGATCCCCCTTTTGACGTATTCCACTTTATAAAATCATCTTACTCAAATCTGAGGGTAGCTGTTAGATATATCTTTCAAAGATAACCTTTCCTTTTACTATATTCGTGCTGCAAAAGAGGGTTGTTCATGCAATTTATAATATGGCTCCAAGAGAGTCATTAAGAAAAAAATTTAAGGAAGTCAAAATAATGACATTGCATGGCCAATACATATTTGAAAATTTAATGAATGTCCATAGAAATATAACAAAATTCAATTCAATGCTTTATATACGATTGTTATCGCAGTTTTGGGACAAAAGTAAAAATAATAATTTAAAAAACAACTTTTCTTCACAACAGTAATTATTTTTGCAAATTTTTATATTTATTCGTATTTAAAACAATCTCAACTATTCGAACAAAGTTTTTGATTTTTTGATTAATAGAAGCTGTGATAGTGTTAGAAAGTTGTTTTGAATATATGTTGACACCTCTTTTGACGTGATTTAACTAATTAAATGAGGAAGCGGTGATAGCCTAGTGGTTAGGGCGTCAGCCTCCTAATCAGAGGTCGGTGGTTCGAATCCGGGCACGCACCTCTACCTTTTCGGAGTTATGTGCGTTTTAAAAAAAAATTTTAAAATATCACTAGCTTCAACGGTGAAGGAAAACATCGTGAGGAAACCTGCACTCCTGAGAGTTCTCCTTAATGTTCTCAAAGGCGTGTGAAGTCTGCCAATCCGCACATGGCCAGCGTGGTGGACTATGGCCAAACCCTTCTCATATTGAGAGGAGACCAGTGCTCTGTAGTGAGCCGGTAATGGGTTGATCATGATGATGATGAACTAATTAAAATATCACTTGTTGCAACGGTAAAGGAAAACATAGTGAGGAAACCTGTATTCCTGAGAGTTCTCCATAATGTTCTGAAAGGAGTGTGAATTCTGCCAATCTGCAAATGGCCAAACTCTCATATTGAGAGGAGACCCGTGCTCTGTAGTGAGCTGGCTATGGGTTGATAATGATGATGATGATGATGATGATTAATTAAAATACATACAGATCGATATAGGTAATAACTTAACCGATCTTTGGATTTTTGTCTCGCTGTCTCGTATTGCCGAGTATAGAAATATACTCGGCAATACACTATGTACTAAAGACAGAGGATATGAGCAATGTCGAAAGAAGTAATGGGCATGTGTTAGTTATAGTTAAAACAGTGATCACTCTGTGGCACCTGTCTGCACGCACCGGCGCGCGCGCACCCACGCGGAACTCTACATCTCCAACGACCGATGACCTGCGTGACGCACAGATGGTCAACCGATTTTGTGCTTTATTTTGCACTGGCTGTACATAACCCTCGTACATTTTCAGTTTAAAAAAAAACCACCGTGCACTTTTAGTTTTCCCGTTAGAAAATATGTCTAACGATGCAAACTATCTCTATGCAGATCACGTTAATATTGGGTTTTCAGTAAAACTGTTCAAATGTAATATCGTCAAGATTAGTTTTTCTGTTTGCATAGGTAAACACTTTTCTGTGTACACATAGATGGATGAAAACCGACTTTTTGCTTAATTTTATACCAGCTGGTTTCGAGTTTGTTTTTGCGGGTTTTTCAAGTCAGTAGGAAAACATACGTTTTCTGATAAAAAATTATACTATTTGCCGGTCTCCAGGACTTGCATCCTGCATATCTTAACGGATATATATATAAGATCGGTTTTTCTGTAAAGTCGTGCATCGGTAAACAAACTTTACTTTTATAGACCGCGGAAACGAAGATGGATACCCAACCGACTTTGTGCCTTATTTTACACTAGTTTAGAGTTCATACGTGTATTTTCAAATGTTTCAAAATCCCTCGGATATCATTTTATTTCTTGCGAAAACAATTATCAATTGCCACCGTCTACAATGTACAAGCTATATTTCGTAAAATCTTGTCACGATCAGCTTACTTGTAAAACTGTGCATAGGTAACTAACCTTACCTACTTTTTTATCCTGTAACCAGGTGCTATTTTGAGATAAAACTATACTATTAAAATCTCTATATTTTCACCTATATATTTGCCAAATTTCATCGTGATCGGTGCTGCTGAACGAATGTTATAAATAAACTAACAGGAACACTATCGCAATTTATAATCATATTATGGACGGATTTATCTTTGTGAATATATTAGAAAGGATTATCATCAGCCTATTATGTGTGCCTTAGACAACTCTCTCGAATAAAAAGAATAAAACTACCTTATCCCTAAGCCATGTATTTTTTTTGATAAAACTTACCTACACTAATTAAGGGTATTAGTTATTTATCTAAAAACCACCTTGACGACAGGTTATTTTATACAACCTTAAATGCATTCTTCAAACTCTACATGGTAGTCAAAGAAATCTGTAGCTACCATTAGCCGTAGAGGTCCTTCCATATAGGTATATCCTATCAAAAAAAGTCACCCTGTATATATTATCACGACTGAGGCAATACAAGTAGGTACCTACATTTTTCTAAACGTGCCTTCCTCTCAACTCGTTTGCCCAGCTGCTCTCTGGTCGTAAGAAATAAGGTGAATGACAAGCAAACACGGTTCAAAACCTATCGTAACGTACCTACATAGGAGTTTGAACATAAAATTATCTTTATTGAAATTGATCTTTAAAAGGTGCTTTGATGCTTATAACTACATTCCTATCGGTGCCAAATGCGGTTTACAGAAAGCAAATTATAGAACGAACATGTTATTATAATATTACAAAACACTCGGTAGGTACACCTTATGATTCTCACACTTCGCACTTTCATCCACTATGTACTACTGTACTTTGTAAATGTTAACAAGTGGCGTGCTAAAAGTACAGTGTTAAAAAGCTGTTTAATAAATACTTATTTAACAATACTTATTTAAATCTACATTATGTGACTGACTATTATTTATTCCTCAACAAGTTAGCCCTTGATTGCAATCTTTCTCGCTGGTACATAGGTGATGATGTAGTCCGTAGATTGTAAAGAGCTAACCAGTAATCACTATAACCACTGATCGGTTACGTTAAATCGCTTGGCGACACGACATTGTTACTTTACTTAGTTACTAGATATGTAACTAGCCAAGGCCAAAGCCCTCCAGACATAATCCGGGTAGATTACCAGACATGATAGAGATTCAGCTTTACGCGAATCGACATGAGTTTTGAAAGTAAAACCGATACCTGCATAAATTTTATTCGTATGGACATTATTGTTGGACGCTGATTCATGAAATTCCAACTAATATTATATCATATACATTTTTTGAATTGATTCCAGAACAGTATCCAATTAATTTGGTGTCATAATTTTAATTATTTGTTTTGTCTTGTGGCTTAGTCATATTTTGTGTTAAAAAATAATTACATGAACCGAAATAAATTTGATTACTAAAAAAAGATTACTATAGTGAAATCTGGTAAGATTTCTGCCTTGACAAAAGTGAAATCATCTTCGAATAGAAACTTGCTATCAATAACAATAAAAAAAACAAAGGTGCGGCACAAAAATCCTCGACACTTATATTTTATACATTAATCCGCTCTCTAATATCTTAGAATATATAGTATATTATTTTGTCATAATCATTATATTTCATCATGATTATGATCAACCCATTCGCGGCCCACTACAGAGCACGGGTCTCCTCTCAATATGAGAAGGGTTTGGCCATAGTCCACCACGCTGGCCATGTGCGGATTGGCAGACTTCACACGCCTTTGAGAACATTATGGAGAACTCTCAGTCTCTATCATTATATATATGATTCTGTAATTTATATTTGTTCTTAACAACAAACATTATGTGGGGATAAATTTTTGGCAGACCTGAAGTTTGAGATGAAGTACGAGTACATAATATTCTGTTTTGGTAATTTTTCTTAATTGCAAACCCATTCAACCTAAACCAAAACGGTTTCAGCATGAGAAAGCTTTGTCCACCATGCTGGCTAACTACGTATAGTGGACTTCACATGTCATTGAGAATATTTTGGAGAACTCTCAGACGTTAATTATCATCAGATATCAATTTTATCACATTTTTTTCTGTCACCAATCTATCTATACTCTATCTATCAAAAAATAAAATCAAGTGATATTAAGGTATAAAAACGTATTGATCACTAAGCCGGCGTGTAATTATTTTTTAACACAAAATATGATTAAGCCACATGACAAAACAAATAATTAAAATTATGACACCAAATTAATTGGATACTGTTCTGGAATCAATTCAAAAAATGTATGAATCAGCGTCCAACAATAATGTCCACACGAATAAAATTTATGCAGGTATCGGTTTTACTTTCAAAACTCATGTCGATTCGCGTAAAACTGAATCTCTTTCATGTCTGGTAATCTACCCTGATTATGTCTGGAGGGCTCCGGCCTTGGCTAGTTACCTATCTAGTAACTAAGTAAAGTAACAAAGTCGTGTCGCCAAGTGATCAATCGATCGAAGTAACCGATCAGTGGTTATAGTGAACACAGCCCGGTTACGCTGTCGCAATCAATAGGGTTAGTACAGCTAATAGTCAGCCCGAAAAAAAAAAGTGGTAATAGTGATTACTGGTTAGCTCTTTACAATCTATAGACTACATCATCACCTTACCTAGGTGATGATGTAGTCTATAGTTTATAGTATAGTAGTCTATAGTATATAGTATGATGTAGTCTATAGTATAGTAGTCCAGCGAGAAAGATTGCAATCAAGGGCTAACTTTTAGAGGAATAAAAAAATAGTAAACAGGTTTAACATTGTACTTTTAGCAAGCCACTTGTTACCATTTACAAAGTACAGTAGTACCACTATAAATTAATATTGTACGATGAAATAAAACCCTAATATAATATTTAATAAATCATCGTCAATATAACGCAAAACGTTGACCTGTGCGAGCTCCTGAAAAGGTTTAAACCAATTCAAAACTCGTTTCCCGCGCCAAGCGGAACAAATCGATCGATGGCCCTTACCGAAGAGTTCAACGCGTGGTAGCCTTTGGAGCTCACAGATTTTATTTAGATACCAGCTACTGAACTACGAGTATTAACATGGCATACATAATATAATCCATACA
Source organism: Lasiommata megera (assembly GCA_928268935.1). Classification (NCBI taxonomy): domain Eukaryota; kingdom Metazoa; phylum Arthropoda; class Insecta; order Lepidoptera; family Nymphalidae; genus Lasiommata; species Lasiommata megera. Next base: position 10,915,464 of record OV743323.1, read on the forward strand.
GTTTCGTTAATATTATAAATGCGAAAGTACGTTTGTATTTCATTCACACAGAAACGAAACAATGACTGTCGTAAATTTTCGCATATATAGTTTATGGGCAGGTCACAAAGGCTTTTTTATGACGGAAATATATTAATTCTAATGGAATATATCTTAAACGTTAATCTAATATAACCTCTTTTGGCTGAATGAGTTTTGATGAAATTTCGTATATAAGTATAGGAGTTAGGTTTTGGATTAATGCAGGGTACTTTCTATCACAAAAACCTGTTAATGTCAGCTTAAAATTCAACGAGGATCACACAGAGTGTTAAGTGGGTGCTACATTCATTTAACGAGTACGAAGTAGCCCTCAGTAAATTATCTGAGAGCATAATATTATGTACTGGTTAACGGAGTGTTCCTTTAATTTATTTTGTACTAAAGGTTAAGTTTTCATGTTAAGGAATTGCAAGACAAAGGTTAGAGGTTTGGTGCTGGCAGTACATGTTGAAAATATCCTAGCAGCTAAGCGCACAAATATCTCTATACTGTAACAGCTAAGAGTTTATGTTCGACTTTCCTTAACCAAAGACTGACTACAAAATCATGCATGGGGCAGCGATAGCTGGAAAAAAATATCGTAATAGGCAACACTGAAGCCAAAAAATTGGTGTTGTTCTACTCGTGCAAATTCTACACCATCACGAAAGTGGCATCCAACCGAAACCGATGACAGCGATTCCTCCGTTCGAGGCTAAGATTTCGACGACCATGGAGAGGCACCAGGTTGTCCTCTAGGCATAAGAAGGGCTTAGGCTGTAGTCAGTACGCTGGCCAAGGCACTAAAAGGACTTCACAAGCCTTTCAAAATTTTACAGAATTTGTTTCTTCTTTCACTTTGTCATGCATATTTCTTCACGATATTTTCCTTTACCGTTACCGCGATTGATTTTCCGAAATTGCTTAAATCAAAATTAATGTAATATGTATAATGTTTGTGACGGTGATGAAAATCAGACAACATCATCTCAAGCTACCCCTCTATTGAAGGGTAAATAGTTTAGAGGACCGAAGGACGCTGGGGCATCAGGTGATGAAGTGTACCACCAGAAATCGCACTTTGAGTATACACCCCGTTAAATGTGAAGACGGCATCTAGAGAGTTGTATAGAGGCATCAAGAGAGACAAGCAGAACATGAACGTGGAGTGTAGAAATTTCTACAATAGACATAGGTCTATTGGGCATAGGCCCAGCAGTGCACGTCTATTGGTGAAAATAATAATGATGTTGATAAGTGTTCAGCTTAAGGTTTGATCACTAATATACTGCATATTGAGAGGAGACCCGTGATCTGTAGTGAGCCGGTAATGGGTTGATCATGATGATGATGATACTGGATAAGCTGTCAGTTGTCAAAAAGTTTCCGCGCAAAAAAAAAAAACACGGAAAAAACAACGTCTTATATTCTACGAGTATAAATATTTCTATCCACTTTCCCGATAATCCATCAGTTAAAGACTAAAACCGAATACTTTTCTGCTAGATTTTGTTTAGAGCGGCGTATCTAGTACAGTATTGTTCTAAAGTTCTAGGCCTTGGACTATCTAAGAAAGGAGGATGGCGATCTCCCATACAGCTTTAGCCCTAGACATTATACCCACAATCCCACAGTAGCAATATGAACTTCTAATACTTGTACTACTAAATCAAATTCAAAAATACAGTGCAGGTCAATCATATAAAGTTCGAACAACAAAATATTACAATAAAATGTATTAAAAAACCTAATAAAAGGGCTCGTTCAATATATCTATTCGTACTATGAATTCACCAATTGCTTGTAGGCATAGTTCTCGCAAGACCTACGTATTAGACAATAATATTTTTTGAGCATAAACTTTTTAAACTGTAGTGATTCAACACAAAATTACTATGAAACATATTATTAAAAATAAAATAATCTTCGAACCTGTCATCATCATGATCAACCCATTACTGGCTCACTACAGAGCACGGGTCTCCTCCTAATATGAGAAGGGTTTTGGCCATAGTCCACCACGCTAGCCATGTGCGGATTGGCAGACTTCACACGCCTTTGAGAACATTATGGAGAACTCTCAGGCGTGCAGGTTTCCTCACGATGCTTTCCTTCACCGTTGAAGCAAGTGATATTTTAATTATTGTTTAAAAACCTGTCGAACCTGTACAGTTTCTAAAATAGTGGGGTCCAACTTCGCCATCCTTCTTATGTGACATCGGTATCATTTCTTATTGCATGGTATGACATGTGTAGGCCGTTTTTTTTTTAAATATTCATCGCAATATTACTTCAATAATGAAAAGGTGTAGTCTACTTTAAAAAATGTCAAGACCTTTGAGATGTTTAAATACTAAAAACTACAATAGCGTTAAGAGGAATATTCTTAATACAATTGCGCCTAATACTTAGTTGACCATTTTGTTTTCAATGGTACCTACTATTCCCTTTTACGGCTTATCGTTATCGCAGAAACCGTTTCTTTGATAATAAAAGATAATCCGTCAGAGTGCTTACCGCGGTGCTAACTACTGAGATGAGGTGGTATATTGCATCTCAGTTTTAACCGACAACGTCAAAGCAAAGGATAACGTAGTCTTGATAACGTTTGTATGTTCAAAGTTTTTATAAAACGAAAGCTTTTAGAAAAATCATATTACGTTATTAAGGATCATATAAACGTTAAAATAGCTTGGGTGTGAATTGCTCTAACTCCATAGGTACTATAATTTATTATTGATTATGTGAGATAACAAAAAACCCGGCTAAGTTTGTCGTGGGCTTCTTCTTAGACCTGGGCGCGATTTGAACCCTCTTAGCTTTAGTTTTAAGTTGGCGAGTGTAGTTATCACCACGAATAATGAAAAATGTGATATATATGAACGATTCAGATGGCTGTAACAGGTTTATATGATAAAGCTATTTTTTGATTTTTATATTTGTGGCTTTGTGTGAATGTATAGAAGTATCACAGTAGGGTTTACCCTGTTGGGTTGGTTTTAATGTCTGACGTGTCGTTAGACATCTCTTAACGTCTAGAGTACAATATTACCGTGTCTTGATTGTAATAAGTTATATGACGTCACGAATATCCAATACGGAGGGTATTTGGAGCAAAATAAGAATAATGGTGTTAAGATTGGTATTAATCGGATTACGAAAATATATAATTTTACGTAGAAAAACATAGCCACTCATATTCGGTGATAGGAGTTGGATTAATGCATTTTATTACCTGTCTCTTGTGTCATAAATTGTGAAATTATGGAACGTACACATGAATTATGGACGATTATTGTTTGTTATTTCGTAACTGTTTTTTATTGTAGGTAAAATGAATGACAATTAACACTTTATATTTGAATGAATATTATTTGATGCGTATAAAAAGCCATAATCGAAGCATCTCAAAATAATCTTCAGGGTATAGTGCTTGATAAGGATTTTCGTTAGAAAACTTTACTTTGAATAATCAACGTATATAAATACGGCGATCCTGTAAAGTTGACTACAGCAAAGCTTATCTTGGAATGGGCGAGTTAGTAAGGATACGATGATTTTTACTCTTACAAAACTACTGAATGGGAAGTAACCTAGAGTCTGTTTTGATTCTGTAATTCTTGGATCAAAACATTTTCTTCAAAGGATTCGTCTCAATATGGTCTGCTCGATTGTCATCATATTATTGATACACTATTGGGTGAAGGTTTTTTAATTATAGTTTTTTCTTGTCAAAGTCGCCCCTTGCAATCCCACCTGGTTAACCCTGGCTTGATGGGTAACTGATGATGCATGATGATCTAACATAGTAGCGGGCTAATCTATAAGAGGTAATAAAACCCCATAGATTTCTAACCGGTCCGGAACGTTTAATCAATTGGCGACTTTGTCAGTACTGTGGTAGTTAGCCGCAGACCAGAGAAATTTGTGAAATTACACATTCACGCCCGGTAGCTCTAACTTCTGTTCTTTTCTGTTGTGGGAGGTTAATAAACTGGTGTCATATTTTGACAAGATACGAAAATTTTACCCGAGAGCCGTGGGTGGGTAAAATTTCCGTAGTATTCCGTCTCGGGTAAGGATCACGATCCTTAATCGAAATATACGGACTACTAGACCCACGAGAACGTTGGAGGCGGTCGATAATCATTGCTGCAAAAAATTTAACCAAAAAGAATACTTAGATTCTGACCGTGAAATTCCTTTATATGTTTGCAAAGCTTTCTTTACCAAATTTAGAACGTTAGTGGATAAGGACGGCCGTTAAGGATGAATTAATTGTATGTGTAATCTTTCTGATAAGCTGCCAAAAGGACGTCTTTTTTTCTATATGCATTATTTGACAGCTCTACAGCTTATTTGACAGTTTTAACTCGTGAAGCTGTGATGTCCTAGTGGCTAGTCTCCTAAATAGAAGTCGGGGGTTGAACCCGGGCACGCACCTATAACTTTACAGAGTCATGTGCGTTTTTAAGTAATTAAAATATCACTTGTTTTAACGGTGAAAACATAGTGAGGCAACCGGCACGCCTGAGAGTTATCTGTAATGTTCTCAAAGGGGTGTGAAGTCTGCCAATCCGCATATGGCCAGCGTGGTGGACTATAGCCAAACCCTTCTCAATTTGGGAGGAGAACCGTCTTCTTTAGTGAGCCGGCAATGGGTTGATCGTGATGGTGTTGATATACTCGTAACTTTTCGCAATTTCGAAATATAAATGGACAGGATGCCATCGATTTGCAATAATCAGAAAATGTACTGAATTAAAAGGCTGAGGTTAGAACCCATCGGATTGACTGATTGGCAAATAAATATTTAAGCCTTGTGGTTCTATTTCTCCAAGGTTTGACAAATAGTCGCTACACTTTGATGGAATTTCTCTGATCGGATCTGAAAGATGTTTCAAAGTGAAATTATTTATTCATCAGATAACTGTTGAACAGGGAACAATTAAGGACGCAGTAAGCTTTAGTGTTTGTGATCTGACTAATTGGACAGCCCCGCATCGGCCAATTTGAAGGGCTTTATACAACTTTCCAATAGCTTTTATAATGACTTCTTTCCCGGTTGCTTTCGAAAGAAATAAACTTTAGTTTCGAGTGCTTTTTACCGCTAAACCTAATTAACAGTCAGAAACATGTAATGTTAAAACGTGGTTATATGAATATTTAACGAAGGTACAGTAACACGCCACCGGTGGCATCTTTGAACCGGTCTAGGATGCTTAGCTTACGTTGGAAAAACCAATACAACAACAAAATACAGTCCGATGGAAGGCCGGGTGCGAGAGAGTGTTCCTCTTCCACCTCTCTTGCTCCTGTGCCTTCGGAGGACTTGTGGGCGATGGAAGCGAGGCCGTGCATCACTCACAGTACGGTTCTCAAGTTAGCTGGTGAGCTGTTGTTCCGGCACACCTCTAACCGGTGAAACTGGGCACGTCGTGCCCGAGGAGGGTCTGCTGCGGCGGACACCCGCTGGTGGAGTTGCGGTTGTATGCGAAAGCTTTCCCGTGACTCCACCATACAGCGGTGAGTAGGAAAACGTGGGGGTTTTAGTCAGTAGGAGTCTGACATAAACTTTGTGCCTCCCCGTGGCGCAGAGGTATCCATGAGGATTTACCCACGATAAAAAAAAGAACAAAATACAGTTGAAAGCATGTAAATAAATACTATACTACATTGAATAAATGTTTCAAAGTTTGCGGATTATGAAACTTTGTATAAACGAGCCAGCGAATAGTGGAAGCGCATGGCATTGAATTCCGAGAGTCGATTGATAACTTTCTTAAAAGCGATTACAGAATTGCATCACAAGTCGATGTGGCGAGGTGCGGCGCCTCGCAGCCGCCGACGGCGCCCGAGCCAAGATTCGGTGGCAACGCTCACCCAGGAATTCATTTAGCTTCGATAAAGTGTCCGGTTTCAGTCTGGCACGACGAGCGTTGGTTGCATTTACTATTTATTCATGTATCGGCCGCGCGCAGGTTCTATGTGCGGGGCGGGCGCGGGCGGCGCGGCCCGGGGGGCATACTTACTACGTGATTAATCCGTGCCCCTCCCCCCGCCCGGGCGAGTGTCCCCCGGGCCCCTCGCGTGGGTCGGCCGGGCGCGCCGTACTCGCACCGGGTTTCCTCGTCCCCGCGCCTCACGGCCACTCACTACGCACGGAGCTCCGCGTAGTGCCGCCGCCGCCAGTCGCGTTGCGACCCGCGCCGCCGTCGCACTCTGTTCGCGTCCCGCTCGTGACGACCTTATGATATCATTCATGCTAATCTCCGCCCGTTGATTTTCCTGCCGAGTGACCGCAGTGAGACAGCCGCGATATCGCGAGTGCCGAATGTTCGTGGACGTCACGCCGGTGTACTTTTCCATAGGAGCGTGCGTGCAAAACCAGTTCTGAGGACGGTGCTTTCGGATGAGATCTCCGACCGAGCGTTGTGACCTGCGGCCTGAGATGCTGCGCCCGTGACCGTCTTCCGACAGTGCTACGAAACGTAAGGATCTCGTTCAATCGGCCGGTTAGCGCTATTATGTCCCGGCGGCTTCCTATTTGCATGGCGCATAAGGAGTGGATTTTATTTTCGTCTAGCGATGGATGTGTGTGTGAGGCGAGATTGTGTGCGCGTGCGGGCGTGTGTGCGTGTTCCGCGTCCGAGACGGCTACTCCCTGCTGGCCTGCTTTATTTAGGTTGTATCTGAGCGTGTCGGCTACACTCCTCTTGGCGCCGGCCGCCGTGCTCTTCATTACGAGCTCTCTACCACTCCTTTGATATCCGCTGCTAACTCTACTATACTATGTTCTACCGTATTTTCGTGTCAACATGGCATCTAACTCAGATAAAACTTAGTAAACTGGAGTGAAACTAGCCTTAAATATATATTTTTTAACCGTATTGAGACTGCATGAAGAATATACAATAACATTATTGTTAATAAATATAAGTGAAAAATTGTCTGAAACAGCTGATGTTACAATACGTACCTAAACACCTACCTGTATAACTACTGATCTTTAATTCTCTATATAAGCAACATTCGACATCTTTTGAATGGAAGTAGGTAGCTATAGTGACTACTATTTCAAATACCATACTAATAGTTTTAGTAATTTGTACCTACCTACTTCCTACGCAAAAATATTCTACGCATTTTTATTCTGATATAAATGGATCGACTTTAACTTAGTTAAATGTTACTAGGTATGCTTTTGTTATAATAAATGTCATATGTACAGCTTTAAGGAGCAAACTCTAAGGTACGTGCGTTTCGAATAACTTTACAATTACCTATATATTTAGGTACGTTTAATGACATTGGAGTGATCTCGGTATGAATACAATTTTAAAATCTTTTCACTCCCTTTCGTTCTATTACGTCCATTGAGGGAGTACAGTTAATATGACTCCTTTTTTTTTCACTGTAACTTTGTGCTTTAAGAGTCAAAGTATCATAATGATTTTATTTAAACGCGCTTTGATTTTATCTTAATATAATTTGAAACAGCTGAATTTCACTTCTTTCTGGACAACACACACTGCCTTGTTAAAAAATATACTAAAATCCAAATTACTGTAATTTAGCAAAGTAAGACTTGTTCTGATTGCCTACCATTGACTCTACTTTAAAAAGTGCCCTTTAGCTGAGATCTGTATCAGGGTCTTCACTTTTATTTGGCTCAGACTTTTTGGCTGAGCTCTATATAAGTACCTAGTGTCTTCAGTTTTACTTAGCTCATACTTCAGAAACAATTAAAATTAGACAATGTTTTATGGGTTAATGGGTTTTTCATGATGATGATGATGAATGTTTTATATCTAGCATATATTTGCATATTAACACTACGTAAAATTTGAGAAATGTCAAGGTAGATCATGCTCCGCAGATATCAGCTTCACTAGGTTTTCTAGTAAATAAGTGACATTGTTTTATTTTGAATCTGTCAGTATTCACGGCAGACTATAGGACTTGACAACTAGGTATATCTCTTATTTGACATTTCATGCTAATATACAACTCCATACCGATTACACTAAACCATACAAATTTGAAAGAATAAAGTAACTTTCACTTGACCTTAACTGAATTCTATTTGCCTTTGTCCAAATCTCTTAGGTATTGAATTCTTAACTGACCCATCATACAATTTTTTTGATGATATAAATTAGGGTTACACTCTTTGTGCGTTACGATTGTGATGAAATAGAAAATCTAGGCGCTTTAAGCAGCATGATTGTAATATATTACAATCATGTTGTTTGCATTACAATATTATACTATACTATAGTATAGTATAATATTGTAATATAGACGATGTTTTGTCAAAATTATAATTATGTGTTGAGGAGTATAAGAGTTAAGTTGGTTGTAGGCTTCTTCTTATACCTGGGCGCGATTGGAACCCTCTTAGCTTAAGTTTTAATTTGGCGAGTGTAGTTATCACCATCACCTCACGTCAATCAAATTAATTGAAAATTCGTTATATTATATTAACGCTTCATAGAAGCCTTAGTTTTACAACACAATACAATACACAATTTATAATAAACATTCATTTTTAACAATACATAAAATAAATTGGAGTGAAAAATTGTCGAAACAGCTGATTTCACAATTCCTAACTAAGGACCTACCTGTAACTGTTCTTTTTATACGATACAAGTTAGCCTTTGACGGCTATCTCACTTGTTGGTAAGTGATGATGCAGTCTAGGATGGTAGAAGGCTAACCTGTTAGGAGTATGGTAAACCCACACTTCTAATTGGTTTTTACGCGACATCGTGCCGGAACGCTAAATCGCTTGGCGATACGTCTGTCGACGCCTCCCACTAGACCAGACCCGAGGTAAGAATCGAAACCAGGACCTCCAACTTTATAATACGACAGCACACGCATTGCGCCACGATGGTCATCAATTACTTATCTTAAAATACAACAATATAATAATAAAAATAAAATCTTTTTATTGCAGGTCAGGGACCCATATAAAACCTTATAAAATTTAGAAAAAATATTAAAAGTAGAGTTAATACAAAAAGAAATGAACTTAATAGATATAAAATAATTTAATAATAATTTCTGAGTTATCTTTCGTTAGAGGTCTGGTGTACCCTGAGCCAGTGCATATAAAACACATTGTCAGGGGATACCTGAGTGACGACTTTGATTAGCTTGTTATTAGAATTGCGGACTTATAATTCTTCTTCGCTTCATACCGTTTTAAGCGATGGTGCTAAGCCAACAGGGTGATAAATAGTGCTACACTGGCTGTTAGAAAACCTGTTAAAGTTCTTGTAACCTTCATAGCACCTTTTAAGAACTACGCGTTCCTTAAATACCTCACTGACCTTACATTTACGATAACAATAGAATATTAGGTCACTCGTAAATGAATGACTCTACTAATTATGTTTTTCTATTCAATACAAAACTCAATGTAGGTAGTTTAGTAATAAAAATACTCTTGGAAGATGCTAATAATGATGGAGCCTTAGATTATCGGCAGCCATAGAAAGTTCTATCGACTTTAAAGAAGAAGATATTTTTGGGGTTACATGTCAGCCTGGTAAGATGATTTTATTTATTATTCTGTATTATGGTTAAATAAGTCCTATAAAAAATATTATCAGTAGGCTCTGGATCTATTTTCAGTTGATATTAAAAATTTGTTTTGTCGTAGTCTTACTTAAAGCTGAACAATTTACATACCAACTTTAATACTATCATATAGTAATAGAAGATAAATACACAATATTTGGTTGCATTACGTAAACTAAATAGTTTGTATAACATATAGTATTAGGTACAAATTTATAAGCCGAGTTTCTTCTCCTTTTTTTTCTCCGTAGAATCTGTAATCAGGATGGATTTACAATTATAATATTAATAATGTAACCTCGTGAGTGCTGGGACGGAGAAAAAACGCAAGTATCTCGATCTGGCTCACGAGGTTTCCGACATGTGGCATGTGCAGTCTGCTGAAACCATCCCAATCGTAATATCTGCGAATGGGTTGATCCCAGTTAGCCTCGCTCACCATCTGAGGCGACTGGGGTTCCGTGGCAGTTCGCTCGCAGCCAGGATGCAAAAAGCGGTCTTGCTGGACTCTGCTAGGATAGTCCGGCGGTTTCTCAACCTATCGCCCTGACCCCCGGCCGTTTGATCTCCCCTGCCGGGGTGTAATCCTCTGCCCGGTGCAAATATGTATCTATGTAATGTGTATGTTTATTTATTTAAGTTTATTATATCTCTTTTGGTTTTTATATGTATTTATTTGGCAACACGGGCGTGAGAGTTGGAATATATAAAAATATTAATAATTTTAATTAAAAGATAAGTCTATATTTAACACATAGAAAAATTTGACAGGCTAACCAAAAATTATAATCAAACAGATTTGAATTCCGTAATGACGCCTGTACGTCAGAATTTTCTTTGTTCTATTTAAACAATAAACAGCAAGTATAATTTGCTATATTCCGCCGACAACCGGGAGATTTGTATAATATAACACCACACAAAATCTTCCACTAGAACCTTTACGCACGTTTCGACCCGACACCGGATCATCCTCAAGAGATGTTGACTTCAAAAGCGAGAAAAGTAACTTAATTTTCTATTGTATATATACTTATACAAATCTCCCGGTTGTCGGCGGAATATAGCAAATTATACTTGCTGTTTATTGTTTATCATGGACTTCCGCAAAGCAACGCCTGCTTCTATTAATTATTTGTTTTACCTGTTATAAGGATCTTCCTTCTTTATGGTTTTCATAATGATCAACACATTACCGGCTCACTACAGAGCACGGGTCTCCTCTCAATACGAGAAGGGTTTTGGCCATAGTCCACCACGCTGGCCATGTGCGGATTAGCAGACTTCACACGCCTTTGAGAACATTATGGAGAACTCTCAGGCGTGCAGGTTTCCTCACGATGTTTTCCTTCACCGTTGAAGCAGGTGATATTTTAATGTTTTAAAAACGCACATAACTCCGAAAAGTTGGAGGTGCGTGCCCGGATTCGAACCGCCGACCTCTGATTAGGAGGCTGACGCCCTAACCACTAGGCTACCACTGCTTCTATGGTTTTCATTGAAACCCAAATCTAAATCTGTCAATTAATCCAGCACATTCGTTCGCGCTTATCATTCACTACACAGTTGGTTTCAATAGCAATTAATGGTTTAAAATTAGACCAAGGAGGAAAAGTACGCGGCGGTGAACTGCGCAGATAAACTTTAACCCGACTTACACGAGAAAACATGTTAGTAGCACTTCATGGATATTATCAGTACTATAAAGAAATATAACTAGAAGTAGCTATACTATGAGCCATGTAGAAATAGAATTGGTGGTATATTTTTTAATATACTATGACGACCTCCGTTGCGCAGCGTGTGCGCTGTCGCATTATAAAGTTGGAGGTCCTGGGTTCGAGTCTAATCTACGACATATTATGTAATATATGTCCCTATACCTATTCAAAACGCGGTCTAAAATTATTAGGAGGATAATCATTCAATGTGAGTAATAAACGCTATTTTGAAGATTGACCTAACGTATTGATGAGCGCTGTGGTCTTATTAATGGGAGGTTTCCGGTTCGATCCCCGGCAGGAGGAATTTAGAAATTTATCATTTTTGAATTTTCTCTCGTCCGGCCTGGTGCGAGGCTTCGGCCGTGGCTAGTTACTACCCTACCGACAAAGACATTTTTTTTTAAACAATGCAACTTTATTGCATCAAAACATACATCAAGGATGTCGCCTAGCGATTAAACGTTCCGGCACGATGTCGCGTAGAAACCATACCCATCCCCTAACAGGTTACCCCACTCTTACGACTGGATTTTCACTTATAATTAGGTGAGATTGCCGTCAAGGGCTAACTTGTAGTGTATAAACAAAAAATATCTTCATTCTTCATAGTTATGCAGATAGATTGGTTTTATCTAAGGCTGGTATCCATAGTATAGTGCGTAACTGTGTCTTTGCTCGGCGTAAATTAATCATAAAGTTATAACTGTTTCCGTCTGAGGTAAGCCACGCTTAATAGATCTCTTAAACTAAATTATGATGCACTTGAAACTTGATTCACTTGCAAAAAGGATAATTAAGGTAAAGCCCGTTTAACTGCTTCGGAGCTGCGATGATGATCATAATGATGGCAGACTTTTCTGGATAAAAATGCACTAGTGCATTATTTATGAGGATAATTATAAGGGATGACTCGGTACAGCGATTAACACGTACTTATATTTATTTGCCTATATTTTTCAAGTTATTCTACAGCTTTACTTGGTTCTTACAATCGCGGACTTAATTTAAATGCATTTTTTAATAAAATAAAAATCTATTGTATCTGCTTCAATTATTTAATATACAACATTTATGCAATCGATCTATAAAATACCTACTGCATATCGTTAAACGTAAAAGTGATGGAATATTTTATTTGAAGTAAGAACTGAGTGACATATTATAAGAAGTTCAATATTTTGAAACTCGTGCAAGAATTTACCATGTGTGAAAAAAGGTTTTTATACTTATTTCGTACAAGCTTCTGCCCGCAACTTCGTCTGCGTGCACTTCAGAATTGGGTCTAAAGCTTCGCTCTTTAAAAATTTTTAATCTTCCCATACGAACTATTTGAGAGATCGGTATAGAAAATACATGTCCTTTTCCATAGCATAGGTGACATGCATACCATATTACAAAGCAGTCTGCCCGCGGCTTAGCTCGTAAACAATTTTCAATTTTCCCTCGGGAACTACTTTAGGAATCGGAATAAAAGGTAGCCAATGTGTTATTCTGATGTATAAGCTATATATATTGTGAAGTTTCATTAAAATTCATTCTGTAGTTTTTACGTGAAAGAGTAACAAACATCCATTCATACAAACTTCCGCGAAAATAATATTAGTAGGAAGTAGGATGGGACTGCATCTATAGCGCATTATTGATTGACGGATAACTTTTTTCTCCATATAACCACTTACAAACAGTCATTATACACTAAAACAGTCTTCTTTCTTTCTTTCTCTTGCCCTTATCCCACATTATGTGTGGTCGGCACAACACGTCTTCTTCTCCACACAGTTATATCAGCCGTCACCTAACTACCCAATCCTTTTAACCGCATATCCTCTTTTACACAATCCATCCATCTCTTCTTTGGTCTTCCTCTACTCTTTTGCCCTTCCACGTTTATAACGGCACAGCTTCTACAGAACCCCAAAAATTAAATATCAGCTATTTAAATATATGGGTTATGATTTTTTTATACTTTATCTTTTACCAATTTATTGTAGCTACCTCTAATGTTATTGGGTTTAACCTACAAGCCTCAAGGGTGTCAGGTATGTATTTGTGAGTTTGAACATGTATTTGCTTACCTAGCCATGATATGCCAGAAATCGATTCCAAGGAAAGTGTTAGCTTCATGCCAAAAAATATCGAGACGTGTGTCCGCTGTTTATACATATAACTACTGTCTATTAATGAAGTACCTTGGCTAGACTAAAGTATTGCGGGTATGTTGACGTATTATATATAATCGATATATATACACACAAGTAATAGGTACAAGTGTATCTGAACGCTATCTGTACATTGAATATTTTATAGAGATTACTCTTACTATAGGTTTCTATTAATGCAATAGAACTATAAAAAATGATTTTAAATTTTTTTTCCGTTAGCTCATGCGCCCTGCCCTGTTCTTAAAAACGGCTTAACCGATTCGGATGCTGTTTTCACTAATGTATTGTTTTGTGTCAATCGGTAAACATTAGTAACAAAGTCACAAATTATTTTTGGACTTCATCATCATCATCATGATCAACCCATTGCCGGCTCACTACAGAGGGCGGGTCTCCTCTCAATATGAGAAGGGTTTGGCCATAGTCCATCACGCTGGCCATGTGCAGATTGGCAGACTTCACACGCCTTTGAGAACATTATGGAGAACTCTCAGGCAGGTTTTCCTTCACCGTTGAAGCAAGTGATATTTTAATCGCTTAGAATTTCTAATTTATTAGGGTTTCTATTAATGCGATGGACATAAAAACAATAATTTTGTAAATTTTTGTCCGTTAGTCTGTGAGTTTGTTTCTTTTGTCCGTTAGCTTACGCGCACTGTTCTTAGAAACGGCTCAACCGATTCGGATGCCGTTTTCACTAATGTATTGTTTTGTATCAATCGGTAAACATTAATAACTAAGTCACAAATAATTTTTAGACTTACGTTACCTATTTAAAATCTAAAAATAATACATTTTATCTCACTCATATATGATAACGAAGCTACATTATTTACAAAAGTACACAAAGGAAAGCTTATCTTTGTAAGATATGTTTTCTTCTCTCTTGAAATATACAGCGTGAAAATTAACTTGATACAGAGAATACTGTGTAAAATCACGCAATAACAAAATTAATTCACAAACGATAATCTCTAAAGGTATTAAACAAACATTGTTTTAAAACTCTTACAAACCATTGATCGAATTGTGACCATTCCTTTTTAAATTAACATTAAATTAAGGAATAGTGCAAGTTAAATCAAAATCGGTACAGTAAGTCTTTCGAATGTTAATTTAAGTGTGTAATGTTTACACTGGATGTTTTTTTCCCTGTTATGTATGGTATGTCACCATGAATCATCATCATCATGATCAACCCATTACCGGCTCACTACAGAGCACGGGTCTCCTCTCAATATGAGAAGGGTTTGGCCATAGTCCACCACACTGGCCATGTGCGGATTGGCAGACTTCACACGCCTTTGAGAACATTATGGAGAACTCTCAGGCGTGCAGGTTTCCTCACGATGTTTTCCTTCACCGTTGAAGCAAGTGATATTTTAATTTTTTTAAAACGCACATAACTCCGAAAAGTTAGAGGTGCGTGCCCGGATTCGAACCGCCGACCTTTGATTAGGAGGCTGACGCCCTAACCCCTAGGCTATCACCGCTTCACCATAAATGTTTACCCATAATGAAGTCTGTCGTTGTTCTTTTAAATTTTTGACTTATGTTAACCTTCTGACGTTGCAACACATTCAGAAACGCTCATTCAGGATTTACAGCTACGCTCACAAAACAATGCATGAGGCGGCTACGGATGTTTGAGCGTTTTATTTACTTTACAGTGCAAAATTTAGCATTTCATTTAACGCTAAGGCGTCTTGCCACGTTTTGTATTGCAGATAAATAAAATACTGATAAAACTGACGTTACTTACAGCAGCTGTACCAAAGACTATAGCTGTATAGATACTAAACTGAAATATGCAAACAAAAACAGGCGAGTAGCTCTGAATGACTCGTGTATATTAATAATAATACTAGAAATAACAGTAGTAAAAATCATACTTCAGCAGGGAAAAAACAACAAAATAAATAATAATAAAATAGAATCTTTACCAAAAATAAAATAAGAAGCCATCAGTATAAACCAAATAGAGGTCTCCGATCCCTATATCGGAGGAAATCTGCTGTTTGCCAATAAATGAAAAATATTATTTAAAAAAAGGATAAAATCAACAGCTTTAACAGTCTAACTTAGCATTCGGAAATATTGCATAAGAAGGCAGTTATTTATGGCAGAATGAATTAATTTTCTTATATTATATATATATAGCAGCGGGGGATCTTACTCGTAATAACTGGGAAGACCAGCTGTGAGGGAATAATAAAGTTTGATTATTATGGATTTTTTATAATCGTAATCCTACGTATTTAACAGTATAAATAATCGGCGCAGGACCCTCTTTTTACTTACTAAAGTCACACTAGGTTAACTCTTAGAAATAAAAAAATTCTAATCGACCAAGAAACCTGATTCATGCGCCAGAAACCGACTCAACTAGAGTTCCTTGTTAGTTGATGGATTTTTATAAAATACGTATTGAAAACTTATTTGGCAATATATAGCAAATTATAAATTTTTATAACAATTACTACCCTGTTACCGTACAAAACACTTTATTAATGTTATTATGACACACATAAAACAAAGTCGAATTGATTGTTGAGAAAATGGCGAATGGTTATTTCTGAGGTTTTCAATTTATTGTGTTGTCTATTTCTATCAAAATAATTTAGGCTTTCGAATGAATGCAAGTTGGTAGTGGTATGTACCACACATACATGTGTATATGTGGTTTGATAGATAATCGGACCTACTGGCATTATGTATTATAAATATAGAGTCAGCAGATAATGACGTTTTGCGTAAATACAAATAGGTACACGAGTTGAATGGTAATCTTAATGCTTAATACCATCAACTCCACAGTTGTTATATGGTAAATAGATATTATATAGACATAATAAATGTATCACTACTAATTACTAGTAATAGTGTAATAGCCAATTATATCTCACATACTGTGCACAATTAACCTCGTTATGATAGACTGAGAATCAACAATAATTAATATAATAACATAAATGATTTGTTGCATAGCTAACGTTTTGTGCAGTCGTCGCAAGTTAATTTAAATATTATATTATAAGCTATTAGACTATTAATAAGTAGATGGATTGCTATTATTAATTATTAATCGAAACCAAAATCTAAATCTTCAGACCGAGGATTATCACTTAGTAGCAACCTACTTTTACTAGTCTTCCATCGCGATAAGGATGGATGTAGTAAGTTCATTATTAACTAATCTTTTTTTTTAATTTCTTTACACAGATTAGCCAATGTCAAGTTTATAGCAATGCAAGAAGTTAGAGAAACTTCGCACTCGGCGGACGCGGCTCCTTCAAGCCTTTCCCAAATTAATACATTAATTCAAGAAAAGCGTGACAAAACCGCGCCCGTCATATAGGAAGTCTCCCGCCTTTCTCTAATTGATCTTTAGATTTTGGATACAATTGGAAAATTATAAACTTCGGACACTAGGTAGAGTAGGTACCTACTAATACTTCTGCTGATTTTTTGAAGTACTTATCGAGAGAAAATGACTCACCTGTCGATAAGTGAATGCAGGTAATCATTTGGTGCGATAAATGGCTTGTTAAACTTAGAAATAAGTATTTAAGTCAGCAAAAAGCGAAATGCAAGCTTGTCATAGATAAAAAAAATAGCTTGTTCGTCTTTGTTAAACGTAGAAATGAGTATATAAGCCAACAATAACCGAGATCGCAGACAAATGCAAACTTGTCACAGATAAAAAATAACTCACTGAGCGAATTAATGCACCCTTCAGATTAGTTGTCTAGGCTTTACCAGCACTCGTCCCATATGCAGATAGGCTTAACGTTAACGTACGGTGTGTGATATGTAATTAAATAAACGGCCAGTTGTCAGATAAGCGGTGGCGGTTGCAAAGGCAACAAAGAGATATCAGCGGCTGTGTCACCGATAAAGAGATCGTAAGGCGGCACGATGTTGACACGATGCGTTATGATTCAAATACACCGTATACCAAACCATAGTGTGTTTTATCCCTTTTTACGTATAATTATTACAAATAAGTTATTTCTCATTTATACTCAAGTGAGTATAAAGCAGTGAAAACCTAGTGGTTAGGGCGTCAGCCTCCTAATCAGAAGTTGGCGGTTCGAATCCGGGCACGCACCTCTAAATTTTCGGAGTTATGTGCGTTTTTAAGCAATTAAAATATCACTTGCTTCAACGGTGGAGGAAAACATCGTGAGGAAACCTGCACGTCTGAGAGTTCTCCATAATGTTCTCAAAGGCGTGTGAAGTCTGCCAATCCGCATATGGCCAGCGTGGTGTACTAGGGCCAAACCCTTCACATATTGAGTGGAGACCCGTGCTCTGTAGTGAGCCGGTAATGGGTTGATCATGAGTATAAATGAGTTAACCAGAGACCAGTTTTATAAATAAGTATTTATAAAACTGGTCAATACAATGCCTACAAATTTAGCATACTTATTTATAAAACTGGTCAATACAATGCCTACAAATTTAGCATAGGTATGTCACAAAAAAAAACTCTTTTTCTATCGGTACTAAGCATGCCTCGTGTCTATAGTTTGTCTAGGCTAACCATTGAATAGGCTGAACCTATATTGACAGGTCTTTCGTAGGTAAAAGGATAACGAGAGATGATAATATTGTGTATAGTACAGTGATAACAGCCCAACACAAATAGAGAAATACTAAATAGGTATGTGGCCAACAGTTAGTATTTATTACAAATATAATTTGCCTTTCTCTTTACTTTAGATTCTAGTGTAGTTTTTGTCGTATATAAATGGGATTTAGTCGTATAGAATAAACACGATTAATGATTATACTGCACGCTTTGCTAATGGTTACACTGTGCACACACATCCACACACACATATTGTGTGTTAGGTATTATCAAGGAGCGCGCTACCGCCTACGAAGCGATATCTGTCGCTATCAACAGTATTAACTATAGCTCGCATACCTGCTCTATAAAAATGATCATAATTTAACATACTTAGATACTTCTGTCTGAATGGGATTGACGCTATCTGTCATTAAATAGTTATCTAACTAAAAACTGCAATTAGCTTTTTTAATTTAAGGTTTATATATTCATCACTGATAAATTATCATTTATTCAGATAATGTAACTCTATTATAAACACTTAAAAACTTAAATTAAACCTCAAATTGAACCTAAAACTAAAAATCTTAAACAAAAAAAATACTATAATAACTAAAATATATTATTAAACTTAATTTAATTATTTGGGTCTTATAAATTCTCAGTGTGGAGAGACAGAGCTATGCTTTTCTAAGTATATCTCTACGTGATCCATTCAGAAATGAGGAGCTCAGTAGAACAGAGTTAACAAAATAGCTGCGAAGCTAAAGTGCAATTAAATTTTTTTTATTATTTGGGTCTCTTATGAAGGCTCATTGTGGAGAGACAGAGCTATGCTTTTCTACGTATATCTCTAAGTGACCCATTCAGGAATGAGGAACTGAGTAGAACAGAGTTACCAACATATCTGCGAAGCTAACGTGCAATTACTTTTTTTATTATTTGGGTCTCTTATGAAGGCTCATTGTGGAGAGACAGAGCTATGCTTTTCTACGTATATCTCTACCTGACCCATTCAGTTACCAACATAGCTGCGAAGCTAAAGTGCAATTACCATTTTTATAATTTGGGTCTCTTGTGAATGCTAATTGTGGAGAGACAGAGCTATGCCTTTGTACGTATATCTCTACGGGACCCATTCAGTTGCCGACATAGCTGCGAAGTTAAAGTGGCAATGGGCGATAGACATTGCGGTCCCATGAAGGATTTTGGAACTCCATTGAAAAAAATAACCCTTCCTTTGTACTTGTCAATCATGTTTAGATTAGAGATGTTCGTATAACCGAATTCCCATCACAAGGCACAGACAATCCTAATTACAAATTATTGATCGCCAAAAGTAGAATCAACATTCAACAGCGTTTACTCGTAATATGCTGTTATTCCAAACTGTTATCACTTATCTTGCTCGCATAAATTTCTATTAAGTACCTGAGCACGTAAAACATATTAATTTTGATAATCGCATTTAATTCATATATACGTACAAGCAGTTTATAATTAAAAACACTTGCCGGATCTGTGAACTCTTCAGAACAAAAGAAATGAAAGATGATCGCACGTTTAAAGTTCATATTGAAAAGAATAATATTCTCACGGGCGAAAGAACGGTATTTTATTTCAATGTGTCAACATTGAAAGTGGCGACGACGACGGTGCCACTGTTTCGTGTTACAGTATATTTTGCGCCTTGTTATCGTTTTCACCTCGAGCGGATACCTCACAACATATTAATGGCTGAATTGATAATTAAAAGTCTGAGTGGATATAGTTAATATACTTGTACAATTCGTCATAGAAACATTCACACATCTTTACAGATTACCGGCTGTTACCGGTTTGATCGCGCGAATGAAATGTTCGAATTTCAAACATTGTTTTTTTTTTTTTTAATTTTTATTAAGCTTATCATAATGGATGTAAAAAAAAATAGAATGTTAATTCTTTCATACACCTTATTTCAACTTTAATAAATTTATTTCTGAAGTCTCATATAAAATGGTTTCTTTTATGCAACTAAGGCAGAAATCTATATAGCGTACTTTGACTTTTCTCAGCCAAATTAGCGTTAAAACGAGACAGCCTTATGTCGGAATCATTACTTTGTCTCGTTTTAACTGTCTTAAGTCAGAAGTAAGCGCGCTTTATGCCTGAAAACCGACTAACTTTAGACAACGCTTCTCAGGTAGAGGTCATAAACACATGTCTTCGCCGGCGAAGACGAGGTCTCCGATAGTTGACGTCATCCGGACGTGGGTCTCATCCACGGTCACGGGAACGCTCGGACTGATACTCTAGTCCAATAAACCCAACAAGTCCCAACGTCACCCTAAGTCGAAGTCTGAGTCTCGCAGGAGGCTTAGGGGGACGTTCCCCCAAGTGCTCTTCTCTCAGG
Organism: Lasiommata megera; assembly: GCA_928268935.1. Taxonomy (NCBI): domain Eukaryota; kingdom Metazoa; phylum Arthropoda; class Insecta; order Lepidoptera; family Nymphalidae; genus Lasiommata; species Lasiommata megera. The sequence goes on from OV743323.1 coordinate 10,935,933, forward strand.
CTGAGCTTCATGCTCGCCAAAAACCCCGGTGACGCAATAATTAATATGGTTATTTGTAACTGTCCATTCAATAAATAAAAATGCTTTATGCCTATCAAGTCAGACAATCACTCAATCTTAACATTCAGGATTTTTTTCTTTTATATGTTCATCATAGACACATTCTAGAGGGAATTTTCCGGCGGTTGGGTTAAGAAATTATGATTATTTTCAGGGCGCCATGCCTTTTTAACCTATCCCGTGGGAAATTCTAAAAAAATACTATTAAAATTACTGATCATGATGAATGAAACATTTAGTAAATATTCCAATAATTAACTTTCGACAATTAAAAACAGGACATCATCATCATCATCATCATCATGATCAACCCATTGCCGGCTCACTACAGAGCGCGGGTCTCCTCTCAATATGAGAAGGGTTTAGCCATAGTCCACCACGCTGGCCATGTGCGGATTGGCAGACTTCACACGCCTTTGAGAATATTATAAACTCTCAGGCGTGCAGGTTTCCTCACGATGTTTTCCTTCACCGTTGAAGCAAGTGATATTTTACATCATCATTACATCACAGCTACAGGGACATCATCATTGATTTGTATTTAAAAATAGATTTATGACTGAATATATGTGAAGTCTATAATTTCTTGTTCGCTACGTACGTATATTTAGAGATTATTGCAAAAATAACAAAAGGTATAACTATAATAATAACAAAAGGTATAATTTAGCATCGAGAATAATTAATACTGGAGTCTTCTCTCGAACAAGCGTGCATACGAAATGCGGCAGCAGCACAAAATTTGACGGTAAGAGTAAATTGTGTAGCTATTAGCGAGGCAGAAATAAAATTAAAACTCGTACTTTACATTTCAAGGCTGCTTGTATCTCTCAAGGCTACAAAAGCTTACATAAACATATATGTAGTTTCTGCGAATCGAAACAACGGCGAGGCACGAAGTGATTTGCATTCGACTAATATTCATCACGATACTTTGTTGTTGTAAACAATGAATTTAAAGTGTCCGTGTTTATCAACTCGGCCCTTAGACACTTGTTTGTTTTACCTTTGGATTTGTTTATACACAGACAAATAAACATAGAAGTTTGTTTAACCCTTAGTCAACTTGTCTCGACAACACAGCAGGTAGCTGTATCTAAATTTAAATGATTATTTAATTACTAGCTGTTGCCCGCGACTTAGTCTGCGTAGAATTGCTGATTTCTTGTGAAATTGAGGTTTCCCGTGCGGCCCTGCTTCAGAAAATAAGCTACAGGCAAATGTCAAAATGCCGATTTTCGTGTCTCTAAATTAAAAAACATAGGACTTTCATACAAACTTCAAACCCCTATTTTACCCCCTTCGGGGTAGATTTGGATGAAAAAAAATTCAAACCTTATACTTACGCCCTAAAAGAAACCTATTTTAATGATTTCAAGCTTGTAGACTCTATAATAAAAAAATAAGCAAAAACTATCATCCACTATTTTACTACCCTTAACAGGTAATATTTAAAAAAAAAAATTGATGTACATGTTTTTTATTTATTATTATTAATCTTAATGCAAATTTTTGTCTCTAGCTCTAAAAACAAAGAAATTTCATGCAAACTTCGAACCCCTATTTTACCCCCTTAGGGGTGGAATTTCCAAATATCCTTTCTTAGCTGACATTTCTTAAATCTCAACCACCTACTTGCTAAATTATAGCTTTATACGTACAATAGTTTTTGAGAACTCGTGTTTAATCAGTAAGTATGTAAGTAAGTATGTAAGTGACCTTTCGCTTTTATATATATACTAGCTGGCGCCCGCGACTTCGCCCGCGTGGAATAAGTTTTTAAAATTCAGTCAGAATAAGTTGTAAAAATTCGAACGGGAACTCTCCTATGTCACTCTCCAGGTCCTCAACTATAATTTCAAAAATCACGTCGATCCATTGCTCTGTTGCGACGTGATTGAAGGACAAACCAACATACAAACTCACATTCGCATTTTACAAATTATTAGCGGATGTCTACGCCTAAGCAGGGCCTAACTTCCAAATTCCTTCTCATTCTTTATGTTTTCACTTTTGCAAAAGAGCTTATACCTACATGTCATTATTACTGAAAAGTAATGCTATAATTGCCGATTTTCATTTCTCTAATTCCAAAAACTCAGAACTTACATGTAACCTTCCAACCCCTCACCCCTCTCACCCCTTTTGGGATGGATTTTTGTAATATTGCGTATATACAGGTTTTTATTATTTAAATCAAATAACCTAAATGCCAATTTTTTTGTCCATAACCTCGAAAACTTAGAATCCTGATGAAATCTTCCAACCCCCATTTTACCCCCTTTCGGGTGGATTTTCACAAAATTGATCGAACAGATCTTTATTATTTATAATTAACAACTTAGTTGCCAATTTTCATGTCTCTAACTTCAAAAATATAGGACTTTCATACAAACTTCCACCCCCATTTCAACCCTTTTGGGATGGATTTTTGTAATATTGCGTATATACAGGTTTTTATTATTTAAATCAAATAACCTAAATGCCAATTTTCATGTCCATAACCTCGAAAACTTAGAATCCTGATGAAATCTTCCAACCCCCATTTTACCCCCTTTCGGGTGGATTTTCACAAAATTGATCTTTATTATTTATAATTAACAACTTAGTTGCCAATTTTCATGTCTCTAACTTCAAAAATATTGGACTTTCATACAAACTTCCAACCCCCATTTCAACCCTTTAGGGGTGGATTTTTGTAATATATCATATACAGGTTTTTATTATTTAAAACAAATAAACTAAATGGCAATTTGCATGTCCCAAACTTAGAATCCTGATGAAAACTTCCAACCCCCATTTTACCCCCTTTGGGGTGGTTTTTCACAACATTGATCATACAGATCTTTATCATTTATAATTAACAACTTAGTTGCCAACTTTCATGTCTCTAACTTCAAAAATATAGGACTTTCATACAAACTTCCAACCCCCATTTTTACCCCTTAGGGGTGGATTTTTGTAATATTGCGGATACACGTTTTTTTATTTAAAACCAATTACCTAAATGCCAATTTTCATGTCCCCTAACTTCGAAAACTTAGAATCCTCATGAAAACTTTCTACCCCCATTTCACCCCCCTTGGAATAGATTTTCGCATTATTGATCATACAGATCTTTATTATTTATAATAAACAACTTAGTTGTCAACTTTAATGTCTCTAACTTCAAAAATATAGGACTTTCATACAAACTTCCAACCCCCAGTTTTACCCCTTAGGGGTGGATTTTTGTAATATTGCGTATACAGGTTTTTATAATTTAAAACAAATAACCTAAATGTCAATTTTCATGTCCCTAACTTCGAAAACATAGAATCCTCATGAAAACGCCCCACCCCCATTTCACCCCCCCTGGGGTAGATTTTCGTAACATTGATTATACAGATCTTTATCATTTATAATAAAAAACTTAGTTGCCAATTTTCATGTCTCCAAGTTCAAAGATAAAGGACTTTCATACAAACTTCCAACCCCCATTTCAACCCTTTAGGGGTGGATTTTCTCAAAACCGGTTCTTAGCTGACCTCTACTTCATAAAAGAAATCTACCTTCCAAATTTCAAGTTCGTTCGTTCTATAGTTCCTGAGATATCGTGATCATCAGTCAGTCAGTCAGTCAGTCAGTGGTATTTCGCTTTTATATATATAGATATAGATTTATTATTCAGTCGATATGGTATAGACCGTTATGCAACATATGTGATTACTTATGCCTATTTATAACGCGGTCTAAAATTATTAGGAGGGTAATCATTCAATGTCTGTAATAAACACTATTTTGAAGATTGTCCTGACGTATTGGTGAGCGCTGTGGTCTTATTAATAGGAGGTTTCCGGTTCGATCCACGGCAGGAGGAATTAGGAAATTTATAATTGTATTGTATTTTCTCTGGTCTGGTCTGTTGGAAGGCTAGTTATCACCCTACAGACATAGACGTCGCGTAGAAACCAATAAATTTAAGAGTTTACCGTACCCCTAACATGTTAGGCCGTTACCATGTTAGACCGTATCATCCCTTACTCGTAAACATACTCCTAATTGGTTACTACGCGACATCGTGGTGAAACGCTAACTCGATTGGCGACACGTCTTTTGTCGGCAGGGTGGTAACTTGCCACGGCCGAAGCCTTCCACCAGACCAGACTCGAGATAAGAATCGAAACTAGGACCTCCACCCAGGACCGGTTTGCCCGGGAATAAACGCATCATGACAAGTAAAACGATCTGTTACAAAAAGATAGATAACTTGCATAATGGGTAAATTTCAGAACGAACGACAAACGGTTTCCGCTAAAACTTAAAATGGACAATCATTCAAATGCATTCATTGCGGTTCAGAAGGTATAACTTATATTAGGTAACCACTTACATTCACGTCTCTAATCAATGGGCGGACTAGACTGGTTGCGTCATAACTTTCGCAGTTCTATCGTAGTAGTTTGCGAAATATACCCACTTATGCAAGAGCACGATACGTTCATTGGTCAACGGTTACTTCGTATTTTATCTATTAAGTTATTATTATTAAGGATAGCATTATAGAAGGATTATGTTGTTATTATTAGAAAGGTTTGTTTATGGTAGGTTTTTTTTTATACACCGCAAGTTAGCCCATGACGGCATTTCACCTGATGGTAAGTGATGATGCGGTCTAAGATGGAACGGGCTTACCTTGTTAGGGGAATGGTAAACATACTCATAATTGGTTTCTAAGCTAAATCGCTTGGCGACACGTCTTTGTCGGTAGGGTGGTAACTATCCACGGCCGAAGCCTCCGACCAGATAAGACTTGAGCCGGGAATCTACTCAGGACCTCCAACTTTTAAATACAACAGCGCACGCGCACAATAATATTTTAAATATACCTTTTGTTTAGTATTAAAATAGGCGGCGAGAAAGTGTATTTCTACTACATGTACAACGTCATCGTCATTCGTATTTTGTGACCGAAAACCTTGGCCGGAATGAAACCCAGGACCTCGTGATTCGAAGTCACTAATACATCCGTACTACACTGACAACCTCACATGTAATATAATAATTTACATAGTATGAATATATTATACATTTTAAACTGAATTGTTCAAGCTTTTGTTAGAATATGGAGTAACAATAAGACAACCTACACATATACTGGCATATTAGTGGCTTATGTCTAGCATTTCTTAGCTTGTCTCATAGAGAAAATTGGAAAAAAATAGTTACTGAATAAACATTAATCCTTCTTGCGCAAAAGCCTTATGTTTATTACAGCTTGGAACAATTAAATCAAATTCAAATGATAAAAGATTTCCCAGCCGTAGAAACACTCTACAAAGGAAATAAAACTGTAGACTGCGGAAAAATCTTTTGCGGGCTCCTGTACAAGCGTATCTTTTATAGTAAACTAGCTTTTGTAGAAATAAATATAATTATGTTTCGTAAAACAACAAGTATCCTATGTAATTCCTAATACTTCAAAGAATATGTGTAAAAAGTTTCATGATGATCCGTTAAATAGTTTTCGCGTGAAAGCGTAACAAACAAACTTACATTCACATCTGTGATATTTGTATGATAAACATTTTTAAGCTGTGATAGCCTAGTGGTTAGGACGTCCGCATCGTAGTGGTCGGGGATTCGAACCCGGGCACGTACCTCTAACTTTTCGGAGTTATGTGCGTTTTTAAGCAATTAAAATATCACTTGCTCAACGGTGAAGGAAACATCGTGAGGAAACCTGTACGCCTGGAGTACTCTCACTCCATAATGTTCTGAAAGGCGTGTGAAGTCTGCAAATCCGCACATGGTCACCGTGGTGGATTATGATACAAACAATTCTCATAGTGAGAGGAGACCCGTGCTCTGTAGTGAGCCGGTAATGGGTTGATCATGAAACATTTTTACTCGTATGTGATATGTTATCCTGCCCAATACCATTCCGAAAATATCAAGTAAACTACAATTCATTTATAGAATAGAATCTGTTTAAGAAGTTATGTCTGTCTGTTACTTTTTTTAACAGATTTCATTAAAATTTTACAAGATGAATCGGCGTCAGCTAATAAGTTTATTAACAAGGTTCTTATTTCTCCAAAATGTGCTTACGATTATTATAGTCAATCCACAGAAGAGCCCTGCTATTTTGCATTAGTGCAAAGTAGGTAGTTTATAGCTACAGTATACCTTTCTCCTATGTAACTGGAAGCCTTTGCCGACATTAAAAAAAAACAAAAAACGAAATTTCAATTTTAAATTTCAGAATTTTATAATAACACTATTTTTGTGAAGTACATAATATCTTATCAATATAAGTTTGTTATCTACCTACGTACGTAACAACTGTTATCATTTTATACGATACAAATGATATGTATGGTAACAGAACAACGTGGCATTTGCGTTCATTCATTGCAGTACAGTGTTTGTTTTATAATAGGTACCTACATTTTATCGAGGTATTATCGTTATCACTGCGGATATCCATCTATGTCTGAATTGAATTAACGTTTTGGAGTTCCCAATCTCATAATGTTAAACGGGACCCTTATTACACGTGGTCTCTCGGACGGAAGGATGGAGGATCCGTCCCTGCGTACGTCGTATAAAGCATTAATCATTTACAAATTTACAGCTATTCTATCAGAAACGAAAGGGTCATCGCTGGACCGACTACTTATAGTGCCACATCTCGTTCACGTCAATCGCACGTATATGTCCATTTTCATTATTTGACGACCTCCGTGAACTGCGTCACTCGCGTGTGCTGTCGTATTATAAAGTTGGAGGTCCTGGGTTCGATTCCCGGCTCGAGTCTGGTCTAGTGGGAGGCTTCAGCTGTGGCTAGTTACCACCCTACCGACAAATACGTGTGGACAAGCGAGTTAGCCACCACGATGTCGCCAAGAAACCAATTAGGAGTGTGGGTTACCATACTACTAACAGGTTAGCCCGCTACCATCCTAGACTGCATCTTCGTTTACCACCAGGTGAGATAGCCGTCAAGGGCTAACTTATAGTGTATAAAAAAATCTTTCTTGATAGTTAATACACGTATGCAAATTATTATTTATTTATTATTTATCTATTTACCAATTTATTTTTGCCAGTTCTGATGTAGGACTGTTATGGGATTACTTTAACGCATTTATATAACAATTTTGAGGCGTCGTAATAAAAATATCCTATGGTGATTTCACGACTAAAAACTTAGTGCTTAACCAACAATTACTTGTCCGACCTGCCATTAAACCCAGGCCATTCTGATCAGATAAACATCATCATGGTCATGATCAACCCATTCTCGGCTCACCACGGAGCACGGGTCTCTTCTCAATATGAGAAGGGTTTGGCCATAGTCCACCACGATACACACGCCTTTGAGAACATTATGGAGAACTTTCTGGCTTGCTGGTTTCCTCACGATGTTTTCCTTCGCCGTTCAAGCAAGTGATATTTTAATTGTTTAAAAACGCACATAACTACGAAAAGTTAGAGGTGCCCGGATTCGAACCGCCGACCTCCGCCGATTAGGATGCTGACACCCTAACCACTAGGCTATCACAGCTTCGACAGACAAACATGCCAATATTATATTAAAGAGGCAGCTTGGCGTTGATAGACAGACCATTCTTTATTGTCGCTGTTTGTCATCTGAGAGTCGCAGGGAACAAGGGATTGATTGCAAGCCTAATTGATGATAACAGTTGAATCTACCAACCCGCATTAAAACAGCGTAGTGCGCTAAATCTCTTTTAAGAGAGATGCCTTAGTATTGGGACATTAATAGCTGGAGGGGGAGCGGTCCAACTGAAACCACGTCGGGACCTGTGTCGCGCTCTACAGCCCGCATTACGTACAAAAGCGACTGTGACCTTCACTCGGTTTACTGCCGTTTGCCAGACGGTAATTGTTTGTTTGTGTTGTGATATAATGAAGTGAAATTTTACGCGGCTATGTCTGTGTTGGTGACATTCATACTATATAGCTGCTGTTAGTAAAACATACAGAGCAAAAATATTATTAACTTGTACGCATACACGGTTGCACCGTTTCTGAGGTACTCATGTTCGGCGGTTTATCTATTGGTTCGATACCTTACAAAATAACATTTATGAATCATGTATTACAAGTTAACATCAACTTCAATTTAAGTAAGAAGAATAGTAACAATAAGATTTAGAACGCCATTGTTTTGTTTCCATCTTTTCTTCCAAGAATTCACAGTGCTAAAGCACCAAAGTTCTTAAAGACCAAAATTAGAATTTTTTATACAATGATTTTATGTCTATGCTTGCCTAATGGTGCCGAAATTGGTTTGCTAACTATGAACCTTATGAGAATGCTCAAGTAGTGGACCAAGCAGGTTTAATTGTCGTATCTCTACGTCATTAAATTCTTAATGGTGAGCTCCGTACCAGAATCTGACATACCAAATTAGCTCGAGTTATATACCTCAAATGGCAATACATAGGTAGAAGACTTTACTACATAGAATCTACTTTATTACACGGATTTTATAATGTTGAGATTCGTTTTCCATGAATGTGTTATATTGGCACAGCTCTAATTAAGGTTGCAAGGGTGTCTATCAAAAGTTTCAGCTAAAACAACTAGCTTAGTAAAAAAACGGTTCCTTTTTTGAGTAAGAAGCGTCAAAAATGCACATTGCCAAATTACGTAAAGTAAAAAAGTACTTTAGTAAATAAGATAACGTTTTACCTATATTACTATATTTATGTTCGCTTAGATAAGATAATTTTATGTAGCCTTGCATTCGAAATGTTTTGTTACATAAATACGAATTATCTAAAAGAAAAGGATTATGACTGGATTTCCCATATGTTACAGTTCATAAGGGTTTTCAGTTCTATGGCTACTGAAAACAGAAGGTTTCAGGTCTGATGCTGAGATTTTTTTCTATAACTAGGTTGTGTCTGTTACACTCTTAATAATTGTAGTTTTATTTATGTCATAATATTTTGTAAAATAATCTATTAAGGGGACTGTCATATCCGACAAAATCCAAAAAAAAATTGGTGTAAAAAAGATATATATATATATATTTTTTAATATAAGAAGACATAGTTAATTCTTCTTAATCGAATGGCTCCGCTTAGTCAGATAGTGTAATATATGTACAAATAAAATCATTTTTTTTTTAAATAATTAAACAAAAGGGCACACGACCCCTTGTTTATAGGTGACTAGATCGACTCTATATTTAATATAGATACATATATACACACATAATATACCAGACATACAAATATAAGCAAGTGAAATTTCATTTAATTATTTTATATATTTCTTTTAATTATTTCATTCAATTGCTTTAATTAAAATACAAACACACATATAAGTACCAAAAGTTAAAGGTGTTGATAATCTAACTCGGTGCCCCGGTCACCACCGCTTTTGCTAGGCTATCACCGTTCTGCTCTATGTATTTAAATGTAGATGATATAGGTATTTCATAACCTGTATATAAATAAAGGCACAAGTAACGTTATATTAACGTAAAATGTGTAATATAGTTACGCATTTTAGCAAAATTAAATTCACCACGACGCTAAATCGATATCCACTAACCACCGAAAATATTACGTGAAACTTTCTATAACACTTTTACAGTAAGCGCTTTAAGGCCTGCCTGTATTAAGTAAAGTCTAGGCTTCTAGCTAAAATCAATAATGCTTGAGCTATATAAAACGCTTGTATTCGCACTTTTTTCATTTTTCGATGTAGCTAATTTAGCAAAATATAATAATGAAGCGGTGATAGCCTAGTGGTTAGGGCGTCAGCCTCCTAAACAGAGGTCGGCGGTTCGAATCCGGGCACGCACCTGTAACTTTTCGGAGTTATGTGCGTTTTAAGAAAATTAAAATATCACTTGCTTCAACGATGAAGGGAAACATCGTGAGGAAACCTGCACGCCTGAGAGTTCTCCATAATGTTATCAAAGGCGTGTCAAGTCTGCCAATCCGCAAATAGCCAGCGTGGTGGACTATGGCCAAACCCTTCTCATATTGAGAAGAGACCCGTGCTCTGTAGTGAGCCGGTAATACGTTGATCATGATGAATTTAGCAAAACGCCTTTTTTTTTGTTATTCCACTAGGAAAGGAACAGTCACCTGGTGATAAGTGATGGTACAACCCATTCCAAGTTTGTTTCTACACGAATTTGTGCCCATGAAACGCTCCCCAGTCACACAGGGTTATCTCCCCCCCCCCCCCCTCCTCTATAATAAATAGGAAAGGTGTGAGTTATTGTTGCTCACAATGCGTCTTAAGATTTATTATTGCCTTACGAGTATACTGTCTCAAGGCCTGTTTCCCAATCAATAATATACTTTAATATATTTGCAATACAAAAACTGTCGAATAGCAAATTCATCCGAATATTGGAAAACTTCTAATACTACTCAGTTTGATTTAGCGGCTACCGATTTTGACTATGGATCAAGAGGTCCTTGGGGTAGGAAATTGACGGTGTCCACCTCCGGGCCACGGGCTAAAAAAATTTTTATAACAACTAACGCGTGTTAATATCGAAATTTATAGATCCTAAAAATTGGATTTTTGAAAAGAGTACCTGAATTTCTTGCCGTTTTCTTCCCAGTAGAATCTGGCTTCAAAATCGGTGGTAGACATTGCAAACACACTTGACTTTGAAAAAATGCTTATAAAGTAAGTTATAGCTCTTGAAATACATTAATTTTAAATTGTAAAACCCTTGTCAACAAGAGGGGAGGTTCTGTGCCCAACTCTGGAGCGTTGATAGGCGAATGTTGTTAATCAATAATGCATACCTTAATAAAATTTAGGAAGTTCCAGTGTTACGTTTCTGCCGCTGATGTTGAACATTAATGAACATTAATTTTTCAAAACATGAACATCTTATAACGGTAAGACTTGATTGTTAATTTTATAAGTTCCTAAGATTTGCTTCATCAGTATCAGTGAAGGAATTTCAACAATGAGCAAAAAAAAACTTATCTAGTTAATGAAAATACATTAAAATTATACTGAAAATGACAAAGATGCTTGAATTCAAAACTCTCCGCTATCATATAAACTTTCAAACTAGGTATATGATGTATATTATTTTATAAAAACTTATCAAGTTAATGAAAATATTACATTAAAATTATACAGAAAATGACAAAGATGCTTGAATACAAAACTCTCCGCTATTATTTAAACTTTCAAACTAGGTATATGATGTATATTATTTTATAAAAACTTATCAAGTTAATGAAAATACATTAAAATTATACAGAAAATGACAAAGATGCTTGAATACAAAACTCTCCGCTATCAAATAAACTTTCAAACTAGGTATATGATGTATATTATTTTATAAAATAATAACTGCCAAATTTCTTGCTGAGTTTAGGTTTTCTTAGTCTAGGCTTTTAGTTCGGCTATACCCCCACGATGAGGGTGGGGGAGGGGGGAGAGGGAGTCCCACATAACCTCCGTCCTGCCCAACGGTTGGAGGTTGTCATAAAGCTGTTCCACCACAACAAAAAAAAAAGTTTTTATATTGCAGGTATAGTGATTACAGACAAATAACTTGCCATTTGATTAAACTCACAATAGAGATTCATTAACATATTCTTCATAGTTATTAGTTTGAAGGAGTTATAATTATTTTTTAATGTTGTTTGTTACCTGGCTAAGTTTGTTGTGGGCTTCTTATATCGGGGCGCGTTTTTTAACCCTTATAGCTTTAGTTTTAAGTTTACGAATGTAGTTATCACCATCAAATCACTACTATGTAAACTATAGACGTGTTAAAAGTGCCTCTTAAAGGACTATTTTAATAAAGATTATTTGAATTTGAATGCACTGGTAGCTTTCGGCTGCATCTTGCTTACACAATAATTTTCAGCAAAGATTTCAGATCATCAGTAAATCAATGAGCAAAACCATTCTTTATCAGTTTAATAGGTTTGATTTTTTACTTTCTTAGTACTGTACAAAATAAAATAAATGGGGTAAATAATGGTGGTATATGAATCAAATGTGTTGGATTCAATTTCTTACATATATTCCAAAATTACCTGTGAATGTACTATAACTACTACATATTTCGGACGAGTTAGATGGTAGATCTGGTGGTAAAAAGATCTAAAAGTATTGTCCCCCATTTCACAATATCTCCCGCCGGAGAGAACAGAACTACTTTTTTTATATAAAAGTTAGCTCTGGACGGCTATCTCACCTGCTGGTTAGTGATGAGCTGTCTAGGATGGTAGCGGGCTAACCTGTTAGGAGTATGGTAATCCCACGCTCCTAATTGGTTTCAACGCGACATCGTGCCGGAACCGCTAAATCACTTGGCATCTCGTTTTTGTTGGTGGGGTAGCACCCCACTAGCCACGGTCAACCAGACCAGACTCGAGCTAAGAATCGAACCCAGGACTTATAACTTTATATTGCGACAGCGCATGCACTGCGCCACGGAGGTCGTCGTCACTTTAGACCTCATTCTTCTCATTCGACATCAGAGATAGCAACAGAATTGTGTTGAACAGAATAGAACCACTGTGTCGTTTCAATGCTAAATAAATCGTGCTTAACGACTACGCTCGGGCGAGCAAAACACACATTCTGCACGGAAGTTATAAAACTATTAAATGGATGCATAAAAATATTCTCAATCGTGCAAAATATATAACGCCGAAAATCCGTAAGTTCGTCAATCGCCATTGATCGGCTGTTCATCGTTCACGGTTAGTTAGCGCGCTGCGATAGGCGCGGCCTTGCGGCCACACGTGTATGTGACGTCACACACGCACCGCGTTCAAGTTCAATGTTGCCTATTAATTCCACCGGGCCTTATAATAGGTATTATATTTCAGGGTTTTGGCGAGATCTAATGATGTTTTTTTCGATAACGAGACAGCTTTGAAGCTTGGAATCTATCTGATGCAATAATTTTAATGGCGGTATTATATGTCAAGTCTAGTTTTTCTTATACCGTCCAACGTCATTGGAATATTTTGCAAAATATTTTATTTTTTTGTTAAATATTCTTTTATACTACCCCTTTTTCATCTCGTAAAAATGATCATAGAACGTTTTAAGATTACAGACAAATATTTTAAGTAACGCTTTTTTGTTTTATTTGTTTTTTTTTCGAACTACAAACGATAAGAAATAACACAAATGTATTTAAATAAATGTGAGTGAGTCTGGTCTGGTGGGAGGCTTTGGCCAAAGCTAGTTACCACCCTACCGACAAAGACCTGTCGCCAAGCAATTTAGCGTTCGGCACAATGTCGCGTAGAAACCAATTAGGAGTACGGGTTTACCTTACTCCTAACAAGTTAGCCCGCTACTATCTTAGACTGCATCATCACTTACCGTCAGGTGAGATTGCCGTCAAGGGTTAACTTGTAGTATATTAAAAAAAAAATGAAAATAATGTCAACGACACGTAAAGAAAGTCTCTTTTTGTTAAAACTAATTAACTAATAATTTCTACAAATAATTCTAAGATTGTATGGATTATGAGACAAGTAAAATAAAATGGAGCATAGTTTACGCAAATTCCACGAAAAATTTTATGTTATGTATACACAGACGTGCGTTTTTCCGTCCATTGACAAATGTTTCCTTGAAGTGCGCGTGCACAAACTTCAACACGCGTCATAACTCCATAATCCTTTCATTGTCTCGTCTAATTCACGACTTCAAGCTTCGGCCTTGAAATGTGTCTGAAATATAATGATTAAGTAGGTATGTATATTATATGTTTTGAAGTGGTAAACATTGAAAAATATAGTGTTACTATAAAGAATGTTCATATGGACACACACACACTAAAGGACATTTTTTTAATATTAAACAATTTTTTAAACAATTTTAATATTAAAAATTTTGCAACTTTTAAACTCTAAGGAGAATAAAGCTAATCGTGAAGTATTTCTTTACTTTATTGCACAAGAAAAAAATGTTTAAAATGCGAACCTAATGCTGAGAATTCGACAAAACGTTGAATAGTTAAAATTAGGGAAATGTATAACTGCATATAAATAAATTATGCAACTCTAATTTTTGCATTAATATATTATTTATTTATTATTAATATAAAAGGAATATAATTAATTATACAATAACGGCACCGAAAAAACCAAAGAGGTTTGTCCTCGGTGCTAATCTGTAACTTAACAACTTAAGCTTATTTATATATAATATATATACTCGTAATACCAAATGAATGAATGATGCACCACAAATATATTAAATGTATAATATCATAATATTACGACTTGATTTTCTAATACAAGTTCGAAACATACAAAGTGTTAAAAAACGTCAGCCAACTCGTAACTGGTTTTGTTCGAGCTTTCGAGTAAAATTTTCTCTTGCCGTTTTTGATCCGTCCGTGTTGTATCTAAATATTGTCGATCGACATCCGTAACCCTAATTTAAACCTGTTTCGCCGGCCAATGTGTGAGCAGCAACAAAAACAATATTCAAAGTTGAAATTGATATTTTATCATTAATTTCCACTTTGCAAGGTCGTTTTTTACGAGCCCGCTATCTTAATATAGGCAATTGAAATAGTTTGCACGTTAATGTTTTTTATATGTGTGCGAAGAAGTTTGCTTTTGGCGATTCTTTGATTTGAATAGAGATATTTTGCTGAATGTTTGACTTTCGCTATGATCAGTTACTTGCGAGCTATTTCATGCATCACCATCGCCAGCCTAATAACGAACCAATCACAAGCTGTCCGACCCCGGGCACGCACCTCTAACTTTTCGGATTTATGTGCGTTTTTAAACAATTAAAATATCACTTGCTTCAACGGTGAAGGAAAACATCGTGAGGAAACCCGCACGCCTGAGAGTTCTCCATAATATTCTCGAAGGCGTGTGAAGTCTGCCAATCCGCACATGGCCAGCGTGGTGGACTATGGCCGAACCCTTCTCATATTGAGAGGAGACCCGTGCTCTGTAGTGAGCCGAGAATGGGTTGATCATGATGACTGGACATCTTCTCTCATAGTAGACCTTGAGGTTTTAGAATTTTGACTCACTATATATAATAACTGGTACCTGCTTTAATAGAATTTAATAATAGATAATTTTAACTTTATAGTCAGGAATAAACAGATGTCCCTACAAAAGAGAATACTTACTTGCACATAATTTAGTATGTTTTATTTTTATTTTTAAGAATTATGAATGAACTATTTTCGGACTGATTATTAGCTGTGCTAACCCTATTGGTTATGACATCGTAACCGGGTTGTTTGGCGAGCTTCGGAAAGAAGCTCTGCCAGAAGAAATTTTGAGCCCTAGGGCTCGATGATAGTGCAGTAACGGCTTATAAAAGTGAGAGGGAGAACCACATGGGATAAGGGCATATAAACAGAATAATTATCTTGGTATAGACGCAGCTGACTTCACAACTTATTTAAAAGGCTCTTTATCGTATCGCCAATTTGTATAGCTTATATTGCTTTATTTAACCCACTAAGCCAATATTAATTCTATGTTGTATAAACTATTTAACGCGGAGATTACGCCTTTATGTACGCTGTCAGTGGCTTTTAAAGAGATTTAATTACAACGGGGTAGCCGGATAGAGAAGGGCTTGCTTATTTTTGCGCAAAGAACCGACCTGGCGGTTAAACAAGGAAATGCATGAAGCATTCTTGGCACATTTCCATGCGCGAATGCCTTTCAAAGTAATTAGTTTTTAAATTGTTATCCGTTTTATTGTAAAATTTTCGATCAATAAAATACAACAGATACCTTATCCGATTAGAATAGTATGATTTTCATTGCGATTAAATGTTCAACTGTTGTGTATATTTCTCATCGTCAATATTTCAGCAGTAATTTTTTTTTCAGTAATTAAAATATCACTTGCTTCAACGGTGAAGGAAAACATCGCGAGGAGACCTGCACTCCTGAGAGTTCCCCATAATGTTCTCAAACGCGTGTGAATTCTGTTAATCCGCACATGGCCAGCGTGGTGGACTATGGCCAAACACTTCTCATATTGAGAGGAGACACGTGCTCTGTAGTGAGCCGGCAATAGGTTGATCATGATGATGATGATCGTCATTATTGTGTCATGTGTTTATTAATATATCATGTAGCCATTTCATTTGGAATATAATCATTCATCGATATTTTAAAAGTTGCGGATAGCTATGGGTTTGAAACGTAGGATAAAATGTTGCAATTCTTTTGATCTTATTATTAAGTAAACTGTTATGACACTAACATTAAATGAAATAAAAAGCCGATTACATACAAGAAAAGAGAACTAAGTACATTAAAACGGAAAAGTTGTATTTAAGGTAAAGAATTTACGATAACATTCTATTCTGCCGTGTACCCAATATATCCAATATATCCAATCATATTAATAACAATGAAAATATCATATCAAATGTAGCCACACATTTACGTTAACACAAAAAGTATACTAACATACGAGTTTATACTATGGTATAGTACAGAGTTATAATGTATTCCTGATATGCGGAGTATAGCACCCTGGTTGTGGTGCTATGGAGTCTTAATGCCAGTTATACTTAACGTTATGTTATACCGTGCTTGATCGCCTTTCTTTTTTTTCTCTCTCTCAGGATTTATCACATCAGGGTGGGCTGAATCATTCAAAGTTTCTGCTTCACAGAAATGCAGTCAGATTTTTACCACTTTTTTTGTTTAATAAATAATCTAAAATAAATTTGATGATATCATTTCTAACTAAAACATAATATACGTTTGTCTAGGTATATTTCAAATTACTTATCATCATAAACCTATCATTGATAATTCATAATTCACACTAGTGACGTGAAAGAGTTGTACAATTATTACTATTATTATGTTATCTTTTTTTCATAATGATTTCGTTCAAAGATGTAACTATATCAGCGATTAATGATATGAGTTCACACATTCTCGTAGGTAGTTGTAATTAAACATTTTTGTTTAATTACAACTTCATTTACCTAATTATTATATATTACTAGCTGACCCGGCAAACGTTGTTTTGTTATTTTTAATTATTTCTAGGGACTTTCTAGTGTAGAAAAAAAATACCTACCTTATTCAAAAATTTTAGCTTTGCCATAAGCTCAGAGAAATTTGAATCGAATAAGAGGTAAAAACATTTCACAATAAAGACGTTATTTGTTCAGTGCAGGTTTCCTTACGATGTTTTCCTTCACCGTTTAAGCAAGATATTTTAACGAAACTACCACGAAACCATGATATAGAACCACTAAATTTACTGCGATAAAAAGTAGTGTTTATCCAGGTTGTTATCAATATACATTCAAAATCTCAGCCGAATCGGTTCAGTAGTTGCGGCTTGAAGGAGTAAAAAACTTACACACGTCCACATAATCACTCATATATATAAACATACATACAAATTTTCGTATTTATAGTATATGTGTGATGTTGCGATGTTATGTAAATATCACAATCGCTTCTTTCACGTTTAATTAAAAGCACGAAAATCTCTACATATACACACACCCGCTACACGTGTCGTTTCGAAGCAAGTAATCTATATTAATTTATTTTGACGCCGATAACTGTATTTGTTTTCGTTTTGAGTCTATTTGTTATGAATAATTATGTTATTTTAGAAACTGTTTCGATGTGACCCCTTACATCATTAGCACAATCTGTGTTTTCTTCTCTTATCTCGGTATGTTTATTTTGTTACTTTAAGTTAGATTGATACACACTACTTCAGATTCTTGTTTAAAACTACGACTTACGACCGACTTTGTTTCGCTGTACCAGCTTGCCAGTAGATTTTGTTTATTATTTATTTCAGACTTGGTCACCAACCACACGCTTTGAAGGTTCGAAACTGTCTTTTATCTGTGCATTGGAGAGCTCGTTTGCTGTTTTTTTACAACTCATTGTATTTTTACGCGACAGCGTTTAATAGTACTAAAGCCTCCCAATTCTGTTTAAGACCTGTAAGGCTGAATCCTGATGATATAATAACCATGTATGCGGAACCCATTATTATTTATATTTTGCATAAAACTATCTGTTTTGTTATATTTTTGCTCCACCAAATTTCACAACAAATCAAAGGTTAACTGACAACCGGTCTGATTGTGTTCTTTATAAATATCTACTGACAGTGGACCAATGCGCCCTTAGCAACATTATTTTTATAACTGTGAAGTCACAAGCTGTATGGAAAACAATATTGGACAGTAACAAGTTTTTTATTTCGATGTTTGTTTTAACTTTATTGCTTGTATCCTCTTTGACTTGCACGCGTTACATTACACGTTACTCGCCCACCATAGACAACATTTTTGCTAATCTGTGTAAAGCCATTAAGGCTTTACACAGATTAGCAAATGTCAAGTTTATATCGCAATATAAAAAGGAAAGATTATAAGAGTTTATGTATCGTCTATTCTATTCGTATGAGCTTCTTCTTTAAATTTTTGGAGGCCTAGTTTTTGTGGCTGTTGGCAAAACTACTATCTACGTGTTTTTAGATTTAGGTGGTTTACATTCTAAGAAATATTTTTCCCATTTTAACCGATGTGGGGTATATATATCTGTAATTTCAGAAGTTCGGAAGGTACGGATTTTAATCCTGCTGAAAATTATATTCAAACGACTTTGTTTAGTATCGAAGAAAATTAGTAAAGTACCTACTTTAAAAGATATTATTTTTGTTAAATCTTAAATTAAAAAAAATACAACGATATTGCTACCTTTATACGAGTATATATAATTATTTGGTATCTTCGATTAATAAACAGCATTCTATATAGTTAACATATCAAGTTATGTTTTGGTCCAACCATAAACATAAAAGTTTACGGTTGTATACGCTGCACTGAATGACAATGTTAGAAACTACAGTAGGTTTTTTGCATACAATCGGTGGTAAATCCTGCAGGTGGGTTAGTCACGGCGGCTCAGAAGTCGGATCGGCGTTTAATATTCCGCGTGCATGAGATTCGCCTACGCATGTACACACCTCGAATGGAATCACAATAGAGGAACGATAACTGTTCACACGAGGTCAGCATTGATGTGTTTGCAAATACTACGAAATAGAACACACGGAGTGTGTGCCTACAGAAGATTAGAGTTGAAATCTGTACAATTAAAAAATATCCACATTTTTGCGATATCGGCTGAGCGTCATCAGTTATATTCATATATATATATATATATATATATATATATATATATGAATCAATTGCTGTTCGTTAGTCTCGCTAAAACTCGAGAACGGCTGAACGAATTTATCTTATCTTGGTCTTGAAATGTTCGTGGACGTCTAGGAATGGTTTAAGAGGTAAAAAAAAAATCGAATAATTGCCGGGAAAACCCTAAAAATCGATATTTAGGCAATATTTTATCCCGTTATTTCCACGGAAACGGGAACTACGCGGGTGAAACCGCGGGTCGCAGCTAGTAATTTATAATTTTAGTATTTGGAAGACAAAATCTTTAAATACAAAAAGGTAGCTAGGCATCGATCTAGAAATGGATATACATTACCTTCATCTCCATATCATCTTTGGATGTGCAGATGCGTTATCGTCGCTATCTAAATAGAATAATTATGTATATAATTTTTCATATTTTGTAAGAAAATGTTGATGTATTGTTGGGATAATTAGCTTCTTGCGACCATTTTATCTGGTAAATTACTTAATGATCCGTTATATAATACAACCAAGACCGTGCTGACAGTTCTTCAAAAAATTATTCTACGTTCTGCATATTGTCCTTTTCTGGAGTAGTGCACACACTAATAACTTGTATTTCAACACTTTAAATGGTGTCATTATTTTTTATAAGCTGGTATCAAATATAAATATTTTTATTTATTCGCCGCACCATAGCTTAGCGTCTTTATATAGAGAGCCGTGCCAATAACAGTGGTCGTCCGCAGAATGTTACGTAGCGTGCTTGACAATAATCCATCTATCCTTATTTTGGAGGTTGTCTGCCACATTGCTATGACCTCAGCGTATAGCTGGCCTTATTATTAACTTCTGTAAAATAGTTTGTTGATAAACTTTTTTTAATTAACTAATTTCATAATATCATCATGATCAACCCATTACCGGCTCACTACAGAGCACGGGTCTCCTCTTAATATGAGAAGGGTTTGGCCATAGTCCACCACGCTGCCATGTGCGGATTGGCAGGCTATATACAAGATACTAAACTTTTTACTTTTTTAAGCTGTGATAGCCTAGTGGTTAGGGCGTCAGACTCTTATCCAGAGATCGGCGGTTCGAATCCGGGCACGCACCTCTAACTTTTCAGAGTTATGTGCGTTTTTAAATAGTAAAATATCACTTGCTTCAACGATGAAGGAAAACATCGTGAGGAAACCTACACGCCTGAAAGTTCTCCATAAGGTTCTCAAAGGCGTGTGAAGTCTGTCAATCCGCACAGGGCCAGCGTGGTGGACTATGGCCAAAACTCTTCTCATATTGGGAAGAGACCCGTGCTCTGTAGTGAGCTAGTAATGGGTTGATCATATATTTTTTAATATAAGTAAGTATAGGGAAAAAACTATAAAAAAAAATCTGGACTATGTTACTAAAGTAGATCCATGTGATCCATAATATACCATACCCACCAATAGGCAACCCAGGCTGTCTGAGCGGCCGCCATTGATTTGCCAAACCAAGTTGGCAGGCTGGTTTCATTCGTGTATAAGATAGCTCGACACGTGAAATCCACTTGCCAAAGCGTGTCTCGAATGCTTCCAACATTCCGAACGCACAGTGTATTTGGGTGTGAATAAAAGCATAATGAGCTGTCGCATCGTTGGCAGGCCACGGGGAAGCACTTGGCGTCGCCTGTCTATTGACGTGACCAATTGATCAATCTCACTATTTTAGTTTGGCTCGTGTATATATAGCTTGGCAAGAACAACTCCGTAAGGTACGCTACTATTAATTTATTTGTAGAACGTATTATAGCAGCCAATTCGGATTTGTTATGCAATTTGTTTTTTATTCATCATCATCATCATGATCAACCCATTGCCGGCTCACTACAGAGGTCTCCTCTCTCAATATGAGAAGGGTTTGGCCATAATCTCTCAGACCAGACCATCAGATCTTTGAGAACATTATAGACAACTCTGAGACATGTAGGTTTCCTTACGATGTTTTCCTTCACCGTTGAAGCAAGTGATATTTTAAGTTAGAGAAGTTAGATTTGAACCGACTTCTGATTAAGAGGCGAAGGAAGTTTCCACTGTGCTATCACAGCTATAGTTTTTTTATTCAATTCGTCTAATTTAAACATTTCTGTATATGTACTGAGATACAGGCTTACTACAGATTTTACAGTTCTGGTCTTGTGAGAGCCTTCGGCCGTGGCTAGTTACCACCCTACCGACAAAGACGTGTCGCCAAGCGATTTTAGCGTTCCGGCACGATGTCGCGTAGAAACCAATTAGGAGCGTGGGTTTACCATACTCCTAACAGGTTAGCCCGCTACCATCCTACGCAGCATCATCACTTACCACCAGGCGAGATAGCCGTCAAGGGCTAACTTGTAGTGGAAAAAAATGCTTAGGGACTTTATGTATACAGTAGCTCAGTTTACATTTGTACACACATATGCATGTATTCCTGAATACCTAAAAATTATACGCCTTTGAGACAAGAAAGTGTTTTTTTTTATTTCTTTGGTTCATCAACAACCAAAACATTTGATAAAATCGATTTGCAGCACGAGGTACAATACAAAAATGTTCAGCCACTTACAGGCAAACACCGCAAGCAAATATGTCGAAATTAGCTTACAATTAGATACAGGTAAAAAATACATCGTGTCAAAATTTAATACAATAAAAAGGTTTAAGGGTATTATGCATGTACTTTAGTGGAGTAAACAGAATACTTTTTAATAACCAGTAGAATATTAAAGCATGTTCAATAGGTTTTTGCGACTCACAAGTACCGAAAGCTAGTATTAAATACAAGCTTACCTATAACGCCTATTCACCTTGATGGTACCTAAGTATAACGCTATCATAGCAACAGAAAAGGCGGGCGTCGAAATACCTAGGATTATGACGCAGTGTTATGTAACAAATTAATTTCGTGAAAGGTCTCACGAAGATATTTCGAGCTCCAACTAATTTCGCTTAGGACACCCTTGTTAACCTGCGAACTTGCAAAGCGAATAAGATTTTCATGGTTCGACTGCCTCATTTTGACGCTCATTATATGGGTCAATGAGAATTTAATTTTCAGTTACGTTTTATGTGACACAGCGACCTTGTGAATATCTTTTATATTTAGCCCTTTTCTCTTGTGGTCTAATAAGGGCTAAATATAAAAGATAACTCTATACGTAGCCAGGGTTTGGTAGAGGGTATATCATAATGATATATTTCTTTATTTTTATTCGTCACTTTAGTTTAAAAAAAGGTAATAGAAAATTCAATATGGCGTCTTTGAGACTTCATTTAAATGAGGAAATTTGTGCAGTGTTTGGAAGTTGGAAGTTTGCAAAACGCTTCCTTAGTCAGATTTTTAGTTACCTACTCATAACCTCTTCAAAAATATTTCATGCAGGAGATTTTTTTTTAGTTACCTACTCCTAAAATATTCCATGTAAGAATTAACCTTTTTTTTATCCACTACAAGTTAGCCCTTGACAGCAATCTCAGCTGATGGTAAGTGATGATACAGTCTTAGATGGTAGCGGGCTAACCTGTTAGGGGTATGGTAAGCCCATACTCCTTATTGGTTTCTACACGACATCATGCCGGAACGCTAAATCACTTGGCGACACGCCTTTGTCGGTAGGGTGGTAACTAGCCACGGCCGCAGCCTCCCGCCAGACCGAAACCTACCTGAAATCGAAATGTGCACTAGTACCTAATTATCCAATAACAAAATGACTTAACCAATGCTTATATAATTCCATTTCCTATCCAGCTCTGCATTCCCCAAATAGCGAATGCATCAGTCTACGACCCAATTGTTGAACCAAAATACATACCTAACTGGCTTAATGGAAATGGTTATATTAAAAAGCATCCGACCCGGTTTCTGTGTGAAAGCATAGGCGGATAGACCGAATAGCTAATCTAGAAGTGCTCCGAAATAGTGCTTGGGCATACAGTCGTGTACACACTGGATTCATAGGTACCTGCGATTTTCTTGTAATATGGCCAGTGCTCTGAATATATATTTTCATATAACCTAACAACTAGAGTTGTTGTGA
The DNA here is from genome assembly GCA_928268935.1 of Lasiommata megera. Taxonomy (NCBI): domain Eukaryota; kingdom Metazoa; phylum Arthropoda; class Insecta; order Lepidoptera; family Nymphalidae; genus Lasiommata; species Lasiommata megera. The sequence continues at coordinate 10,959,224 of OV743323.1, forward strand.
CATTACGTTATACGTGTATTTTCAGTTAAATTAAAAATAAATCAATATATTATATTAAGCGGTGGTTAGGGCGTCAGCCTCCTAATCAGAGGTCAGCGGTTCGAATCCGGGCACGCACCTCTAACTTTTCGGAGTTATGTGCGTTTAAAAAAAATAACTAAACCTTAAATTTAACCTTAACTTTTCCTTAAATGAAATCACCTGCTTCAACGGTGAAGGAAAACATTGTGAGGAAACCTGCACGCCTGAGAGTTCTCCATAATGTTCTCAACGGCGCGGCGTGTGAAGTCTGCCAATCCGCTCATGGCCAGCGTGGTGATGGCAAAACCCTTCTCGTATTGAGAGAATACCCGTGCTCTGTAGTGAGCCGGTAATGGGTTGATCATGATGACACCCACCAACTTAAAACTAAAGCTAAGATCATTACTTTCTGGCATTCAATATTATCTTAAGTACATTCAGCAAATTAAAAAAAAAAATGTTCTGTACAATTTATTTTTTATTTGGTTTACCAACAGCCAAAACATTTTTTACAATATTCAGTACCTTGCACTGGGGTACAGCACAAAAATGCTTAGCCACTTACAGGCAAACACCGCATGCAATTAAAGGTAATGTAAATTAACTTATCCTAGATATAAAAGTAATTTTAATTAACTTATCCTAATTATAATAAGGTAACAATAATACAATAACAGAAAATGGCTAGCGAACTTGCACAGTGTGGACACGGCTAAGCGTGTACGTGGGCAAGTGTGGGCGGACTCACATCCATATTATATTAAACAAATTAGCGGTTGTATTTTCAGCGTTTACAGAATTACTAAAACTTCCTGTTGTGCTTTCAACGGGAAATGTTACACATCATGATCAACCCATTGCCGGCTCACTACGGAGCACGTGTCTCCTCTCAATATGAGAAGGGTTTGGCCATAGTCCACAACGCTGGCCATGTGCGGATTGGCAGACTTCACACGCCTTTGAGAACATTATGGAGAACTCTCAGGCGTGCAGGTTTCCTCACGATGTTTTCCTTCACCGTGGAAGCAAGTGATATTTAAGTTTTTTTAAAACGCACATAACTCCGAAAAGTTAGAGGGCCCGGATTCCTACGACACGACACTTGCAAATTGTTGACGTTTCTATATTAAAATTCATAATTTAATGTAGCCTTATTCATGTAAACCTATTACAGGCATCTATGAAGCGTCATATATAATATATTTTCCTTTGTTTTAATTCGCGAGATGATAACTACACGACACAAACTTAGCCGGAGGTTTTTCTTTATTATCACCATCTCACATAGTCAATGATAAATTATAATTAACTATGAAGTAAGAGCAATTCACACCAAAGCTTTTTATCGTTTATGTAATCCTTAATATATATCAATAGGATTTTTTTTTTATTGATAGACATCTCCAAGAGACAATCTCACAAACATTGTCAATAATAAAATTAGTAAACAATTAATACGGGGCTGAAATAATATTCGTAAATTTGTATAGGTGTTGTACTTAGAACTTTTATTTATAAAATCAGGTAAAAAAAGCTATTAATAAACAATAATTCTCTTAATCTTTTACTTTGTAATTTCTCATATTAACATTAATTCTTGTTTTGAAAGAGTTTGCGGGTAGGATGGTAAATGTAGCCAAAGTCTTTTTTTTGTTTACGGGGGGATATCTCTTACTGGGTTACCCGACTATTATTTTGGGGAAAAACTCGGGTTATGTGGGATTTTTAGCCACTAAAGCCCCCTCGGTGGCCATCATCAGCATAAAACAGTGGGAGGCTCCGGGATCTAGGGTGGTAAATGCAGCCAAAGCCTACCTCCAGACCAGATTAGATGAAATTTATAAATTACAGATTATGCTAACGTCAGAAAATTACTCCAAAATGTATATACCTCTGCGCATGGTAGCCAGGTCGTTACAAGTGTTTTTGCACTTTGGTACATGATAATATGATTATGCGCTAGCCAATCTAACAATTATTACTAGGGTTGCCTCCTATTTGTATAGTTTGTTATTAATAATAATGTAGGCACGTTATTTCGGACTATATATTATACTTCAATCAACAGAGTGTGATGGCCTAATGGTTAGGACGTCCGCCTTCTAATAAGAGGTCAAAGGTTCGATCCGATGCAAGTACCTGTCACTTTTTTAAGCAATTAAAATAGCACTTACTTCAACGGCAAAAGAAAACATCGTGAGGAAATATGCACGCCTGAGAGTTCTACTACTACTAATCTTCTCAAAGGCGTTGAAGTCTGCCAATCCATTGCCAGCGTGGTGAACTATGGCCGAACCCTTCTCATATTGAGAGGAGACCCGTGTTCTGTAGTGAGCCGGCAATGGATTGATCATGACCACGATGATTATTTATTAGTAAGGTTAAATACTTTTACTGATATAGAATATAGAGGTTGTCACATTTTTTTTTTAATAAGGTGACAACCCTTATACGTCGACATATTGACAATTTATACGAATCCGCAGCGTCACTACAAATCCGATAATGCCGCTGCAATTAACTGGACTTAAAACAAAATTAGCTAATAGATCGGCAGCGGCCGTTGACCCCGCCTAATTAATGTTAATGAAACAGCATTTCCAATTGGATTTTTATCGCACGGTCGACAGCCGTCCCTTGGATTCGGAACCGCGCGTGAAATTTGCCAGAATCGGCTTTCCTACGAGTACTTTCTTCCCGAGCAAACATGGTTCGTGTATCCAAGCCATTATAGCGTCGGCAATGTAAATGTTCATGTCCATTAGGCCAGTTAGATGTTGTTTCTTAAATGATTTCTCGGTTTAATGGCGCCGGTTACCACTGTATACATACCCTCAGTCAGACGATTTGCGCACGCATCTCAACACACTATAACGTCAAACGAAAATCGATCTTGCTGCTACTAGTTGATCTATTGATTTTCGGTATAAATTTTCGTAACACGAATCGCGGTAGGAGTATACAGGTGCAAATCGTCACGTAACGAAAATGCGTTATGCCGAGTTTTACAGTTGCTCTGTTCATTTTCGGTATAAAATTCCGTTACATGAATTGCGGTAGGAGTTTACAGGTGCAAATCGTCACGTAACGAAAAAGCGTTATGCCGCCTTCATGCGAGTCGGTTGGTACCGTCCTGCGTGGTTCGTGGATATTTTCGTCAAGCACTGGCCGCCATTGATGAGTGAAAGTGCCGGACGTAGCAAGAAGCACTTCTTATATGTGTACTTATTAAGGTACTAGGTGCTTTAGAAAGATCAGTTTTCAATAATTTTTAGTTTCTTGTAAAAAAAACACGAGGGCTATAGGTATCTCCATTCTATTTGTCATAGGCTAAGATGGCCTAAAATAATCTACTCTTCTAATCATCATGATCAACCCATTACCGGCTCACTACAGAGCACGGGTCTCCTCTCAATATGAGAAGGGTTTGGCCATAGTCCACCACGCTGGCCATGTGCGGATTGGCAGACTTCACACGCCTTTGAGAACATTATGGAGAACTCTCGGGGGTGTAGGTTTCCTCACGATGTTTTCCTTCACCGTTAAAGCAAGTGATATTTTAATGACTTAAAAACGCACATAATTCCGAAAAGTTAGAGGTGCGTGCCCGGATTCGAACCGCCGACCTCTGATTAGGAGGCTGACGCCCTAACCACTAGGCTATCACCGCTTATACTCTTCTAATAAACACCAACAAAATAGTAAGATTGTATTTCGCTACCTTATTCTAACAAATGCCCTGCGCATTCTTAATGCGGTTGTTTACATCGTGTGTTAATTTCCGTCAAGCTGCCTACTTCACAAGCGTGGATGGATATGGACTTTAAAACAAGCGAGATAAGTTCTATTTTACTCTAACAATACAATGTTTCAATACTCGAAAACGTCTCTTCAATTGTGAGCGTAAATATGTTATGCTAAGGGTACTGATAGTTCACAAATTGTACGGGAACGTGTGATACGCGTGGGCGATCGCTTCGTTCGCGACTGCAATCCACATAGGTACGGGAACGTTCAGACGAGACGCATCAAGGTCAGGGCTTTCCGGGCTCGTGAAATCAGTCAGGAAGTTTTATTCATTTCTTTAGGAAGTTGGTTATATAATATCAAAATGTATAGAAGGCATATTAGCGACAGTTTTCTTACGTTTAATTTTTTAAACAATAAACAAGTATAATTCGCTATATTCCGCCGACAACCGGGAGATTTGTATAATATAACACCACACAAAATCATCCACTAGAACCTCTACGCACGGTTTGACCCGACACCGGATCATCCTCAGGAGATGTTGATTTTTGTTGTTTAATTTTTTGTTCACTCCCCATTTAAACTCACGAGTTTCGCCTTTAATCAGTTTGTGTACAAACATCCAAAATTCGTCGTCAAATTGAGAAATAGAAAATCAAAGATAAGAAGTCGTATAGGGTTTTAAAGGTAAGAAATAAAGAAAGAGAAAGAAAGAAGTTTATTATTATTACCAATTACAACTAAAGTTGTCCATGACTGCATTATAGGTATTAATTGAATTATTTAGATGTAAGGTTAATTTTAAGCATGCTGTGATCATTTCTAGAAAGCCACTAACTATCTCATGTTTGTTCTTCTGTTTCTGTTTTGTTGTTGTTTATATTCGGATTGTGACTAGTTTAATGATCCGATAAAAAAAGAAAAAAATAAAAGAAGTTAACACAATTATCATACATATATATACAATACAAGTTGTAAAGTAAGAGTTACGTTGCAGCGTTCGCATTGCAAATTCCTTGAGGTACAGTACATTTGGTATGTCCTACCGCTGAATTATGCGAGCAGTGATGCCCTTCAGCCGTATACAAGCCTCCTGTAATGCAGAAAAGCCAAAACTTGTTCTCTGCTCCACCACTATGATGCAATGATTCCTCACACCGTGTGTAGAAACTAGAGTGCAAGCGATTTGCTCTCCGTCCCTGACAGACAGGACACTGACCCTGATATATCTGAATAAACCATATTGGCGTGTAACGTAGATACAGTGCACGATACATCTGTGTTGGCCGGCCGGCCGCGGTGTGACGGACGCGCTTCTCTCGCGTAGGCGGGGTTGATTGCCTCGACTGACGACTCCAATGGCGTGATCCACTCAATAAACTTGTTGTTAGTGTACGGTTCGCTCGTTTAAAACAAACCTTTGTCTGTTGTTGGCGCGAAGTAATAGCTCTACATCGCTATGGTAAATTACAAATAGATACTTGTAAATATCCTTTGTAAGCCAACTATTTGGTAAAACGTTTCTGAATAGGACCGCTAAGGTGTGGAACACTTCCATCATCTGTGTTTCCAGTCACGTATAACCTTAGTTCCTTCAAGGGAAGAGTGAATAGGCATTTTTAGGCAAGCGCGCTCCAACCTAGACCTCATCGATATCATCATGCGCAAGCCTATACCAAAATAAAAAATAAAAAAAATCGTTCCCTTAGAAAGTCTTTTAAGAATCCAAGTCTACCTGTTTAAAGGACATTGCTTCCTCGTTCTTCTTTGACCGTTAGTCAAAGAAGCCAGATGAGATTTACTTGATGACATAATCCTGCCTAGTCTAGTATTTTTTTTTTTCAGGCTTTCTCACCTGATGGTTAGTTATGATGCAGTCTAAGATGGTAGCTAACCTGTCGCTTGGCGACACGTCTTTGTCAGTAATATGGTAACTAACCACGGCCGCAGCCTCCCACCAGATCAGACTCGAGTCGGGAATCGAACCCTGGACCTCGAACTTTATAGTGACAGTTATCATGTGACAGCGCACGCACTGCGCCAGAAGTCGTCAAAAAGAAGACCACCTGTTTGAAGTGACACTTCTTTTCGGTCTTCATTGACGAAGCGTTTTACCCGATGAGATCCCTTTTACGGCATATTCCTGCGCAGTCTAGTAGCGACCCTTCTGTCGGCTCAGTAGAACCGAATGAAACCGGTGTGAAACTCACTACTAGAGGTTTACCTTTTACAATATCTATACCATATTTTGCTTACAAAGATATCATATCGTATGTTTTGGTTAAGGAAAACATCGTGATGAAAGCTGCACGCCTGAGAGTTCTCCATAACGTTCTCAAAGGCGTGTGAAGTCTGCCAATCCGCTCATAGCCAGAATGGTGGACTATGGCCAAACTGTTCTCAGATTGAGAGGAGATCCGTGCTCTGTAGTGTGTCGGCAATGGGTTGATCATGAAGATACCATGTCTTGTATACGGACTGTTTTGGAGCTGTTTCCTTTTAAATATTGTTAAACATTGTTTGAAATTATGCATAAAACAGTATACGTAATAGAAAAATTCAAATTAAAATTCAAATAATCTTTATTCAAATAGTCCTTTACAAGGCACTTTTGACGCGTCAATAATTTACATAGTAGTGATTCGCTGGTGATAACTACATTCGTAAACTTCAAACTAAAGCTATGAGGGTTCCAAACGCGCCCCGGTCTAAGAAGAAGCCCACAACAAACTTAGCCGGGATTTTCTTTTTTTTTTCGTTATCACATCTCACATAATCTATAATAAATTATAGTACCTATGGAGATAGAGCAATTCATACCCTAGCTTTTTTATCGTTTATATAATCCTTAATATCGTAATAATATTTTTATAAAAATCCCTACAATGTAGCTATGTTTATTCTGCGCTTTGAGCCGAGTTGTCGACGATCCAATACCTAAGTAAATAAGAAAGTACGTCAAAACAATTACAATCGATGTAAGAGGTGTAAGTTTCTGACAGCGGATCCGGTTTTCGGAAACATTGTAAATTGAACGGCTATATGGGTGACTATAATTTACATTATTGCAATACAATTAAGACGTCAAGCTTGTTTTTACTGCAAACGAGTAATCCGAGGTGTAGGTACCTGCCATGCCTACGTTGGCAACTGGGAGTTTATGTAACCGGAGTCGCGTGACTTGTTCGGCGTTCATTCAGCCTCGCTACCGAGCTGAGACTTACATTTATACATAAACTAGCTGTACCTACTCGTCTGTGTGTGGTTACATGGAAAGGGAATTTTTGTAAAGGGTATACCACTTTCAGTCCGAAAGTTCTAGTCTAGTCTTAAATGGCATAAAAGCGAGTTTTAACAAAAATGGAACGTTGTGCAAAAATTTCAAACTTATCCATTGATTGCTTATTGAGTTTTGTGGACACGAAACTTTTTTTTTTTTTTTATAGAAGTGTTCTAGGTTCTAGTTCATTAACGAGTTTATTGCGTCTATAGCCTATACTTTTAGTTTTTAGTGTATAGCGTCACTTCAACAAGATTTGTTTTGATTAACCTACGGCATAAAGTTATAGGTATAACAAATAACGTTTAGCTTATATTATTAGACTTACCTCACTAATAGCAAAGTGTGTACTTAACGTAAGTATTGTAAGATAAAATGTAATTATACAAAATTTAGTCAAACATTAAAACTAATGTCCAAAGTAATGATACGCGTAAGTGTAGGTATATATATGTGTGTGTATACACACACATCAATAATCATGCAAACGTATACCAGTTCAATTAGCCTCGCTCGACGTCATAATAAAGCTATTATAACGTTCTAGGAAATTTTATTACTCTAATGATGACGGGAAATAAAAATAGACTAATGAAATTTAGTCTGTTGCAATGCTTAATAAGAGTGTGTTTGAAAATAGAATGCAATCTCAGCGTGTATGTGTAAAAGTAAAACTTAACACGGCTTTATGTCTCAATCAGAATCTATGGTTTCAAATATTTCCAACACGAGGTGTTTGTATTTTCTTTAAAATTTCCCTTTTTTTTTAATTTACTGTGCGGCCCTGGATACAAGTCTACTATGGCCTATAAAATGAACCGAATAACTACACCACTCAAAAATGATTGTTGGCTCTGATGGACCATCCAAAAATACAACAGAAACTATAAAAAAACGCCAGACAAAATGTTATTTAGCCATCGATACCTACTTGTGACAAGAATAACTAACTCTATTTATTTTATTGTTTAATAAGAGTGCTTACTGTGCCTTCTGCGGAACTTCACAATGTTTCATCATTATTAAAAGAATAATAAGCCTCCAAACATTGTAAATCTAAATTAATGTTGATAAGGAGCTCATTTTTTATTCAATTCAATCAAACCCGTTTTCACTTTTCCCTTCCTTTCGCATTCATGACCGTAAAATAAAGACTGGAATGGTAGAGGCATTATGTAATACGGCTAGCTTTTTTTTTTTTTAAATAATCTAATTCATCATTACAGTGACAGTGAGGAGTAAAATTTTGGAATTATGGCAATCGGTATTACATATTGGTGATGTATTAGCATTTTAAGCGGTGATAGCCTAGTGGTTAGGGCGTTAGCCTCCTATTCAGAGGTCAGCGGTTCGAATCCGTGCACGCACCTCTAACTTTTCGGAGTTATGTGCGTTTTTAAAACATTAAAATATCACTTGCTTCAACGGTGAAGGAAACCTGCACGCCTGAGAGTTCTCCATAATGTTCTCAAAGACGTGTGAAGTCTGCCAATCAGCACATGACTAGCGTGGTGGACTATAGCCAAACCTTTCTTATATTATTAGCCGGTAATGGGTTGATCATGATGATGATTAGCATTTTAAATTTTTTGTCAAAAAAAAAACATTTTAACGTATTCTGTCAGTATTACAGATTCTAAAGTACACCTGCATCATTATAACCAATAGATGTTCACTGCTGGACATAGGTCTTTTGTAGAGAGTTTCCAAGTCCGCGGTCAAGGCCACTAGCTTCTAGCGGCTCCCTGCCATTCGTCGTGTGTCCACCTAGTTAAATTACATTCTAAAGTGCATCTAAAGAGTGGGTACAATACTCCTTTTAAGAGAACGCAATGGAGAGTGAGATGAGAGCTTACACCAAGCTACTTCTAAGTCTTGGTAGGATTGGCTTTGTAAAATAAAACATTCAAAAGTTAAAAATTTCCGCTTGCGTAATTTACAAATTGCATTTGCATGGCTGGATGCAGGTAAAACCGACATTCTTTTACTATTCAGCTGTCTTCTATTGTGTAATATCAACTATATAATTAAATAAGTACATATACGTAGCAATTATAAATATTATTTCTATCGTTGCATAATTAAAGGATAAAAAACTTAAGACTCTTTAACTCGATACATGCCTTGTTCTATTACAGCAGTGAGTAAATAAACCCTACACGCTGCTTCAATACAGATTGGAGTGTATTAAGGATTACTATTATCACATGTTGGTGATGCATATATTAAGTTTACAAATAACGTAACATACATAGTAGTGAGTTGATGGTGATATGATTGACGCATCAAAAGCCTTTTAAAAGATTACTTAAATAAAGTTTATGATTTCTTAAACTGGGATTTTTTTCCCTTGCCCTTATCCCACATTATATGGGGTCGTCACACGTCTTCTTCTTCCACTCACTTCTATCAGGCGTCACCTCACTAGGCACATCTTTTACACGGATATTCTCTTTTACACAATCCATCCATCTCTTTTTCGATCTTCCTCTACTCTTTTGCCCTTCCACATTTTTACACCTTTCCACATTCATATATAACATTCTTTTGGTGTATTACTTTCTTCCCTCATTATTCCCCATTATATGACCAAACCATGCTAGCCTATTATAAACAAAATTCTTCAATCGGAATGGACCTCCGCACTTAGCGACAGTTGTACATTCTTACCACTACAACAACGAGTCTTTTGACACTTCGACGCTTTAACTACGACGTTTCAATTTATAATAATTTATTTAATTTATTATAATATTTCTTAAACTACCCTACTTCATCTTGGGGGTCGGTCTCTTCCAATTGTGCAATAAAAAAATTAACTACTATGCATATTTATAAGAGTAATTTATAGATTAAAAATTGTAAATAAATACAACACTAATCACGTGATTGTCTATGACCTCGTCCAGAGGATTAAAAAAAATGGGATGAAGTTTAAAAAAGGTTGCCTTACACAGTTAATTTCTTGTAGTTCTAATAATGAATAGAAGCAGGCGTTACTTTGCGGAAGTCCATGATAACCAATAAACAGCAAGTATAATTCGCTATATTCCGCCGACAACCGGGAGATTTGTATAATATAACACCACACAATATCTTCCACTAGAACCTCTACGCACGTTTCGACCCGACACCGGATCATCCTCAGGAGATGTTGACATCACAAGCGCGAAAAGTCAAGAGCTTTAGTGGAAGATTTTGTGTGGTGTTATATTATACAAATCTCCCGGTTGTCGGCGGAATATAGCAAATTATACTTGCTGTTTATTGTTTATCTTGTAGTTCTCTTCTTCTTCTCCCCGTAGGGTAAAGGGTGAATTCGCATGATAAAGCGCCTAATTTTAACATTTAACGTCCGCGACAGCTGGGTGTAACAGGTGCTTCGCGTACTACCAGAGCGTAACGACTATGTACTAAAATAAACACACCGATATTACCACACATGCTTGTCTGCAGACGGTGCCAATATTTGTAGATTGTGTGACGTTATTTACAATTATCATTAGGTGGTCATTTATCTTCCTCGTAACCCTAACTAAGCTGTGATAGCCTACCGCCTCCTAATCACAGGTCGGGGATTCGTTCGAAACTGGTCACGCACCTCTAACTTTCGGAGTTATGTGCGTTTTTAAGCAATTAAAATATCACTTGCTTCAACGGTGAAGGAAAACATCGCGAGGAAACCTGCATGCCTGAGAGTTCTCCATAATGTTCTCGCAGGCGTGTGAAGTCAGCCAATCCGCATATGGCCAGCGTGGTGAACTACGGCCAAATCCTTCTCATATTGAGAGCCGTAAGACCCGTGCTCTGTAGTGAGCCGGCAATGGGTTGATCATGATGATGATGATACCCTAACAACCTAAGGGGCTCAGCGAAGTCAGTCGAACTATAAAGTGGGAGGTCTTTCGTTCGATTCCAGCTCATCTGTGGTTGGGTGGGAAGCTAGTTACTCTACTGGCAATGATAAACCGAAAAGCGATTTATAATGCCGCTCAGAGGCTTATTAAAAGGGATGGGTTCAGCCGGTAACGCATGAGGAGTTCCTTTTTTTACTAAAAGTTAGCCCTTGACGGCAATCTCAACTGGTATAAGTGATGATGCAATCTAAGATGGTAGCGGGGTAACTTGGTAAGGGTATGGTAGATTCATACTCCTAATTGATTTCAACGTCGAACGCTTAATCGCTTGGCGACTTGGCTTTGTCGGTAGGATGGTAACTAGTAACGGCCAAAGCCTCCAAACCAGACTATGACCGGGAATCGAACCCAGGTAATCCAACTTTATAATGCGACAGCTTGCGCAGCGTCACGGAGGTCTGACATAAAGTCATTCGTCTGCTCATTAGCCGCGATATAATCATAGTTGCTATATTTGATATTTATCGCAAGAATTCGTCATTTTTTATAAATGTAATAAAAAGTTTTTTTTTTTTTAATTTAAAATAAATATTGTACGGATGTCACGGAACAGTGCCATCTCACTTTAGTCATACTCCAACTGTGTTTGGAGACTGACGTATTGCTTTCATTGTCACTCTCTCCAGTCGTTCCTTCATTACTGAAGTCTAGTCTTGCAATTGTGTGAAATTTGCACTTAGAGTCCCTCAGCTGGTCTGCCCATCTGGTTGGTGAGCGGCCTCGCGATCTTTTGCCGTCTGTTTTGCCTGTCACAATAAGTTTTTCATGACTATCACTCCCCCGTCGCATGATGTCGCCGCTTTCATTGTAAATCAATGTTAATTCGGCAAATGTATTTTTCATACACTTCCGAGTCAGTTTCATGAGGATCGGTCGAGTAGATTTTGCGTGAAAGCGTAGAGTAACGAACATACCTACATTCCCATTTATTATATTAAGTGAGGATTCCTAAGGCAAAAAAACTGAGTTGATAGTTAAACCGGTATATATAGAAATAAGGAACTTTCATCTGAGAAAATTAAAATAGACACCGCCAGGTGACGCTGCCGCGTTCTTCCCGGGCAATAAAAACTTACCGAGAACAGGCACTAAAACCCAAAAATAAAGGCGTTTATTGATATTTATAGTAGTTTTTAAATCAAAGTTAATGGTTTGTTTATGCCTGACGGGGATACGACTGCGTTTCTCGTGCGTTTGAATAGAATTAGCGTTAAGGCGATCGCTAGTTTAATTGGTCGTTAAAACAAGAGAATTTGATACTATAGGGGAATAAAATAGACTCACCCTCAACAAGCCTATGGATGGTTTATTTCAAAGCACATATTGTATTGTACGTACTATAATACCAAGATTTTTAAACTAGCTGACACCGTTTGGTTAGGTTAGGTGTGTGTTTGGTTGTCTTCCAATCACGAAGCAATGGATTACTAAACCGACGACCTTGAAATAATTACAGGATAAACATTAAAGTATCTCCTTTCTAACAAAAAAAAAGAGTGAAATCGGAGTACGCTTTAATGAATTACAACTAAATACCCATTTTGACTTTCATCCTCTCCCTAGGGAACCGTGCTGAATTCCTTTATAAAAGCTATCCTAAACCTAAATTGTTTTGGGCTCAGTATCGATAGTAAAGCATCATCCAATCAAAATTTTCAAAATATATTTAACGTACAGAATTCGTCCTGTTACAGTTTTATTATATTATAGATATCCTTGACAGCCTTAAAGTGTAGCAATATTTTAACAAAGACACAGGCCACAATAGAAAGAGACAGGGCGACACCTTTTTGTGGTCAATGAAAATGTCTGATTGAGCGGTGATAGTCTAGCGGTTAAGTTAATTAAGGCTTGAGTCTTCGGAAAATTCTATCTTTTTAAATTAAGTAAACAGTACGCATTATAGATCTCACACTAAGATTATAACGAATTTATTAATAATATTTATAAGTTACGTTGCGGATTACAGCTAGGATTCGTTTTATTTTATTTTCTGTCTGCGATTATGCAAGCGTAACCTAGAAGTTTATGCAAACTGTATTTAATTGCTTCATATTAAATAAAAACTAGACAATTTGCTTAGCAACTAGATCCTAGCAACAAAATCTAAAACCTTCTTTGTGATATTATTACGTCATAATTGAAAACACAAATATATATTTTTTGAAACAAATTTTGCGCTTTTGCAAAGTCGATTTAGATTTGTGAATCACAATCCAGTAATCCAATAGCGGGCAATATTTCGTATTATGCTATAACTTGTTAACCGAGAAGGCCTTCATATCATATTATAGATGTGTGCTTTTAATTTAAAAAATGTGATTCAAATTTAAAAAATGTGATTCAAATTTAAAATATTTATTTTAAAACATTCTTAATCACTTCATAGGCCCCGCCATGATACATTTCATATAATTCAGGTGATTCCTTGATATCGTTGAGTAGTTTAAGCGTGTAGTATATTTGTTGATACATTTACCACATTCACATGATGAATGACAGATTAAAAGCCTATACCATATTCTATCTAATCAAAAAATAATCTCTCAATTTCTAAACAAAAAAAAAGAAATAAGTGAAGCTATGAATTAAAGTTCAAAGAGTTCTTTTGTTTAAGTTTCGTTTAAGATATTTTCAGCGAAAGATTAACTTAATCTGAGTAGTTACCTTTTAAAATATAAAGCAGGTAAAACTCTAAAAGTGAGGTATAATTAAAGAAACTAATAAGGTTTCTTAACAAAACCCGTTAATGTCATACAAAGGATATAAAAGTTTAGCCATCACGAGCTTATAACTTCAAAACGCTTTAAAAGAAATAGCGAAACTGAAACCTTGTTAAGTAGTAAAATAAAATTACTGCAGTACCTAAGCCAGACAAAAAAAAGCCACGAAAGCACATGTCATGAAACAAATCGCCCGTTTAAATAAGCCGAAAGGGGGAGATGCGGAGTTGGGTGCTAGGGGTAGGGGTACCTCTGAGGGGTTAGGGGGTAACAGGGTGTAGGGGGTAAGACGTGAATGGCGGAGGCAAGGTCACGGACGTCGGAAGTGGGTTACGCGGCGTGCGGCGGCGGCCCTATCGACCGCGCCTTACATTTATAATGTTATTATTTACTGGCTAAATGGCGAATCTACTTTCGTCTGGTTTTGGCGGCGTTCGCACTTCATTTAAGCGCAAAAGCACTGCCCACCCTAGAGTTTTAACTCATACATTGATTATGGTTACGCACGCCTTAGGCGAATACCCGGTGCACGTTACATGGTTTTTGATAATAGGACAATATCCACTGACTGTGTCATATAATATAGACATATCACGAGTTCTTATCAATCGTTCATGTATATTTTAGGCAATGTTAAGAGATGATGGTGATAAAATACCTACTCGTTAACTCTACAGCTATAAGGGTTCCAAATACGCCCTTTTCTAAGAAAAAGTTTTCAACAACCTTAGCCGGGTATTCTTTTGTTGCTTATTCTCGCTTTGCAACTGCACTTAAATTATCAAAAGTTAGAGTATCTTAGAGCAATTATTATTTATTACCCATTACTAAGGTTTATTTATCGTACCCATGGCGTTAACATGTTATCATTTGCTTTTACGGGATTTTTCTGTATATGCGTAAATGCTTTCATTAAATACATTATTTAATTAGTTATTAACAAATTTATGTATTAAATTTCAAGAATACATATGCAACTTAAAATAAAACTTAGATTAGACTAAAACTAAAAATCTTAAAAAATAAATAAATATATATATAACATCATAACTAAAATATAATATAATATATTTCACTAAATAATATTGAATTAATGTAACTCGTATTAAGATTTTATTATTTTAGATTTCTAAAAATTTATGTTTTTTTTTAACATAGCTACATAGAATACAACAAATTCAACTAGATAATATCTAATCTTGTTTGAAACATAGGATGTTAGGTATTCATTCATTTACCTAAGCTTATGTTATTACGATTAGTGTACTAAGTAATTGTGGTATCAAACTATGAAGCAGAAAGAGGGAAGTTTTCTGGGTCAGTCCGCATCATCTGTGGATGCAATGAATATGTATAGGTATCTAATTAATTACAAAATATGGTACATTTTTTTAAATTTTAATAAATCCATAATTTATCAACAGTATTAACATTAATTAAACCCGAATCAAGTTTAAACCTTGACCTACAGTTTTATTTAATTACATTGAATAATTGGAATGCTGACATTCACAGATTATTACAGTTGAAAAACAAGAAAGCTGTGATAGCCTAGTGGCTAGGACATCAGCCTCCTAATTAGAGGTCGGGGGTTCGATCCCGGGCACACACCTCTAACGTCATGAGTTATGTGTGTTGTAGAACGATTAAAATATAACTTGCTTCAACGGTGAAGGAAAACATCGTGAGGAAACATGCACGCCTGAGAGTTGTCCATAATGTTCTCAAAGGCGTGTTAAGTCTGCCAATGCGGACATGGCCAGCGTGGTGGACTATGGTTAAACCCTTCTCATATTGAGAGGAGACCCGTGCTTTGCAGTGAGCCGGCAATGGGTTGATCATGATGACAGTTTAAATAATATAGTTAATTTAAAAGAGACCTTTGAGTGCTAGGCTACTAGGCTTTTATAAGTAAATAATAATATTTACTTACAAAGGTATTTACGCGTCGTCCTACGTTTAAAATGTTATAAAGCAAACGCGTCGCGATGGATTATGCAAAATGTATGGTCTCACTTTGACTGTGTTCTGGGCTTCTTCTTAGACCCGAGCCCTCCTATTATGAGAACCCTGTTAGCTTTAGTTTTAAGTCTGCTCGGTTAACAACATACTGACATATATATGCCGTCAAGCTATTTAGTGTTCCGCTATGACACCGAGGAGAAACCGTTAGGGAGGGTGCCGGGTACAACCGGCAACGCTCCTTTGGGCGAGTCCAGCTTAAAGTAGCCCAAAAGTAGGTATTCCTAGTGTGTATTGTACTCGTAGGAACACGTTGGATAGAAGCAGGCGTTATTTTAAAGACATGCAATGAGAACCAAGCTTATCTATCTATAATTTTGACAACCTCGACAACTTGACAAACCTGTATCGAGTAATTAATATATAACTAGGCGATGCGACTTCGTCCACTTAGATTAAGGGTTTTGTAAAATTTTTACATACATATAAGCTAATATAGGCATACTTCTCAAAAGATTACTTTGAGTTTTCATATAACCGACCACGTAGAAGATTTTTTTTTCGGACTTTCTATTAGCTGTGCTTACCCTTTTGGTTGCCACAGCATAACCGGGCTGTTTAGCGAGCTTCGGAAAGAAGCTCTGCCACAAGAAATTTTGAGTCCTAAGGCTCGAAGAAACTAAGGGAACGTCTGCCTAAGGGCGCCTCCTTTGAGGCCGAACCTCGGCTTAGGCGACGTTTGGGATAACGGGCGGGTAGGATGGTGATGTAAAAGAATGTAGCTGCATTTCAATATCAAGACTAAGCTAAAGCGTCTAGCCAGCTCTCGCGGTGCCGTGCAATAATGCGTTCCTCTTGCAACTTTGACGACCTTTTGACGACCTCCGTGGCGCAGTGCATGCGCTGTTGTATTATAAAGTCGGAGATCCTGGGTTCGATTCCCAGCTCGAGTCTGGTCTGGTGGGAGGCTTCGGCCGTGGCTAGTTACCACCCTATCGAGAAAGACGTGCCGCTAAGCGTTTGAGCGTTCCGGCACGATGTCGCGTAGAAACCAATTAGGAGTGTGGGTTTACCATACTCTATCCCTTCGTTCCGGCACGAACTAAACAGGTTAGCCCGCTACCATCCTAGACTGCATTATCACTTACCACCAGGTGAGATAGCTGTCAAGGGCCAACTTGTAGTGTATACAAAAAAAACTTACAAGAGTCTTGCGTATACCTACAGGTGCGTCTTCTAATTGGTAGTAAAGATCTCTCAACGCTCGCGTCATCCGGCGCCGCTTCGCATTCGTGTTACCTTCACTGATGTATGACGCCACGTTAAGAATTACTTAATTAGCCGTTTAGGTTCAATGACCCACTTTCATGGGTATTTTTGAGGTATGCATTCAAAACTACGGAACAAGCGCACTAGCTTAGTATAAGGATAAGTATTATCGTCTCAGATGATTGATAAAGCAAGTAGGTATAACGTACGTAGCCCAGCTTACTTCCGGTGCAATAGTATTGAAACATTTTTGGCAAGTTTTTTTTT
Organism: Lasiommata megera; assembly: GCA_928268935.1. Taxonomy (NCBI): domain Eukaryota; kingdom Metazoa; phylum Arthropoda; class Insecta; order Lepidoptera; family Nymphalidae; genus Lasiommata; species Lasiommata megera. The sequence continues at coordinate 10,976,413 of OV743323.1, forward strand.
TTATCCTCTACAAGTTAGCCCTTGACGGCAATCTCACCTGATGGTAAGTGATGATGCAGTCTTAGATGGTAGCGGACTAACGTGTTAGGGGTATGGTAACCCACACTCCTAATCGGTTTCTACGCGACATCGCGCCGGAACGCTCAATCGCTTGGCGACACGTCTTTGTCGGTAGGGTGGTAACTAGCCACGGCCAAAGCCTCCCACCAGACAAAAGTTTGGACAGCAATCAAAAAGAACTTAATAATACAGAATATAATATCTGCAAATACTCAATATAATTAATACAAGTAAGAAAGTAGACATATCACTCAACGCATTGAAGCAATCTGCTGAGCTATGCTCTAACACGCTCTCTGTACGGTAGGACATTATTTGGATGACAATAATGTTATATTACCTAAATATATATAGCTGTGATAGCCTATTGGTTAGGACGTTCGTTTCCTAATCGAGGCCAAACCCTTCTCATATTAAGAGGAGACCCGTGCTCTGTAGTGAGCCGAGAATGGTTTGATCATGATGATGATGAACCTAAATATAACCTAACAAACAAACGGACTATAATGATACGCAGTTAGGTAAAAATGATTCGATAAACGAAGCCAAGGGGAAATACCACGGGCGCCACGTGTCGCATCAAGACAAGACATGTTGCCATTCATCGCGAGTTTTTTTCCCGCGGTCGGAGAACTCGCGGCCTTGTTTTTGCTTCGCGTACCACGAACTGCGGATGCCAGATAGCCTTTACAATAAAAAACAAAATAGTGTTGGGAAGAAAACAGTTTTTAACGACCTCCGTGGTCGCATTCTTAAGTAGGAGGTCCTGGGTCAGATTCCCGACTCGAGTCTGCTCTGGTGGAATGCTTCCGTGGCTAGTTACCACCCTACCGACAAAGACGTGTCGCCGAGCGATTTAGCGTTCCGGCACAATGACGCGTAGAAACCACTCAATCCGACACCCCAACCCTCTCGTAGTTGCGGCTTCTTTTTACTCCCCCGACCTAAGCGCTCCTCTCCAAAAGAGGAGGCTTAAACATATCATTCATGATCCTGACGATCAGATGACTACTGACAACATACTCGTACCACCTACCACACAATCATACGCTAATACGTCTTCGCCGGCGAAGACGAAGTCCCCGCTAGGTCCACGGCCTCGGAGACGTACGGACCATTCACCGTCCGACCACCCCGTTATCCCAAACGTCGTCTAAGCCGAGGTTCGGCCTCAAAGGAGGCGCCCTTAGGCAGACGTTCCCTTAGCGAGCCCTAAGGCTCAAAACTTCTTCGGGCAGAGCCTATTTCCGAAGACAGCCCGGTTAAGCTATAGCAACCAATAGGGTTAGCACAGCTAATAGACAGTCCTAAAAAAAAAAGTAGAAACCAATTAGGAGTATGGGTTTACCATACCTGTAGCATACAGGCAAATAATACATACAAACTTACATACATACTAACACACACATTCAAGACAACTGTCGTCTCGGATCTACACCCCACGCAAAGTACGGAGAGGGGATGAACGACGGAGGGGGAAGTCTAGGTCGGGGAGTCGAGGCCGGTGTGTCGGGCAGTTGTGCTCGGGGCTCGGTGGAGTGAAGACGTGGATAAGTGAGATTATCGAGCCGATATTTACACACTATTATTTCATTAGGTATACCTCAGTTACTACATTTTGGCGACGAGGAAAAAAAACGATAAGTACTTTTGATATTTTTTTTAAAAGGAAAGGGAGGAAACAGGTCGCCTCGATTAATAAATTGCATAATAACACTAAAATTTATCTGCAAGATAATGAGTATCGATAGCTATTAGTTACATAATTATAAAAAATTATATATATACATAAATTACGTCTCAATGTATTAGTAGATACAATTTGCAATCTTGTTTTCATTAAATGTGATAAAGTTAATTAAGATGCAAGATTACTTAAATAAATTAAATGGTTTACATTATTAATTAATGGTTAAACTAATGTTTCAATAGTCAGTGGAAGGCTAGAGAATTTTATATCGATTTTCGGCATTAAATTGCGTTATGTTATGCATTAAATTGCGAAATTAGGTGACATTAAATTGCGGACCTAGGTAGCATTAAATTGTGATATGTTATGCATTAAATTGCGGACCTAGGTAGCATTAAATTGCGAAGCTCGGTAGCATTAAATTGCGAAGCTCGGTGGCATTAAATTGCGAAGCTCGGTGTCATTAAATTGCGATACGAGTAATTCGGCATCAAATTGCGGGTGGAAAAAGAAAAGTTGATTTAGCTTTGAAAGCGATAATAACCTAGTAGAACTTTTGTGGACCTGTAATATATACGAGAACTTATTGCATTAAATTGCGTAACCGTAGATGTTCCATTGTTTGCGGGTAAACAAAATGGCGATGTTTACACTTGACAAATTCGTGTGACAAATGTGAAGGCGAAATAGGGTCTGTTGCAGTTAGGTGGGAATGATGGAAACGCAGTTTATACATATATTTGGGTAGCAGCTGGCATTGACAAAGAAGTGAAGAAAAGAGCATGCTTGCTTAATTTCGGGGACTTGGAATTACAAGAAGTTTTCTACAATATACCCGGAGCGAATGTAACGCCAGACAATACTAACGGCGGAAAGAATTATTCGAAATTGCAATTCAAAAACTAGATGAGTAAACAAAGCAAAGGATTCGATCGGCATATATTTCGACTTATTAAGCAAGAACCACAGGAGAAATTTGAAAATTTCCTAATAAGATTAAGACATCAGGCAACTAAATGTCAGTTTACAGCTGTAGAAGAACACATAATGGAACTAATAACAGAAAAATGTTTGTCGGATGACCTTAGGAAGAAAATCTTGAAGAATGGCGACAAAATGACTTTGGATGTTTGATGGTGATGATGATGATGATTTTGGAGACTAAAGCATTAGAAGTTATAGGAAGACAACTAGGAAATTTTGGAAACAAGAAATTAGAAAGTCAGGAAGTTAACAAAGTTATTACAAGGACAGAGAAGAGAACAAAGATATAAGAAAACGTACGGCTTGTAGTCGATGTGGGAGCATGAACCATTTTGCCCGCGATTCAAAATGCCCTGCCAAGACTAGAAGTTGCCATAAATGCGGAATTATAGGCCATTTTCAAAGACAGTGCCGAACAAGGGAAGGACAGAAGAGAAAATTGGATCGAGGGGAAGAAACTCATGATAAGGACTCAAAAAGATTCAAACATACTAACAACATTGAAGAAACTGCTAATGTAGCTTCTACTAGAAAACAGTTGGACTACATCTTCAATGTGAACGCTGGTCCTACAGTATCGTGTGCAATTGGCGGAACGGAAGTAAAAATGTTGATAGACTCTGGCTGCAACCATAATTTAATCACGGACAGGACATGGAAATTTATGAAACTGAACAACTCAAAAGTTACTAACCAAAACAAGAACCCGAAAAAGAAGTTTGTTGCTTATGGTAGTGGAACTCCGTTGAAATTACTGGGAGCTTTTGACGCGGAAAAATATTGGACCATGCTACTTTTTATGTGATCTCGGGGGTACCCGTAATTTGCTTGGCAAGATAACAGCAACCTCGTTAGGAGTTCTATAAATCAATATACCAACAGATGTTAAAAATGTAGAATGGAACGCCTTTCCTAAATTTAAAGACGTGCTGGTGGAGATACCGATTGACAAACCGATAAAACCGGTTGCACAACCTTACCGCCGAATACCCATTCCTCTAGAAGTCAAGGTCGAGGACAAGATTAAAGAATTGCTGCAGACTGACATAATTAAGGAGGTCAAAAGTCATTCCAATTGGGTTTCACCGATCGTACCTGTACTAAAGGACAACGGTGAAGTCCGATTATGTGTGGACATGCGTCGCGCAAAGTGGGCCATTAAAAGAGAAAACCACCCACTTCCAATTATGGACCAACTGTTGCCCAAAATAAGAGAAGCAAAATTATTCACCAAACTGGATATACGAGACGCTTTCCATCATATTGAGCTTCACCCTGACTCGAGATCTATAACTACGTTTATAACTGGCAAAGGGTTGTTCCGCTTTAAAAGAATGATGTTTGGCATCACCTGTGCGCCTGAAATCTTTCAAAAGACGTTGGAGAGATACTTTTAGGATGTGACGGCGTGATCAACTTTATAGGTGACATTCTAGTATTCGGAAAGGACCAGAAGGTCACGAACTTTCCGAAAATGGGGTTAGACCTCTAGACAAATACTTATCTGCTATAAAAAACTTTAGAGCACCTGCGACCATATCCGAATTACAAAGCTTCCTGGGGTTAGTAAATTTTGTCGGAAAATGGATTCCTTACTTAGCAACGACCACAGAGCCTCTTAAAGAGTTACTTCGGTAGAAAGCAGGAAGAAATTCCGACATGACAGGGTTCTGGAATGAAGCTCGACAGGCTGCTTTTAATAAATTAAAAGCTTCTTTTGTTGACATATCATGTCTTGGTTGTTATAATCCTAAAGACCACAGCTATTGCAGATGCGAGCCCTGTATGATTAGGGGCATTACTAATTCAAACCAATTATGAAGGTTCCAGGATTATAGCCTATGGGAATAAGATACTAACTGAATGCGAACGTCGTTATTGTACGCGGGTACTGAGACTGCAGTCTTACAGATTCAATATCAAATACAGCCCTGGCAAGAATAATATAGCCGACCCACAATCGCGACTTTGCAAATCATCCGCAGATCCACCATTAGTGGGTGTAGACACCATTAGCGGGTTTGAACATATTCAAAATGTGATAGACCAAATAAAACCTGTTGCTATTCCATTACAAGAAATTAGCGAATGCTCTCGTCAGGATGCGGAAATACAGGCTGTCAAAAAGGGTCGTTACTATAATCGATAGGACTATTCAACTAAGCCATTTAAGTTGTTTCAAGAGGAGTTATGCTTCTATGAAGATATTTTTCTAAGGGGAACTAAAATTGTATTCCCGAAGAAACTTTTACGTTTAACTCCTGAGGGGCACCCAGGTGTATCAGCAATGAAAACAAGACAGAACTAAAGTCTGGTGGCCAAAATGCGACAAGGACGCGGAGAACTTTTGTAAGGCATGCAAAGGTTGTGTTCTGGTTTCCGCTCCTAACACACCTAATCCCTTAAAGAGAAGAGAGTTACCTTCAGAATCTTAGGTTGATATTGCCATTGACCTGATGGTACCATTACATAGTAATGATTATATTCTGGTAGTAGTCGATTACTACTCCAGATACAAAGAAGTAAAAATATGTCGGACGATAACAAGCTCAGAAATAATCAGCCAACTGAGAGATATTTTCAGTAGACAAGGCAACCCGGTATCAATGACGGCAGACAACGGTCGTGAATTCACTAGCGAAGAGTTCAAACAATTTTGTTTAGAAAGAAACATAAGGTTATACAATACCATACCCTACTGGCCCCAACAAAATGGGGAAGTAGAGCGGCAGAATAGAGATATTTTGAAAAGCCTCAAAATCTGTCAGGTTGAGAAGAAGAATTGGAAGGAAGCTTTGCGGGAGTATATGGTAATGTACAACAGCACACCTCACACAGTAACAAGGTAAAGTAAGGAATTATTCTTTCGACGACAGTTTAGAGATAAACTGTCAATGCTACAAGACATGATCCATAAATCGGAACATTTAGAAATGAAAGATAGGGATAAAGAGCAAAAAGAAAAAGGGAGGAGTAGGTGGATAGGAAGAGACGAGTAGTGAATTGTGAATTGGACATAGGCGAAAAGGTCTATCTAAAAAATACAAGTAAAAGTAACAAATTAAGTTTAAATTATGAGCCAACAAGCCATACGGTCGAGTCGAACAAAAATGGAGATGTGGAAGTTCGTAATGATATAATGGGCCAAGTGGTAAGGAGAAATATCTTGCATTTAAAACGAGTGGAAGGACAGTGGAAACCGAAACCGATTCTGAGTAATGAAAAGCAATTATTTAATTAATTATAAATAAGATTCTTAATCAGCAAGGTACATTTAATTTTTAATGAAAGTGGATTTATTTATGACTTTTAATTGTTTTCACTTCCTTATTTTCACAAGTATAATTAAAATTGATTGAACAAGTAAACGGGGGTTTAATATTATCTAATGCATTTTAAATTAAAATATATAATAAAGGAGGGATGTAGCATACAGGCAAATAATACATACAAACTTACATACATACTAACACACACATTCAAGACAACTGTCGTCTCGGATCTACACCCCACGCAAAGTACGGAGAGGGGATGAACGACGGAGGGGGAAGTCTAGGTCGGGGAGTCGAGGCCATCTCGGGGCTCGGTGGAGTGAAGACGTGGATAAGTGAGATTATCGAGCCGATATTTACACACTATTATTTCATTAGGTATACCTCAGTTACTACAATACCTCTAACAGGTTAGCCCGCTACCGTCTTAGACTGCATCATCACTTACCATCAGAGATTGCCGTCAATGGCTAACTTGTGTGTAAAAAAAAAATGACGACGTCAATGTACATTTTTCGTGAAATACGACTATACGTTTATACGACTGCTCGATTCTTTCAGTCATTTGAATGTATCTAAGTAGATCAAAGTATGTTTTCAGCAACTTCTGCTTTGCAAATTTTACAGCGTCATAACTATTTTCAGCTAACTGAGATGGTCGTTCCTCGTTTGTGAATTTAATGATAATACTTTTGGACTTCTGATTATTTACTCATCTTGTATCTTTTGGACTGCATCTAATCTTGACTTACTTAATTTGTCTTTTGTACTACTTTCTATGGCTAAATAACGTACAATTTGGTACAGCTTAACATAGTAGAGAGTAGTTTATTATTTTAAAAAATACAGCGTGAAATAGGCAACAAAAACCGACCAGGGACGCGATGAAAACGGCAGAACGAACGTGTGGCTCAAACTAGATAATAATTGGCTTGAATTTTTAACGAGTTAGTCACGACTGACGACTTTGTGAGTCACATTCTCCTACGAAAGATCACGAGATGTTTCCTCCTTGTCTTATTATATTAGTTATGAAATAACACAGAATTTGACTCAGTAGTTAGTTGCCAAACTAGACATCTAGTTTTATAATTATGAGTAAAAGTGAAAACCGAAATTATGTTTCGACTGTGGAGTGTAGAATTATAATTATTTCAGCAAAGCTGAATAGAAAAACAAAGCAAGTAATATTAATTGTGAATTGGTGAGCCAGTGAAACCATCTATAATATTAATAATAAACTCGTTATTATATTTCATTTTTGGTCTGGTGGAAAGCTTCGGCCGTGGCTAGTTACCACCCTACCGACAAAGACGTGTCGCCAAAGCGATTTTGCGTTCCGGTACGATATATGTATTTATCTAAAAGGTCAGCCAGCTACCATCTTAGACCGCACCATCATTTACCAGGTGAGATGCCGTCAAGGTCTAACAAATTCAAATAAATCTTTATTTAAATAGTCCTTTAAAAGGCGCTTTTGACGCGTCAATAATTTACATAGTGATTTGATGGTGATAACTACATTCGTAAACATAAAACTAAAGCTATGAGGGTTCCAAACGCGCCCCGGTCTAAGAAGAAGCCCACAACAAACTTAGCCAGGTAAATTTTCTTTTTGTTATCACCATCTCACATGCCACTTAAAATTATATTAAGAGCTATCTTATTAGAGCAATATTTCATACCCATGCTTGTTTATCATTTACACTATAGTAGGACTTTTCTACAAGCTTACGTTTTATAACTTGTGGTGTATTAAAAAAACACACACATAACAAAAAAATGTGATACAAAAACATAAAACAGCCTTATCACCCAGTGATCTCTTCCGGGTAACCGCTATTAAAAGAAAACATCTATCACTATGAAAGTTCATATGTACCCGATAATAGTAATTCCGTAAAACCTCAGCCTTGAAATTATGAATCGCAAAGACGTAGTCCATGCAAATTTCTTATACCTACTTTTTCTGTTCTCTCCGCTAATAGCTTAACTATAAAACTATCCAAGTCAAGTCCCGATTTCACCGTTGAAACTTAACGCGATCAATCTAACCTAAACTCAGTATACGCATTAAACCAGTATCTCGGTTACAGTTCGAACATTTCTGAGGTATAGGAAAACTAGTACTACTACATACTAAACTTAGTTTTCAAGGGAACGGTGAATTGAGCCAAACTTTAACATCTCACTTCATAAATAATGTTTAAAGAGATACTATATACATAAACTTTCTCTTTATCTCCTAGTATTTCAATTAATTATTCATTGTAAACTTTGCGTAAACGATTTTGCTACAAAAAACGGTGGTTAGTAAATAAAATAACCTTTTATTAATTGAAAGGCGCAAGATAATGTAGGTATTAATAGAACCTACACTAGTTGCTCATGCCTTTTTCTTTTTTTGTCGCATTAAGTGAATAAAAAGTAAGCAGGAAAAGTGGCCTAATGATCTAAACGGCTATATTAAGAACGTTTTTCTATATATACTGTATGATAAAATAAATGAAGCTATAAATATTTACCTTCTAAATTTAAAAAATTGTAAAAAACGAGTAAAAGGGTTACTCACACCATTGTACACTGAAACTGAAAAACTGCTATAAGTCTTAGGTTCACACTGACACACGCACACACACACACACACACACAATTTTAGGAGAGTACTGCCGCCTGAAATACAGGTATATACCTAAATCAGGGGCAGTAGATTATATTGCGCAAGAACATACATACATACATCCCACATACTCTCCATACTAACCATACTCACCATTAAAGTGCGTTTATAAGTTAGAAGTTGTTTATGTATTTATTTTGATGCTTCTTTTTTTTAATAAAGATTTTTTTTTAATATCTACCCTTGAAAAAGTAGCAATAGGTAATACTATACTCGTATATGTTCGTACTCTATTATTGCTTACGAAAATTTTAGTGGAATAGTTAGATAGTATATGAGTTCATTACCGAGACATATTATTATGAGATGTACATAGTACTTTTCATGTATCATGATTGGAAAGTTTGCGTTTTTTATCTAAACTACGGATGGATAAGAAAACCTAACCGACCCACAGGTCGGAACTTTCTTAAAAAAAAAGAAGAGTCGGTCAGCTAATCACAATTCACAACTTGTTTTGAAGGAGTAGATTCCGAATAAAATTTTGGAAAGCCAAACAATACAGAGTCTATGGTTTAATTTATGTTTACACTCATATTATTTTATAATAATCTAATTAGATTAACTTACTTCAATTAGGTAATAACTATTATTTGATTTAATTAAAATCATTAAATTTGTAAGCTATGAAATATTTTTCTAATGTTCAAGAATTTTGAGCTTTAAAAAAGTATAGCACGTTCCCGGCCAAAGAGAAAATAAGTATCTACGTTTTTATTATCCTAATGAAATCTTTGAAATGATTACGAAACATCTCCAAGATGTCAGTGGGTATTTTTTTATAAACTTCCTTTTAATAAATTATCTATTAATATTTATTCGCTAAAATGCTTCTAATACTTACTCAGTGCGAAGCTGAAGTGAATGAGGCTGTATTGGCTCGGAAAACCTATGGATGTTGGGGTCGTAAGGCTTGAATTTTTTAAATGCATAGAGAGCTACTGAACATAAGTTACGCAAGACTGTAATGTTTGGAAATCTCTACAATAGACTTATCACTTAAGTCTTATAACGGCAGTCCATCTGTATAGGCGAGCGAAGAATCGACGATGTATATTTAAAAAAAATTATATTTATATGTAAAATACCCTACCTAGTCTTGCGTATAGTAGCTAATTGCACAAAAAAAGAAAAATCTCTTAACAATGACCGTTTTGTTAACTTGTTATTACGATTGATATCGACACTGCACTAACAAACACACTGATTGATAAGAATCTGACATGCTCCAATTCAAAATTATTGACTATTGTTATCACAAATAATTTCCTAAAATAACCGACGATGTGGTAATAAAATTGATAGACTTTTTTGTTCGTGGGAAGGTCACTGACGTCTGACTACGCAAGTCTAGAAAGGCTGGTTTGGGTAACGCTTCGATATCTAAAAGAGTTAGCTAAAAATATTTTAACTGAATTGCTTAATTTTGTGCCTAGGCCATCATAGCTTGTTTACTTAGGTATAATGTATCGTGCACGTGTAACACAGTTTTTGTTGATTATTAGAACCACTCGGTGTTCGATGACCTTGAATTATGAAATCCCGGGTTCAATTTGTGTTTCAGAATTCAAAATTTCTAAGGTTTTGTACCCCTATTATTCCAACGGGATCTTATTACTAAAATCGCGAAAATTTGACGACCTTCGTGGCGCAGCGCGTGCACTGTTGCATTTTAAAAGTTGGAGGCCCAGGGTTCGATTCCCGGCTCGAGTCTGGTCTGGGAGGCTTCAGCCGTGGCCAAGCGATTTAGCGTTCCGGCACGATGCCGTGAAAAACCAATTAGGAGTATGGGTTTACCATACCCTAAACAGGTTAGCCCGCTACCATCTTAGATCACATCATCACTTGTGGTAAGTGATGATGTGATTGTGTGTATGTGATTGTGAGTGATCAGGTGAGATGCTAGAATCAAGGGCTAACTTGTGGTGTGTAAAAAAAAAATTCGCCCGTCCAACTGTTTGTCTCTGCGCTGAAACGAAATTGGAATGAGACGTGGGATAATCTTAAATCAGGATATTTGAGGCAAGGTGGAAGCATCGGCTGGGTAAAAATAAAAAATATCGTCGATGCTTAGATTTCAAATCGAGCCCAAAGCTAGACGTTCCCGGAGATACATAAACCTGGATCCTCTTACATACGAGAGATGTGCTAACATAAGGGTATATACACACACGGTGTTTGTACAGGTGCGCGTGCATTCTTTGTTCTACGAGTTATCGCTTGAGCCAACGCTTGCGGGAATGCTGACGATCTTTATTAACCGATTTTTATCCTTACGCGACACATACGGATTGTAAGACGTCGTTTAACATCAGTAATCTAATGGGGAAAGCACAAAAACCTCATAATTCGAGCCATGGAGCGCGGGACACGTTGGTCCAAAATAGAGACTACAAAAAAAAAAGTTTGTATACAAACTTAGATGTTTTAAGTGCGAGATTTTTCTACTTATTCGATCGCGTGAAAGTTAACTTTAATTTGTATAGATTCATCTATTACACAGTAGATGGCGCTGGCATCCTGATCGTTGAAAAGAAAATAACGTGTCTAGTAATGTCTAAAATTATGTAGGTAACTAATATATCTTTAAGAATATAGAAGAACGTTTAATTAAGATTATAAAATTCATATTGCACCCGAATTTTATTTATTTATTTAGTACATTCCGTTCGATTCAGTTCGCAGTGTTACATTACTTCATTTAAAATTAACTTAAACTGCATGTTGTGTTTACTTCAAGACGATTTTACATACAATAAGCATGTACATTATTATGTAACTATAGTGTAAGTGAATGTAAAAATCACTAGTAAACCTATTAAATAAAATAAAATAAAAATAATAAGGAAACCCTTCCAGCAATGATATTTACCTATCAATTCTATTTAATTTATCGCGAATTTTAATATCATTAGATTGAAAATAAAAGTTGTTTGAAAAGTTTAAAAATACGCAATAATATGAACTGTATTATTGCAAATTTCGCCGATTACGAGCATTGGTTAAGTACCTAACTACAAGTTAAAACAATAGGGAGATCGGAATTCGCGTCACGTATATCTTGTATGCTCAATTACTAAGTTATATTATGCACACGAATAAAGTCTATTTATAATGTTGACGAAGTCGGTCGTTCCACATTCTTATCTCATCACCAAAAGTGGCTCATGCAAGGATCTCGAACAGATGTGGAGTTTATAACAAAAACTACGTACTTGTTTTATCGATATCGAACGCTATTGCAAATATGCCTAGAAGCTATGATAGCCAAGTGGTTAGGACGTCAGCCTCCAAATCAGAGGTCGGGGTTTCGAACCCGGGCACGCACCTACAACTTTTCAGAGTTATATGCGTTTTTAAGCAATTAAAATATCACTCGCTTCAACGGTGAAGGAAAACATCGTGAGGAAACCTGCACGCCTGAGAGTTTTACGTAATGTTCTTGAAGGCGTGTGAAGTCTGCCAATCCGCACATGGCCAGCGTGGTGGACTATGGCCAAACCCTTCTCATATTGAGAGGAGACTCGAGGTCTTTAGTGAGCCGGCAATGGGTTGATCATGATGATGATTGCAAATATAATCGGATTTTAAAACATTAATATCATTTTTAACAGTAACTTTGCTATCGTTGGTTTCGACCAGTTACCATCACGCAAGATGTTGACGCCTCATGCGTTGATTTTCGAAAAGAAGAAGAAATTCTATTTCAAAGTTAACTGGACAGACTGCTTTATCTGTTTCCATTAACCTATAACTAATACACTGATAGTTAAATTCTAGATCTTCAGAAACATGTACCTAAAAATATTACAAACAGTCAAACTATAATTTTCTCTCTGGCTAGCTAATCCTAAAAAGCCAACGAATTGCGAGCTCGTTTGCCATCGGTTCTGCAAATATACATACATAATATATTTTTTATAGTTTCGTTAAATTTATTAACGGAGCAAATTTATCTTAATTCGTTATGCCACTAACCAACTCCCACTATAGATATAAGGACCACTTCGGTGACGCCAAAATATAAGTGAATTTGGGGAGGAGAATGACGATCACTCGCTCACCGGAACTTGAAAGAGTGGTGCATAACACGCTATTTCTTTACTTCCAGCTCGTCCAATGATCTCGGCGAGCCTCCCCGGCGAGGCGCTGGTCCAGCTGGGGCAGCTGCAGCTCAGCCACCTGTACCCGCCGTCCAACATGACGCCGGAGTTCCTCGCGCCCCCGCCGCGGCCCTACCCGCGGTACCCGCCGCGGCGCCCGCGTGACCCCATGCCCGCGCCGCCCGCACCCTCGTTCGCGCCCGTGCCCAACGCGTACGCACCCTTCCTGCCGCACCCGGCGAGCTACGCCTCCTACCTGTACCGGGCGCGCGCGCCGCAACCGTCCGCGTATCCCATCCGCCCGCGGCCCACGTCGGGCTTCGTGCCGCCACCGCCGGCGCCGCACTCGCCGCATTCTCCGCCGGTGACGGCAGCGGCGCCCCAACCTCCTCCACGAGAGGTAAACACATATATCACATCATACACGACCTCTGTGACACAGTGCGTGAGCTGTCGCTCCCGCCTCTGGTCTATGTCATTCCTGGCTCGACACTAGCTAGCACCCTACCTAGGCTGGGTACAAAGACGTATCGTCGAGCAAGGTTAGCCCGCTACCATCTTTGACTGTGTCATTACTTACAAACAGGTAAGAGTGCCGTCAACGGCAGAAGAGGAAGAAAAAAACCTTTTATCTAAATATAATTTAGCTATAGCTTTACACTTACCGGGGTCGTTATGTGGTACCGAGATAAATTACAGCTATGGGCTGTAATTGATTTGAATAAATCCCACATCCGCTGATCACTTGCTTGTCATGGAGTTAAAAACTGGTTCAGAAGTATCTGTCCATGTATCGTTAAGATCTGTCTTGCCCATCTTTGTTTGTAGCCAATCTAGTCACAACAAACTAACGAATTCTTGAAATGCGCCTTAGGTTATACGATATGATAAATAGCCATACACTGCAGCAAGTGAAATTCCATCTGAAAATTTAACGATTATTTATTCCGCCGTTCCGAACATTATTTAATCCCTAAAATAATCTAAGAAACGGTGCATAAAGAAAATAACAATTATTTTGCAATTTCAGGAACCCCCCACGTCGCCAGAAAGAGGCGCGCCAGCTCCCTACTTCTGTCGAGGAGCCTTAATACGTCTGGAAGACGGTACGTTTCGACGAGTTGAAGAGATGCGCACAGAAGACTTCGTGATGAGCGCAGAGAGGAGTGGTGATCTCGCGCTCACTCAGTGCACGCTTCTGCGACTCGACGAGCGCGGAGACCGGCTTGCACTCACCCTCACTTATGATAGAAACCGCTCACAGGTACATTTTACTTCACTATGTAGCTTGGTTTACTTCTACGAGGCAATATACGCGTATTCGCTTCTTCTGGTATCAAGTACGGAAGACTTAATCGCTTCTTTATAGATCATGATCGTGACGTTCATTCAATCAATTATTCAGTCGTACTTTATTCAAAAATAAAATGCACTTTTGATGCGTCAATAACTTACATAGTACTTAGTGAGTTGATGGTGATAACTACATTCATAAATTTACAACTAAAGCTATGGGTTCTAAACGCTCTCAGTCTAGGAAAAAGTCCACAAAAATCTTAGCCGGGTAACATTTTTTTTTGTTTTCACCATCTCATATAAGCCACTTACAATTATTAAAGAGTATTAGAGTAATATTTCATACCCAAGCTAGTAATACTCTCTTTGCCTTAGTTTTAACTTGCTAACCTCCTCTTCCTTTTGACGACCTCCGTGGCGCAGCGCGCGCGCTGTTGCATTATAAAGTTGGAGGTCCTGGGTTCGATTCCCGGCTCGAGTCTGGTCTGGTGGGAGGCTGCGGCCGTGGCTAGTTACCACCCTACCGACAAAGGCGTGTCGCCAAGCGATTTAGCGTTCCGGCACGATGTCGTGTAGAAACCAATTAGGAGTATGGCTTTACCATACCCCTAACAGGTTAGCCCGCTACCATCTTAGACTGCATCATCACTTACCATCAGGTGAGATTGCCGTCAAGGGCTAACTTGTAGTGGTAGGTGTTAAAAAAAAAAACTCCGCCTGGGTCTGTCTAAAACAATAATAGTAAGTATTATTCCCTTCGTAATAATCAAGATTCGGAGTAACCTTTCTGCTCGGAGTTCTTGAAAAAAAAACCGATACTCGCCTCCGGATTCAAGATATCTGTGCGAACATAGGTTAGAAATAACAAACAGCCACGCTTTTTGCCCTTAAATAAAAAAAGTGTGGATTTAATTAATGTAGTGAATGTAGGCAGTTATCATGATCATGTGATGATTCACTTGGGATATTTAATCAATGTGAGTTACAATAATGCGAATTTAAGAAAACTCTATTTAAGAATAAAGAACAGTTGGTTTTAGAATTTCGAGTTTGAATATTTTGTATCCAATACCCACGCACCTACCCAGAAAGTTACTGAAACGTTTGCTTTCACAGTTATAAAAAAAACAATTTGCATCAAAAATGTCAATTCATCAAAACATTCCATTATTATCTTTACAGTTGAGAAGTCTTATCTTTGTCGTAAATAGAACATGATTTATTTGCCTCGTGCAGTAGGTATGTTTTTTTTATTTCAGAGTGACTTAACGTAACTTTCTACTTATTCGATCGCGTTTAAATTAACTTCAATTTGGTATGGAATCGCAATAGCGCCATCTATTGTGTAAAAGATATAATAGAAGACAGGGTCGGTTTAACTAAGATAGTAACTACACTTCATTCATTGATCAGCCCATTACCGGCTCATTACAGAGCACGGGTCTCCTCTCAATATGAGAAGGGTTTGGCCATAGTCCACCGCGCTGGCCATGTGCGGATTGGCAGACTTCACACGCCTTTGAGAACATTATGGACACTCAGGCGTGCAGGTTTCCTCACGATGTTTTCCTTCACGGTTGAAGCAAGAGATATTTGATATTTTTTTTAAAACGCACATAACTCCGAAAAGTAAGAGGTGCGTGCCCGGATTCGACCCGCCGACCTCTAATTAAGAGGCTGACACCCTATCTACTATGACCGCTTTCACTACACTTCAAATGGGTGTATAAATTAAGGAGTTGAATAATTTATTTACAGGTGGAGCTAGAGTCGACAGTGGAACACCCGTTCTTCGTCTACGGCCGAGGGTGGGCGTCGTGTAAACCGGAGCGCACGCTCGCACGGTACGGACTGCACGTACAAAGACTGCAGGTTGGCGATGTCTGTGTCTCGTTGGTAGCCCGCAAGCACACGACGTCGACGGCGACGTCAGTAGGCCCCAGCCTCGCGCCCGCGCCGCCGCAAACGCACCCAGAGAACCTCAGTGTGAAAGAGGACGCCCGTAAACGACGCTGGTCGGCCTCCGATGTGTTTGAGGAGGGGCCGCCACTGAAGAAACGTTGAACGTAATGGTCCGCCATCGCTATCAATGAAACTTATACGTCGTTCGTCTAACGCCGAGTCCCGTTTTATCATCATTGAAAATGGTTGTCATATCGAAGCTTTTAATGCACTACCTTAGCGTTGTTTCGAATTTTAATTACACTGTTCTTGTAAATGTGAAAGTTTGTGAATATGTCACGCAGTATGGTTTTGAATAAATTTAGCAAGATAGCTTCGTTACATTCGGTTTATCTGTGAGAAAAAAAAAATAACTAAATTAAGTCACGTACCTATTATATCTACATGGTCTATATAAAGCCAGGATACCAGCTGTCAAATATAACCAAAATAATAACCATACATTAACTACTAGTTAACGCACACTTTCGCATTTTTAATATAAGTATAGTTTACAGTTACGAAAGGCAAAAAATATCTGAATTGTTCACAACGTATTAAACAGTAAAACATTTGCACACTCGAAATTATGGTGTCGCTTTCGATTGTCGAAACACTAGTTCCAAAGTTTAAAGTAAAATTGACCTTGTCTTCAAATCAAAGTCACAATTTCCGTACTACTTATGTTTTTTACAAACTCGTACTAGTATGGAAGTGTGCAAAATTGAGTTTTAATACTAGGTAGATACGTTACAATTTACTATGACGTTAGTATGTTTCGATATTCGAAAACGACTGCATATTATATACGATTGTCAGCAAACCAAATCTTATACTAGGTAACGGTGTCGAAACAAAAACAAGTTATTGCATTAACAGTGAAGATTATCTACTGTAGCGTGACTCTGAATCTGAACTACTAAAATTAACATACTGGACATAAATCGCCCAGTGATTTGATAAGAAAGAAAGAAGGAAAATCGTTTTTCCTTCCTATTTTAGTAATTTAATGATATGTTTGTACGTGTGCTTCATAGTATGTTTACAGCGGTCGGCAATCCACAATCGTACGCTTAATAATCTATTTGGAAACTAGGTGCTTTTCTCTGTCGGGTGCTTCTTATACGCATTTGTGTACAATATTGTAAATATGTGACTTTAAATATGTACAGTCGCTCACTGTGTTAACTGTCAACGAAAACAGATTATTAATGTCAACAAACTTTGACGTTACGTGCGATAAGGACACGGGTACTAGCCGTCCCTTTCTCTCGCGTGAATGACGTGACAGTTGGTTTACATTTGTTATCTGTATTCGTTGATCTTTAGTGTAATGTGTCTCAAAGTTGCTGCAATACTGTAACTGGCAAGATTATATTTTTTTACAGTAACGTTGAATTTTTAATCCGCATATTATCTCAATCACGGTCTGAGTGGGCTTACTTACCCGTCACTACCGGAATATTTACGAGTAACTTTTTCGTAAATCATTTCGATAGCAGTGGTATTTGGTAGCAAAATATATAGTTACAATCTTAATAAGAGACAGGCAGGCTTGCACTGGACGATTATCAATCATTTTGTTTTAATACGAAAAAAAAAATGAAAATCTAAAGTTAGCTAGGCGTAGGTGTTGCCAGTTACAGATTTTGTAGTAAAATCGTTAACTAAACGCATCTCTTGATAAAAAGCTCTCGATTACGCTCAATAGGTGCTAATATTGCTACAAGATACCTACAACAAAGTAGTGTTGGGGAAAATTCCACAAGTTTCGGATTATTTGGACTAATAATAATTTAATAATAATTTGACATTTACTTGAACTGAACATGTCTGTCACAGAAACTGGACAGTCGATAAATTAAAAAAAAACATTCGCTTCACAACGCAGAATCATATTACATTTCGTCGTTTAAGTGAGGTAAACTAATGTATAAGCACAAAATAAAAAAAAACAATACACATTTACCAGATCTTAATGTAGGTTAGACATTGTGATAACTAATGAGATTTAAAATCTAACATGGTAAAAAAAACCAATGGTACAATGAATGTTGGTTTCGTATAGAAATGGTGTGCTTCAATATTGACTGATTCTAATTTCGCCGATTAAAAAGTTTATTTTGCAGTCACGTTAGTTAAAATTGACGACGTGTCGCGCGTTTTAAGGGGTACTACTATTTATCATAGCAATTAATTTATTTCGGATTTTTATAACTTTGTTTTTCATTTATAATTATTTTGTTCACTAAGAACGAAAATGTGATAACTGTAATATCCTTTGGCAAGTCGACAACAATTTTTATACTACGAGTCGTCTGATTTAACACCCGTATACACAAATATTAAAATGTATTCGTATTTCAACGCACAGTATTTTTATAATAATATACTGACGCAATGTTAAAGTCATGTCACATGGTTGACAACAATATAGTATAACATAATTATTTCATTTCATTCAAGGAAGAATATGAATTAACAATAATGAATAAGTAATACTAGCACAGAACTGGTAATTATACGATCACCTCGATAGTTTTTATTGGATGAATTTACACTGGCCAAAAATACGTATTATTACCAATAGAAGAAAAGTGTCAGCCAAATAAAGGGTCGAGTTTGCTATTGCAAATGTGTTTCAATACTCAATGACATCATAGAACTGATAAAAAAAATGAAAAAACAAAGTTTATTAACATTGAAATATATTGTGCAATAAATAGTAAAAGTCAGTTTTTTTTTCGGACTGTCTATTAGCTGTGCTAACCCTATTGGTTGCCACAGCGTAACCGGGCTGTCGGGCGAGCTTCGGAAACAAGAAATTTTGAGCCCTAGGGCTCTAAAAGTCAGTGTAAAGTAAACCAAACTAGGCAACGCGATACAAGCTTGCCTGGTACTATACTAACGGAAATTTTATTTCGTGTAAAATAGTTGAATAAACGTTTTTTTTTTTTTTATATATTTTGTTCGTTGGTGCTAAAATGTCATTGATCATTGAGGCACTATTGTAATAGAGGCATTTAGGCAAAGTTAATGTTGAAACGAGAGGGATTTACGTCGGATACATATGTTTGTCTCGTTTTAACCGTTTCATTAAGAGCTAAGCACGCTGCTTTATAGATCTCGGTTTATGGGCCTTTTTTTATAAACTACAAGTTAGTCAGGCTATCTCATCTGGTGGTAAGTGATGATGCAATCTAGGATGGTAGCGGGCTAACCTGTTAGAAGTATGGCAAACCCACACTCCTAACTGGTTTCTACGCAACATCGTGCCGGAACGCTAAATCGCTTTGCGACACGTATTTGTCGGTAGGATGGTAACTAGCCACGGCCGAAGCCTTCCACCAGACAGTCCGTGCGTTTTAGTTCGCGTTAATACGGGTGTTTAACTGCGTGACGGTAACTGTGTTTCAAATGAGCAGTCATTGCTGTGTATCGATCCCATGGTTGTGACTGCAGACATATCTATACTACCTATTTCATCAACTTAACAAAGCGCGAACATTGTAAAGTAGGTATGCTTAATACAAGTTGTAAGGGACATACACAAAAATAACTCTGTAAGGTAATTTCCGAATCATACCTAAATATTGGTTTTGAATATCGGAATATTAAATACATATTATTCAATATAGATTCATAAATGTTAGTAGTGGACATTTCGGTTTAGAATTCGGCAATGTGATTTTTTTAAGTTTAGATGACACGAGAGAAGTAAAACTCGATTTTTTTCGGGCGCGCATACCTTATTCAAACGACCAGAGTACCTACCACAGATAAAATAACAATTTTTAGTGTATTTTATTGTCATTCGTTAGCCAACTTTATTTAAATCCGCTATAAATTCATGTTGATTATAATACCCAACCTGTATACATTGGTATTACCTATTCCTATTTTAAAGTGGCATATGTTTTTTATTTCATTCTCTTAAACAGTGTGTGGGTGTTGCTAGCTTCAAATGTAACACCAAAATTAACTTTGCGCTAGTTGGGAAATATTTTTATTTCACTCGGGCAATTAGTAATTTTCTTATGTCAGTCCACTATCCAATTTTCGCTCCGAATTAGTCGTTTGATTTTTGGGATAGTAACACAAATTTTTGGGACAAAACAAATATAATTTCGTCAGGTACTTTGGTGCAACCATAATCTTACATAAAATTCCCTCGTTACTTAGGAATGAATACGATGAATTTTCGCATGCAAAGTTATAAGATCAGTATTCTTTGTCATTGCGAGAAAATTATACCTACTATAATTATTCAACGAAGTTCGATCATAAAACTATGAATCTAAATTGTAGCATTGTATAACATTATGTTGATATTTGAAAACTGTTAATTTTCCAAATATACTTTGTATAATAATCCAACTGGGCTTACCTACAAGAATATATTTTTTAATGTTCATCATTCATGAATGTTTCTCTAATAGGTAGCTGCAATAGAATATCTTGTCTCAAAACAAATTGTAATTAAAAAAACAACCTTAGTTAATTTTAATAATTTTAAACCGCTAAAAGTCAAACGTCTGTTTAGATATCCGGGAACGAAAATTAGTATAATACATTAGGAATTTAATATGTAATCAGTGTTTGACGGTTTTGTATGTGAAAGGATTTCGTCGACTGTAGGTTCTCTGCTGAAGTAATCTTTAGACAAATAATATAATCATATGTAATATAAATGTTGTTGAAACCAATTATTGTTGATCGCACACTACTGCAAGGCTCACGAGCATTTTCAAGTACTAAATCCGAGTGACGTTGGTATCGAATCAATCGACGGAAATTGCGTATCAAGTTGGCACTTATGATACAGTCGAATCGTCTTAAAAAGGTATGATACAGTCGAATCGTGTTAAAAACGTGTAACATAGGCACACGAAGCGTTACACACACAAGCTTTTGCAATATTGCAAAGTGATGATGATAACTTAAACTAACTTAAACTAAACAAAAGAGTGTTCCAAATGTGATCCACAATGAGATTCTTAGAATCGCGATTTTTGTTCGTTTTCGATTATCGTAGCGAAAGAGGAAAATGGAACGTATCCAATCTTTTATTAATGCTCAAATTCTTCACCATTTATTATAGCCAGCGATTTCGAGCAAAGATATATTAGTAAAAATTTATAGTACAGAACCTACTCTACTGGCCTTAATAGGTCCATTTAACTTCCAAATGAAAATAAAATATAGTATACAAATAACAATTAAATTCCAAACTAAATTCTAAGATTTAAAGTAATAGTAGTTATCATATTGACCATAACGAACTAAAAGATCTGTTTCGCCTTTGAAATCTACAGCAAACTCCCTCACAATGCCACATAAAACGAAGTTAAATCAAACCAGTAGAATAAGATTTTCCATCGTTAATTTACGTTATAATAGGAGTTGATACGTGCTTATAAAATCTTTCTTTAATACTAACACCACTTTGTTTTGTACAGAAAAATGCGTTTCGTGAGACGTTTGCGCGTTTTGCGGCAATTGCTACAGTCTGCGATTAACCTTATATATTGTATAAAGAAAATGTCTAATGGTCATGGTTTCTAGACGCCATCTCTATTGGTTTTTGACGTCCATGTGTGATACACATAACTTTTCTATGAGAAGATGTATACATAATAAATACACCATCTGTGATATTTTGTAGTTATTGGTCAGAGTAGGTATGAAGTATTGCTTGATTAAAAAAAAAAAAAAAAAGAAGAAATATATATGTTTTAGGGTAATAAATGCGTTATTGGTAAGAGAAGTGTATAGTTATTGCATACTCGATTGTAATGCACAGCTTATATGTAACATAAAAACAAAAAAGAAGTAGTCTGTGATTAATATACATATAAACGTTATTACTATAGTAACGACAAAAGCATGGCCATATCACTATCAAATTGATTTTATATATTAAGTGAAGCATAGTAACGTTTTCTAACATATTTGCGTTATATGTAATTTGCTTATATACTTTGCGTAATACATAAAAGATTTATTCGGAAATTCGTTAACCATATGTAAGCTTAGGGCAACGAAAAGAGATAATTACGTAATGTAAAACAAACTTTTAAATTTAATTTCGTTAAAAAAGGACCGCATACTAACTGTCCTTTTCTGTCTGTCGCATATACCAGAAACATTAAGTATCTTTTTACGTTGACCTCAGTTCAGTATCTAACTTGTTATTATTGCTATTGGTGTGATTGGCTGAAAATATGATGCTCTTTCCCAAAAAGTGTATTTTAACCAATCAGAAAGCAATGCGATCAGCTCTAAGCTAATCTCCCAGTAACTTTAGTGCAGTTTTCATAAACAAACTTTACGGTGGCGTTATCAGAAAACTATCAATTTATATAGATACATTTATATTTATATGCCCAAGCGTAATAATATGACAACTTCACGCAAATTTGGCAAAATCATGTAACACTGATGTCACGTTTGTTATGAAAATAACTTAAATAGATAAGTGACATAATTCATAATCAACGAAGAAAGTCAATGGTTTTACACTTTGATGACATTTTGATTTATCCCTTATATCAAACAATGGTGCCTATTTTGACGTACACAAATCTCTGAACTAAGATGTCACCTTTCCTAATGAATTCTCGTTTAAAGGATATCTTAAAACGTTTCAGAACATTTAAGTTTAGTTTAGAGTTTTTGAATACATACAGAATTAGCATCATTGACAAAACATTTAGAATTAAGTCTACGATTATGACAGTAGTTGAAATTCTCAAATAAGTCAAGTTTAACTCACGCGTTTTATATTCAGTACCTAAATCCGACTAGTTTCAAACACACCGGGACCTTACTCAGTTAAAACAGCACTGCCTAGCTGTATTCAATCCTAATTAAACTAAGAAGTGATGTGTAATTTATACTGGCGTTAAAGCACTGCATACCCTAAAGGACTCGTATTGGGAGACAGATTTTTTATTAAACAATAAACAGCAAGTATAATTTGCTATATTCCGCCGACAACTGGGAGATTTGTATAATATTACACCACACAAAATCTTCCACTAGAACCTTTACGCACGTTTCGACCCGACACCGGATCATCCTCAGGAATATAGCAAATTATACTTGCTGTTTATTGTTTATCATGGACTTCCGCAAAGTAACGCCTGCTTCTATTCATTATTTAGATTTTTTATTTTCATCACATGCTTATTTTTATTAGGCTGATGATCTATTTGCCTTGTGACTGACTTCAGGAACTGACTTCAGCCCAGACGGGTTCGAAACTAGAATCGCTCGTGAGTAAATCTGACTTGATTTGTTAATGCCAACAGTTCACAAGTCAGTATTGTAATGCGACTTGCAAAACCCTTCCCAATTGTATCGTTGCAGCCAAAAACTCGCGTGGAAATTATTTTGTGAAACATTTGTGAAAGTTTCATCGTACCGTGAAATGTGTACCGCTTGTTAATTGTATGTTGAATATTGTCCGACCACGTTAGCGTATGAGAATCGTCGATGGCGGATGGTGTTTGTAAAAAAGAGAAGTTAATTTGTTGTATAATGTATGTAATATTCTAGTTATAATAGTCTTTATTATTATTTTTAATTGTAATGAAAGATCTCATTTTATTAATCGGTATTTTCTAACAAGGCGCTTTCATTAGATCATGACTAAGCCTACCTCACAAACTTTAAGACTGGGTTCATTACAATGCCGCAATGCGCGCGCTCTAGCTGTCGCGCGTGTGAGTTCTCGGGCGGGGCTGTTCTCGCGCGGGTGAGATCTCGAGCGGGGTAAGTTCTCGCGCGGGATGGTTCTCGCGCGGTTTATTCTCGCGCGGGTCGCGTGCGTCTACAGAGCCAGTCGCTATCAAGTCTAAGCAAGATCTCAATTTGATGAAAATAAACTTTTAAAAAGACTGGGACGCTTTACTGAATGTTGTGGGATAGTAGTTTCTTCGAAGATATTACTTAAATTATGAATATAGGGGCATTTATTTTGTAAACGGGCGCGAGACGCTCCGGTTTGTTTCGACAGGATGGACAATCGTTTAGTACAAAATTCATTACATAAAGTATTATTTCCCAAAATTCAAATTCAAAAAAAACTAAGTATTTATTAATTTATAATTTCACTGGAGGGTGCTACGAAGTTAGCGTGGGGGTTGTTAGAGTACAATCGCGGTTGGTATAAATTGTGTCATGTAAATAGAGCGCTGACGGTATATCTCTTCCAACTATCACAGTTGGCGGGTTTTAGGAGTTTATGCGAAAGTGTTCGTTTATTGATCTATCATTAGGTGCCTCAGCTTATTAAGTGTGCCACAGCTGGGTAATGGTTTTTCACTTCTAGAAGAAAGAGATTAGGAGCTTATACCTACCTTCTAAGCTGGTCTATAGCTGTAGGTTGACAGATTTTAATAATAACCCAATAGTGGGGATAGTAACCGGTACCGGCAGCCTGGGTTGTTCTTTGAAGCATGGGGGTGGGTTCACGCAATTTTTTTTTAAACCAGGCTGGTACTGTAAATTTCTTGTCAGAGCAATCCAATGTCCTATAGTTTGCCCCTATGTACCATTATATCCATATAGACCGACAAAACAGTTGATATATTTTAATAATAACATAAATATCCATCGTCAAAAAAATAAATTATAACTAATATAATCGGACACATTCGTATGTAATTCTATAAATTATCTACGAAGATCGACCATCAACTCTTTTTTTTCCGTGACACATTCTATACAAAAGAAGTCAAAGTTTAATCAATATGTATTGGCACAATCAAGTCTTCCATGCCTTTGATATATTTAGTGCGTCAAGTAATTTTAGTGATTCCCTGGCACCGTTACGCGTGGGCACCCATTAATTAAGGCATTCTTATGCGCTTATTTATGAAAGTTATATCTTAATTTTACCTTTTTGAGACACCAAATTAGTTTCAATATATTATTTACTTAATATATAGAACATGTCCTGTTTTTTTTAACTACCCATGATAATATAACATAATGCAAAACTGCTTCCATTGTTATATACGTAAACTCCTTTTGCATTACTTATAAATTAGGTATATTGGTTTTTATAAATTTAAAACCTAATTTAATAACTAATAAATATTAAAATTTATAATTTCAGTGGTTTATTTAAAACTGAATTTAGTCTTAAACTTCCCCGATTCCACATTGCGATCGCACTGTGCCCAAAACGTTAAATCTAAAAGCAGCATTCCCACTTAGGAAGGCAAAACTAGTTTGGGCAAAAGTGGCAACACTGAGATTCCCGGTTAAGTGAAAACTGGCCAATTGCCAGTAATTAATAATTACCCGTCATTAAAATAATAATGCATTATGTTATTAATTCCTCTAGAATAGTTCTTTTTTACGGATGAATGTCGATGCTTTCCGCGTACTTATCACATTTTTTACGCTGGTATCATCGTTTATTCTTATAGTGGTTCTTCTTTCAAATCTAATTTGTTGAGTTAAAAAGTGTTTTAGGAGTATTTGAGTGTTGTGTGACTGATAATTTAGGTTACAAATATAGTAGTAACAATAGGCATACGTTAAAATGTTTTTAACAGGCGTTGGCTCTCAGTTTTAGCCTATAGGAAATTTGTTTTAAGTAAATGTTGCCAATGTTTAGGTACGGCCAGTAATGGTTTCCATTTTAACATTAATTTACAATAGCAACATTAATTAGATTGTTTGACACAAATGATTGTGCCATCCTCTTCAGTCGTGTATTTAATAGATTCTCGGTTTTTTTTTTGGTAATATACTGACCAAAGAGGTAAAGCCTCGATAAAATATTCGATATTATTTCACTCTACCATAGATAATTTTGTGATAGCATATTGAGAACAGGTTAAACTTTTACAAAAAAATATCTTAAGATTTTATTTTCACGAGTTCAGGATTTTTGACCAATACTTACTTGAACACTGTTTTCAATATGTAACAAATTAGGGAATGGAGAAATGTTGTGTCATTTAAATAATAGATAAATAAATATAAATTGTTATATAATTATATGACGAATATGGCAAATATTATATATTATGTATATTTTATTGTATAGCTAAATGAGTAATATTTCAGATTAATGTAAATGAAAAAATGTTATAGAACGATGATATGTTAAAACTAAGTTAACTGTTTGTAAAAAGAAAAGAGAATATGTATAAATGAATATTTGCTACATCTATGTTTGAATTCTATAACCCAACCCTATAAAATAAAGAAATAAAGAATTTGAAGCGGTGATAGCCTAGTGGTCAGGACGTCAGCCTCTTAATGAGAGGTCGGCGGTCGATTTTGTAGTCTAGTAGCATGCAACACAAGTTTATTTTTACTTCTGATGTTAAGATTGTTGCAATCGCATTTTTTATTGAATTTTATTATATTTCTATGGACATACATTAAATTTTCAAATATGTATTGGCCAGGCAATTTCATTATTTTGACTTCCTTATTTTTTTTTCTTAATGACTCTCTTGGAACCATATTATAAATTGCACGAACAGCCCTCTTCTGCTAACAATGTACTACTTATTGCACAGATTTATTTGCTTTTTTTTATTGAATAATTCCGTTTGACATGTTCGTTAATGTCTACGATTAAACAGTTATCATGTTGAAATGACAATATCAAACATTCAGATTTGTCTGCACTGAACCTTAGCACCTAAATAATTAAGCGATTAAAATATCACTTGCTTTAAAATTTAAGGAAAACATCGTTAAAATTTAAGGAATGCATGCGTTAGAGTTCTCCTTAATTTTCTCAAAGGAGTGAGAAGTCTGCCAATCCGCACATGGCCAGCTTGGTGGACTATGGCCAAACCCTTCTCATCACATTGAGAGGAGACCCGTGCTCTGTAAAGAGCCGTCAATGGGTTGATCATGATGATGATGATGACCTTAATAATAAGAAAGCCTTTCGTCATTTACAAAATTAATTTATTATTATAAGGAATCACAACATAAAATACGAAGCGTACAATGAAGCTATGTTACATAGTAAATAATTTTATATGTCCGACTTGAGGTCCAACATAACCTTTTCGCCCGGTTTGAACGCCGGCATTCCGAGGTAGGGACACGTGGCGCAGCGGAACGCGTCGCCGAGGTAACACTGGGAATTAAACGATTAGTTAGTTATCAAAGTATTTAACACAATTTTATTTATTTAAGCTATGATAGCCTAGTGGTTAGGGCGTCAGCCTCCTAATCAGAGGTCGGCGGTTCGAATCCGGGCACGCACCTCTAACTTTTCGGAATTATGTGCGTTTTTAAAAACAATTAAAATGTCACTTGCTTCAACAGTGAAGGAAAACATCGTGAGGAAACCTACACGCCTGAGGGTTCTCCATGTTCTCAAAGGCGTGTGAAGTATGCCAATCCGCATATGGCCAGCGTGGTGGACTATGGCCAAACCCTTCTCATATTGAGACGAGACCCGCGCTCTGTAGTGAGCCGGTAATGGGTTGATCATGATGATGATGATTTATTTAAAAGGAACACTATCAATATACATATCATACACTCGCCACATAATTACACACTATTTTACACACACTGATAAGAAATAAGTAATAAGAATAGTACTGATAATAACAAGTGTACGCAAGATTCACAATGCGCCAAGCAACCATTACGTTACAACAGATTTAAGAACAAAAAAAAAGAAATAATAGGTTTATTTCTTTTTTTATTTAATACAAGTAATTGTTTTGTTATTAAATACAAGTAATTAAAACATAATTAAATTAATTAAAATAAGATATTAAAAAGAAAGGTAATGTTCTAAACAAACAATAAACAGTTACAGATGGGATAAATGGTCAGTCAGTTTTTTCTTGAAAGCAATAGCCGAGTCATGAAATATGTCAATGCCAGGTATCGTTTTAGATAACTCATTATATTTTGCACACATACGTATAATTGGAGCTTGTTTCCCAAGATGTGATTCAGTGAACGGTGTATAGGTTTTAGGGGATATACAGCTACTGGTGTGCCTACGCGGAATATGCAGGGATATCCGATTAAGGAGTTTACTACATTTAATTTTATTTCGCAATATTTTATGTAATAAACACAAATCAAGTTTAGTCAATATGTACTTTTTTTTATGCACTACAAGCTGTCTAGGATGGTAGCGGGCTGACCTGTTAAGAATATTGTACCCACGCTCCTAATTGGTTTCTACGCGACATCGTGCCGGATCGCAAAATCGCTTCAAAATCTTGACACGTCTTTGTCGGTAGGATGGTAACTAGCAACGGCCGAAGCCTCCCACCAGTCCAGACTCGAGCCGGGAATCGAACCCAGGACCTCCAACTTTAAAATGCAACAGTGCACGCGCTGCGCCACGGAGGTCGCCAAAACGCATGGACAGGTCTATTGAACAAAATGGAACCGACTTTTTTGTTAAAGATCTAATAATAATATAATAATAGTTAATCTTTGATTGCCTATGATGTATATACACTGACCATGTATATACACTTACCAACAGGTGAGATAGCCATCAAGACCTAACTTGTAGTGTATAAAAAAAATACACACTGGCCTATGAATCTGAGCTAATATTCGCAACGCCTGAACCATTTTTACTGAGACTTTCAAAACAATATATTATATAATTTGCAATTAATAATCTTGGCCGGAAAGAATGGGCTGATTTCAAAGAATCTTCTTCAAGTATTAGAAAAGGATTTAGCATGGTTCCAAACGATATTTACTAATCAAGTTGATTGATATGTGAACAGTTTACTGCAGTCTTCTTCTCTTCTACCACTCTTAACTACTTTCAATGCATAATAATAAATATTATTAAATTTTTACTAATTCTGTGAGTTTTTGATCCACAAGCCTATAAGGAAAAGGGAGTAGACATTGACATGATGAATATTAAAATAATTATGCTTACACTGCCACAAGAGGATTTTGGTGTATCTTTGGTCTCCCCTCTTAACTCCTCAGCTAAGCCACAAGAGCAATCCGCACAGGCCTTTCGTTTGCCTGTTGTTGCGCAAACTGAAAGAATACATAAAATACATAAATAAAAATAGAAGGTGCTGTGAATGTTTATTTCCCATGATAAACAGTATCCTTTGTTAGTTATCACTAAATATTAAACGACAAAATATTAAATAAATCCTCATGGATACTTCTGTGCCACACATAACTCCAAAAAGCAAGAGGTGCGTGCCTCGATTCAAACCGCCGACCTCTGATTAGGAGGCTGACGCCCTAACCACTAGGCTATCACTTCTAATAACTAATATTATTTATCTATCTATTATACTATCACATATATATTCAACACCATATGTTTTCCCTTCCATTCACTGTCATATATATCTGTATGCCATTCAAAGTTACAACAGAAGTCATTCACCTTATACAGGTACAATAAATAACAACAGGTTTCCTGGCATTGAAGCGTGACATTCAGTGAGTCATTACAGTTGGAGCACAAAACCTCAGCATGTGACTTTTCCTACTATTTGCAACACGAAACCTCAACAAAAGATATCATTGTGATAAATCAGATGATAAGATAGCTATGACTGATAAGTTAGCCACAGAAACAATGCTGTTAAACAAAACAAAACAAATTGTTTAAATACAAATGATTTTTTAAGTTTTAGTTTTATTTATCTTATTTTATTTATGCGACTGAAACAATATCCTAACATGGGTAACCAAATGTGATGAATGA
Organism: Lasiommata megera; assembly: GCA_928268935.1. Lineage (NCBI taxonomy): Eukaryota > Metazoa > Arthropoda > Insecta > Lepidoptera > Nymphalidae > Lasiommata > Lasiommata megera. The sequence goes on from OV743323.1 coordinate 11,006,153, forward strand.
GCTAACAACAATTCACTTATAATAATATAGTAGTAATATAGAGTATAATTTAATAGCATTGACAAGATCAACCAAGAACAATAAATACCATAAATTACAATATGTGGCCAAAACAGAAAATATGGTACAATTTATAAAACTTTTGCTTGCAACACAATTATGTTATATTACAAAAATACTATAGAAATAATAAAAACAATATCTAAGCAGCTCCTTAGGGCAAATTAAAGTTTGCCCATCTGTCATTGTGCACAACGTATATAAACATGACATGACAAAAATCAATAGAGATCTCAAAAAGTTTTCATTGGAAAATACCTCGTAATGACTGCTGGTCTGGTTTTTTCAGATCATCCTCATCTAGCAAAACATCAGAGTCAATTATTTCATCATCATTAGTCCCCGTCCAAGCTTCTTCCACTGTATCTTCCAGTTTCCATACAACTGGCTTGCTATTCAGTTTTAGGAAAGCTTTAGCACCCACCTGTAAATACAAGATGTTATAAGATATATCCACTGGACTTTTAGTACAAAAAATACAAGTTGTTAAAGTATAGTAAAATTACAATATATCCATATTTAGTAACAACTTTTGATTGGCCATAACACTAAAAAAGTAACTTGTTGCAAGTTGCATTTATCTTACGCCTTCATATGCATTCTAATATAAGTTTCTAATTCATATAACTTATCACTCTTTGGGCAATTTTACACACATACAACAAAAACACACTCTAAAGATAATAAAACATGTGAATTGCACCTAACATCTCTTATTATTACCTACTGCCAACTTATAAGAAAGATAAAAATCATGAATAATAAAACATTGTAAAATCACGCATGACAGTTAAATTTTAGTATATTTTTGTAAGTATTACTGAAATATATGATCTTAAAAGTTCCTTACCTCAAATTTAGGCTTTTCTGCAGAAAATTCATTTTCTGCGGTTTTTGTGACATTTAAAAATCCATTTAATTTGAGCGCTGAACATATATCTATTGTGTCTTTGAGAAAAACTTTACCACTTGGTTTTAACAACTTAATTAATAGGGCAAGTAAGCTATCACTGTGCTGAACTGAATGTGGAGGTAACCAGTTCGATAATATCACGTCGAATGATGAAAGCGGCCTCGAATCTGCAAGATTATTACATCAAACTAATTATGTTAAGGTTAATAAAGTTGGATTAATAATTGAGTAGATGAATAGTAGGAAGTTTATGTTACCTTCAGCAATCATACTTGAGTTTTCGAGAACAACAGAGGCATTTACTTCTTGAATTTCATTGACTAAATTGCTTAGATCATTTGGGTCATTGTTGTTCCACAGAATTAGTACGTTGTGCCCACTTTTAATGTTATCCATCTTTGCTAAGATTTTGTCTGCAATTTTATTTATTTATTTCGAACCTTCTTTAAAAACTAAATTCACAGCGAAATACGGACACTCACTTGCTCAGCGCTGTTTTTAATTTGACATATTTGATCTTGAAGGTACATTATTACAGTAAAATTAATTTAGTTTGTCAAATGACAATTTTGACAGACATTTGACGTTTACAGTTTTTTATATTGTCTGCATTAAGCACTGATCTTTATATATACATATATGACGGCACGTTAGAGATTGCATACTTCTTTCTATATAAGAACGGGAAAGCTTGGTGGTAGAAACTCTCGAAATAACATTTCGAGAGTTTCTTAAAGTGTTGAACGATAGTGTTAGTTTTGTTCTTAACAGTCTCTACTTCATGATTAATAAACGCAGTAGGCTACCATTGTGACATTATGTAAAACTTGTATCTGTCCAATCATGTCATCCGCGAGCGCCGACATAGCGCTTCGTCCCACGTATAAAACCTTTCAAACGATTCAGAATCGTTTCATGCGCACGGCAACCGGCTGTCCCTGGAACGTGCACAACGTAGTTCTGCATAGAGACCTAGATCTATACAAAATGTATACATATATAACCTGTTAATATCTGAGTATAAATTATAATGGACTAATACAGGTCCGAGAGTGTATTAGTAGTGTAATAGTAGTCTATATTACTTTATGGACTGGATCCATATTAATCTGGCTCATGCTCAGATTATCTTAGGAGCTATTTAGTTTGGAGGAATTGTATTCTGTGGTATTTACTCTGTACCTGTAGTCGGTGCAGTGTGCTAGACAAGTGACATCACACTTCACAGAATACAAATAGTAAATACACCAAATGACATTTATCAGGTTGTCGCTTGAACTTTTCTTTTGTATTTTGTATTTAATTTAATGTTACTGGAACCTGGAACTTTTAAATTATACAAAACAAATAGAAAAACAAAATAGAGATAAATACTGAAATCTATTAAATTATACACAACATATTGATAAAAATGAATGTTTACATCGTACCTTGTAAAATCTAGAGTAAGCAATGTTATACGAGGCTGTTTTGTCTGGTGTTTGTGCATCAGTAGGTAGTACTATAGGAAAACTATTAGGAACACGCGCCGTTGTAGTAAGTGTATTATTGAAGAATGTTCATATTGTCCTGTGATCATATTGTTCAAGATCTTAGCTCTAGTTGGTATAGAAGACCAATACAATCAACGTTCCGATTCTTTCACAAACGTCTTCAGCCTGTCACTGAAATATGTACTTACAGAGATGTCGAGATTACGAAAAAATCCGTTAATTTAGAAATTCCAGCATCATATCCTGATTTAAATTAGTACCTTATTGAAGTTGATTTATTTATTTACTGAGTCTCTCTCTCTCTCTTTACATAAGTTATTTAAATTTGTATTGAATACTTTTTAAAGGCAAATAATATGCATTTCTTGAACACCCATGCTAGTATTCAGTACACTAGTTCAACTAAGATTATTATAACAATGTTACATAGGAACCACATAATCCGTTATTTCCATTTACAGGGTGACAGTTACTTAATATGGGCTTGTTTGCTTGTCATTATGGTGCTAGTCAACACTTGGGGTTGCAGGTGTTACTTACGTTCTCTCGATGCAGCTACAAACTCTATAGCACCCACTGTTATATCTTCTGCATCTAGCTATGTTTTGTCTGTATGTATCTTATAGTTTTTATAATTAATGTTTAAGTAGCAGATGTGTTAAGCTTTAAAAAATACTCTGTCATAATCAGGGCTTATTAAACCAAATGTGTCTCAAGGGAAGTTAATGCACAAGAAGATATATTAACACTATCTTGAAGTGAACTGGATTTAAATTTTGCTATGTTTATTTATTAGCATAGCTTGAAATGCATTTTTTATGTGTAAAAAGAACCCTCTAAGATTTAGTTACCTTTACTTACAAAAAATACTAATTACACATTTTATAATTAAAATTATAATCACCAAATATAGAATTTCTTCAATTAATTTGACACATGAGTGTCTAGATAATTACACAATTCTGCAACACCTATTGCAAGTAAAATGACACATTATTGAGAATTATATATATTTTTAGGGAATATTTGGAGTTTTACTATTCAGTGAAAGCTCATCAATAACATGGTGGTTTGGAACTGCGCTCATCGTACAAGGGTTGGCGTTAGTTGCGCGACAGCAAAAATAAGACTGAAGCCCCAGCAGCTCACAACAACAAACAACACCCGAGTCAACACCACTAGTCAGTAACTTTTCTTTAAGTAGCTAACTGGTGGTAACCTACATATTCATACAGTATTTGCGATTGGTATCCAAAAGGTGCTTGTCAAATTATGCATTCTGTAAGATGGACATTTGATTAACTTAATGGCAATATACTAAATCAACTTGCTGGTGCCTAGATTAAGTGGTGTGATGGCCAAAATAAATGCCTTTACAGATTAGCTCAGGACAACGACAGTTGCAACTGCAAAACAAGAAAATTAAGGCTACAAAGGAAATTATGGTTACAAATGTGATAGACTGCAACAATAATTAAACTGAAAAATGTGATCACATCAGTCTTAATTTTGTTTTGGATCCTTAATTAATTTGGTTTAGTCCACTGTTGACAAGAACATATAATACAATTAGTAACCCAGAACTGGTTACTAATTGTAATATACTTAGTACATTATTAAAGATTTTTTTTAACTTTTTCCATTAACTAAGTTGATAATAATAAGGTATCTATATATATAAAAGCGAAATACCACTGACTGACTGACTGACTGACTGACTGATGATCACGATATCTCAGGAACTATAGAACGAACGAACTTGAAATTTGGAAGGTAGATTTCTTTTATGATGTACAGGTCAGCTAAGAACCGGTTTTGAGAAAATCCACCCCTAAAGGGTTGAAATGGGGGTTGGAAGTTTGTATGAAAGTCCTTTATTTTTGAAGTTAGAGACATGAAAATTGGCAACTAAGTTTTTTATTATAAATGATAAAGATCTGTATAATCAATGTTACGAAAATTTACCCCAGGGGGGGTGAAATGGGGGTGGGGCGTTTTCATGAGGATTCTATGTTTTCGAAGATAGGGACATGAAAATTGACATTTAGGTTATTTGTTTTAAATTATAAAAACCTGTACACACAAGATTACAAAAATCCACCCCTAAGGGGTAGAAATGGGGGTTGGAAGTTTGTATGAAAGTCCTATATTTTTGAAGTTAGAGACATGAAAGTTGGCAACTAAGTTGTTTATTATAAATAATAAAGATCTGTATGATCAATAATGCGAAAATCTACTCCAAGGGGGGTGAAATGGGGGTAGGAAGTTTTCATGAGGATTCTATGTTTTCGAAGATAGGGACATGAAAATTGACATTTAGGTTATTTGTTTTAAATTATAAAAACCTGTACACACAATATTACAAAAATCCACCCTTAAGGGGTAGAAATGGGGGTTGGAAGTTTGTATGAAAGTCCTATATTTTTGAAGTTAGAGCCATGAAAGTTGGCAACTAAGTTGTTTATTATTTATAAATAATAAAGATCTGTATGATAAATAATGCGATAATCTACTCCAAAGGGGGTGAAATGGGGGTAGGAAGTTTTCATGAGGATTCTAAGTTTTCGAAGTTAGGGACATGAAAATTGGCATTTAGGTAATTTGTTTTAAATAAAAAAACTTGTATACGCAATATTACAAAAATCCACCCTTAAGGGGTAGAAATGGGGGTTGGAAGTTTGTATAAAAAGTCCTATATTTTTGAAGTTAGAGACATGAAAGTTGGCAACTAAGTTGTTAATTATAAATAATAAAGATCTGTATGATCAATGTTGCGAAAAACCACCCCAAAGGGGGTAAAATGGGGGTTGGAAGTTTTCATCAGGATTCTAAATTTGGGACATACAAATTGCTATTTAGTTTATTTGTTTTAAATAATAAAAACCTGTATATGATATATTACAAAAATCCACCCCTAAGGGGTTGAAATGGGGTTTGGAAGTTTGTATGAAAGTCCTATATTTTTAAAGTTAGAGACATGAAAGTTGACAACTAAGTTGTTAATTATAAATAATAAAGATCTGTGTGATCAATGTTGCGAAAAACCACCCCAAAGGGGGTAAAACGGAGGTTGGAAGTTTTCATCAGGATTCTAAATTTGGCACATGCAAATTGCCATTTAGTTTATTTGTTTTAAATAATAAAAACCTGTATATGTTTAAAAACTTATTCCACGCGGGCGAAGTCGCGGGCGCCAGCTAGTATTGTTATATATTTCAGAATATAGAAATGTACATTCCAGTTTCTAGCCTCATTATATTTATAATTGTATAAAATAAATGGAAATAACTTATTTTATGAAAATACTTATTGTTTTATTATGACCTGGCTATAGGCAGAAAGTCGCGTTTTAAATCCTTTCATATATACAAATATATTTCTATTTATATTATAAAATACTCGTGTTCGTAACTAATCTCTGAAAAGGCTTGACCAATCTTTATCGATTTTACTATTTTTCAAACCCCTTAGTGTAAAAGAGTTGTCCACCCCAAATTTCTGTTTATATTTTTTGGACAATCCTTTTCTTTGGGATAAAAAAATACACATAACCCTAACCTTCTACCAGCATCCCTCAATTTTCAATCGCAACTAGTATTTTTGTATGAACTTTGCCGTTAGCATAAGCGTTTAAAAATTAATTAAACGCTCTGAAAGCATAGTGGTTAGGACGCCCGCCTGCTAATGACAGGTCGTTGGTTCGATCCCAGACACGCACCTCTAACTTCGGAATTATGTGCGTTTTAAGCAATTAAGATATCGCTTGCTTAAACGCTGAAGGAAAACATCGCGAGGAAACCTGCATGCCTGACAGTTCTCCACAACGTCTTCGAAGGCGTGTGAAGGCTGCCAATCATGGCCATTGCCTGACATGGCCTGCGTGCTGGACCACGGCCAAATTCTCCTTCTTCTTCTTCTTCTTCTCCTTCTTCTTCTCCTTCTTCTTCTCCTTCTTCTTCTCCTTCTTCTTCTTCTTCTCCTCCTTCTTCTTCTTCTTCTCTCGTAATAATAATCGTCGTAAGTAATTGTCTTCGGCTGCAACACGAAATATATGTAATATAATAGTTAAACTTTAGTATTCCAAATGAAACGAAATAAATACTATATAATATAATAATTGTAACTTTCAACGCCCTAACGTGGCCTCATGTAGTCTAACTATATTATGTGTAAGTAGATAGATGTACATGAATGCATTAGTTCAATAAATAAATAAAAATATTGTGTTCGGGAAATCGTAATCATTAATTAGCAAGATTCGAAAGCACTGGAGCTTTTAGTAACAAGGTAAGGTCGAATTAAAGCTGGCGTTTCCAATAAAGGAAATTGAAGTGAAACATCAAACTCCGGTATCTGTGTCGGAGCTTTTGATGTTCCATTAATCCACAATCAGATCGGCAACTCGCTGAAATTGAATGCGTGTTGTAGATTCGTATAGGTGGGTATGCAATGCGCAGTTGAAATGATGTCAAATGGCAATTTATTGAATTGGAGGTATAACAATAAGATAAAGAAATCATTGAATTATTTCAGACAAACTGAATATCTAATAACTCAAATATTCAAATTCAAAATAATCTTTATTCAAATAGTCCTTAAAAAGGCACTTTTGACGCGTCAATAATTTACATAGTAGTTATTTCATGGTGATAACTATATTCGTAAACTTAAAACTAAAGCTATGAGGGTTCCAAACGCGCCCCGGTCTAAGAAGAAGCCCACAACAAACTTAGCCGGGGTAAAAATAAAACTAAATAATCGGTTTGGTGGGAGGCTTCAGCCGTGGCTAGTTACCCTAACCTAACCCAACCGACAAAAACATGTCGCCAAGCGATTTTGCGTTCCAGCACGATGTACCACTGAACCCAATTACTACCTAACAGTTTAGCCTGCTACCATCTTAGACTGCATTATCAATTAATCCCAGACGAGATTGCCGTCAAAGACTAACTTGCAACTTTGAATAAAACAAGCGAGATCTAGATAAAAAACTGAACTACTTTTGTTGAAAAAAAAAACAATAAGAGAATACGAAAGATTTGATAAATTAAAACATACGTTAAAAAATTAAAACAAAAATTAAATTTCTTCTAATTCGATCGGTTGGCTTACATCCTATTTTTAAAACTAGTACTAGGTAGTTTTAAAAATAGGATATCTTAAAATGACAGTTTTATGTCACATACTCGAACATCCTGGGCGATTCAGTAACTTTCCAATAAGTTGCCAATATCGTCTTCACACATATCTTGTATTTGTCAAGAACGAGTAATAGTGTAGGTATTGAGTAATAGCCTGACAACCTCCGTGGCGCAGCGCGCGCTGTCGCAACATAAAGTTTGAGGTCTTGGGTTTGATTCCCGGCTCGAGTGTGGTCTGGTGGGAGGCTTCGGCCGTGGCTAGTTACCACCCTACAGACAAAGGCGTGTCGACAAGCGATTTAGCGTTCTGGCACGATGTCGCGTAAAACCAATTAGGAGTATGGGTTTACCATAACAGGGTTACTATCTTAAACTGCATCATCACTTATCATTAGTTGAGATTGCCGTCAAGGGCTTAATTGTACTGTAAAAAAAAATTATGGGCCTGTAAATTACTTAATGAGTTATTGAATAGACGTCTCTAATCTGATGATTATTCTTCAACAATCATCATCATCATGATCAACCTATTACCGGCTCACTACAGAGCACGGGTCTCCTCTCAGTATTAGAAGGGTTCGGCCATAGTCCACCACGCTGGCCGTGTGCGGATTGCCAGACTTCACACGCTTTTGAGAACATTATAGAGAACTCTCTGGCGTGCAGGTTTCCTCATGATGTTTTCCTTCACCATTGAAGCATGTGATATTTTAATTTTTTTTAAATGAACATAACTCCGAAAAGTTAGAAGTGCGTGCCCGGATTCGAACCGCCGACCTCTAATTAGGAGGCTGACGCCCTAACCACTAGGCTATCACAGCTTCTAAAATATTACTATACTGTAATGGTGGTTTAATACGTCCACCGCAGGTAGGCAAGTATGTAGGTAATAAAATAATAATTACGGCCTCAATATGTAAAAGCATGACCTCATAAAACTTTTAGTGGCATAAAAATACCAATCATTACGTGACACTCATCATTAGTGTAGCTGTGATAGCCTAGTGGTTAGGACCTCCACCTCCTAATTAGAGGTCTGGGGTTCGAACCCGGGCAAGAGTTATGTGCGTTTTTAAGCAATTAAAATATCACTTGCTTCAACGGTGAAGGAAAACATGGTGAGGAAACTTGCACGCCTGAGAGTACTCCGTAGGTAATGTTCTAAAAGGCGTGTGAAGTCTGCCAATCCGCACATGGACAGCGTGGTGGACTATGGGCGATGGCCAAACCCTTCTCATGTTGAGAGGAGACCCGTGCTCTGTAGTGAGCCGGTAATGGGTTGATCATGATGACGTCACACTCTTTTAGGCGGAAACCTTCTATACTTTAAACAATTAAAGTTACGATCACAGAAGTTAAAGGGTAATTTAATATTCCCGGAAACTTCTGAACTATTCCGTCGGTTTTAATAATTAATACAAGAATGTTGTACGTAACAAAAATAGTAGGTATACCTTTAACCTAATAAAACAATTATAAGCATAATTGAAAACTAATTTAATTTAAAGTTCAGAATGTTATTAAAAATAAAACATCGTTCAGGTGTTTTTGAAAGGCTTTAAATAGTTTCAGTTTTTACGCCGATAGTGTTTTCCATATTGCTATCGATGTTTGATTAAAATTTAAAATTTAAAACATCGTGTAAAGCAATTAAATACCTACCTCGTTGGTAGCGATTTGCCTGTTCACGAGACTCGAGAGGCCCTGGGTTCGATTGCTGGGCCGTGCTTTTCTGTAAAGAACTTTGATCAAATATTTTACAATTCATTTGTTAACCATCGTGTTAGAGATCATATTATAGTACAATTAATTTAATATTTGTATTACGAACATAAACTGTCAATTTCAAATGTCAAATGACGTACGAGTGCTCATTGAAAAGAAAAGACAACTTCGGTTTTCGAACGTAAGGGAAGGAGAAAAGCGCGGGAACTAGCGGCGGCGTTCTTGGAATGACGTGGTACAAGCGCGGCTGATTTTTGACAAATTGAGAATTATTTAAGTTAATTTCAAAATACATAGTTGTTTATTGTCAAGATAATAAAGTTATAAAAAAAGAAGACTAATTTGTTATAATTTCACACAATCGTTAACAGTCGTAACATCCAACAAATAATTCCAAAAGTAAAATTATTTGTTGTGTACTTGTAATTGAAATTTAAAACATTGTGTAAAGCAACTAAATACCTACCTCGTTGGTAGTGATTTGCCTGTTCACGAGACTCGAGAGGCCCTAGGTTCGATTGCCGAGCCGTGCTTTTATGTAAAGAACATTGATCAAATATTATACAATCCATTTGTTAACCATCGTAACATCCAACAAATAATTCCAAAAGTAAAATTATTTGTTGTGTAATTGTAATTAAAATTTAAAACATTGTGTAAAGCAACTAAATACCTACCTCGTTGGTAGTGATTTGCCTACTCACGAGACTCGAGAGGCCCTAGGTTCGATTGCCGGGCCGTGCTTTTCTGTAAAGAACTTTTATCAAATATTTTACAATTCATTTGTTAACCATCGTAACATCCAACAAATAATTCCAAAAGTAAAATTATTTGTTTTACATTGGTAATTCTAAACCACCATGCCTAGAAGAGCTCGTTAATCTCTCAGTCATCATCAATATATGATAATAATCGCTAAAGCCTGCCAACTCTTGCAGGAGAAGGAGTTGGAGCTATAGGATCAGTATAGCTATAGGATCAGGCTGATGATGATGTTAATGAACTCTTTTTTCAATTTATCATTATTTACGGGCCTAATTTCTTTAAATTGATTTGTTTTCAGTGACATATGGCCTATGTTCTCCTTCATGTTTGTTTCTCCTTTTATTTTGTAACACTGTATTTATTGCTTGGAGGGTAATAATTACTCCAACACAGTTTACACTTCTGCAGGATCATCGTTTTCATGTGTTTAAGCTTCTTGTATTATTGTTCCTAATAAAAATCTTTTATCTTATCTTTTTTGTTTTAACGTACATAATTATCATTAGTTAAAAAAAAATTTGGTAAATAGCTGGTATATGCTGGCTAGCTGTGGATAACCATTTTCCTTATATCAAGTTAGTTAATTCCTTTATAATATATAACTAAGTAATTGTTAAACTAAGGTTAGGGTGCTTATAATTAGGTACACACTTCGATTGATAATATACGCTATTCATATTATGGATTCCATTTTCAAAAACTTTAAATTTTATAATCAGACATAAACCAAATCCAACAAATTCCCTTCTGTGTATATTGATTCATGAAAAAATATTGCAGCAAATCTGTCTAACTTTTAACTATCGATAAAACTTGCATCCCTCGAAGTTAGGAGACGCAGTGACGCCCGGCCCGCCGCCAGGCAGTGGCGCGTCGACCGCCGTACGCGTAGCATGTTTTTTGTGTCGCAAACAAATTCACGTTTGCCTCTACCGCGAAAAATACGATCGATAACAGAAATCCGCGTGGAAAAAAATACCGCCAGTCGAATTTATAAAATCGAATTAGCTTGCGACCACAATTTATCCAACCGAATCGTAAGTGTCGATTGAGATATCGACACATCGCGTGACACCCGGCGTCAACAATGTAGTCATAGTGACAGGAATTGTTGACGAATTGACAGCCCACCAGTGTACAAAATCAATTACAATACGCCAATTTACGATGTTTATTAATGTTAAAAATATTATAAATAATGTTAAAACTTAAAAGTTTGTTGTTATTGAAGAGCATTATCGAGATTCTATTTTGGTAGACAATTTATAGGCATCGGCAAAATGGGGAATGGAATGAATAAGGTAAGTTTTATTTTAATGTAATTTTGTTTTTTTTTGGCAAATTCTGCGGATGCAAGCGCGTCAGATTACGTAACGTTAACGTGGCCGCTACGATATATTGTATAGCTCGTAGCATCAGCCCTTAGGTTGAAATTTTCGGCTACGCTCTTTTGTTATTATTGTTACGAATCAAGACGATATGCACTTTACTGGTTCATCCTGTTAAACGTACATTTATAGTTTTTACCTTAGATTATTTTTTTCATTTGAATACTGGACTGATATTTACGGTTGTTGTTTAAAACAGGATATTACTCAAATTATAAATAGTAGTTACATTTTTACAAAGAAGTCGTCTCTGATATTAATCTGATAATTTTAACGCCTCATAATTGTATATTTTTAGCATCGTATAATTTGGGAATAATTTTATGTGCTCGATTTAAAAAGTTTTTAACGGTAGCCCGCTAGGTCAGGCTAGTTTTATTTTAATTTGTATTAAGTTTAAGAGGCGAAAGATCAGATGTGCGTGCAAAAAAGACAAATTGCTAAAAATTGTAGTTACATAATTTCTTCATAAATGGTTTAAAATTAATAGTTATTGGTAAAGTACCTAACAACATGGCAAGTGTGAAAGATTAACGAATTCCTATAATATTACTGCGTTCTTTTTTTTTTCAATTTATTGTTTTAAATATAGAGAAACACATTTTAATTATAAATCTAATCATCATCAAGAAAATTTACGTTTATGCGAAGGACGGCGAATTCATTTCAATAATATACTTAAAACTTAAAACAAATTAATCCCTTTTTTTTTATTCACCACAAGTCAAATATACGATAAGAAATGGCTTTTACATTGTCTTATAAATATCATCATCATCATGATCAACCCATTGCCGGCTCACTAAAGAGCACGGGTCTCCTCTCAATATTGGAAGGGTTTGGCCATAGTCCACCACGCTGGCCATGTGCGAATTGGAAGATTTCTTACGCCTTTGAGAACATTATGGACAACTCTCAGGCGTGCAGGCTTCCTCACGATGTTTTCCTTCATCGTTGAAGCAAGTGATATTTTAATTGCTTAACAAAACTCACATAACTTCGTAAAGTAAGAGGTGCGTGCCCGGGTTCGAACCCCCGACCTCTCATTAGAAGGCGTACGCCCTAACCACTGAGCAGCAATCTGCTTATAAATATATGCTTTCAAAAAAAGCAGAACAAAAAATCTGTATTATTTCTACCAATCAAAACGTCGTTAACTTTCGATTAGCGAACCCTAATATGTATGGAAAGTGTATTTATGCTATTTTTCTTTACCTACCCCAAAGCTCGGTTGGGTTAGTAGGTTATCGTACCGAAATAGTTTCCACAGAAATTTGTTCTGCCTACCAGTGAATTTAGAATGGGGGATTAATATAGAGCGTTTTGATTGAACTGCCTCTTTTGGTAAATTTAAGGGGTTTCTGTTAAAAATTCGTAATATTGGAGTAAAATCTCGTAGAGCAAGATATTACGACCATCCTGATATCTCTCTTTTTTCCATTACAAGTTAGCTCTTGACGGCAATCTCACCTAATGGTAAGTGATGATGCAGTCTAAGATGGTAGCGGGTTAACCTATTAGGGGTATGGTAAACAAATACTCCTAATTTGTTACGCAACAACGAGCTGAGATACTAAATCACTTGGTGACACGTCTTTGTCAGTAGGGTGGTAACTAGCTGGCCGAAGCCCCTCACTAGACCAGGCTCGAGCCGGGCAGTAATTGCAAATTCAAATTCAAAATAATCTTTATTCAAATAGTCCTTAAAAAGGCACTTTTGACGCGTCAATAATTTACACAGTAGTTATTTCATGGTGATAACTATATTCGTAAACTTAAAACTAAAGCTATGAGGGTTCCAAACGCGCCCCGGTCTAAGAAGAAGCCCACAACAAACTTAGCCGGGGTTTTAAATTGTGAATCTTGGACCCCTCAGCTATTCACGAAAAAGGGTTTCAAATATATTACAGTCTGGAAATCTAGCTTATGTACTGTCCACCATTTTTATTTTATTTTTCTACGCATAAAACATAGATTAAATAATAACTGGCACAAATCAATATCTTATCTATGACCAAAATCTAAACGTCACTTCAAACTAAAATTAGAGGTACGAATTGGCTGCGAAATATTGTAACATGGTAATCCAACACTAAATCATCATGAAATTAAGTGATAAAGTAAATTAATCTGGTATTTGTAGAGGGGTAGGTAGGTACTTTTATATTTTTTAGTCACGGTCTAGAATTGAATTAATGTAAACCAATACCCAATTCATAAACTTAAGAGTAACTAGTAAAACTTTGGCAGATAATTCAGAAACCTGATAATTTAGATGATTTTGGTGTCATGTAATACTTATTTGTTTAGTGTCGCTATTTTGGATAAAATAAAAATGAAAGACAAGTTGGTAAGACAAAACATTCAATACTAGCTGATGCCTGCGACTTTCTCCCGTTTATTTAGTTAAATAAAGGTTTAAAAAAAATCAAATTTCGAGGATGTCTTCTATGGCATCTAAAATCAAAATACATAATAGCTTTGTTAATGTAAACCTTTTACAGGCGTCTATGAAGCGTTCATATATAATATAATATATTTTTCATTATTTTAATTCGTGAAGTGATGGTGATAACTACGTCCGTTAACTTAAAACTCAAGCTTCCAGTTTCAAACGCGCTCAGGAATAAGAAGCAGTCCATAACAAATTTAGCCGGGTTTTTTTTTTGCTAATAACCTTCGCTCATAGTCAATAATAAATTATAATTAGCCGTGAAGTTAGAGCAATTCACACCCAAGCTTATTATCGTTTATGTAATACTTAATATCGTAATAGGATTTTTCTATAACTTTAGGTTTTATAAAAACTTTGAACTTATTAAAAGGCATCTCCAAAATATCTGAAGTATAGTTATGTAAAATTAGTTTTTCACAGATCTTGCTGTACATGAATTTTTCCGGGATAAAAAATGAGCCTATGTGGAAATCCAATTTATCTAAATCCTTTCAAAACTTCAATTAAATTGGTTTTCAGTTCTGGCGTGAATTAGTAAAAACATAGAGAAACATTTATATCTACTAACTTATATCTTTATCTTTATAGTATTACTAAGCCTATTGGTCAGGCCATTTACTAGGAGTTCCGTGACGTATATACACCAGAATTTTCTTAGATATATGTTTTTTCCCCGGCTACGGCTCAGGTTAATTTTAATGTTAGATTCCCTGAGAACTTAGAAAATCAAATGCTGATTTTTTACAAAATAAGCTTTTTTTAAATCTTTATTTATTATTAAGGACTTTATATATGTGACAGTCCTATCTTACCTTACTATCAACTTATATCTACGACAGTTTCTTTTCTTCTACCTGTGTATTGAATCCAACTATATATATATGTGTAAATCGACTGCTTCTTATAGTATACCTATCTATTATTTACACATCATCATGATCAACCCATTACCGGCTCACTACAGAGCACGGGTCTCCTCTCAATATGAGAAGTGTTTGGCCATAGTCCACCACGCTGGCCATGTGCGGATTAGCAGACTTCACACGCGATATAAGAATTAAATAGTATTTTAGCCGAAAAAGAATTTGGTTCGGCTTAAATAGTATATAAATAGCCAACTTCGTTTTGTTTGTAAATTTAATTTAATTACCGACAAAACATGTATCCTCAAATTTTTGTTCTGGACACTTTTTCATCAAGTATGCAAACTATCTTAATGGTACATACAGATATCATAATCGTTTGTTCAATCGCTAACACATGTTTTTTTATTGAATTGATATCTACTAATCTGAAGGTAATCTGATTATTTCGCAGACGGCACGAAAGCACTTGCCGTGATTCGTAATGACATTAAATAATGCATACAATAATAAAATGCGCTGGCATATCATATCTTCTATGATATTTCTACGTCATGAATGTGGAAAGGCACTTTTAACTCCTAGTTTTTTTGTTATTATTTATAAAATAAACATAATATCTTTGTGATTACTCGATCGGGATGAATCTCAAATGTAGTTTATAAAGATCTATCTATTCAGTAGTTTTAAAACACTAAGCTAATTTTCTGCTCGACATAAGATTATAACGAACTTACATAGCTCCGAATTATATGATATTCGGCGGTATTTCTATGCCTGAGGTACCTAAGGTAAATAATAAATTAATGCTGTAGCATCTTTTTGACGACTTTTGTGACGCAGTGCGTGCGCTGTCGCATTATAAAGTTGGAGGTCCTGGGTTCGATTCCCAGCTCGAGTCTGGTCTGGTGGGAGGCTTCGGCCGTGACTAGTTAACACCCTACCAACAAAGACGTGTCGCCAAGCGATTTGCGTTCCAGCACGATGTCGCATAGAAACCAATGAAGAGTGTGGGTTTACCATACTCCTAACAGGTTATCTCGCTACCATCCTAGACGGCATCACCACCAGGTGAGATAGCCGTAAACGGCCAACTAGTAGTGTATAAAAAAAAACTAGTAATCTGCGAATTACCCCTTAGAGTATATATACAGTATATATAGGTATAGCGTGATTGTTCACCAGAATGGTCTCCCGCTTTGAAAAACAGTTCTTTTTATACAATCTTTTCTAACCCATTATCTTGTCTACCTCTAAAGGTAGACTACAAAAGGTCTACCTAATCAGAAGACGAATTGATCACGGTGCAGCTGTTCTAAAAGTTATAGAAAAGTCTCTGTGGGTTATTCTGTCGATCAAGTAAGTGCTTGATAAAATAGACAATGGACAATCTTCAATAATGAAATCAACCGACTTCATAGTTTTATATAATAACTTCACGTCATCAATAGTTTTAAAATGTACTTTTATTATTTTAATTTGAAATTTAAATAGAAACTGAGTTATAAGAAATTACGTCGATGCATGGTAGTGGCCACTAATATAATTTGTTCCACAAAGAAGCACATTTAAAAAAATATTTTTACCGCCGTCTAGGTATAAGTGTTTTATAGAGAAATTAGTCTTCAAAATAGTTCGCATGACCCCATTCATTTAGTGTTAACATGTTCAACCTAGATTATAACAAAAGTAACGTCTAAAATATTAAATATTTTTATTTGTTACCGAAGGAAATTCATAAAGGAAATTTCTTAGTAGGTACTGGGCTTTTCATGAATAATAGGGAAAGGCAGCGTGCCAATAAAACCGGGTTAGTTTTCGCTTAACAAAGGTTTCTTTCTTTGCAATAATAAATAACCGTTATCATAGATTCATGCTTATCGGGACAAAATGTAACAAAGAAAAGGAAAGTTAAAGAAAAATTAAAGTTTACTATGGAATCTTAAACCACTTTTATTCCTTAACGACGATCATTTAAAAACAAATAACGTTTATTTGGTTTTACTATATTTTACTGGATGGAAGAAATGAAGAAGAAGCCCTATAAGAAATGGGATATCCTAGTTTTGGTATCCAGGGTAATTTTAAATAAATCATTATTTTATTTCCATATTATATTAATAATTTAAACCGACTTAGCAGCTACAGCGTTTTTTAGTAAAGTCAGAACCTGCAAAAAAACGGAGTTAGAGTTAATAGAATAGATGTCTTTTTAAACAAAAATATTATAATTTGACGACATTATTAAAAAAATAATGTGCAGATAAATGCGCGGAGTAGTTTCATTGTATCTAAGTCAGAAAATAAATCCTACTAATGTTATAAATGTGAAAGGGTAGATGTTTGTTACGCAATCATGCAAAAACGACAGAACGGATTTGGATGAACTTTGGCATGCATGTAGCATTTGACATGGAAAATAACATGGGCTACCTTTTATCTCGATTGCTTAAGTAGTTCTCAAGGGAAAAATTAAAATTGTTTACGAGCTAAGCCGCGGGCAGACAGCTTTGAAATCTGGTATGCCTGTCACCTATGCTATGGAAATGGACATTTACTTTCTATACCAATCTCTCAAATATTTCCCGTGGGAAGGTTAAAAATTAACGAGCGAAGCTTTAGACCCAATTCTGAAGTCCACGTAGAAGTAAGTCTCAAGTCGCGTCCTAAAGCTAATGAAAAAATAATTTACCTATTTCGATCTTAATATAAATATTAATACGATTATCTTAACAAATATTTTCGCTTCGACGATAGCGATTTTAGGAGTTTTCCTCTTTATATGTTTCATTTGTTTTTGTACTCTTTAGTTTCACGTCACTACATTTTAAGGAAATCACTGAAACATAGAATTTGTATTCTACGCATGAGTAGAATACAAAAGGCAGCATAATATAGCAGATAGTTGTATGGTTAGTTAGTGTATTACACAATCCAATATAGAGCAAGAGCCCGTGAACCCCAGACCTTCGTTATTTTATAAAAGCTGAAAGTTTGTCAGCGCACGCTCCCAACACAGGTAAGAACGATGGACTATTGTGAAGTTTGGGTTGCCGTGGCTTTGGCAGGTAAACGGTACTAAAGGTGTGTAAAATACCGATCTAAATTCATCAAATAATAAAGTGTGATTTTTTGGTATTACCTTCAGAATATAATTAAAAATCACGTTATTGATTGCCAGACACTTAACATCGTGGCAACCCCTTGCCAGACACCCCTAATGTTCATGAAATTATAATTCTACTTATGTTATAGTATAAAAGCAGATTTTTATATATAATATTTAGGTAATAATTAGATGATGTTTCCTCATCAGCCAGACATTTTTGATAGTTCCAACCCCTTGCCAGACAATGATGTAGGGTCGCTTTAGGAGCGAGCGCGAGACAGTATATGTATAGTGGGTGCGAGTGAGATGGCGAGATAGGTCTATCGCGATCCCTCAATAACAGATTATAAAAAAAAAACCAAATAAATAATACTCAAAAATTTAATTAAAAATATATTAATAACATTACAAGTTACATTACAATCACTTTTAACAGATATTTTCGCCAATGAAGATATTTTATTATTAAACTGAATCCTACAGTCAGTATGATAGTATATTTTCGGACTTGCAATACTTTCCAATCTACTTAAAAACTCATTATACTCTTTTTGATTTTCAATGCTAGACATTATACGAGACTGAAATTGGTTTTTATCACCTTCATGGAGTGGAAGCATTTTTGATCTCACTTGTCTCTTTTTTTTATTGCAAAATAAACAAATTTTTTTACTTATATCAATACTGGTATCACTTTGAATCGAACTATTTACTTCTGTGGTTGCATTAGCATTTTCACTCACTTCTTCAAGTCCGCGAATGTCCACAGCTGCCTGGGAAGGTTGAAGTTCTGTTGATTGAGAAGCTGAAGGTGGGTGTGATACATTTAACTCAGACAAATGCGATGAACCTGGTATTGAATCATCTGTTGATATATTTACGTCTTTAGATGGTTCTTTTTCTTGCTCTGTTTCAACAGTCTTTTTAGAATTTTTAGGTTCTGGGGTAAAATATTTTTTCATCAGTCCTGTGAATGATTTGTAACATTCCCTGTGATAACCACTCTCTGTATATTCACGTGGAAGAATGATGTTATTATATTTAAGGTTATGTTTTTTTCGCAATTTTAAAATTAATTCACATTTTTTCAATGTCTCGTCAGAAAATAATATTATTTTACCACTACTTTTCTTACAAATAACACAAATTAAAATATCACCCATGACTTAATTTTTTAAACAAAATCACTTTCATTTAAAAAATCACATAAACAAATTGTAAGCATATAATGTACGTATCATACACTAATAATATATTGAATATACTTTATAGTCTGTATATATTCGAAATATTTTATGTTGTTAATTTATAATAACTATTCAATTAATAATACTTGAAGATAGCATATAAGATTATTTTAGGTGATGTAAACATGTACTAAGTACTAAACAATACATGCGCAGTAGAAATAACAACTGCGATAGACCTATCTCGCCATCTCACTCGCACCCACCATACATATACTGTCTCGCGCTCGCTCCTACAGCGACCCTACATCATTGTCTGGCAAGGGGTTGGAACTATCAAAAATGTCTGGCTGATGAGGAAACATCATCTAATTATTACCTAGATATTATATATAAAAATCAGCTTTTATACTATAACATAAGTAGAATTATAATTTCATGAACATTAGGGGTGTCTGGCAAGGGGTTGCCACGATATTAAGTGTCTGGCAATCAATAACGTGATTTTTAATAATATTCTGAAGGTAATACCAAAAAATCACACTTTATTATTTGATGAATTTAGATCGGTATTTTAGACACCTTTAGTACCGTTTACCTGCCAAAGCCACGGCAACCCAAACTTCACAATAGTCCATCGTTCTTACCTGTGTTGGGAGCGTGCGCTGACAAACTTTCAGCTTTTATAAAATAACGAAGGTCTGGGGTTCACGGGCTCTTAGACTAATAGCTTGCACAGTGAACGAACGTTTAAAGAACGTCGTCTAATGGCCCTACCCATATAAAGGACGTCTACGAATAGCCCTACCATCACACGAAGTCCCTTGAACGTACGTTGTAAGCAAACGACAAGATCTAACGTCGGATTGCACTTAAAAAAATCGAAACTTCTGTTTAAGTATGACTATAGGAGTTCATTTCACTTAATCCTAACTCACAAAGTAGTGAAAGGCGGGTACTCAATCAATCAATTATAAAATTTATTCAAATTATCCTTTACAAGGCACTTTTGATTCGTTAATTACGTAGAGAGTGTAATTAACGCATCAAAAGTGCTATCCCAAACGTCGCCTAAGCCGAGGTTCGGCCTCTAAGGAGGCGCCCTTAGGCAGACGTTCCCTTAGTTTCTTCGAGCCCTAGGGCTCAAAATTTCTTCTGGCAGAGCTTCTTTCTGAAGCTCGCCAAACAGCACGGTTACGCTGTGGCAACCAATAGGGTTATTACAGCTAATAGACAGTCCAAAAAAAAAAGTGCCTTGTTTATTATTACTATTCGTGAAGCGATGGTGATAACTACATTCGTAAACATAAAACTCTGAGGGTTCAAAACACGCCTTGACTTAGAAGAAGCCCATAACATATTTTATTTTGTTATCACCATCTCACATGCCACATAAAATTATTTATGAGCTATCTTATTAGAGTAATATTTCGTACCCAAGCTTGTTTATCATTTACATAAACCTTTACACTATAAAAGGACATTTCTACAACCTTACGTTTTATATAAACTGTGAACTTACTTATAAGCGAGCTTAATCATATCATACCCACACATAAAGAAAGGTTGACAACAGATTCGCATGCCCCCAAACCACTCGCTGTTTATCTACTCCGCGCACACGAAAATCTCGCCGTTCACACACAAAATACCAGGCCCCCACTCTCACTTGTGTGCGTAGCTCGTAAATGTGCATGAAGCGTACACTAATCAACAATTTTTTTTTTTTATACACTACAAGTCAGCCCTTGACGGCTATCTCACCTGGTGGTAAGTGATGATGCGGTCTAGGATGGTAGCGGGCTAACCTGTTAGAAGTATGGTAAACCCACGCTCCTAGTTGGTTTCTACGCGATATCGTGCCGGAACGCTAAATCGCTTGGCGACACGTCTTTGTCGGTAGGGTGGTAACTAGCCACGGCCTCCCACCAGACCAGACTCGAGCCGGGAATCGAACCCAGGACCTCCAACTTTTTAAAATGCGACAGCGCACGCACTGCGCCAGGGAGGTCGTCAAAAATTGTAGGGCGCAATACTCATACTACCAAAGTCACCGGATCGCATTTGAATATTAGTTAAAGTATGAAGTGCTATGTCCATTTTTTTATTATCGAAGAGTGTCTCTATGCCTTCTATGAACCAGAACGATAAAGGTAGAAAAGATCCCTCCAATTTCGCATTATTTCTAGGCCGGCGACTGCAATTGCGGACGAATGCGAGAGCGTTCCCCAGTGACCTAGCCACCAGGAGATGCGAAGTAGCATCGCTGCGTTTTAGTGGGTATTCTGGTCGCCACTCTATCCTCCGGAAGCGGCGCTTTTCTGTCTGTGTCACTTCCGGCGTATGCGTAAACGAATTTCCAAGCGTTAAAAAAAAGGCCAGTGACTGCAGATTGGTACTTAACAATTGAATGCCAGTTGTCCAAATGGAATGTGTGTCGGTAAATAGTGAGAACATGGTAGGTACCTACTTCGAAAATATGTATCATATAATAAAACTGTAACAGGACGAATTCTGTACATTAAATATATTTAAAAAAATTAATTAAAATTTAATTTAAATGGAGGATGCTTTACTATCGATACTACCAAAAACAATTTTTTTTGTCTGCCTGTCTGTATCTTGGCCGCGCATCACGTCGAAACTACTGGATGAATTTGTTATAGGAGTAGCTGTTACTCCGGTTCAACATATAGGATAGTTTTGTCCCGGAATTCAGCACGGTTCCCTTGGGAGAGGGGATGAAAGTCAAAATGTGTATTAAGTTGTAATTCATTAACGCGTACTCCAATTTCACTCATTCTTTTTTTATATTAGAAAGGGGAGATACTTTAATGTTTATCCTGGAATTGTTTCAAGGTCGTCAAACAAACACACTTTCACACACACAAACTCAACGCATACGAAGTCGCGGGCGTCAGCTAGTAATAAATATCAGCTAGTAATATGTAATATTTAGTCTTATTTATTAAAATTCAGAAACTTTTGAATAGGTAATTCAATAAGTACTATCTAGGGTATTAACTATACGAGTGTGAGTAGCAACGTTTTATGATTTATATGCTTACTTACCTGAACACGCGACTCATAAAACCGATAATAACTTTAAAAGCAATATTTTACTTAATCAAATACAGACTGCGGTAAAAGGGTAACATATTTACCCATTTTATTTTTATAGGTTAAAGTATTTACACCACCACATCAATAAGCCAAACTTTTACAAACATTAAATTCATCATCATCATCATCATGATCAACCCACTACCGACGCTCACTATAAGAAGGGTTTGGCCGTAGTCCACCACGCTGGCCATGTGCGGATTGACAGACTTCACACGCCTTGTTTGCCTTCACTGTTGAAGCAAGTGATAATAATTTAATTGGTTAAAAACGCAATAACTCGGACGTGTTAACCACTAGGGTATCACAGCTTGTTTTATATTAAATTTAACTCTCGGTTCGAAAAAACTTCTACACATCATTCTACCTAAATACCTACTTTATACATTCATTGCTACTCCCTCGATATTTTTCAATACTTTTGTACTATAAGTATATAATGAATAGAAGCAGGCGCATTTACTTTGCGGAAGTCCATGATAAACAATAAACAGCAAGTATAATTTGCTATATTCCGCCGACAACCGGGAAATTTGTATAATATAACACCGCACAAAATCTTCCACTAGAACCTCTACACACGCATCGACCCGACACCGGATCATCCTCAGGAGATTTTTACTTCACAAGTGAGAAAAGGAAAGTCAACTTTTTACTTTTTATTTTGTGTGGTGTTATATTATACAAATCTCCCGGTTGTCAGCGGAATATAGCAAATTATACTTGCTGTTTATTGTATACTATAAGTATATAATTTTTTTATTGCCTAGGCGTGCCTAAATGACATTGAAGTTTGGTTACGAGATAGCCATCATGGAAACTGACATAGGATACTATTTAGAGCTGCTAACACGAACAATGCGGGATTTCACAATAATCAATATGAACGAGAATTCAATCGCGTTCTTCCGCTAAGTAGCAATGAATAATGATGATGAAGCATTAAAAAGAGCAAAATAGCGGAATAAACGACCTCCGTAGCACAGCGCGTGCTCTGTCGCATTATAAAGTTGGAGGTCCTGGAATCGATTCCCGGCTCGAGTCTGGTCTCAGTCTATGATGGTAGCGGGCTAACAGGCCTATAATAGCCATCATAGACTGCACCATCACTTACACAAGTGAGATTGCCATCAAGGGTTAACTTGTAGTAGATAAAAAAATTGGGTGTAGAAATCGATCAATCAGATTACAGAAAAATCTCAACCTCATTCAATCTTAAGACTATTCAACTGACTAACGATAAATGAATTACAGAACGTAGTACAGTGAAATCTAGTAGCTATAATGTTGAAGGGGGCGAGGTTATTCCTAGATATATATAGCACTGACAGACTTGAGCCGGCTCTTAGAAGCATTCTCCGATAACCTACAAAAGATGATTCCAAGTCTGTCGTAGACATATTTCTGCGTAAGCATTATTAATTATTGTACCTACATACTACATTTCTAATAGTGTTATTTTAATTATGAAGCATGACTCAATTAAATATATAATTAAGGAGACAACGAGGGAGGTATATAGTTGTGAGTGTCAGATAAATGAAAAGGACCTAAAAAGTATGACGAGTCAAGGACGTCCGAGTAGTTTTTTAATAAGAGTGACGTCAGCATTGCTGACGTCACGATTTTGTTTACTTTCGCTCATAATAATTAAAACCACAACTTGCGGGTTTACAGTTTTATTGCGACAATAACTAAGAGGTCCGAACAGTCCGACGTCTCGAGCGAGAATGTCTCGAAAGGCATCGACCGCCCGTATTTATAGCAAAGCATGCTTGTACAAAATTGATTGTTACTGTCTAAATTGTGTTAGCAAAATTATCAAGAGTCAAAATGTGGGTAATTATTGAATTCTTGAGGTTCTTGGCGCCGCTGAATGAAGTTAATAACTCCTTCGGGCGGACAAGTACATTTACCTATTTTATTTTATTTGTAAACTTCGTATACAGACGTCAGTTAATATGTTAAGCTCTACTGTATTGCATAACAAGTAATCGTTTAATTTTGCATAGAGATACAGTTTACTGGGGACGGCTATCACGGACTTTTAGCTTTTAGAAAAAACAAAATGTTCTTGCGAGTTTTTATAAAATCCCATTATACCCATTCACAGCTGGTTGGAGGGCAACTTGTCCTCTCATGAATTGAGTTTCTCAACTCAACCTATTTGATACATAGGGAAATCTCTTTATTTTATTTTATAACATAGACGATACAAACACTACATTTAGGACAAAGAATCACAGACAAATATAAACATGCTGTATTTTTGTTTCGCTTTTTTATTTTCAAACAAAGAGCTTTAAAATTTCAAAGCTCCAGTTACAGAGCTATTCAAACGCCGTCCCGGCTATAAACCAGACATCAATTTCCAACTTTCATTTCGAATCACGATTGACGACGACGTCGAGAGTTGACTCGAATGGCATAGGTTATATACATGGTTTAGTTATATTAGCTAAGATGAGACCTAGGTATGCTGTTCTTGAATCTTTACATGCCTGTGCATATAAAAATTCAAGAACAGTTTTAGTATTTTATGCAACACTATACACTATCCAATTTCCTCGCTCCGAAGCATCTTCAGATTTTTTTTTTTTTTCACTACAAGTTAGCCCTTAATAGCACTCCCACCTGATGGTAAGTGATGATGCAGTCTAAGATGGTAGCGGGATAGCCTGTAAGGAGTATGGTAAACCCATACTTTTAATAGGTTGCTACTCGATATCGTGCCGGAACGCTTGACGACACGTCTTTGTCGGTATGGTGGTAACTAGCCACGGCCGTGGCCTTCTACTAGACCAGACTCGAGCCGGGAATCGAACCCAGGACCTCCAACTTTATAATTCGACAGCGCGCGCGCTGGGCCACGGAGGTCATCAAATTTAAATTTTTTCAAGAATTGCTGTAAAGTAATAAGCTGTACCTGTCTTTAATTTGTGAAAGATTAAAATATGCTTTTGTTAGTTTTTATTATTTACTTCAAGTTCACCCTTAAGGGCAATCACACCTGGTGGTAAGTTCTGATGCAGTCTAAGATGGTAGCGGGCTAACCTTTAAGGCATTGGTTTAAGCTGGATTGATACATTTGTTTTTATTTATTTATTATTTTTTTTTTTCTTCAAAATTTTATAATCTGTAATTTATTTACTTTATATAAGTCACAATTTATTTGTCTGTCATCCGAGCGTCAAGCGTAAACTTAATTTGTTAATATCGGCGAATTGGGCCCCACGACGCAGGATTACCTAGTGTGGGTCCCAACGGATGTGCTAAGCTTTGGAAAGTTTTTTTTGGCAAATAAATATTTTATCATTTTTTTTTTAATTTTTTGTTAAAGGTATGTTAAACTCGGAATCCTAATTGGTTTCTAGGCGACATCGTGCCGAAACGCTAAATCGATTGACGGCACGTAGAGCAACAGACTCTTTCTCGCATTTAAAGTATTATATATTTGAACATGAATGTAAAACTGCCTCGTTGATCAAGTAGTAAACAAGTTCGACAATGGATTAGGAGGGTTATAATTATATATATATCGTTATAAATTGTCAGTACTAAATCGGTGTGAGGTGTCTGCCCCAGGCTTCGAAGAGTAAGTTGAACCGTCAAGATAACACCCCAAACTGCCACTTCTCTCACTCCGAGCAAGTTAAGCCGTCAAGATTATTATCTTCAAAGCCTATCTTTCATTGAAGCAGCGTGATGTGTCACTGCTCTAAAAGCCTTCTGTGGGAGGCTATTTGTATGTTCATAACTCATTGAAATATTTGTATTATGATACGAGTATGTTTATTATAAAGCTTTATGAGCTGTAATTATTTGACTTAATCGCATACAAATATCTTGGGTCTTCTGATATTTACGCACTAAACATTAGAAATAAAAGTAAACTTGCAGTACCGTTTAGTATGCTGCACAAAATTAGTAACTTATTCAAAGTATAGATAGTTATCTTGGAGATGTCTGTCAATCTCCATAGGTATCATAATTTATTATTGATTTTGTGAGATGGTGATAACAAAAAAAAACCCGGCTAAGTTTCTTGTGGGCTTCTTATTAGACCAGGGCGCGTTTGGAACCCTCATAGCTTTAGTTTTTAGTTTACGAATGTAGTGATCACCATTAAATCATCACTTTGTAAATTATTGACGCGTCAAAAGTGCCTCTTAAAGGACTATTTGAATTAAGATTATTTGAATTCGAATTTAAATTTAAATTTATACGTCGTACTAGCTTTGTTTCATACGGCTAAAAGGTAGGTATGTTGTTTAATAATATTGGCACCTAAATCCCTTTATTTCTAACCGTACCTATAAGGGATCTGTTATTCGATTTCAGGGGTATAGTAAATAAGTACGTATCGCTGACACCTATGCTTAGACCGCGACATCCGAATGGTATTTTCTATTTGTAGATTTGTAAAATAGATTAATATATAAGATAGCGGTGTTAGATATTAAATTGATTTACATTTCTAAGTTTTCCAGAAACTTCAACTAATATAAGTAGATATTAAAAGCTTTAATGTACACTTAAACTCAAGTCGCTAATATTGCTCTTTGCTACTTACCACTCTTACCGGTAAATAGCGATTGCATGGTAATGAAAAAAGAATACCAGAGTTAAATTGATTCAAGCTTCTTCTTGGATGAGGGTGTGTTTGGAATCATGTTTAGTTTTGTATATATGAATTTCATCATCATCATCATGATCAACCCATTCTAGGCTTACTACAGAGCACAGGTCTCCTCTCAATATGAGAAGGGTTCGGCCATAGTCCACCACGCTGGCCATGTGCGGATTGGCAGACTTCACACGCCTTTGAGAACATTATGGAGAAGTCTTAGGCGTGCAGGTTTCCTCACGATGTTTTCCTTCACCGTATATGATAATGTAGTAATGTCGTATGTAGAATTCCTTTCACAAAAATGGAAAAATATTATGCATATTTTTCCATACAGGAAAAGTGTCTTCCATTTGAATAAAAAAGGCTTTAACCTCGCATAAATTCATACTAATATATAAATATAACACTACTAGACATTTATGTTATTTTGAACTATGCATATAAATATCTATTCTACCTCTCTCTGCGTCGTATTCCTCATTACTGAGGGTCGTGACCCCTTCTACTGACGACTTTCTTGAGGACGATGTCGCGCCATGCTGCTCTGTTGGTTGCGACGTGTAGAGCATCGTGGACTTTGGGATCGAGTGCGGTGCGGATTTGGTCCGACCAACGCATCGGACTCCATCCCCGAGGCCTCTTTCCTTCCACTTTGCCGGTGATAACCAACTACTCCAGGTTGCCACTTTCTCTTCGGGCAATGTGATCAAAGTACTCCAGAATCCTCTGTAGGCAGATGGTGGATAGCCTTTTCGTTATTCTGAGTTGTTTCAAAATCGATGCGTTGGTTATATATGCTGTCCATGGAATCCGGAGCATCCTTCTCCAGCACCACATTTCGAAGGCGTCAATGCGTTGCCGATCAGCTGTTTTAATTGTCCATGTCGCAGCAGCATACATAAATATCAGAACACAAGTACACGGATAAAACGCACTTTAGTGTTGATAGAAATTTATCTATCCCTCCAAGCCTTATGCAGCTGAGACATAGCACTCTGTCCATTCCGTATATCTATTCTATATCCAATAAATATTCATTCTATTTTAGTGATACATAAATTTACATGAAGTTTTTTTAACAGAAAAGCGTCTGAAGGTTTGAATAAGAAAAGTTTTGACTTTGCGCAAATAAACCCTTATACAAAAATACCTAATATAACAAAAGTACTAGTGCTCCATAAATCTTTATGAAGTACTTTACAAACAAAGCACTATAAGCAAACTTAAGCAATTTCAAAGTTCATTTGCGTGTCATATCGTCACCATCTTTCCTCGGGGGCCTATTTGGTCAGCGTTTCTTGAGCGAATTTTCTTATCTTCGGAAAAATAAGCCAAGACCTGTAACCTAAGATGTATATCGTTGCCTATAATTTTTTACTTATTGTTATCAAAATGGGTATGTCTTGTAATTTTTTAACTCTCCGAGGATGGCAACAAAGGCGACAATAGCGAGATGTCACGGTGCCGAGGTTAAGTGGTACTTGTGGATTTTAATATGTTACCATTTGGAATTTGATTTTGACCGTGAATCTTAGTACTTTAGAAAGTGACACCTATCCATAGCAATATATATATATACACTACAAGTTAGCAATCTCACCTGATGGTAAGTGATGCTGCAGTCTAAGATGGTAGCGGGCTAACCTGTTGTATGGTAAACCCACACGTCTTTGTCGGTAGGGTGGTAACTAGCCACGGCCGAAGCGTCCCACCAGACCAGACTCGAGCCGGGAATCGAACCCAGGAACTCCAACTATAAAGCGATGGCGCGCCCTGCGTCACGGAGGTAGATTCCCGGCTATCAAATGATATTTGAAGATGCTAAGTTATTTAAACTTAAATATATAGAGACTTTGGCCCGCCAAAGTTTTTTTTATTTCCGGGAAGTATACTATTGGTTCTCCGGGCGTTCAAGAAATCCAGCGAGAGGGGCATGTGTTTTTAGTTCGGGTATACCCCACTATGAGGGGATTATGGGGGAAGAGGGGGAGTCCAACATAACCTCCATCCTGCCCAATGGAGAAGCTCTTCCATCACGTCCAAAAAAGGTAATATCCCATATTTTAAATTCTTAAACACACACATAACTTAGAAAAGTTAAAGGTGCGTGCTAGATATCGAGTTCGGTCATTCCGAAAGGGAGGCTGAGATCATAACCACTGTGCTGATGCCGCTAATGGGACATACGTTATTAGAATGTTTTTTTTTTTATCCACTACAAGTGAACCCTTGACGGCAATCTCTAAGCGGGTTAGGGCGTCAGCCGCCTATTCAGAGGCTGTTCGAATCCGGGCACACACCTCTAACTTTTCGGAGTTATGTGCGTTTCTAAAAAATTTAAATATCACTTGCTTCAACGGTGAAGGAAAACACCGTGAGGAAACCTGCACGCCTGAGAGTTCTCCATAATGTTCTCAAAGGAATGTGAAGTCCGTCAATCCGCACATGGCCAGGGTGGTGGACTATGGCCAAACCCTCCTCATATTGAGAGGAGACCCGTGCTCTGTAGTGAGCCGGCAATGGGTTGTTCACGACGAGACAATCTCACCTGATAGCAAGTGATGATGCAGTCTAAGACGGTAGTGGGCTAACCTGTTAGGGGTATGGTAAACCCATACTCCTAATTGGTTTCTACACGACATCGTGCCAATTAAAACGGTGATGTAAAGAGGTAATCGTGACCTCGTCGTCATCAACGGTAGATATTAATTTCATTTGGGAACATGCCGCTAAAGTTTTTAATTAACTTGTCTCAAAGTTACACACAATTTGTACGAGCGGAGACACACCTTTTGAAGCTATTGCGCACTGCGGAATTATCGGCGGGCCAAGGTGCTATGGCTGAAATCATTTGCACCGTGGTGGATGGTGGTTATCGATCGTGGTCAAACTAAAATAGTTTAGCCCTTGACGGCAATCTCACCTGATGGTAAGTGATGATGCAGTTGATGGTAGCGGGCTAACCTGTTATGGTAAACCCATACTCCTGATTGGTTTCTACGCGACATCATGCCGGAACGCTAAATCGCTTGGCGACACGCCTTTGTCGGTAGGGTGGTAACTAGCCACGGCCGATGCCTTCCACCAGACTATATTACACCAATATCCACAGTTCAGGATTTGTGAAACACTGAATTTCATGTCGATGATCTATAACTATAGCTTCTGTTTGCCGTAGCAAGCTTCCTCGAAATTGCACTTAGTATATCTTGGGAAAGTATTCGCGCAGACAGAAACGGGAACAGCAGTGAGCCATGAGATAATAATCTTCAATTAAAAGCGTTCCTTATGCCATAGAGTTTTTAAAATTTCCTTATCTACGCGGAATAACTTGCGGGCATCGGCTAGTAATAATATTTAAATTTTACTCGCAGATGTTTCTTTGTTAACCGATATCAAAATTACTTTAACACGATCGTGCGGCTCTACAACAGTGCGATATACAATTTCAGATACATGTCGATAAAGCTGGTAGCTAGTTGATAACACCACCAACATATAATATCTTACCACCCTTGTTCTAGAGAGCTTCGACAGAATGACACGGTGACACGCGATTAGATAAAATATGCCAAGTACCCACTTGGTAGTTAATACATATACCTCACGCACAATTGATAGTTCGGTATTAATAAGCTGATCTGAAGTAATAGCCTAGTGGTTAGGACCTCCGCGTCCTATGTATATAATGTTCTCAAAGGCGAGTGAAGTCTGTCAATCCGCACATGGTGGACCCAAACCCTTCTCATATTGAGAGGAGCGCCGTGCTCTGTAGTGAGCCGGCAATGGGTTGATCACCGTTAATATTGCGTCGTTTTACTTTTTCCTTCTTTCAATAAGCAACAGAGCAACTAAACAAACATCTCGAGGAGTCCTGCACGCCCGAGAGTTCTCCATAATGTTCTGAAAGGCGTGTGAAGTCTGCCAATCCGCACATGGCCAGCGTGGTGGACTATGGCCAAACCGTTCTCATAGTGAGAGGAGACCCGTGCTCTGTAGTGAGTCGGTAGTGGGTTGATCATGATGATGATGATGATGAATTTGATGATTTGCAGTTGCACACACCCACACACAACAACTAAACTAGGCATGTTACCTAGTTAAGTTGTAGTTTCTGAACTCATTTTCATTTTCACCGAACCCGACACGCTCGTGGAATTTTAAAGTATATAGGATTAACGATCGTTAAGTGATTTCCAAAATTGGATGCGATGGTTCCAAATGCTAGATTTCTTATAACATTGTGTAGAAGTCACAATAGTTCAATGACCCAAGAGGTCGCAGGTCGGAGGTGCGTGTCCGACCCGGGCTATTACAGCTAAAGTAAGTGTAATTTAAAAAGAGCGCTGACAATTGTTTCCTTTTTCGGCTACATGTTACATCATTAAATTAACTTTTTTTTTTATCCACTACAAGTTAGCCCTTAACGGTAACCTCACCTGATGGTAGGTTATTATGCAGTCTAAGATGGTAGAAGGCTAACCTGTTAGGGGTATGGTAAACCCATACTCCCAATTGGTTTATACGCGACATCGGAACGCTAAATCGATTTGCGACACGTCTTTGTCGGTAGGGTGGTAACTAGCCACGGCAACTTATGAATATGACATATTATATATATTAAATAGGAATACGATACCAAATCCATACAATATATACACATGAAATTATGGTTACTTCTAGTAATTAATTACATAATTCATATTTAAGTGTGATAATTTATATATCGGTATATTATAACTTATGAAATTGGAATTATAAGTTATAATTCAGACATCTATGTTATAGCGAAATATGGCAGGGTTATCTGTCTAAGCTAGTCTAAGCTGCGCGGAGTTTGGAAAGAGATTAATTTTTTAAATATATGGACTGACGCTTGATGTGGCGGGGTTCTAGTTCTTTAGTAAGTTGTAAGTACTATACTTACCTCTGCTCAGATAGTTTGCAGTTTACCCACATAAACCTCATAAGCTTCAGATGCTAAAAACTGATAAGGTAATACTAAGTTACTCTGTCCATACGTGCCTACGTGCATGCGTGCGTACGTGTTTGAGCGTGTGTCTGCACGCATGTCATTTAGTTTCTCTATTGCTAGTTGAAAGAAGGACAAAGTAAAACGACGCAATATTAACGGCTGTGGTTTCATAAGTGAGCGGTCCTAGCTTCGGTATTCCGTATGGACAATTATATAGGAATTATTATTTATGAATTTTCTTTTGGCTGTAGCCGTGGCTAGTTACTGCCCTTATTGCAAAGACATACCGAGATTTAGCTTTGTGGTCTGGAACCGCTTGTCCGCGATGTAAATAAAATAAAATTGTATACAATAACAAAAAAACTAATATATTTATATGCAAAATTACACCAATTTGTTGTCATTTTGCTGCTTAATTGAAGAACGCACAAACAAACCCTTTTGCATTTACAATATAGTTTATATGAGGTATACACCGCAACTTTTCCTAATAGAGTTTCTTAGCAAAATGTAAGACAGAGGGTAAGTAATGCTATTTGATTTGGCGGTGATCTAATCAACACAATAATAACAAAAAAGTTAAATAATAGGCATAGGATCTTCAGCGCTTTTATTACCGTACTCGAGGTATACTTACCTGCTTACTTATTTATACTTTGTTACATCTTTCGAGGGGATTATTGTTCGGTGGCTAATACAAGCATTGCTTTTACTTAGTCTTAGTAAAGAGATATGTCAGATTATATTATATTTGCTTATTCGGAACCACTCAAGCATAATACCGAACTTAGCTCTGGTTTCTTTTTGCCAAAGTATTTCCAATTGTATTATCTGTATGATTAACTTCATGAGTTTTACTTACTTATTTATTAGTTTAGAAAAGATTATGATACGATTCCTATCGGGACACATCTAAATAATATGCAAAATATCGGTGTTATTCACTACAAGGGGACTTTCATAACGTTTACATTTGGCGTTCTCAAGATTAGGTAGTTTCAAATAACGTATTATAATTATTCATCAATAAGAAAAGTCCTACTACAGTGTAAAGGATTATGTAAATGATAAACAAGCATGGTATGAAATATTGCTCTAATAAGATAGCTCTTAACATAATTTTAAGTCTAGTGTCAAGTCTATACACTTTATATTTATTAGGCCTTATATGTGTTTACAAATAAATCCCCTTATATCAAGTTTCTAAATGTTGTTGAAGTTAAATTAACACTAGCTCTGATGCAAAGATTTAAAATCGCTCCGCAGTCACGTAAATTCCGGCATTCTTCATGTGATTTTTGTTGGTTCAGCACAGAAGTCCATTTCGCATTTTAATTTATTTTATCGGATTTTCGCTTGGCCAACCCTCTAGCGTATTTGCAGCCTCAATATGTGTTGAGAGCGGCCACCGAAGGGGCATTAAGTGGTTAGAAATCCTATATAGTAGATCTGTCCCCCCTGGAAGGTGGGTATTCTTAGGAGATTTTTCTTCCGGTTCCTTTAATGGTATGTATATACCAAATACTTTATTTATTTATTTCACATGATACACCAATCGATACACTGTATTAGCATTAAAAATATAATATATATATACAGTTAGTGTATTATACGATATAATGTTTGTCTAAGCCGAGTACAGTTATCATTGCAGGGATATACAGCATTCTAGTTTCTCCGGTTACTTCGGTCCGGGTACTCCGGTACTTAACTTACCTTTTTTTTTGTTATGTCTTATAGAGAAACCAACGATGTTTTGGTCTATGGAACACGAAGCTTTAGTTGGGAGCCCAGTGGACAGACAACATCTACATTCGCAGGGTACCTTCCAGAGGTACAAGATGGAATACATGGTGGAATAAGGGAATCCCCTCTAAAGGTTTCAATATGTCCGGAATCAACAAAGATATTATAAGATATTATTTGATCAGTCAGGTGAAAATGCTCAGTCTACAGCACCGACGCATTGGTGCCTGTCTATCGGTCTTTTATCGTATATATTTTGGAGAGTGCCCTCAAGTACTTTACAACCTCGTGCCCCCTTCACCGTTTTACCACAGAACTTGGAGAAATCGTAAGCGGTAGGTTGGACGAAACGATTTGAATCAACGTTACTGAATCGAACCGCTAAGGTGTGGAACTCACTTCCAACATGTGTTTCCAGCCACGTCTAACCGAAGAGTGATTTTTTTATCGTGATTAAATCCTCATGGATACCTCTGCGCCACGGGGAGACACAGAGGTTATGTCAGACCCGTACTTACTAAAATCCCCACGTGTTGCCCGAATGCTGCTCTTCCCCCCGGACGAATGAAGAGGGACCCACAGCACCCGGGCACACGTGGAGGTTACACGACCTGGCACCCCAACCGAAGAGTGAATAGGCATTTCTAGGCAAGCCCGCTCCAACCTACTACGCTTTCTGGAACTGATTGTCGTCAAGCGCAAACCTATCTCAAAATAAAAAATAAATAAAAAAACTAGGATCGTACGTATGTGGTAAAAACATTGTAAATTGTGATCACTGAACGGTATATTTGACGAACATTGAAGGTAGGTATTGTTACGTAAAAAGTTTTAACCGGCAGCCGTTCATGTCTCGTGCCGCTGATTTAAACTGCAATGCAGTAGACCATGGGTTACCGAATGGGTGCCAATATTAGTTATACTGCAGGTATAATAAATGATGATAATTATTTCTTAACCTCGAATCGGTAAATAAATTGTTTAAGTGTCGTCCGTAATACGCGAAGGCGCTAGGCGCCTACAAGATTTTCTAAAATGATGTTTTAGACTCTTGATTATGAAAGACAATTAAATAAGATAGGTGTAGGCATCATCATAGTAGACTGGTAAGGTTTTATTTACTAGTACTTAATTCATATTTATTTTCTTTTATAGTAAATTACCTATTGATATTGTAAAGTCTATCAATAATTTCAAAGTTTTTATAAAACGAAAGCTTATAGAAAAATCCGATACGATATTAAAGATTATATTAAAGAAGATAAAAAAGCTTGGGTTGTTCTAACTCCACAGCTACTACAATTTATTACTTATTGATGATGTGAGATGGTGATAAAAAAAACCTGGCTAGCTTTAGTTTTAAGTTGGCGAGTGTACCTAGTCACCACCACTTCACGAATAGAAATAATGAAACATGTGATATATAAGAACGATTCATAGATGCCTGGCCTGATGATGATGAATTTATACGAATAAAGCTATATAGATTTGATTTGAATACTTCTTCTTTTTCTTGCCATTTAATTTGATTACATGTGTATTAATTAAGTACCCGTAAAAAAACTGCCGGCTCAGGCTTTCTATTAGATATCCCTTAGTTTTCCTGTCATATTAGAATAAATGAATTTGTCGGGACATTACCTCGTCTTTGCTATAGTCGAGCTGAACTTGCGATAAGGGCACACAGAGTGACAACCCAGCGACAAAAATGGAATACCTATAGTAGGTACGTATATAGCATTGATACATACCTACACAGCCGGTTAATACCCTTCCCCGACCTAAGCGCTCTCCGAAAGAGGAGACCTAAACATATCCTTCATGACCCTGATGATCAGATGACTACTGACAACACACTCGTACCACCTACCACACAATCATACGCTACACACCGTCTTCGCCGGCGAAGACAAGGTCCCCGCTATCTTACGTCATCCGGACGTGGGCTCCATCCACGACCTCGGAGACGTACGGACCACTCACCGTCCGACTCCGTCCGCTAGGCAGACGATCCCTTAGTTTCTTCGAGCCCTAGGGATCAAAATTTCTTTAGGCAGAGCTTCTTTCCGAAGCTCGCCAAACAACCCGGTTACGCTGTGGCAACCAATAGGGTTGGTACAGCTAATAGACAGTCCGAAAATAAAGAGAAAAATAAGGTTGATACATTACCGTGGTGGGTAAAAAAATGAGAAAAGTTATACGGGATTTAGTAACAGCTGCGTCCACATACTCGTAGGTGGTATTATCTTTTGACAAAGCGAGGAACGTGAAAATGTAGGTAGACTGGCAAATACAAAATGTTATTATGTAAAAGCTGATGTTATATCTCAAATATGGATCTCTTATATAGAGAATTTTATAAATATATAATCTCTTATATATTTATAAAACTCTCGTGTCACAAAGTTTGTTCTCAATACTCCTCCGAAACAGCTCGACCGATTCTTATGAATTTTTTTATGCATATTCAGTAAGTCTGAGAATCGGCTACCATCTATTTTTGAAACCTCTAAAGGATAAGGGGTGTATAGGGGGTGTCCACCCCAAAATTCTATTTTTTATTTTTTGGATAATTTTCTTATTTTATTTTTGTATTATGTGGTATTGAATAATAACATACAAGCCTAAATTTTCACCCTTCTAGCGCCAACTCCTATTTTTTAATAGTCATTTTAGTAATTTAATAATTTGTCATCCCGCTCGATAACTGAACAATGGTCGTCTTTATTGTGAATGCTTTTCACTGTAATTCGTAACCCTGAGCTTATTGTAAAGCTAAAATTTTTGAACATAAACAATATTTATGTAATTTTTATATTCCCTCATCGTTCACAGCGCTTCCATGCCTCTTTCACTCATATCGTACATCCTTACACACAATAAGTTAGTTAATTTTTTCCCTAGAAATAATTTATATGGCAAAACAACGTTTGCCGCGTCAGCTATTTATTTTACATAATTCAACTGCTAAAGGTCAAAAGGTGATAGTTTTTCGTAGTATAAACTGTTTGCATGTTCAAAAACAGAGTTAATCTGCTACCCACACTGAAAACACTGTATTATATATTTTATGTTTGATTCCCATAAAAATATAGTCAAAATAATCAGTTTGGAATATCAAATTGTAAATATAAAAAAGTTTTATGGTGAGACTGACATGGAATTACATTGTCCGAAATAATCTTGCTTAATTTTACTATGTTAGGTTGTAAAATCAGCTTTATTGAAACAATTATTTTATGTTCCTCTATATAGTTCCTCTATAAGTAATATGTATATAGAATGGCAAATTGTATTACGGAACATATCCACATACATTTCATTCATCCAAGGATGATTTTTCACAGCGTATACAATTTTATACATTTTTAAAAATATAAACAGACACGTCACTTATAACGAAGTCGATATTTTGACTCTGTTACGATTAATGTCGAGTCGACAAAATAATAGACTTGTCCCCGTTTATGTGTAAAAAAGTTATCTAACACACACACACACACACACTTTTGAAATATCATAACATTTTATTATGTTGCGAAATTTCAAAGATTGCATATATTTTTTGGTATTTTCTTTTATATAAATTGTAATCTTATTTGGCCTTATTTTATCATTAAGTCTGAAATGTAAATAAATTGTTTTAAACGCTGATGAATAAAATAAAATAAAATAAACACGTAAAATTTAAGTTAAAATCGTTGTAAGTGTACAATATAATTAAATTTAGGAACTCGTCCACCCAGATTAGGGAAATCAGGATTTATTTTAAAGCAAGATTGATGACATTAAATTAAACCTTTTCCCGTCTCCAATTCCGAGTTGCCATTCGCTGTTTGTCGACCATTAAAGCGGTTCTTTCTATAGAACGTATTTTCAAATATTGTGTTCTGCAAATAAACTTTCAGTGACTAAAACGTTATTACGTTTCATACCTGGTCGCGATTGGAACCCTCTTAGCTTTAGTTTTTAGTTAGCGAGTGTAGTTATCACCTCACGAATTAAAATAATGGAAAACGTGTTCTAAATGAACGATTCATAGATAGATGCCTTTAATAGGTTTACATGAATAAAGCTATTTTGAATTGCATATGTATATTATTATGTAATTAATTAAGTGATAGCCTATTAAATAAGTGATAGCCTAGTTGTTAGGGCGTCCGCCTTATAATCAGAGGTCGGGGGTTCGATCCCGGGCACGCACCTTACTTTTTCGGAGTTATGTGCGTATTTAAGCGATTAAAATGTCACTTGCTTCAACGGTGAAGGAAAACATCGTGAGGAAACCTGCACGCCTGAGAGTTCTCCATAATGTTCTCAAAGGCGTGTGAAGTCTGCCAATCCGCACATGGCCAGCGTGGTGGACTATGGCCGAACTTTTCTCACGTTGAGAGGAGACCCGTGCTCTGTAGTGAGCCGGCAATGGGTTGATCATGATGATATATATTATATATACGAATTGTGTCTGAACGTCTGTTTGTTACTTACATTCCGGTACTTATGTAAATAATAGCTTGTATCTTGAAAATGGTCAAAAAATACTAATCGTTTGTTATACCGTACGGTATCTAAATTACCCTGTCTCCCAAACTAGGGTTTTGGTTGAACTCGGGCGTGGTACGTAGTCGCTACTAGATCATTTCTGATGATTCAACGATCGTCTACTGAAACTTTTTTTATTTGGTAGTCCTATTCTTAGAATCCTTTTCGCAAGACAAAAGAAAAACACAACTAAATTAGTTCAGCCATGGGGATGGGCATACGGAAACACGCACACAAATGGAAAAAATATGAAATGAATTTTAGTATACGTTCATTTGTATGGTATAGTAGCTGTGATAGCCTAGTGGTTAGGGCGTCAGCCTCCTAAACAGAGGTTGGTGGTTCGAATCCGGGCACGCACCTCTAAATTTTCGGAATTATGTGCGTTTTAAAAAAAATAAAATATCATTTGCTTCAACGGTGAAGGAAAACATCGTGAGGAAACCTGCATGCCTGAGAGTTCTCCATAATGTTTTCAAAGGCGTGTGAAGTCTGCTATCCGCACATGGCCAGCGTGGTGGGCTATGGCCAAACCCTTCTCATATTGAGAGGAGACCCGTGCTCTGTAGTGAGCCGGTAATGGGTTGATCATGATGATGATACGTTCATTTTAAAATTAAACAAAACATTTAATTAGTTGACCTACTTATGCCAGAGACTTGTATTGATTCTGAGCTTTTCTTGACAAATTGTACTTTGTACAATTATGAGGCACTTCATTGTTAGCTCGCTGACCTACTGTATTGTCTTACAGTAGTAGGGAATGCTGACTTTCAAATTTTCTAGGACTTCTCTCATCTTTTACTCAGTAAACTGCTGTTTGATAATATTATAGTTTTTTTTTATAGTGATAATGCTGTCTAGGATAATAGCAGGCTAACCTGTTAGGAGTATGGTAAAATACGCTCCTAATTGGTGTCTACGAGACATCTTGCCGGAACGCTAAATCGCTTGGCGACACGTCTTTGTCGGTAGGGTGGTAACTAGCCACGGCCGAAGCCTCCCACCAGACCAGAATCGAACCCCGGAACTCGAACTTTATAATGCGACAGCCAGCGCTGCGCCACGGTCGTCAAGGGTTAGTGGACCCAAACTTGACCCAAACCCTTCTCACATTGAGAGGAGCGCCGTGCTCTGAAGTGAGCCTGAGAGCAATGGGTTGATCATGATGAAGCACGTGTGCGAATCCGTTCGTTGGTTATGAATTATGATCCGACTACATGGTTAACCTTTTCGGTACGTCTTCACCAGCAGCGAATAGCGAAGGAGCAAATTTATGCTGTAACCTGACCGCTGCATAAATCAGTAATGACAAGCTTACAATGCTCTATGCGCTCATAAATTTGAACCTTATCGTCAGGGAAATGAGATGTTTTTAGCTTGGCCGCTTTAAAAACGTTCCTAACATTCGTTATGGTAGGGGAGCCCGTGATGCTAAATGGGGATTTACTCGAGCGTCATAGAGACCTATTGGGTTGCAAAGCTTAGGTGATAAGAAGAAAAAAATGTTATATGATATATACCTTTCCATCGGTGGGGGAAGCAGCTATAGCTTTTTAAATATGTAAAAAAAAACTGATGCATGGACATCTTCGAGCGCGTCAGATATTGATAGCATCAATAGCCTACGTATTTTTAATAATGTACGTATGTTAATCTGATCGTTTGCATGATGCGTGTGGTTGTATGTAAGGGTTGAAAATGAAAAAAAAAATAATTTAATCGAGCGCGTCAGATTTTCTAAGGGAGTGTTAAGTACACCAAAAATAAGCTCTCATTCACTAATCTGACGATTCCGATGTGCCGCAAAGTCGCGGCGATTTTCATAATGTGCAAAAAAAAATCGCCATTTTGAAATACTCGAGCGCGTCAGTTTAAGATATATATGGTTCAGCTTTATGTTCTAAACGTACTGTCTCATAATCTGACGATTATCTAGAGGGATTCGCCTAATCTGACAAAAAAAAAACATTTTTTTTAAATCATTGAACTTAATTAATAGAAAGCTCAGGAAATAGCATGCAAATAAATAAGTGTATGCTTTTTTTGTAGAATACATGTATTTATATAAAAAAAAAATTAAAAAAGGCTTAAAAAATTTGATGTTTTATAATTAATTGATTAATGTTTCTACTGTAAAGTTTTTGTAAGGCACTTTCACCACAAAATACAAATTTTAACATTATTTATAAACTTTAATTAACATAAATAATATTAAAATAGCAAAAAAAGCCAAAACGTTGGAAACACCTTGTAAACAATATGCCTCGAACGAGTCTTTATGATCACCTGTGATGGCGTCATGGCAGCAGAAACCAGAGTGGGGACGGAGAAAGTCATAAATAGAGAAAGAGTGATAGAGAAATAGAAACGCGGAGAAGGAAATATAGGCATCACACAGCTGCACGCATTTAACTTTATCGGCGAATTTATGTTATTTCGGCTTGCGGAAATCGTCAGATTATATATTTTTCGTTATTCTTGAATTATTTCCTTCAAAATAAAAAAAAATTTAGCTACGCTCGAGAATGTCGAGATGACGTTTTTTTTTTTACAACTTTGCTGCCCTCCCCTTTCTTTACGTCACTTTCAAATTGTCAGATTAGTGGAATATACGCTTTTAAGGATGTAATCAACTCACCCTACCTTAATCTGACGCGCTCGAGAATGTCTGATGGTCAATTTTTTTTTACTAATCTGATCGTGTATCGTTCACGCGCGGCCTTATATATGGGGCTCATGTTTGGTGGAAGAACATAACCGGGTACAAGGTATCTCCCTGTATATTAATCTGCCGCGCTCGAGTAAATCCCGAAATCCCCGCTTGGGCTCCCCTACTATTATTGAATGGACAATATAACTTTGAAGAGGTGTTGAATTTACGATTATATTATTTTTATTGTTTATTTCCTTACTCATGAATTATTGTTCCCTTAAAGTTTAGTCCTCTACCCTCGTAGACTGCATCATCACTTAAATTATGATGATTGAAGGTAAAAAAGCAGTCAAGGGCCCACTTGTAGTATAAATAAAAAACTGACAAAAATATTATAATTTTGCTAACTGAATGTTATATATACATAACATTAAATCTTTACTCGTAAGTGAATTGTGCAGGTTGCCAGGTTGTCCTACACAGTTATCTTAATAATTAACCCATTGCCGGGTCAATACAGAGCACGGGTCTCCTCTCAATATGAGAAGGGTTTAGCCATAGTGCACCAAGTCGGCCATGCACGGATTGACTTCACACGTCTTTGAGCACATTATGGAGATCCCTCAGGCATGCAGGTTTCCTCACGTTTACCTTTACCGTTGAAGAAAGTGATATTTTAATAGCTTAAAGACGCAAATAACTCCGAAAAGGTAGAGGTGCGTGCCCGGTATCGAATCCCCGACCTCTGATTATGAGGCGGACGCCCTAACAACTAGGCTATCACTTACTTAATAGGCTATCACTTAATTAATTACATAATAATATACATATGCAATTCAAAATAGTTTCAAAGTTAGATTGCTTGGGAACGAACCCCCGACCTGTTATTAAGAGGTCTTCATAATTATTTCATGTAAAACTCAGATTCTGACTCACGAAATGATGAGCTGACTGGGCAAGTCGTTCGGAATCCTGAACCGTCGTAATTGCATACAATGTTTGCTCTACCATGTTGAAGCTGAAATTTCTTGCAAATTTGCTTTCCGGCTATTTGATTACGCTCGCGTTGCTAAAATCGTCGCAATGTTTGTTAATATCGTCCGGTTTCCTCACGATTATAACAAACATGGCGTCGTATGATTGTACACTTTTATTTATGCTGGCGGTGCTGGAAAGAACCAAAGTTGGCACTCAGATGCGGACAGGCTTAGTAAGGGTAGGCTTAATTAGGTTTAATACAGTACGGCACGATGTCGCGTAGAAACCAATTAGGAGTGTGGGTTTTCCATACCCCTAACAGGCGAGCCCGCTACCATCTTAGACTGAACATAAGGTGAGATTGCTGTCAAGAGCTGACTTGTAGCAAAACTACCCTCCTTAATTTCGTCGTCTACGCTATTGAAATGCGGGTTTTCTGGCTGTAACGTCGATGATTAACCCGTGACAATAATAACAACGGAGTTCAAGACCTAAATGGCCTATTTTACGTTTGTATATCGATAACTACGAGTTGATAGTAAGAATTCCTTGATAGAAAATGCCCCACATTAATTGCCCGAACCGAGAATTGAATGTTGTTTAAGCATGCTAACCACTAGCATTGACATTTCAAATCAGCCATTAATGTTTTAAGGTTTATGCTTAACTTGCTTAGTGATATAATAATCCGTATGTCTTTTATATACATAACTAGCTGTTGCCCGCAACTTCGTCTGCGTAGAATTGCTGATTTCCCTTGAGATTGAGGTTACCCGTGCGGCAAATGCTCTGCTTCAGAAAGAAAGCTACAGGCAAATGTCAAATTGCCGATCTTCGTATTATTATTAATATTAATGCAAATGTTTGTGTCTCTAACTCTAAAAACAAAGAAATTTCATACAAACTTCCAACCCCTATTTTACCCCCTTAGGGGTGCGAAACGACTTTGTTGGTAGGGTGGTAACTAGCCACGGTCGAAGCCTCCAACCAGACCAGACTCGAACTGTGAATCAAACCCAAGACTCGCAACTTTATACTGCGCCACGGAGGTCGTGAAACCCTTGCTGTGGAAGCGACATAAAATATTTTTGCATACAGTTTTTACAACAACTTCATAAGAGTGGATATTTTGCCATCATTAGCACGCGCTCGACTGAACTCGGCTCCAACTATTTTAAGAGCACCTTCCTACCTGACTGTAATGGACCCTTTGCTCGTGCGGTACTCGTGATTCTTTTGTTTGTTTTTAATCACCACACATTTCTCCGCTTGAACAACATCAAGCTAGCTGTGTATAAAATAAAAATATGACGTAATTATATGCACTCAGTGTTTTCTTGTGGGTGCGGATTTAATAAAACTATTTATGGATCACAAAGAGCTACTTACTTATATATTTCTCACTGCATATTCACAAGTACTACTTAAGACGAGCAAGCTTTTCTAAAAGACGGAGTCCAAGTCAAAGCTTGTTTTTTTTTATTTTCAAATAGGGCACTCTTGATGCGTATATTCGTTTATTAATTTTGTATGTTTGTCAACTGTATGTTGTTCAATCAGCTGTGATAGCCTAGTGGTCAGGACGTGGGCCTTCTAATAAGATGTCGGAGGTTCGAACCCAGGCACGCACCTCTAACTTTTCGGAGTTATGTGCTTTTTTAAACAATCAACCTGCACGCCTGAGAATTTTCCATAATGTTCTCGAAGGCTTGTGAAGTCTGCCAATACGCTACATACCTACTATAGCCAAACCCTTCTCATATTGAGAAAAATAATCTCATCGGCAACTAGTGTATTAAGTCGTGAAAGAGATCGCGGGAATCTGATAAGGTGATTTATTATTAACTTTTCTTGAATTTCACGATCAACACGGTTATTAATTTACAGTACTGTTTGCATTTTATCTTTTACTTGTTACAGGTTTTGCCGGGGCTCTACGTGGGGAACTATAGAGACTCAAAGGACCCTCTACAATTGGAAAAGTACAAAATTACGCATATCCTCTCCATCCACGACGCTGCCAGAAGAATACACGCGGTAAGTTATTTTTTTACTAGCTTCTGCTCGCGACTAAGCCTGTGTGGACTTCAGAATTGGGTCTAAAGCTTCGCTCGTTCACAATTTTTAACCATCCCACGTATAGAAAATACATATCCTTTTCCATAGCATAGGTGACATGCATACCAAATTTCAAAGCTAATAATAACTTTAGTTTTCAAAACAATAAATTACAAAGATCCTTAATTTTACATTAGCTGTCTGACCGCGGCTTAGCTCGTAAACAATTTTCATTTTTCCACCGGGAATTGTGTGGAAAATGTAGTGTATGTTATTTTCTATGTAAAAGGCTACATTCATGCCAAATTTCATCCAAATCCATTCAGCCGTTTTTGCGTGATTGAGTAAGAAACATCGAAACATCCACACTTTCACATTTATAATATACTCGTATATAGGATTACAAGAGAAAATAATCATTTACGGAATATAACTTTAGGTATCAATGTTTTAAATCTACTAAGTAGTTGGAAGAGATTTATGTAAATCTATATTTGCATGACGCTGACCTGGATATACCTCTTTACCTAGAAATGGTTCGTTTAATTTAATTATTTTTTTATTCGATGATAAATGCACTAGACTGTGGACTTAATTATGCAATTAATTTTGTGACATTCCATTCCATAAATTACAATGAGTGTGGAACTGCCGAAGTCGTTATGCTTTTCATATGAAGACGGCCGGTTTACCTGTCGGAAAAGTTACTGCGTTACGGATCTGCTGGTAGTAAGAAAGATTCAGATAAAGCTAAGGCAATAATAGCCATCGTCGTAGGTGAACGTTAAAATATTCGTTGCGTATTTGTTCTCGTACTTTATCCCTAATCGAGTTAATCAGTCTGTGACGAGTCAGTCAATTCA
The DNA here is from genome assembly GCA_928268935.1 of Lasiommata megera. Taxonomy (NCBI): domain Eukaryota; kingdom Metazoa; phylum Arthropoda; class Insecta; order Lepidoptera; family Nymphalidae; genus Lasiommata; species Lasiommata megera. Next base: position 11,050,823 of record OV743323.1, read on the forward strand.
ATCAATCAAGTCAATCGAGTCAATTGCGGTGTTTTTTTTCTACGTACCAATACCGTTGACTTTATTCAATGTTTTCGAACTGTTATCTATATACATCTAATAAAGTATTTTATTTGAAATAAAATAAAAAAAAAAACAATAAACTAAACAAACAAAGGAAAGGAAATATAGTGAAATGTAGACGGAGGTCTGAGGGAAAAATTATTAAAAATTAATATGTAATCGAATAGATACAGTCCTTCTTTTTGAAGTCGATTAAAAATAAAACTTAATCTAAATTTTCTCATACTATCTATCTATATATATTTAATATATCTATATATATCTAAAATAACAAATAGAAGAATGTAGTTGCTTATCAAACGTTCAAACGTAGTGTCCGATTAGTGTATTGATCCAGTAATTCGAACATAGAGATTCAACCGACAAGGACGTGTCTCCAAGCTATTAAGCATTCCGGCACGATGTTGTGTAGAAACCAATTAGGAGTGTGGTTTTACCATATCCCTAACAGATTAGCCTGCTACCATCTCACACTGCATCATCACTTACCATCAGGTGAGATAGCCGTCAAGGGCTTACTTGTAGTAAAAAAAAACATGGCAGGTGACAAACATACTAAATTAATAAATAAATACACATCAAGAGTGCCCTATTAGAAAATAAAAAAACAAGCTTTGAGAAAAGTTTTGTTTGTACTTATGAGAAATATATAAGTAAGTAGCTCTTTGTGATCCATAAATAGTTTTATTAAATCCGCATCTACAAGAAAACACTGAGTGCATATAATTACGTCATATTATTATTTTATACACAGCTAGCAAGATAACAAAAAAAAAACACCGTTTTATCTCAGACAAAAAATACAGCTGCCGCCAAAATTAGTTTCATGAATATTCCACCCTACACGCTCGTTGGAGATGCTTTCCATAACTTCAATAAGAGCCGTCCCACGTGTAAATACCGTCATGTATGTTTCGTGAACATGAATAATTTGTTTTATTGCCAAAGCTACAGCTTGCAGCTTTAGGACCTACGTTCATTGGAATACAAAGTTCTAGTGAAATAATAAAAACACGTGTGTTATTTGATGCACAGATTGATGGAGCACATCTATATTTTCCTCGGTAATCATCATCATCATCATGATCAACCCATTGTCGGCTCACTACAGAGCACGGGTCACCTCTCAATGTGAGAAGGGGTCGGCCATAGTCCACAACGCTGGCCGTGTGCGGATTGGCAGACTTCACACGCCTTCGAGAATGTTACGGAGAACTCTCAGGCGTGCAGGTTTCCTCACGATGTTTTCCTTCACTGTTGAAGCAAGTGATATTTTAACTCCGAAAAGTTAGAGGTGCGTGCCCGGGTTCGACCCCCGACCTCTGATTAGGAGGCGGACGTCCTAACCACTAGGCTATCACAGCTTCAATATTAGTTAGCTCCTCGTTAATATGTGCAAGAAATGATTAGATATCAACCGTGTTACACCTTGTACACCCAATAATATAGAAATTAGGCTTCAAGTGATCATTATTTATCAGTTAGAACATCGCTGGTTGGGTTGCGGTCGAGTTCACGAGCGTTCCCGTGACCCAGCCACCATTCGACGTGATCCTTCACGTATCGCTGGGTTATAGTGGGTAGTCTGGTAACCAGTCTGGCCGCCGGGAAAATCCACATACCTGTCTGGAAGCGACGCAGTCTTGTCTTCGTCGCTTCCGGACAGGTATTGAAGGGATGCGGAAATGCATTTCCCAGCGTTAAAAAATGTGTTGTGCCGACCCCACATAATGTGGGATAAGGGCAAGAAGAAGAAGAAAAAAAAAGTTAAAACATTCCTTTGTACAAAACTTGTACAATGTGTAAACTTGTTGAAATTTTATCAAGCTATAGAACAAAGATTGAGCAGGAATTAAGTAAAAGAAAGTAAAAGAATTTTTAATGAGGAAGCAATACTATTCTATTGAAGAATACTTAAGAGACAAAAATATATAGTTACATTACAATAATACATTTGACTTTTACAATTAATTGACCAGAAACATAAATTTTAAAATATTATTTCTTTTTTTTGCATGCCTACCCGGCAGATTGTTTAAGCATCACTAATTTAATGTAACACCAATATACCAACACAGTCTGAGCAAAATAAACGATTTGATTTGATTTGATTTGATTTGATTTGATTTGATTTGAATTTTGTATACATTTTTTGAATTCGATCACAATGCTTGGTAGCTTTGTCAACGGGGTATGTGAAATATGGCGGATTCCCACAGATGTTGCATAACTATTTTTTATACACCGAATATTAAAGGGGTAGAATATGAAAAGGATATTTAATTAAGTACTTATATATTATTTGTTTCACTGCCATTTTAGAGCTCACCGCCTCATAAAATATAACTGCTTCGATCAATTTATAATCACGAAATATCTACACTAGAGTGGCTGTGTTAAGGAAGAATGTTCGATAACGACTCGACTGTAGCGAGCTTGTCAACCTCGTGTTAGGGGTGATTCCCTCAACTTCGTTCCGAATCATTCATTATGTATTCAAATTCAAGCGCCTCATTCCATGAAGTTAGATTGTTATGATGTTTTAATTAATCTAGCGAGTTCTCGCAACTGTGACTCTGTATGAAACAAACAACAATGTAGGTACGTTACATTGACCCAGCCTTTAAAATAATTATTGCGGGTGCGTAAAAGATATTTGCTGGACTGGACTTAACTCTACATACCTCCTGTTCGTGACAGAGTATATAAGTACCATCCAATTACCATCTGTAAGTCAATTTAAAATAATTTAATGAGCATAATTAAATCCTTTTTTTCTGATCTGTTTGTGACTGTTCGGGTCGATCATAAATAAGGCTGAATCGAGTTTTTATGTAAAGAAATTAATAGACTATTTTTTTTCAAAATCCATTCTTAGGGCATGAAATTTACAGGATAAATTGTTTAATGACTCATTATTTAACATGAAACCAATTAGGAGTGTGGGTTTACCATGCCCCTACAGGTTAGCTCGCTACCATCTAAGACTGCATCATCATTTACCATCAGGTGAGATTGCCGTCAAGGGCTTACTTGTAGTGGATAAAAAAAATGAAAACAAACACACATTCACATTTATAAAACTAGCATAATGTATATATGTAAAATTTTATACTATCACATGGACACGTTATTTAGGAGACGCAAGAAACTTACGTAAAGATAGATTGAGTAACATAAACCTTCCGTAACCTTCCAGGTAAAATAGACAAAGGCGATAAACAAGGACCTTGCCCGTTTTCTAAATAAGCGTGTGGCACGTTCAATTCCCATCCAACGCTGATGAAGTATAGCATCCACCAACTATCTAAAGTGATTTACGACGGACAGCAGCGCTCCATATTTTGCTCCCAAAGCCCCAAATTATAAATAACTCGATCTGTCTCTTGTCGTAAAGAGAAATACCTAGTCAGGTTATAAATATTGAGTACACCTTTTTTATTAACGCTGGGAAATCTGTTTACGCATCCACTCGGGAAGCGGCGCAGAACTGGACAATCTGGCGGTGATAGCATAGTGGTTGGGGCGTTAGCCTCTTAATCAGCGGTCGGCGGTTCGAATCCGGGCACGCACCCCTAACTTTCGGAGTTATGTGCGTTTAAAAAAAAATATAATATCACTTGCTTCAACGGTGAAGGAAAACATCGTGAGGAAACCTGCACGCCTGAGAGTTTTCCATAATGTTCGCAAAGGCATGTGAAGTCTGCCAATCCGCACATGGCCAGCGTGGTGGACTATGGCCAAACCCTTCTCATATTGAGAGGAGACCCGTGTAATGAGCCGGTATTGGGTTGATCATGATGATGTAATGATGGTTTTGCCAGAAAGTTGGTTACTAGCCGCAGCCGAAGCGTCCCACCAGGCCAGGTTGAGCCGAGAATCGAACCTAGTACCTCCCACTTTATAATACTCTAGCACAAGCACGCACTTGAATTCAACTAATCCGAACTTGCCCAGCGTGGTTGACGACGGCCACAGCCCTTCTCATGAATTTGTGGGTCAGTAATCGGTGGATAATGATGAAGATACTCCTTTCCAGGATGCAAGCTGTTGCTAATTTTCGTATAGGTCAGTGCCACAGGTACCGAACCAAGCAATATATGGGCACAGCCCGGTTACGCTGTGGCAACCAATAGGGTTAGCACAGCTAATACTCCGAAAAAAAAAATGGGTAACAAACAAACAAATGACACACATATCTACAATATTAGTGTAGAAACACGGTAGTCTAAATAAAAGGAAGTTTATGTATGTTCATTTACTATCAATTTTTTATTCATAGTAAATGAACATTATGGGGAGGAGTCAAATCTTTAAATAAAGATTTGACTCCTCCCCAACTAAAATCTGTATCGACGCGATTTTAACGGAACGTGTATGGAACTTCGTCATTAAAGTTTTACGACATTGCTTAAAGTCACATAAAGGAAAATCGACGTGACCTATTTCAATTGTCTAAGAACAAGGGACAAAGTTTCGAATTTTAACTGCATATTTAGAATTCACGCGCTCTTGTTAATTCATTATTATAAACATCATGATCAACCCATTCTCGGCTCACTACAAAGCACGGGTCTCCTCTCAATATGAGAAGGGTTTGGCCACAGTCCACCACATTGGCAGACTTCACACGCCTTTGAGAACATTATGGAGAACTCTCAGACGTGCAGGTTTCCTCGCGATGTTTTCCGTCGTTGAAGCAAATGATATTTTAATTGCTTAAAAACGCACAGCAAGCATATTTTAAAATGTACTTATTATCAGGCGTATTGCTGGTATCGAAGACAATAAATAGAAAGATGACTCGCTTTTGTATATATGAACAAATATTCGAGTTAACCCTTGACGGCAGTCTAACCTGGTGGTAAGTGATGATGCAGTCTAAGATGGTAGCGGGCTAACGTGTTAGGGGTATGGGAAACCTACACTAATTGGTTTATACGCGACATCGTGCCGGAACGTTACAACCCGTCAACCGTCCTGAGAGTCGTGTGTATGGTAATTTATTGATCTTGAACTTTTCTCGCATGATAGAGATACATCAATAAAGTTGCCTTACATTTAGGTACATTTGTCTATTATATTTAGATTGCATAAACGGCAATTTGACCAAATTAACCATTTGCTATTGGACGGCCATTACTGCACTGTACTGTTCTCTCTTTTTATGGCTTTACACAGATTAGCCAGTGTCAAGTTTATAGCAATGGAGAATTGAAGTTTGGGAAAAAGGGCGCGAAACTTCACTTATCCAACAAACATTAATTCAAGAAAAGCGTGGAAATACCGCGCCCGCACAATGTGCAGTCCCCCGCCTTTTTTCCTAGCCTGTACTGTACTTGTACTGGCCGTCACAGACCAGTAACTCTATACCGGTTTCTATTAGCTGTGCGCTTCAATTATCAAATAGCGAAAAATACCAAAAAAAGTAGGTAACTACCCGCATTATATATATGAAACTTAATACACACAGCGAAAACACATTAGCCACCGTAGTAACTCAATACCAGGGTATAAGTAATACATTATGTATGAAACCGGGTCCGAGAAATGACACCAAATACAGAAGAGTCTAAAAGAAATATGGCAAATATAAACCTTCAATTTTAGTAAGCTTAGCTCTTTATCCCTCTTTCTCAGAAGATAATCCCAGAAATGCTATCATCGACATTACCATGAGAATTTATTTCTCGACATATATTTCTTGCATATATTTCTTATTTAATTTTGAATTATTTTATTTCTTTTGGTTATTTAACAACTACACGAGATTTATTTTTGATTATGATAATTTGAGAGGCCAGTCAATAATACACGTAGATAACTTCTACATACAAAAACTTTTGACATAACAATTAGGTACTTACTACTTATTAATATTTATTTATTCATTTATTTACACACTTTTACTGTACACCACGAAAAAGGAAAAATAAAACAAAAAAGGACAGAAAATAACATAAACAGTAGTATACAATTTGGCGTCCTTATCGCCATTATTAATATATTAATAAGTATAATTTAATAATAATACAGGCTCGATTATTAATTAAACCATTGAAGTTTTATTAATAATCGAGCCCGTTCAACTTGACGCGTTATTGGTAGCATTGTTCATTTTTCGTCTAATAGTCTTCATCTTGTTTTTAATTTAATTTCGCTTTCAATGTTTCAGATTCAAATTCAGGATGTTTGTGGGGTGGCCTCTACTAAAGATTTAAATTACAATTTACAGTGGATCTTTTTATAAGCTGATAAATGTTCATTCTTTTATCATCTTAGTACGAATATTTTTTAACCATAAATAACAAAATTCAAAAAATATATATATCTGTATTTAATCTACATAGAAATTGATATAGAAACACCCAATTTGAATTTATTCAGTTATGCCAATCCTTCCGCGCGTCAAGTAAACTTGAACGGACTATAAATTCACATTTTGAATATACAATCGGGCAGACTTGCTTTACACCTCTCTCACTTCATAAGTAGGTACAGCAATAACAATTTATGACACTATAAAGTCGAACGTGCCAAGCCTTTAGTAACTTCGTGTAACTGATCATTATTGTTCACATAATACGAATTGCTGCGATCAGAGCGAATCCGCTTTAATGTCTCCCTTATGACTGCCTAGAACTCTCGGAAAGTTATAGTTAAGGCTGAGGGAAAAGATAAATTACAGTACTTTAGCAACGAAATAAGATTTATTTTGCAATGTGAAAACAACTTCTGCTTACATAAAAGTATGATTAAATTATATATAGAAGGCTTATAACTTACTTCTATAATATAATAAAACTGTAACAGGACGAATTCTGTAGATTATATATGTCGAGTCAAGGGCGTCCGAGTTGTTTTTTTGTAAGGGTGACATCAGCATTGCTGACGTCACTTAATTTTAATAATTTCTTTTTAATAACTTCTTCGCGCCGACATAATATATATATTAAGAAAATATTAATTGGAGGATGTTTTAATTTTTTTTTAATGTTTTTGTCTGTCTGTCTTTCTGTATCTTGGCCGCGCATCAAGCCGAAACTACTTGATAGATTGAAATAAAATTTGGTATAGTAGTAGCTGATATTCCAGTTCAACATATAGGGATATTTTTTATCTAGGAATTCAGCGGTTTCCGTGGGAGAGGGGATGAAAGTCAAAATGTGTATTTAGGTGTGATTCATTAACGCGTACTTCGACTCCGAAGACGAACAAACACACTTTCACACTCACTGCAGACGAAGTCGCGGGCGTCAGCTAGTTTATCATAAAATTGATCTAATGTTGATATACATTTTTGCTTAACCTAATATAAGAAACAATACATAAAAAAGTTACATTGAGAAACCCGTTTCATTCAGATAAAATCTCGGTATGATACCGCAAACGGTGGAGCACGTCCTCTTTCCGTTAAATTCCAGTCGTAACTGACTCGTTTTCTTCGGCACTTGCACAGATTGTAACTAATTGTTGTTCCGAGAAATGACATTGACACTTATTTGTCCGTAATAAAGTTGAAATGACGACTCTTTTTGGCACCAGAATCCTTTTGTATATTAACTTTGTAACGTAAAATTTCATTTTTACGATGCTTTATTCTGCAGTATCCTATATTGTATTCAGTTTCAAACGTGTGGCAGTTTACACGTGTCCTTCGAGACAAATGTTTCTTCGCTTTCATACATAAATGTCAGAGAAGCACAGCGTGTTATTTGTGCATGGAAGTGAAGTTATTTACTTCAAACAATAAACAGCAAGTATAATATGCTATATTCCGCCGACAACCAGGAGATTTGTATAATATAACACCACACAAAATCTTCCACTAGAACCTAGATGTTGACTTTATAAGTTATTATAAATTGAAATGCATATTTTAATCAATTATAATTTAAGATCTGGCTTTGCCGATCAATACCGTCGGTTCCGAAATTTTTGTCCGCCATTTAAATTAACAAATTTTATATTTACTCAAACTGACCCACAGTTTAGGTAAAAACACTTTCATAAAAATGTCTAAAGTAAATATCAAGTGATAACAGTTGAAGTCTGCCCCGCCCGTTCCTTTCCTCCAAGTATCGGTTAGATTTAGGTAAAAACACTTTCATAAAAATGTTTCAAGTAAATATCAAGTGTTAATCGTTAAAATCTGCCCCGCCCGTACCCGCAAGGGAATAGACGGAAATGAGAGATCATTCGAATAAGAGAGCAGACCTTAGCTTGAGACGGATTGATTCAATAAGTAACGCTATCTTAGTCTGTATTATGACTGAGATAGCTTGAATTGAGTCTAAACTAGAACGTACACTTAAAGGTGAGTGAAAATTATATAATGTGGCACGAAAAGCTCACAAGTTATTTACAGAACAGTAATTTCACTGTTTCATGAACTGAAAACGTGTTGTTGGTGCCGTAAGCGCTGCGAAACGAAAGAGATAAGTTGTTACCATACGTCGCTTCGTCAGGGTTTCGCAATAGTGATGTAATATAAAGGTAATACGATAATATTATGTTGACCAACTCGTGGGTTATCATTTTCGACACTTTAGTTTAAGGATTCGGGCAATAGGTCGGGCACAGCACAGCTAATAGGCAGTCCGAAAATAAAAATAAAAAACTAGGTCGGGCCTTTTTAAGTAGGTATTAGCTTTTCTGCCAGTAAAATTTCTGTAACAGACCGGAGTCAAAAAGTTGGCGACAACTCCGCGTGCCTTGGAAGCAATAACGTATCGCAGTAGCTTGGTGGATATTATGAGACTGAGGGTGAAAATAATTATGTTATGTGGTTAAACTAGCATTGGCTTTAGCTTATACAATTTCAAACCACTATTTTGTCCTCTTAGGGGATGAATTTTCAAAAATCCACTTACTTTATTATAGCTAGCAGTATGTCAGTTTTCATCTTAATCTATTTTGTGATTTGTTGATTTGAACTGTGCGTTGATTGATCAGTCGGTCAATCAGTTAGCCAGACTGTAAAGCTAATGATTTTTCTTTTGAATATAAATACAGAAGATTTGCGATTGACTGAACTGGATTGACTGGCTGAATATGACAAATTAGTTATAGCAATAACTATATTTTAATATTATTATTAATAATGTAGTTAATATACCAACGTACTATCTATTTAGTTGCCGTACCTATTTTAACTTCCCTTCGTATACGTCACAGCAAGGCGAGTCAAAAAAGCCGATGAATATATTTAAAAACTAAAACTTCTATTGAATCAATCAACTCGATACATAATAAGCTTAAATCTACTTTATTTCCTAGCTAACATCTAGTTACCACCCTACCGACAAAGACGTGTCGCCAAGCGATTTAGTGTTCCGGCACAATGTCGCGTAGAAACCAACTAGGAGCGTGGCTTTACCATACTCGTAACAGATTAGCCCGCTGCCATCCTAGACAGCATCATCATTTACCACCAGGTGAGATAGCCGTCAAGGGCTAACTTGTAGTGCATAAAAAAAATCGGTAACAACATCAGCACATCCCAATTACTTGCATGTGTTGGCAGAAGTATGAGAAACCTCGATCGCTGAATTTTGCCCGTGCGGCACTTCGCTCCATTTGACTGTGTTAAAGCTGCAATTAAAGTCTGGCTGCAATTTTGTTTTTAACCTCGATTTATGTGACATCGACAGACGTTTGATTTAACGACATTAAAGATTTTTTCGCTCACAAAAGGCTTTCTTTTGCAAGTTAGTAGGTACAAGCCGATATTTATGTCAGCGCAGTTAAAAGAAGCAAGCAAAAACGTACCTTTTATTTCAATATTAATGAAGGTGTTCGATAGAACCAATGCGCTGAACTCGAGAGTGTCTTCGAAAGTCATGACCGCTTTTTGCCTTTAGCACATGATCAACCCATTCACGGCTCACTACAGAACACGGGTCTGAACTCAATATGACAAGGGTTTGGCCATAGTCCACCACGCTGGCCATGTGCGGCTGGCAGACTTCACACGCCTTTGAAAACATTATGGAGAACTCTCAGGCATGCAGGTTTCCTCACGATGTTTTCCTTCACCGTTGAAGCAAGTGATATTTTAATTAAAAACGCACATAACTCCGAAAAGTTATAGGCCCGGGTTCGAAACCCCGATTAGGAGGCTGACGTCCTGACCACTAGGCTATCACAGCTGACAAACTCATGGTTAACAAACGCATTGTATTTAGTACAAATGTTGATCAATTTCCTAGCTTATTTTGCAATGAGTTAATACTTTAAATACGTTTATTCTACGTTAGTATCTTTCTTAGTGGAAGGCGTGATTGAATGTCAGTTTTGGCCCCGATAGGGCTCACCGTAGGGATTATGTGTCTGTGAGACATTAATTATATTTATTGTATTTTGTTCCCAGGATAAACACTACCTGTGCATAATGGCGTCCGACTCCCCGGATCAGAACCTGACGCAGTATTTCAGCTTGTGCAACGATTTTATACACGCGGCAAGACTGAGGGATGGAAACGTGTTGATACATTGGTGAGTTTGCTGGAAATCCTGCATTATATTTCCCTAAACCTAAGACAGGCTGAGATCCTTACTAAGTGACAAAGCCGCCTCCTTTGTTTTTCCTTCCTACATGTCATGCCCTATAAGACAAAATGCCCGATCGAGTCGACTGACAAGGTCCTAAATACGTTTTAAAGCACGCAACTTAATTATAGTTGTTTGTTAAATTTATTACTTTAATTTAGTTTACTTTTAATTTAGGTAACTGGTTTAGGTAACCTTTTGAATATTGAGGCATGATGTGACTTCCATTCCATAAGTGGAATTACATGTGCCTCACTACCTTATTATTTAATTAAGTTTAAGCATAAATTATTATTTAAATAAATAAATAAAAGAAGAATTTAAAAATAAGTTTCCTTTTGGATAGAAGCAGGTGGTATTTGGTGGAAGTCCGTTATATCAATAAGTGTAGGTACTGGACAAATAGAGTTGTTGTAAGACATTGGGATAACGTGACCTCCTTTTTGACTCGTTCCTCGACTCGGTCCTATTCCTAGGGTTAGGGTTTGTGTTGTTGGACTGGGAGTTCAGACCTTTTGCCTTCGGGATCGTGGCTGAGACCCATCTTCGGACGACGTCAGAAATCGAGGACCTCGTTTTCGACACCAAGGAAGTGTGTGTGACCCTAATTGAGTCGCTTTATGTAACTGTTTCAGTTTGTGAGTGCTAAAATAACTTTAAGAAGGTTTTTTTTTAAACAACTTTAGTGCACAATATAAACAAAAGAAAAGTGGAAAATACATAGCATAAAAGCAAAAGACGACCTTATCACTAAAAGCGAGCTCTTCCAGGTCACCTTTTGAAAAGTAGTATTTTAATATGTGACAATTCACTTTCGTTATTTATTACGCATTGACAGTTATGAAATCTTGTATAATATTTATTTTATTTATTTATTTTTATTATTTATGTACCAAATTTGTGATATCAAACACAAGTATAAAAGTATACAAAGGAAAGCTTATCTCTATAAAAGATCTCTTCCAGCTACCCTTAGATGTGAGTAAGGTGAATTTATAAAGTGGGATAGGTATTTTAAACTACATACAAAAATATAATTAGATAATTTGAAAAAAAAAAGAAAAAAAATAATAATAATAAAATAACACATATATATATATATATATATATATAAATCGCAAATAAATATATATATATGTAAAGGAAACTAATAATAATAAATGAATGTTAAATATAATATTATCAAACAGATAGATAGTGCTCTTTTAACCTCACTTTGAAAGTATGAACCGATTGGCTGTCTCTAACAAGTTCAGGTAAAGAATTCCAAAGTAAGAAATATTGTCCAAAGCCTGAATGGTTTACGAAGCACACATATTTGTTTCTAATCCTATTTACCTAGCTGGAGCCGCTAAAAGAAGCGTATCTAGAAAAAACACACTCTGTATTGATTTATTCCCTAAGTAGTATAGAAATAAACACAACCTATTCGAGGCACTTACTATATTTACCAACAACCTTACACCCTTCTAACATTCCTGCGACTTTATCTACGTCTAATCGTTGCAATATATAAATTCAAATGTCTGTATGTTGGTCAGGCAGGAAACCTTAAAACGGGTACACCTATTTTCTTCGTGTAAAATATTAATAAAGTTTTTTTTGAGTTTTTCCATGCGGTCATAGTTGCAGACCATGGGCTTTATAAGCAATTGCCGATAAAGCCCAAAATTGGAAGATAATCTATTCTTTTTAGGTGCTAAAAGTTTTCATGAGATTAGGATCCCAAATTAAATTAAAATTATATGGGATACAAAGCGGTGATAGCCTAGTGGTTAGGGCGTCAGCCTCCTAATCAGAGGTCGGCGGTTCGAATCCGGGCACACACCTCTAACTTTTCGGAGTTATGTGCGTTTTTAAATAAAATAAAATATCACTTGCTTCAACGGTGAAGGAAAACATCGTGAGGAAACCTGCACACTTGAGAGTTGTCAATAATGTTTTCAAAGGCGTGTGAAGTCTGCCAATCCGCACATGGCCAGCGTGGTGGACTATGGCCGAACCCTTCTCATATTGAGAGGAGACCCGCGCTCTGTAGTGAGCCGGTAATGGGTTGATCATGTTGTCATGTCATGTTGGGATACTAGTATTTCCACCATGCATTTGCTTATAAAATTTTCTTAAACCTAAATGCTTAAAATTATTAATATCATATGATTTTCATATTATGTTCCAATCCCTGTATTTCACTTTTAAGGATGGATTTTTGGAATTAACGATACAAAATAATGCATTATTGCATGTAATTATTATTACAATATAAAACGCATAGACTATATACAAAAAAAGTGAAAATAATTAAATAAATATACAAATAGCTATAACTATAGTTACCTGTATATTGAACTAAAGTATATTAGCTTAATAATAATCGGCATTTCAGAATCCCAGAGAGACCCTTGAATTATTTTTTGTGTGGGTATAAAAATATTTTGAATGGCTCTTCCGATTACAATAAGTCAGGCCCAATTTCGTTCATCTCTTACAAAAAAAAAGATTGCGCTGGTCTATAGAGAATAAAATCTCTGAATAGGAGGTATCCATTGAAATATATATGGCTCTCTTCATGAGTGTTATTGCCTTTTAATATTCGTATTTGTTTAGAGAGCCTACATCGATCGTACATACACATTCCCTACGGTCTACTAGCTGTTATAGTTTACCAACTGAATAAATTGTGCTTACGCAACACACATGGGTCCCTGGAAAGAAATTTAATATTTCGACGATAAAATATTGGATGTTTTTATTTCTCAGGAATTTTTTGCTCACTGCGGTAAACAAAATTATTGTACTTGTTAAAAATATACAAGGAAAGAAAATAATGAAAATGTAAACGTTTTTGGTCAATGTTTAAATTATATGTAGAAACAGACAGACATTAATTTTGAAATCGAATCATCATGATCACGATTTAAGAACATTATGGAAAACTCTCGGGCATGTTTCCTCACGATGTTTTCTTTCACCGTTGAAGCAAGTGATATTTTAATTGCTTGAAAACGCACATAGCTGTGAAAAGATAGAAGTGTGTGCTCGGGATTGAACACCCGGCCTCTGATTAGGAGGCTTACGTCCTAACCAATAGGCTATTAATGCTTAAAATCGAATAATAGTGTGGATTAGTACAAAGCTTAACTTTTACTATTTGCCAACACAATTTACTATCGTAGTATAATTTCAAAACTCTTCTCACTTCCACATTCATTCGAGTCATGGCTTCATTTACTTCAAATATCAAATACGTGACTACTACAAGTTTTGTTTTTTTTTTTTTCATTATTTCGTGTATTCAATTTATTTATTTAAAATATAAACGACCGATAATTCGACGACCTCCGTGGCGCAGTGTGTTCGCTGTCGCATTAGTTGGACGTCCTGGGTTCGATTCCCCACTCGAGTCTGGTCTAATGAGATGCTTCGGCCGTGGCTAGTTACCACCCTACCGTCAAAGACGTGTCGCCAAGCGATTTAGCGTTCCGGTACGATAACGTAGAAACCAATTAGGAGCGTGGGTTTACCATACTCGTAACAGGTTAGCCCGCTACCATCCTAGACAGCATCATCACTTACCACCAGGTGAGATACACGTCAAGGGCTAACTTGTAGTGTACAAAAAAAAATATATATACATTACGAAATTCGAAGTGAAAAACTTGATTTGCGACCGAGTCATTCCATTTCAATCATGGCCTGTTTAATAATTCAGCTCTCGCGGTGAATTGTGCCGTATTCATCCCATTTAACCAATTTAGCTTCATTTCCGCGAGTATCAAGTGGGAAACTGCTCTGTATAATTTGTTCGTAGCGTAAATCGACATATTAAAATTATCTAATGCATGATAATATTTTACTGTATTGTATTATTTATGTAATCTAGTTTATGTATTCGTATTTAGTTATTCGTATGCAGGTTTTTGTTTATATAATATATAAATTTCGTTTATATATAACGCCACCTACTTTCTTCTTCTTTTACTTTTCCTAATTCTAAATAAGGTTGCCTGGCAGAGATCGCTACGAAGCAATAAAGCCTTTCGAATCCTGCTTCTTCTTGTTTCTGTTTTTCTTATTATTTCTACTTTTATTTGTTGTGGTGTACAAATAAAGAATAAATAAATAAAATAAAATAAATATTTTGTGTACTTTTTTGTCAAGTATGTATTTATATTGGCTATTACCATCAAACTTTTTTCTAATTTCATTTTATTAAACACAGTGAAAAAAGATGGATTGTGTAAAAGAGGATATGCGTGTAAAATGTGTGGGTAGTGAGAATTTTTGGAATTATGACTAATATGCATTCTGCATTATTGAAATGTGAAAGTCACATTAATACCGGCGCAGCCGTTCCGAGATAACAAAGCAGAGAGCCAATAATTTCAAAAAGTATTATTACAATATAAACTGAAAATAATTACCACTACAAGTTAGCTCTTGACGGCTATCTTACATGGTGGTAAGTGATGATGCAGTCTAAAATGGTAACGGGCTAACCTGTTAGTGGTGAGGTGAACTCATTCTCTTAATTGGTTTCTACGTGACATCATACTGGAGTCTTAAATCGCTTCGCGATACCATCATTCCTTTCAATGACGATAAATTTTAGTAACGGAGGTAGATAATTGATTAGAAAAATTAACATGCATGCATGCAAGCATATTAAACATTCACTGGATAATAAACAATAAAGATGTAAAACAATATGGCTTTTTTGTTTATCATTCAAAAAGCTGTGATAGCCTAGTGGTTAGGACGTCCACCTCTTAATCAGAGGTCGGGGGTTCGAACCCGGGCAAGCACGTCTAACTTTCAGAGTTATGTGCGGTGAAGGAAAACATCGTAAGGAAACCTGCATGCCTGAGAGTTCTCCATAATGTTCTCAATGGCATGTTTTAATTTGTTTCTACGCGACGTCGTGCCGAAACACTAAATCGCTAGGCGAAAATCTTTGTCGATAGGTAACTAGCCACGGTCCAAGCCTCCTACCAGACAAACTTAGAATTTGGTGGAAGTGAATATACCTTTACGCAGCAAAAATATGACTTAAGCCTTGGCATCTTAAGTCGTTATACTAAGTATAAAGTATAAGTACAAAATTTTCGTAATTCCAACCAAATTACTAGCCAGAAATTCACTTAAGTGAAATTTTGGCGTTGTCGCTCAGTTATTTCTTGAGTAGACATTATAAGATAAAGTGAACGTAAAACAAACCGGCACATAAGGTTCTTCGTTATCGGGCTCCGGGCACTTTAAATCGGGCCCAATTAGGTCAAGGTTCATCGAGATCGCAACTTTCGATTACAAAAATTTTGGGAAGAGCTGCTAAAATAACTGCGGGGTTAAAAGCTTAGTTCATTTATAGACGTGACGTCATTCGCGCGACAACGAATCGATCAGATGGTGGATTTATAAAAATAATAATATGGCTTACTTACTCATCGTTTAAATAGCTATCAAGGGAAATGACATCGCAATGAAATCGCAAGCGAAAGGTTCTGTTCCAAGGTGCAATATAAACCATTACACAGAACCCCCTGATGAATCTGTTGATACTAAAATCGGCTTTTTAGTACAAGATTCCAAAATAAACTTCCAATCGTAAGTTTATCCAAAATAGCCAAGATTGGATTATTATGCAATAATATGTTGCATAATAATCCAATGTTGCAGAATAAATTTTATTTATGAATATTTGATGAATGTACCGAATGTAGTTCGGAGGAATGGTTGTTTGCATACATATTATATTTATGTTTTAATTTATCATAATTTGTATGTAGTCTTTATATACTATATTATATGTATAATAGTTTAAATACTTTTATATTTATATTGTGTATATATATCACCACTACCAACCTACCTCTTTCTTTTAACTTGGAGAGGTCGCTATATAAGTCCACCAAGTACGCTGTGTCATCTTTTTTTTTTATTTTTTTTTATTCTTTCTGTACTTTTGTGTGGTGAATTATTTATTTCTTTATTTTTAGTTATTTATCTCCTCTTATTCTAACTTGACATGATAAAAACCTAATTTGCTAGAGTAGCCTAATATAAAAGTATATAATGTATATAAAAATGCCTAAATTTAAATATTCCGGTACATATAATCCATTATGTCACTCTTGTGAGTTCACTCACTCATAATAAAAGTGTGTTAATTCTTTTATTCGTTGAAACCTACCCCATACCTTGTCATGAGCTCTCGTGTTTTTAATAATCTAGTAATTAGTATTACTAGAGAAATTTTAAATTCAATAAATGTTTTTTTTTTAATTTTGTCGTACATCCTTTATTTTTCATTGGAGTAGGTACTATGACACCAATAGACCTAAATCCAAGACCAGAGATCCGGATAATATACGTTGGAACACGTGTAACGACGAATAAACCTATTGCGATCCTCCACCT
Organism: Lasiommata megera; assembly: GCA_928268935.1. Taxonomy (NCBI): domain Eukaryota; kingdom Metazoa; phylum Arthropoda; class Insecta; order Lepidoptera; family Nymphalidae; genus Lasiommata; species Lasiommata megera. Next base: position 11,067,851 of record OV743323.1, read on the forward strand.
ATCGTAAGACATCTCAGGACTCCGTAAACTTAGCGTTAACAAGACCTTTTATGTAGTCAGTCGACTCGAGAGACTCATCGCAGGCTTAAATATTCATTAGTGGGTACATTAAGATTCTGAAAAGGTAGAAATTGGACCAATAGCAAAAACTACCTAGAGAAAACTCGTCGACTTAATAAGACCCTTTTGTCTTTGGACCGTTGGAAATGGAGAATTTTTTAATACTGGCGAACTCTTACTAGATTTGAACAATAGTTTTTAACCAATATAATTTATAAAAGGAATGAAGTAAATTAACTATTTATTACTAGCTAGAGCCTGCGACTTCATCTGCGAAGGATTAGTGTTTCGAGTAGCTTATATTAATTAGCGTAGCGTAGAAAAGAACTACTATTAAGACATTAAAATTATCACACAGATGGTATATAATGGATTTATTCCTGGATTAGTTTCAATTTAGCGTATTATATTATTAGTGTCATATTTGCTTCGACTAGAGTACACGACTTCTGTGGTGCAGCGCGCGCGCTGTCGTATTATAAAGTTGGAGGTCCTGGGATTCATTCCCGGCTCGAGTCTGCTCTGATGGTAGGCTTCGGCCGTGGCTAGTTACCACCGTGTAGAAACCAATTAGGAGTATGGGTTTACCATAGCCCTAACAGGTAAGCCCGCTACCATCTTAGACCGCATCATCACTTACTATCAGGTGAGATGCCATCAAGGGCAAACTTGTGGTGTATAAAAATAAAAAAAGAGTTATTATGCATGCTGTAGCTACCTCCAAGTTGATTTATATGTTTATCTAGCACCTAAGATTTTTTTTTTATATATACATAGCGAGCAAACGAGCCGGCGGGTCACCTGATGGTAAGTGATTACCGCCGCCCATGAACATTTGGAGCACCAGAGGAACCGCCAATGCGTTGCTGAGCAATTTGTTAATCCGCCCTTTGAAGATCCCCATGTTATAACCATTAGGGAACACAGAAGATGGAAGGTTATTAAAATGTCTTAATTTTTACATATAATTCTGTTGGTAACGCGTCGATTAATAAAAAAGTTAGAGGTGCATGCCGATCTAAAACTGTCCCGCCGAAAAGGAGGCTAAAGTCCTAACGTCTTAACTTAAGTTTCGAAGGCTAGCATCGCTTTGCTTCAAAGCGTCTGAAGTCTACCAAACTTCACTTGACGAGCGTGATGGAGTTCAGCTCAAACTCCTGCTGAGAAGAGACCCACGCTCTGTAGTCGACCGGTTATAGGTTTAAAAATTATTACATACCCTGCTAAGTTTGTTATGGGTTTCTTCTTAGAATTGGCCGCGTAATAAAAAATACCGGCTAACCTTAACTATTCCTCGTCGGTATACTGTTGCTGGTTCAAACTCGCCTATACCGAGAATATGTCAACTATATAATAATGTTAATAATGTATTCCGGAGGGCAATTGATTTAGCTTTAAGTGCATGATAATAGTAGTTAATAGTTTAGGTGCGTTTAGTTTGGTTTTATTAAATTTTCTGTTGTTGTTTTATTGTTAGATACCATAGTATAACTAGGATAAGTTAATTTACATTACCATTAATTGCATGCGGTGTTTGCCTGTAAGTGGCTAAACATTTTTGCGCTGTACCTCAGTGCTAGGTACTGAAACTTGTAAAAATGTTTTGGCTGTTGGCGAACCAAATAAATTAAAAAAAAAAAAAAAGTTTGTTGTGGTCTCCTTCTTAGACCAGGGCGCGTTTGAAACCATCGTAGATTTAGTTTACGATACCGAATGTGTAGTTATCAACATCACAAGAATTCAGTAAATAAGATTTACAAACACTTGACACTTTGTGATTTGGTGACAATGATGCTCTGGGGTTATATATGTAGGATGACTACGGGCGGGTGCGTGTCTTTGTCGGTAATTTAGGTAGACGTGGGTACTTTCGGGCAAAGAGACCAGACACTCTTGATAGAACCGAACTACAATTATAAGTATGGTAATTTATAAGGTGCAGACTATACGCTCCACCAAGTACGAATGCACCACCGCAGCTCAACCACCGGTCCGACCCGGCCGAGTGCAATCAATGCAATGCGCCGTCCCGCGCCGTTGAGTCTTATAAGAACCTGCATACGTCACTTAGTGTTGCGTAAAGAGAGGGGGCGATGCCACTCTCTTGTCTGTCGTACATGACTCCAAAACTAGATGGCGCTGCTCTCTGGTTGCCGTCATATATAATACCTAATTTAAAATGTGTTGTTGTAATTAACGCCAAATCCGATGTTTCAGCTCCGACTGAATTACACCGCAGAAGTTCTGAGACGTTAGGAATTCGCAGCGCAATGTTACTAGTTAACGTGTGTAGGCTCATTTAGACGGAATGTGTATGGGACGTTTTATGATCGCGTGGTTAAAGTAATCCAGGGAATGCGGGCATGCACGAGTGTTCTTAACCTGTTTGCTTGGTCCCTTGGAAAAACGCCAACTTATATAAAATGTTATGGAATCCGTCTTATGTGACCGACCTCATTATGCACGTACGAGACCGTGGGTATGCTACTAGGTGGGTCACAATATTTTGGGACCCTTACATTTATCTGTTTTTGCTGTTTTAGCTTATTTTTCAATAATATCGAGCCTCGAGGTTTAGGCTATTGTTTTGAACCACATTGTTGCAAGTCGTCTTTAAAATACATTAAAAGTTTAAAATAAAACATATTTTAATTTTCATTATTATTTCATCATTTAAGTTTTATTATACTTGTTCTCTTACGCCCGTGTGCAGAATAAATACATTTAAAAATAAGTTTTTGTATTAATGTTTTTAAAATAACCTTTAGTTATGTGCATTTTTAAAATATCACTTGCTTCAACGGTGAAGGAAAATATCGTGAGGAAGCCCGCACGCCTGAGAGATCTCCATAATGTTCTCAAAGGCGTGTGAAGTCTGCCAATCCGCACATGGCCAGCGTGGTGGACTATGGCCAAACCCCTCTCATATTGAGAGGAGACCCGTGCTTTGTAGTGAGCTGGTAATGGGTTGATCATGATGATCAATGATTTTGAAATAACCTTAATGCAGTAGGAAGACAATAAGTAATTCAAGCCTTTATTGTATTCCATGATGAAAATATAAAGTTTTTCCAATCTTACCTTATTAGTTAAATAGGAATCAAACCACGCTCAAACGTTCGAATGCCAGCATAGGATTTAAAAATAAATTCAAAATTGCAACCAATTAACTTTAATAAAAGCGTTTACTGCCAAATTTAGTTGATTTACTCATGTATCCCCTTAGTTGACTCGTGTAGGAAAATAGGAGGTACCTAGTTCCCGCGGTAATGGTCGGAAAGTGTTTTTATGTCAATCTTTCAAACTGTGTATATAGACACACCCATCACTCCCTAACATTTCATCAGGGAGTGTCATAAAAGAAATAAATTATTTTATTTATATAAACTATCCAAAATTAAGAAGCTGTGATAGCCTAGTGGTTAGGGCGTACGACTCCTAATCAGAGATCGGGGGTTCGAACCCGGGCACGTACCTCTAACTTTTCGGAGTTATGTGCGTTTTTAAGCAATTAAAATATCACTTGCTTCAACCTGCATGCCTGTGAGTTCTCCATAATGTTCTCAAAGGCGTGTGAAGTCTGCCAATCCGCACATGGCCAGCGTGGTGGACTATGGCCAAATCCTTCTCATATTGGGAGGAGACCCGTGCTTTGTAGTGAGCCGACAATGGGTTGATCATGATCCAAAATTTTATATTAATTTCCATTTATAGTGGGTTTCAGGAAAAATTACTACAATATAAAATGAATAAATGGAGTGTTTTATGTTGAGTACTAATTTAACGAAAAATTTACTACTTACTTCTTAAAATCAATACTCAAAATTTGAGATAAAAATATTTTTATCGTGCGCGCATTATAAAGTATAAGGCTTTAGAGGTGGCTAACTTCCACCCTACCGACAAAGACGTGTCGCCAAGCGATTTAGCGTTCCGGCACGATGCCGCGTAGAAACCAATTAAGAGTGTGGGTTTACCCTAACAGGTTAGCCCGTTACTATCCAAGACTGCATTATGACTTATCACTAGGTGATATAGCCGTCAAGGGCTACCTTGTAGTGTATAAAAAAAAAACAATTTCGTTTACGGTAGTTTCTTTTATGGAGCAGTCACCTTTGTCACCATATAGCTCTCACAGGTCTGCATAAAATTAATAACTACTTTTAATGTTAATAAAGACTACGCCTTCCTAAGTTCATTACACATTTATGTGCATAGTTTGCGACCTCGGGCGTGAACTTGCTAGCTAGCCTAGCTATATGCAGACTTTAAAGTTTTATACGGCTGTTTGGTATTTCTTAATAGTACAACATACTACTACTTTCATTAATAGTACAACACTATATTCAAATCAAATCAAATCAAAGTAGGAAAATTCGTCAAAGTAGGCATATATATCACTTTTTAGTGATAAATTACTACGGATATGCTTCACGATTGTCCTACCTAAGGGTGTAATAAAGGACAAGAAAAATTGTACGTAAATTATATTTGAATTTAAATCCATAAAAATTGGAAATAAGAATTTCATTGAAATATAATAATTCGTAATTAGTTAATTAATTAATCAGTGATGCAACCTAAAAATTATTGTCCGGAAAAAATGACGAAAAAATTACTAGTTCGCGATACTCTAGTATTGAAAATATTTTGAAAATTTTGATATTTTGATTTTTTAGACAACACCCACAGCACAATGTCAAATTTGTTAGAGTTAACTTAATTACTTTAAGTTAAGTTAATTACAGTTATAGATACTATGTACTATGTACCTGGACGTCCGCTTGTTTCCCTCCTTTTTAAATTATAGAGGTAAAAAAATTTACATCCGACTTAATAACCTATAAAAAAGTTTTAAAAAGTAGCATTCGTTTCCATTTCCAAGATATTACAGTTTTAACCCTAGCTTTTATATCAAAAGGAAAATGCTGAAAAGCTCATAATAAGCATGAAAAACAATTTAATGCTCTAGTTTCACCTGGCTGCGGAAATGGCCACTTTTACTTTTTAATTAGTTCCCGTGAAACCGACCTCGACCCACCACCCACTATGTGACGGTGAACAATGAAACCATTGGCGCTTTTGTTACATCTTTCCGACCAATATAAAAGTGAGACGGTATACATGTGTTTTGCTTAAACGGTTTAACCGATGTGTTCGTACATGTGAGTATGATTGTACCTAGGTGTGTTCGCTAGCATATGTGTGTGTTTGGTATAAATATCTAGAGAGATATATATATCATGGAATGGCGTGAAAACAGAATGATATTCAGGTCTAAATTCATACGTATGCATAAATAATCAGTGTAAATAATCAATCTATCATTATTATATATATATAATATGTGGTACGAAGCTGATAATTTGTATTGATTTTTTCTCAGTTTGAATATACATACAACTAGATCACTGAGGAAATCGAGAAAATAAAGGAAAATGAAGGAATGAATACGCACATATTTAGGGACAGAGGTTAACAGACAACTCCTATCGTTAAGTTAGGTACGTAGGTTTACCATTTCATGCGGTTTTGGTTCAACATTCTGTAAATGTAATTGAAACTCATTTACTGACCTTTCATAAACCTTTTGTACGTACTTCGAAACCATTACAAAGCAGCTTTCATTATATTAATTTCTTAACAAGCAACGTTGGTATATCTAGATACTCACTAAAGCCTTACTAAAGAACAACAAGGCCTCTCGTCGAATATAATAAAGAATAAGGGGAGTGCTCTTACCTATCCTTTTCAAAGGTAAGACGTAAAGTGTATATTTTCGTAGCTTCTTCAATCTTTTATACCTGCTCAAGTGCCGAGTCTGTCGCATTGTTTCAGATTCTCAAGTGCATTTGACAAATTGTACCACTTTTTTTCTTTTGCCTCGACAAAGGTATAACAATAGCTGAGCAGGTGAAAGTGCCATGTATTTTTACAGCACGAATAATAATTATTATCATCAACCTGATAATAATTAAGGAGTACTCAAGTATAGGATATTGGAGTTTTCTGTACAACCTCTCCTGTAGAACACTCACTATAATTGAAACTTATGAATGTATGTAAACAAATTTGTTTGCACAAAAAGGACACAGCTACTCACTCTCCTTTTCTTACGTGATTACGACACAGTGTGTTGGAATCAAGTATCTTTTCTCGTTGGTATTTATTTAGTTGATGGAAACTTTTTTGTAAACGAATAACATCACAGACGATATGTTGAAGCTACTAGTTTATGTACGTAATTCTATACCCGTTGTTTATAGTTTGGCTGGCATGTCCCGGAGTGTGACGGTCGCGGTGGCTTACATAATGTCCGTCACGCCCCTGACCTGGCGGGAGGCGCTGAAAGTGGTTCGGGCAGGGCGCGCAGTTGCCAATCCCAACCTCGGCTTCCAGAGGCAACTGCAGGACTTCGAGACCTACAAGCTTGTTGAAGTAAGTAAATGTATTTTTTATGCATAAAGCCTAGAACTGCCTCATTTGTATAGTCGAAAACATTAGTTGTAGAAGAAAACTGTTACTCTATAGAACACGAAGTTCTGGGTAGATACGGTACGGTAGATACGGTCATAAATCACAGATCCACAGCCTCCAAACGCTTTGAGAACATTATGGGGAATTCTCCAGGATACGTTAAAGGGAAGTAATGTTTTATTTGTGGCTTACATCCCTCCGAAAATTTAAACATGCGTGCTGGGGATTGAACTCGGTCCCGGGCCGGTGAGTTGGGAGGCTTTTTTGCACAAGTGAAGAAAAAAAAATCGAAAGGCAATTATTTCAATGCCCGTTTTTTAGATAAATCACAGTTGCATAAGATTGAGCTTTATTTTCCTATTTTTAAATTAGCAATAATTTTGTAAAAATATAGCTGGATTTATTAAAACCGTACGTATTTCACGTGCTTTCCGGGACACGGGTGGATTACTATAACCCTAAATCCCTAATTCCAAGCTCGAAAGAGAATTTCGAGGTGGAAATATTGTACAGAGAGGAATGGGTTTGATTGTATAGCCTAGTGATTAAGACTAAGCTAATCTAGCTATATTTTCACTAAAATATTGTTAATTTAAAAATAGGCAAATAAAGCTCAATTTTATGAAATTGTGTTTTATCTAAAAAACGGGCAATGAAATAATTGACTTTCGATTTTTTTCTTCGCTTGTGCAAAAAAGCCTATGATCTGTAAGTAAGTTTTTATTGCAGTCAGTAAGTTTAACTTTTAGTGTGTAAACAAGCTGTGTATCATTTTGTATAACATTCAAATAGAAGTTTGAGTCATTATTAAGAATAAAAAGAATTTAAAGTATACCTTTATTTCAGTAATGGCCTGAGATACCAAAAGCACACGTAAAAGAAAAACATGACGGATGTTATCCAAAATTATCCGAATAGTAGTTACGTTTTTTACATTATAAACTTCATATCCCTGAAAAGACAATCCAGTTTAGGTTCTTTTGGTATTCCATTCACGAGTTGAACTGAATTTGTAACGGACAAAAATTGCTAGGTCGTTGTCAGCCAACGAGGGGAATTAAGACGGCTTTCAAATCCTTTGTTATTTTATACTTAGAGATTTTACGGTCAATCGACGAAAAACCCATCAGCATTCAACTAAGTAAGTACTTGGGATTATATTATGGCCCTAAATTTTATGTAAACGAATTAAATCTGAATTGTTGAAAAAGTTGTCCTAATAATTATGAACCCAAACGTCTGAGTTAGCTGTTGTTGCCCGCGATATTATTTGTGTAATTATTGTTTTTTCTAAGGGACTAAAACAAAAAATTTGTAGTGAATGAAAGAATTATTAAATGACTGTATGAATTAATGAATATACTGCTATTGTACATTACTAAGAGTGGGTACGTAATACAAAAAATAAACACAAGACAGGAGGGTACCGATATATTTTGGCGATCTTATTGCTACATAGCGATCATTGCAAACGATAAAGAAACCGTAGCTGCAGAATGGATGGTGGTATATTTATTGGTACATACCAGATAGAGTGGAATATTTTATCCCACTCTACTCCTCATTAAAGAGAGTTGGCTACGGAAGAGGATAAAAATTATGGATAAAATCGCAACGAAGACAATTAATTCAAAATTAGGTACAGACATCTCAGTTTAATTAATGAATTGTATACAGACAAGAGAGTCTACTTTGGCTTTAAGTGAAATAAAAGAGCATAATGGCTGGTTTTGTGAGCAACTTATGAATCGTTAATTAAATGGAAATCGCTAATGAATTGGCACGCATCTCTAATCCACTAAGTGTACCCTCAGACACGGAATAGACAACGGTACCTGCCTCTGGCCTCTGTTGCAATCATTACGCAATACATTTCCATCATGCTGTGATCACACTTACATAACACTGCGGTGATTGCGGCGGTTAATGTTTGAGGGCTGGAAGACACGTGTGTTCACTACAAGTATATATTTCATTTGATTTAGCATTGCATACATTTCGAGAACTGGAGCGTCTATTTCGAAATACGAAATACATCTTTTCGTCCAAAATCCCTCAGTGCCTGAAGACTAAAGTTTTTGAACAGTGTCTGTTGCCAGTGATGGCTTACGGCTAAGACACGTGGTCGCTCACTATGGATTTCATAAGAAGGCTCAGAGTCACTCAGCGGGCAATAGAGAGCTATGCTAGGAGTATCTCTGCGTGATCAAATCAGAAATGAAAAGATCCGTAATAGGACTAGAGTTACCGACGTAGCTCAGCGAGTTGCGAAGTTGAAGTGGCAATGGGCGGGGCACATAGCTCGGAGAACCGATGGACGTTGGGGTCCCAAGGTGCTGGAATGGCGACCCAGTACCGGTACACGCAGCGTTCGTCGACCCTCAACTAGGTGGACAGACGACATCAGACGAGTCGCAGGGAGCCCGGCCCAAGACCGTGGACATCGGAGCTCCCTACAAAAGACCTATGTCCAGCTGTGGACGTCAATCGACGTCAAATGAAACAACGATGATGATGATGATTTCGAAATAAATTATGTTCATAGCTGTTGGGGATTTTTAGTTATAAAACAGGTTTACGTCAACTGATTTATTGCTTTTTTTTTTGGTAAATATACTTGAGAAAGAAGCGACACTGCGGGTATGTTTTACTATGATAATTATTCTGTATTACGACCCCGTTACATGAATCACGAAGGCACTGCGGAGGGCGAGCCAAGTTGGACGTAACTTGGATGGACGAATCGTTGTTAAATTAAACCGAAAATACGTTAAAAATAGCACTTTACAAGATTGGAATGAAATACACCAATTTATAAAATAGTTGACAACTTTAGTATCTTTAAAATTTTCTTAAGCTGGATGGAAGCTGTGATAGCCTAGTGGTTAAGACGTCAGCCTCCTAATCAGAGGTCGGGGATTCGAACCCCGGCTATAACCTATAACTTTTCAAAGTTATGTACGTTTTTAAGCCATTAAATATCCCTTGCTTCAACGGTGAAGGAAAACATCGTGAGGAAACCTGCATGCCTGAGAGTTCTCCATAATGATCCTAAAGGCGTGTGAAATCTGCCAATTCGCACATGGCCAGCGTGGTGGACTATGGCCAAACCCTTCTCATATTGAGAGGAGACTGTAGTGCTCTGTAGTGAGCTGAGAATGTATTAATATGATGATGATGAAAATGTTCTTCTTAACAGTTAGGTTGATTGAAGTTTTCTTACACATGCATATTAATAGGTCCCATCCCCTACAGAGAACTTGTCTGTGATTTTCTTATGGAAAAACGGATTATAATTTTACTATTACTGTGTGCTGCCAGTGATTAAATATGGCATGGTAAGGTAACTATGGGTTCAGAGTGTCGAAGCGGGTGATGACAGTGCTGTGCTCTTAAGGAACTCTTAAAAACCCAGTAGCCTAGCGAGTCACACGGTACTGGGATGGTGATCCTGCAACACCGCACCAGTTACCAGACGGACGGGCATATTTTTTATTGGTTACGAAAACTTACAGCCAATTACTTAACGGAAGATAAAATGGCCAATTAATTAAAAGTGTTCACAAATACTACTTAATTAAAAAAGGAGGCGAACTCAAATACGAATAGCAGCCAGAGTTTTATGAATTTTATGACTGAACGATAAAAATATAAAAAGACCAGCATCTAATGCTTCCAGTTAAAAAAAGGAATGGAAGTTTTTTTTTGTTGTTTGTCAAAGTACAAGCTTTTGACTACTCCATTCTCGTTGTTATAAATTAAAATATAACATGAAAGTCTTCATACAAATTTCAAGGCCGTATTTTGAAATTTGTCTAAAATCCTCTACTAGCTGACGGCTACGTTAAAATAGCTATTCTATCTTTATAGATATAGTTATATAGCTTTATAGATCTGCCAGTCTGTCGGATTTGGATATTTGCCGTCCGGTGAGAGATTCCGTCTTCTGATCTCCGAAACTCTTCATTAAATTTCACCCGCAAGACCTGAGGTATCCAATTGAGAAACTAACGTTCAACACAGCTTGATTTATAAATAGTTATATATGAAAACTGACATGACATATCGACTTAACATATAACCTACCCAGGCGTTCGATTGGATAACTTTTTTATTTACTACAGTATTTGAGGTTTGCTAAAATACAGTCATCATCATCGTCATGATAAACCGTTTGCTGGCTCACTACAGAGAACGGGCCTCCTCTCAATATGAGAAGGGTTTGGCCATAGTCCACCACGCTGGCCTTGTTTGGCAGACTTCACACGCTACTTTTGAGAACATTATTGAGAACTCTTAGGCGTGCAGGTTTCCTCACGACGTTTTCCCTCATCGTTGAAGCAAGTGATATTTTTATTGCTTAAAAATGCACATAACTCGGAAAAGTTAGAGGTGCCCGGGATCGAACCCGCGACCTCTGATTAGGGTGCGAATATCCTAACAACTAGGCTATCACGGCTTTTTTTTTTAATAAATTACCTACTGTGCTTTAAAAAATATATAATAGAAGAAAATGATTAAAGACTCCGTAAGGAATTACTTTTGTATCAATGAGACTTGAATAGGAATGGAGAATAATATAATCCTATACAAAGCGGAAAAGTGTATTGTGTTCTCTTGAATATTAAGTTTCCAATTCGAAGCTATCAAAGTATTTTAGATGAAAAGAAGTTTTATGAAAATTTCATCTGTTAACAGACAAGTTTAATCATGAATTTAATCTTATTTTTCAATTCATCACGTAATGAAATTCGAGCTTGAATCGTAGAAAGACAGTTGAGCTTGAGAAGAATAGACCTACTTAAGTAGAACTTAATTTATTGGATGGTTTTTTTATACATTTCAAGTTCGCCTTTGACGGTAATCTCACCTGATGGTACGTGATGGTGCAGTCTTTGATAGTAGCGGGCTAACCTCTTAGGGGTATTATGATAGTAGCGGGCTAACCTGTTTGTTAGGGGTATGGTAAAGCCACGCTCCTAATTGGTTTCTACGCGGCATCGTGCCGGAACGCTTAATCGCTTGGCTAGACGTCTTTGTCGGTAGGGTGGTAAGTAGCCAGGAAGGAAGCCTCCCACCAGACCAGACTAGAGCCGGGAATCGAATCCAGGACCTCCAACTTTATTATGCGACAACCTACGCGCTGCCGTCGTTAAAACATACATTATTATAGATCACATAATATACTTACGGAAGTACTCGCCTTTTCACTCTTAAGGAATAACGTGGAAAGCGTTTGCTGGTATCGCAATAATATTTGTTACTAGCTAATAACATTCCCTACTGGCGTAATCGTGTAACTTTAGTTTTAGTAAGTTTTTATAGTTTACTAAGGTAAGGAAAGGATTTAAGAATAAAAAAAATCTGAAATTGTGGTATCTTGCATCTGTAAGTAATTCCAAAACGTAACCATAACATCAAACACTGTTAAAATTTGTTCAATCATTAGATATACAGAGGCAACAAAGATTATTATTATTGGTTCCATCACAGATGAAGCGTGGATTTTTCGGAATAAATGGTAGCATTTCACTCTCTTCGGCCCCTTAATTAAGTTTATCTACGCAAACTAACACGTCAATCCATTACTCTAATGCTACATCCAAGGTCAACCATCCAAAACAAATAGTAGTTAGTAGGGATTGACTAGTTTTCAAAACAAGTAGTAGTTAGTAGGGATTTGTTTTGTCTAACAGTCATAGATAGTTTAAGTACATACCTCATTAATATGTATATCATCATGATCAACCCATTACCGGCTCACTACAGAGCACGGGTCTCCTCTCAATATGAGAAGGGTTTGGCCATAGTCCACCACGCTGGCCATGTGCAGCGTGGTGGACTATGGCGTGCAGGTTTCATCAAGCATGTGATATTTTAATTGTTTTAAGAACCCACATAACTCCGAAAAGTTAGAGGTGCATGCTCGGATTCGAACCGCCGACCTCTGATTATCAGGCGGACGCCCTAACCACTAGGCTTCAGGCACACAGCTTCAGTTTTTTATGTATAATTTTATATATTTTTTTTTATTTAATGTAACATCTAGTCCAATGTCAAAAAGTGGTAAATAACATGGTCTCCACGATACAGGTCACCTAGTGTGGAGGCAACTGGTAATAGTAATTTAGACTGTTTGAAAATAAAGTTTATTTAATTTAATTCAATTCCATTTAATTTACTTTAATTTAATTAATTTAATTTAACATGCTGAATATTTATTGCGCAGGAAAGAAGACGCCTGAAAGAACGGTATCCATCGCTCGCGTTGGCAGACAGCGACATAGCAGAGTGCCGCGTAATGCTGGACTCTTACCAGACCATGCTTAATCAGCGCACAATTTGCGAAGGGAAATGCTCAATGGGTCGCCAGTGCCCCACGGGTACGTAGTTGATCAATCGATTACAGGTAGTGTAGCCACAGTTCAGCAAACATAAAGTTCAGAAATGTACGTAATAGCTCAGAGTATTGGCCTACACATGATCGTGAAATTTGGAAAGTGATACAAGAACTCCTATGTCTAACAGTTAATATTCATCGGTTTATATCATTACGGTGTTGAAAAGGAGGAGAAGTGGAATCCTGGGTAAACTTATAAGAAGCTGTTTGGTGATTGGATTCATAGGTAATTGCCCTGATGCCGTGGCGTAAGGACATAATCATATCAGCAACTTCTATACCAAATTTCATTCAAATCTCATCAGTAGTTTTGGCGTGATGCGCGGCCAAAATACAAACAGACAAAAAACTAAAAAAACAATAATTTGGCCTCAGTATCGATAGTAAAGCATCCTCCAATTAAAATTTTCGAAATATATTTAATGTGCAGAATTCGTCCTTTTACAGTTTTATTATATTATAGATTAAAATTTAAAATGATTTATCCATGTGGATCTCGCACAGGCGCCTATTATGAGTGCAAACATATTCTTCACTGTTAAATAATTAAAATTATTTACTATTAAATGGCGCGAAGCGTGAACTGCGTCATTTAGTTTTTTTCATGTTTTCATTTCTGAACTACATGGTTGCTGAACAGTGTTATAGCTGAACTTAATTGCGATTAGTTTATATTTTCCTTTGCTGTCATTTCTTGTGTTGTAACTTCTTTGTTCCACTTAAATAAGAACTTTTCATTATCTGTGTATTTTTTTAAGTTTTACGATACCTGCGTCTACAACTACATCCGAAGTGTAAACACCATAGACATTTTATTGTTTTCCAATAATGTTCTATTAAATAACGTAATTAATATATTTTGGGCGGTTTTGTTACTAGTTTTATTTTTTAATTTAAAACATTTGGGTATAACCATAAGCCATTGTTTATTTGTTTAATACATAAAATTTATATTTTACATCTGGTTCTTAAGGTAACAACTATTGTGCAACTGTAGGTATAATATTAGAAATAAGTATTAATATAAAATAATTTCAATAACCTAGACAAATAAAATACTCAAAAGAGCTGCTCGTATTGATGAGCAAATTTATCATGAAAATCTGTACAGTGTTAAGTTGACAAATCATACAAAGGGTGTTATAGTCATACAAATCAAGAAAACTTTGGATCTTAAACGAAAACGAAGAATGATTTGATATAAAATAGTTGTACCGGTAAATTCAATCAATTTATCATTTTCTACAATTTATTTGCCTATTGTGGTTCAGCAGGTAATAAATTCATATTCACAAACGTAAAGTTTAAAACAGAATTATCATTAACTGTGTCCTCTAAAAATTATGTTTGAGAATCCACATATAGAAGTTACCTTTCCACAATATCCTCCACTTATATCAAATGATCAAATATTTGAAATCTCACTTGTCATGTTTGAGTATCTACCCAAGTTAAATATTGTTCATTTCTTTATAACTATTTCTGTATAGACTTTAATAGTAGAAGGTAGTTTTTAAAAGTTTTTTGTAATCAACTACAGATCTTCAAAAATGGATAAACAGAGTTTAATGAGAATTCCTGAATCAGTATAATAATAGGGACCTATTTTAATGACATGTTTGGTGTTCTTTAGGTATTTTACCTAAATAAAAATATAGGAAAGTAGCACATTAACTATATGTTTGTTCTTAATAATATTATATCGCACGATTTTAATAGAGAGAAAATTTTGTTACAAATATTAAATATTTATAAGTAATCAGGTGTTTCTGTAATATAAATTTACTTGATATATGAGTAAATTTTTACTATAGTTCAAAATATAATTAAGGTACCTAGGACTTTACTCATTTAAACATGGGATTCCACTTAAAAGCGTCAATTAAGTATATAACTAGATATATCTAATTTGTTTTCATATTTTTATTATTTAGGTGCTTGTTTCAAATAAAGTGTTATTCATTGAATATTAATTATATTATTAATGATAATAGATTATCGATTTTTAGCCGTTCTTGTTTGTTCAAGTTAAGTGTGATTGTAGTTTTAGTCGGCAATTATTATTAATAAATAAATTACTTTGGTCTGTATAAAGTGGGTATTTTATTATAATATAATATTAAACTCCAGCGGACTTGAAAGATAGTGAATTTTACCGGACGTAAATGTGGAATAAACCAGGAGCCAGACCTTTTTTTTTTTTTTTTTTTTTTTTTTTATCGTGGGTAAATCCTCATGGATACCTCTGCGCCACGGGGAGGCACAGAGGTTATGTCAGACTCCTACTGACTAAAACCCCCACGTGTTCCTACTCACCGCTGTATGGTGGAGTCACGGGAAAGAGCCAGACCTTTTTACACCAACATCCCAGAGTTCATATTTTACTACTATTACTACTCCATAAAAGTAGATTATATTTGCAAATTGCCTAACTATTATTATTATATATAATTTTTTCACAAAAAATTTTAAAAGACAAATTTCATAACTTAAGACAGCATTTTAATATACTACTATTTTAAATTTACTATTTTCATTCAATTTATATTTAGTACTTTGTATCAATACATTATGTAAGGCGTCAAAATATAATCTGCCTTATAAAATTTAAATTTTACATAGATAGGTATCTTATATAAATTATATGTAAGGTAGTGATGATTATTAATGCTAATACGGCTACTATTAATCCTACAATTATAAACTAAACCAAATTGACATCTCCAAAAATAATGCAAAACCATTTCACCATATATTAATCAAATCAATTATAATTTGATGGTGATGACTACATTCGTAAACTTATAACTAAAGCTGTGAGGATTCCAAACCCACAACAAACGTTGCCCGGTAGATTTTCTTTTTTGTTATCACCATAAATATTTATTATTAACTATTTTATTTTATGGAAACGTTTGGAACTGTCAATTTCGTTGAGTTTACAGATTCTTGTACAGCCGAAATAGCACCATTGGCTTCGAAAATAATGCTATAAGATTGGACTGAAGTATGTTTCAGGCTGAATTCCAGAACGCAAATGGTAAATATATTTCACAAATAAATTGTTTTATAGCACTCTTTCGAGCCACTTCTCTAGTTTTGTCATTATCATTCGGTTTTTCGTAGACTAAATTAACCGTGCACCCATAGCGTGCGTAAACATTCATTAAATAACAAATATAATTAAGTCACAATAAATTTGTCATTGTTTATATTTAGTACATATCCTATACTTAACTGGAATCAAGTTTGTACATGACGTGTTTAGCATTGTCACTGTAATATTATTGTAACTCGGCCGTATCTTTGAAATAAATGCCTACAGCCGCGTGGTACTTAAGCATGCGATAGGGCTGCCCGCCTCCAGCATTTTAATTACATTTGAAAAAACCGCGCGGTTATTTTTAAAAAACAAAACACCTTCCGTCGTCACTGCGGCACAGTCGCGACTGTCTACATGCCGAGCTCATGCCGAGATCGCGGCGCGTAGGCATAGCTCGCGCTTCGCCCGTTTGTATGAAGTTGGAATACTGTTGAGATAATATTACCGTGGCATTGCAGTTGTGTTCACATACGCAAACGTGGTATCTGCGATATAAAACCAAACTGCTTTTTTTTTTCGGACTGTCTATTAGCTGTGCTAACTCTATTGGTTGCCACAGCGTAAAAAGGTTGTTACCACCAAACTGCGTGATGAAGATTAGCCATACACATTATAGCAAGCTTTTTTTTTAATTTGAATTACTTAATACTTTTGCGTAAGCTTCTCACTGGCCAGTAGTTAGTGGCGTGCAAGCAATAATTCAATGCTTTCATTATTTATAGTAAACTTGTGGTTTGCCCTAAATGGAAACTTAGCGTTGTTAAGAAAAAACTGTTACTTATAAACTAGGTCCCATAATACATTATTTCATTTGGCGAAACGTGTTTAGAAAAATAAGATGACTTAAATAAAAAAAATGCATTCACAGCTCTGGGATGTAGCCGTTTTACCGAGATACAAACTAATGTTTCTGAAAACAGTGATTTCATTGTAGAGCTCAATTTTTTTATTTAATTACGTGTGGTTTTTAATTTAATTATCGATGGACACGTCAGAACGTAACGTATTTAATTTTTTTTAAATGGTGCTCTAGATTCCTAGAGCACAAAATTAAAAAGACGACTTAAAAAAATATTTTTTTTGTTTTGCCTCAATAAAAGCTTTCCTTTTGTAAATATAAATCAAGGCTATCACGCTTATTCTAGGAACGCTTTAACATTATTAACACAGACGATACGTTTTGGAAAAAAAAAAAATTGTGTTCGTAAGTAAACATGCCTACTAATATAGCTTATAATATTATATGACCCACAAAATACGGGAAAACACACAGCTGTTGGCATTTTAAATAAATGTAAATATTTAGTCGCTGTCAAGTGTCACTAGAAATACCATACCACCCAAGGGATGCTTGAGTTTATACGTACTAGATTTCTTTTGGTTAATACTTTTAGGCACCACAATTTCACTTTCATGGAATTCAATAAACGTGAAGATATAAATTAGTAGTACCTACCAAGTTTAATTAAAATCGAAATATAATATTGTTTACTGCTGTTTTTATATTATATTACCATACAAGCTTTTACTATAATTTTATGACCTAATTGCTTGAACACAGAACTGCGGCGCGGCCCATTATCAATTTTACAATCGACTGGCTCGAATATGGTTTCGACATAAATAATTATTATGCTTATTTTATGTTTCTTTCTAGAAAAATAATTAATTATTAAGTAGCTGTTTGTATAATACTAGGGTTGAAGCTAAATCGATTACACGTGACTAAGCATAGCCTACATTTACATTATCGATTAGCACTAATGCAAATACATAACCTACATTTTTTTATTCACCGCAAGTTAGCCCTTGACTGCATCTCACCTGATGGTAAGTAATGATGCAGTCAAAGATGGTAGCGGGCTAACCTGTTAGGGGTTTGGGTAAACTCAAACTCCTACTTGGTTTCTACACGACAACGTGCCGGAACGCTCAATCGCTTGGCGACACGTCTTTGTCGGTAGGGTGGTAACCAGCCACGGCCGAAGCCTCCCTCCGACTTTAAAATGCACGCGCTGCGCCACTCAGGTCGTTAAAATGATGCATTACGTACTTTAATGATACAGATATTATTTTAATGTTTGTAAATTGTCCCCTGAGATACTTAGCTCATTTTGTGTGTACAAACATTAGCCGTTTTAATGTAATAAAGCTTATGAAAAATTACCTCACTATTAAGCATAACTCACGCGTCAAATTGTGCTTTCTCTCATCACAGGCACGTAATGAACAGCTCATTACCAATGTACAAATAGATAGCAGAGTGCTACAATTATTCGCTTGGATTATTACTTTAGTACTTAATGTGCGTAGAAGATTCGTTAGAACGAAGACCACACTTCGGTATCCAACCAGAGTACGCGGTGGCGTGCAAGTTATCCGGGAAACCAATAACAATACGCAGCTACGTACGTACGTACGTGCGAGTCTTATGATTGGACGTTACAGTACATTAATTCTTACGCGACCGCTGTTGCCTTTTATGGTTTTATCTGTTGCGATATACACAATCATCATGATCAACCCATTACCGGCTCACTACAGAGCACGGGTCTTCTCTCAATATGAGAAGGGTTTGGCCATAGTCCACCACGCTGGCCATGTGCGGATTGGCAGACTTCACACGCCTTTGAGAAAATTATGGAGAACTCTCAGGCATGCAGGTTTCCTCACGATGTTTTCCTTCACCGTTGATGCAAGGGATATTTAATTTCTTAAAAATGTACATAACTTTGAAAAGTTATAGGTTATAGCCCGGGCTCGAACCGCCGACCTCTGATTAGGAGGCTGACGCCCTAACCACTAGGCTATCACCGCTTCTATATATATAATACATAGCGTATATTCTAGAACAGATCGATTAATGACCGATTTAGGCTATTGCTTTAGTGATTGATTTTAGGGAGATACTAGTCTATAAGATCGGTAGACTATAGTTCGATCAGTATCCATCAGATTTGCCACTAACAACGATCTACGATAGACTATTTGGTGTGGTAGCATTCTCTATTTTCTTCCCTTCACGAATCTATATGCGATACGCTCGCCAATAAAGGAAATTTGAATTCCGTATGGACTCCAGTAATACCATTGTCAAATTTATTTGTAGGGGTATGCAGAACTGGATCCAAGAGACAGCCAAGGCAGCGAAGACCGTCGACAGCGTCCACTGTGGCGGAGCCCCCTGGGTTGAAAAGATCGCCTTCCACATTGTCCACCGCGTCCACGACATCAAGCTATAGACCGCGATCATCGCCAGCCGGTCTTTATAGTTATACTGGAGGTACTTCTGTGGACTTGGTTTTTAAATATAGAGTATATTTTTTCGCATAGACAATATTACATTGACAGTTGTTCTCCGGTATGTCTAGAACGTGAATATATATTCTAGAAACTATATTATAACCTGTCTTGCTTATAAAACATATATGAATAACTCGGTAGGTATTTCTCCGCAGCAAATTAAGTTTAATCTAGATTGCATAAAGTGTCCTTTAGCCGCATACCTCTTTTGATTGAACATGTATCATTGAACTCTTAATGGGTGCCTCTGTATTTAATTCACCCATTCGCTGATTTATTTTTTATTTTTTCATAGTTATATCTTCTTGAAGCCGCTGAATTTATCCCGTTTATCCTCGTATTTTTGGCTGAGGCTTGGAGCTTTGAGCGTTCATTTTAAGTTTCTTGTTGTGGTGTTGCTAAATCATACAAATTTTAAAACCCTATGTTGCCACCTTAAGAAATTAATTAATTTTAGCTAACTCGTCGGTTTATAAGTTATACTATTATAATATATCTATTAAATAGGTATGCCTTATTTGAGCTCGCCATTTGCGTTACGCGTTGAAAGATCAGTTAGCCAGTCAGTCAGTCATTTTTTCCAGATATCTAGATGTTTAGATGTACAGATACCGTTCGTCATAAACCTGATTTTTATTTTTACTGATTTATATATTTTTTTTTAAATTAAGTTTAAGTAGGCTTTAGGATTATAAGTAGGCTCGTAATTCTACATTATATGCACCTTTTTATATCTTGTAGTTCCAACCCGGCCAACGAGGTCAGCATCAGGTTTGTCAGTTACGCGTGTGATGGATCCAGTTGGGGGTGGTTCGGGTATGGCGGTGGGAGGTAGCGAGTATTCCCGACGTCGAGCCGCGTCCGCACCAACGACTCCTGCACTATCTCCGGCGTCGTCGCCACCTGGGTCGCCTCACAGACCGCCGCACAGGTACAAATCTGCTATTTAATGACCTCTAAGTGGAAAAAATAAACATATTTATTATCATCACATTGCTTTATCATTACATCCTCATGTTTTTTCATTACACCTAAACGTTTTTAAATCCACGTGCCGTTTTGCTAAATTACTCAAGACTAGAAGGAATACCAACTATACTGATTAAGATATATCTAGGAACATTCCATAACATAAAGATTCCTTATGCTGCGAAGTTTAATACGAACAAATGCGGTGAAGCTGTGATAGTGGTTAGGACGTCAGCCTCCTAATCAGAGGTCGGGGGTTCGAACCCGAGCACACACCTATAACTTTTCGGAGTTATGTGCGTTGTTAAGCAATTAACATATCTCTTGCTTCAACGGTGAAGGAAAACATCGTGAGGAAACCTGCACGCCTGAGAGTTCTCCGTAATGGCGTGTCAAGTTTGCCAATCCGCACATGGCCATTGTGGTAGATTATGGCCAAACCCTTCTCATATTGAGAGGAGACCCGCGCTCTGTAGTGAGCCGAGAATGGGTTAATCATGACGATACGCGGTGTTAGTCATATCGAAAGCTTGGTTTACGATTCAAATGAAATGGTAATAGACAAATATTGAAATTGGGGCCAGGAAGTCATTTCGTCCTTGCACCAGCGCGAGATTTGCACCGAAGATGATAAGAATTAAAGAGAATTGGCTAAAACGTATAACGATTACCGCATTGATAGGATTAAAACCAACTGGGCGGCGGTTATTGGAAAACTTACTCCCAACTGAAAAGCAGCACAAAAGTTGGAGACCGTACGTTTCGGACGTATTTTTCGAGAAGCGACAAATAAAACGAAAATTAAATACCACTAAATGTTATGAGTACAAATTGACTTGTAAGAAAAATTTTGCACGAATTAATATTATATAATTCCAGTGTCAATCATGAACCATTAAAAACGCATACCATTTTTGTCTTTAGTTCTAATTTGTTTTCATTTCAAGTGGCGGTTGTGCCTGGGTCATACCTACAATCAACTGGGACCCCGACTCATTGTGATCGCGTCACAGGTATTTCCAGACTGACGACCGTACAAGGTTACTCCATTCTCTTTTGTTTATTGTTTTATACTCTGTGAGGCTTGCCCGACTCTTGCCCGATTAAACTCATTGTCGCTTCATTCTTTGTCATAGTTAACGTCACACCCTCCAGGCACGTTTCCCATTTCTCCCTTTAGTTTTTTTTTTTCATTTTGCACAGATAAAAAATAAAACTTTTACTATTGTAGATTAAACTTTGCAAGCGTCTCTTTTTCAGACAATAAGTATTTTGTTTTTTTTTTATGAAAACTATCGAAAAGAGATTCGATTCAGTTTTCTCTTTATTCGTAGAATAAGGTCAGGAGTGTTTGAGACAAATATACATATTATACTGTATATTTTTTTTTCATTGTTTGATTTTAAGTAACGAATGAAACTGTTATTATTTTAGGGAGTCTCCGCTATGAAAGACTTCTTGTAAGTTGTACTCTATTAATAGTGTGGCTAGCTTTGTTTAGTCTGTGTGGTTTTGTGTTCGTGTGCCGAGTGCTAATATTCTAAGTATATATCGGTAGGTATCTAGGTATTAACCCTCGTTATCTAAATTTATAGCAAGTATTGGAATGGGCCGCATCGCAATGCTAAACCTTTACGAAACTTTGTTATAATAAATGTATTTTCCGCTGTGATACCGATTGGTGATTATCATTGGTCATATATATGATAGAGAGATCACCCCCGGAGACTGTGATATGTGTTGACTGCCTTATATTAACAATGCGACTAATTCTGCCTGTATTGTTTTTTCTACCAAAAATTGCCACTAGATTACGTTAAATGCCAGTACCTACTTACGTAGTACTAGTAAGCTACGATGGTTGTAGAGTATCGAAATATTATGCATAAATCCTTGTTTTAAAGCTATCCTCAATGCATCTACACCCGTGCCCTCAACGAAGACTTTACGAAACAAAAATCGGCCGTAGCCCTAACCCCTCGTAAGGCGACTCATCCCCACTTAAAGCCGGACCCCTGTTTCGTGAGCGAGGCGATTGCTGGCGAGGAGACACTCTCACTTGACATTCTCACTTCTATGTGATGTATCGATCGGTGTTGAAAAAGAGGACAACGGTTCACGGTCAAATTTGTTAAAGGCAGTCCTTTCATTTAATTTTCACCACTTGACGATACCACTACTATATAATATACTGCATATACCAATTCATTGACCCCAAGCTCTATTGCGCTGCTGAGACTATAAACAAAAAGTCTCGACAGCGGACAACAAGAATAGAGACGCTGGACTAGAATGGTTCCGTTGTTACCCATCTTGGGACAAAAAAAAAGAAAGTTCTTAAAACAAGGCATTTAAAGTTCATTTTATTTTGACTTAAGTTCTTAAACTAAATGCTATCTCTATCTCTAACTAACTTGACTAATAATAATGGGGAACCTTTGCTTCGTCAGTAGATGAAGCAAAGGGTCTTGCTATGCGGTGCGGCCGAGATTTCTTGGAGCTTAATGTAATAGTGATTAAGTATGGTATACCTACTAACAATATAAAGTAGGTAGGCACGTAGTTGGTGGTAGATTAGGTTTAAATTTGATACATAGAAATTGTCGAAACAATTTTATGCAAAAATTGGTTAAGCTTAGTTTATTTTTCTTAACATTATACTATTTATATACCTATATAATCTAATTAGCGCTAGCATGAACTTTTGAGGTATTTTATGGTATACAAATATTTTAGATTAAATAGATTTTTATTTAGATTGGATTTTAAATTACAATTACGTTTTTTTTTCCTTATTATTGATTACCCATGAGACGTACCTGAAAGTGCAGCCATAACGGTTAGGTATGCATTGTTGACCCAAGTATAAAACTCATTGGGTTGTAAGACCGTCATAGGAGGTCTGAAGTTTGCTTTCCCTATTAATTGTAGTTTTTTTTTTATATTTTTATAAATTTCAGTATAATTAGTTGCTTGACCCAAAATATAAAAGAACAGTGTAAAAAGCTAGATGGATTTTGATGAATTAATTAAGAAAAACTTAGAAGTATATAAGTATGTATAGGTGTATAAATCTAGAGTTTATCTGTTACCAGTAAAATGTTATTAAAAACATATGACTCCAGTTTAGTCTGACGTCGGGGTTTAGAATAATTTATTTTTCCTGGTAAAATCACCTATAAAATTTCAATTTCAATCATTTGTAGATGATCTTACTACAACGCTCTATTGCTTAATGATAAATACGCCTTGTCGATAGCAGCAAGAGGTAAGCCGTGAGAATCTCTCACATAAACCTTATTACAGTCAGTATATTTTTATTGATTTATCACCTGTACCACGGTTCGATTGTTATTTGTACGTTTCATGCGACTTCGACAGCCCGGTTACGCTGTGGCAGCTAATAGACAGTCCGAAAAAAAATGCGACTTGATTAATAGCTCGTCGATTCTAAGTAATAAACCTACTTTTTTACCTTTTATAACACCAAAACTAAGTTTGACAGTCATATTACCAGCTTATTTACAGGGTTTACTCACGTTTAGATCGCGGTTCTTGTGTTTTAAATTTCAAAAGTTTATTATGTTTTACACGCGTTTCGTCTACATTGTTTTAGATATCTTTATAGCAAATTGCAGCCCGATCAATCCAGTGGTTTCAGCTATCAGTTAATAGATATTCGTATCGGTATTTATACATATATTGACTAAGAAATGTTGTTACAGATCACGAGCTCTCCAGCGGTGTTCGTAGCACACACAGTCCCTGACCCAACGTCCGCCTTCGAGGCGCCCCGTCACGTCCACCGGCTCTATTAGTTGAGATTCGCCGAGTCCAGATGTGAAGCTGTGTTCAGTACATAAGTGTTATCGCCTTAGAAGATGGAATCAACGTTGAAAACGATGGAAAACAAGTCCAGTAATGCATCATCTTTGCCTTTATGCAAAAGAGGTTGCAGTTCTCGTCGACTGTCATACATATATTGTGCTCAATTCTGCAAGGAATGTTAGGCATACCGCTGCTTTTTTAAAGAGGCTATATTGCTATTCATCGCTGTACCATACTGTTTGCGGTGAATGCAAAATCGTTGCGCCTTCTTGCTACTTATCATACTACCTGCACGAATCATTGTATACTCATCTTCCGTGGATCAGAGATGAGACGCCTTTGTATGGTGTTAACCTGAAATCTATATCGGTACGCACGTAATATTCACAATGACAAACAACCATACGCAAGATTAAGACCATGTTTTACGATAAAATTTAACTAATGCATTTAGAAATTTTAGTAATTTTTAAATGCTAAAAAAAAACGATGTTTTCGATCAGAGAGACAATGAGAGACGAATTTTGCCATATTGTATCTGACTGAATATCCAGGTCAAAATTTCAGATGCTTATTCCGTGCAAGTTCTGTGAAGCTGTGATAGCCTTGTGGTTAGGACGTCCACCTCCTAATCAAAGGTTCGATCCCGGACATGCACTTCTAACTTTTCGGAGTTATGTGCGTTTTTAAGCAATTAAAATGTCACCTGCATACCTGAGAGTTCTCCATAACGTTCTCAAAGGCGTGTGAAGTCTGCCAACCCGCACATGGCCAGCGTGATGTACTATGGCCAAACCCTTCTTATATTGAGAGCAGACCCGTGCTCTGTACTGGGTCGATCATCATAATTTTTGCTAGCGGCGTACATACGCGAAACGTCTCACGTTCTGCTTCACTAGTCCACGCTTATAAATTTACCACGTCACCCAATGCTTAGTATATTAAGGACTCCGAAAACAACAAAAAACTAATAGTTATAGTATCAAAAGCGATGCTGCTTTGGTATCCCTGCGCTCGCGCTGATGTACCAATAAAGTTGTTTTTTCACGTATATTCCCTTATGGCACCGCTTCGAAGTTTATGAACGGTAAAACGCATTGATTATGCGAGGAAAAATCCCTACGAGTTGTTAGAGCCTTATAATTAGCTAAGGATTAATATAGTATACATAAGTTATGCGCTGGTGTTATTACGATTTTCTGCATAAAAGAAAGTGTACCTATAGCGAAAGGCTGTGAGGAATGTTTAGTGGATAGGTATTTATAAAATTTTGCAATACAATCTTGTTATAATATATTATGTATATATATAATATATAAGAACGGGTGCATGTTACCCAGCAACCCTAAAAGTAAAGATGATATTGATATTATTTAAGATTTGTTTCATTAGATTAATTGATGCAAAAGCGTAATATGAGGGAACAGTTTTTAGTAAGGGAGACTTTAAAGTTAATAATATTATTAATTTTAACGAGTTGGGCTATTTATTCTACTACATGTTAGCCCTTGAACGCAATCCCACCTGGTGGTAAGTACAATAGATGGTAGCGGGCTAGCCTGTAAGAGGTTTAGCAATTACAGTAAACATATTCCTAATTGGTTTCTACGCGACGTCGTGCCCGAACACGAAATCGCTTGGCGTCTCGTCTTCTAGTTCCTAAGAAATGTTAATTGCTATTTGCGACATTTATTATATTATATTACAGTACATATTTACGTGTACGGAATTCATTTTGAATCTTAACTTATGCTTTGTCAAGAAATGTAGTTTCGACATAGAAGGGTACGATTTAACATAAAGAAATGTAATAAACATCCCACGGGAAATTATAAAAAAATAACTTCTTTCAAAATCTTTTATATTTTGGGAAAATATAACACTACAACCACTTGACAAAGTGACGTAAAACGGTAAGCCAAAACCGCCGCGACCTGTATTCGACCAATCACGTAACGCGACCGTTGGATAGGAGTATTGTGATTGGTCGACCGCAGCTTGAACGCCGCTAAAGGCGCTGGTTGGACGCCACGATGTGGTCTTTACTTCAATGAAGAAAATACTTGAACTTATAGGTACATAATGGGAAAGTAACAGTTGCGGGCGCGACGTAATGAGACCACCGTGTAGACGCTACGTCGTGGGAATGTATGGGTATTATTATGAGTTGCACAAATTACTTCAAAGGAATTTTATATATGTAAAAGGGTAAAGGAGTAGAGGAAGACCAAATAATAGATGGTTGGGTTGTGCAAAAAAAATAAAAGGTTTGCGTGTAAAAAGTTGCATGGTTGATAGAAGTGAGTGAGAAGCAGAAGGCGTGTCATATTAAACCCACATAGTGTTGGATAAAGGCATGAAGAGAAGTCAATAGTGACGGTTCAGTGGGAATAACCCAATAACTGTCATTGCTACGATATGCAGATCAATCATAGTCCAACGAACTCGAAAATAGTATTTTTTATAACAACGAACTCGAAAATAGTATTTTCGAGTTCGTTGTTATAAAAATTAAATTAAATTATTCCCACTGAACCGTTCTGCGCTTCGTCACTATTGACTTCAATTCATGCCTTAACGAACTCGAAAATAGTATTTTCGAGTTCGTAGTTATAGACCCGTAGAGTTTCGAGACGCTATTAATTTAGCATAATATATAAGCTGCTTTTCTTATGATGTATTTGATATGTAAATCATTGAGAGTAAGTTGTAAGAATCATTTATTAGCTAAGGTGAGCTATGCACCACACCACCACCTCCGACCTCCGTGGCGCAGCGCAGGTGGTGGTACCGACAAAGGCGTGTCGCCAAGCGATTTAGCGTTCCGGCACGATGTCGTGTAGAAACCAATTAGGAGTATGGCTTTACCATACCCCTAACAGGTTAGCCCGCTACCATCTTAGACTGCATCATCACTTAACATCAGGTGAGATTGCCGTCAAGGGCTAACTTGTAGTGGATAAAACAAAAAAAAAAAACAACCATGGTGTTATACAAATCTCCCGGTTTGTTTATTGTTTATCATGGCCTTCCGCAAAGTAACGCCTGCTTCTATTCATTATTCAAAGAAGCTATGTTTTTAGTATACAGGGATTTATGTTTGTGTATGTGTATGGAAGCTTATGTACAAAGCGGAGTTCCTTACGTAAACAGGGAAAACCACATCGTGGCAATCAGCCTGCATCCTTGGCGGCATTAAGTTTGCGTCCTACGGTCGACCAATCCTAAGAAGATCAAACGGGTTCTTTTGATTGGTCGCACGCAGAAACGCCAAAATGAACGCAGCGATGCATCTTTCTCGCGCAGCAACGTCACAGATCTTGTGGTAGATTTAGTAAACTACCGACTAAAACCTGTTGCCAAGCGATTATCCGGTAGGAGCGCATAGAAACCACTACCATCTTACCCGCTTACATCATCACTTGCCATCACGTGAGATTGCACTCAAGGGCTAGCTTGTGTTAAAAAGTATAATAAAACATTAGAGGTCATCTTACCAGATGTACTACACTTCTTAGTAAAAAAGATCACATAGTTTGGTACGCTAGCTTTGACCTCGCTTAGCTTAGCTACATCTCACAGTAGGTGGGGAGACACTATAAAAAAAGTAAAACTTACGGGTCACCTTGTTGTATTGTACTCTTAGACCTGTCCCCCTATTCTGTATCTTTTCAGACCGTTGCTAACTGATAGGCATCTGTCATCTCCATAAAATAATTGTATACAAATGACGCTTGTCAAATAAACGTTTTGTATGAAGACAAACAGTTGGCAATTCGTGGATAAAGTTTCTGAATCAGCCAACTGTACTCTTGAGTGTCAGATTTGTACGTTTACAATCGTGGAGTATCGAAATACTATAACGTTAGTAAATTGTGCTTATATGTCCGCAAATCCTGTTGTGATGATTCACCATTGAAGTGTGAACAAATTTAAGCTTTAAAACAAAATAGATAAATTTCATTTTACTGTGACGCTGCATTTCCTCGATACTCGCAAACGAACAACGAACAAAACTTGCACTAAAGCTACTGGTTTTTTTTTTCGGACTGTCTATTAGCTGTACAAACCCTATTGGTTGCCACAGCGTAACCGGGCTGTTTGGTGAGCTTTGAAGAGAAGCTCTGCCAGACGAAATTTTTAGCCCTACGGCTCGAAGAAACTAAGGGAACGACTGCCTAAGGGCGCCTCCTTTGAGGCCGAACTAACCGAGGCTTAGGCGTCGTTTGGGATAACGGGGGGGTCGGACCGTTCAAAGCTACTGGCAAATATACAGGTAGCACTTCAGCTCTGAAAAAATCCTACATCATAGTTTTGGTGCTACAATTTATATGCGAGCGACTATTCTCATTGCACAGGGTTATAAGGCCACAGATCGGAGTAATGACAAAGGAATTATGGTCCAGAGTGTTCCTTAGTATATAAATGCTATTGTGAATTTTGTAAGCGAAAGCTGTGATGACGGTTTGTATGAACGGAGTTTAATATGAAGCTTTTAAAAGCGTAAAAAAATTTAAGGGCTAGGTAATAATAAACATTACTTATTAATGTTAATATTTTTGTAGCAGGTAAGTGATAGCTAATATTAAAATATTACGTACCTACGCACAGCGTCACAATTATATACTGAAATACTGTTACATAACTATGTCACAGTTAATGTTATATACGTTATATGATATATATAAGAATGCGACAGTGTGTTTGTTGAATTGTGCTTACTCCAGCAGCAGCGTGGCTGGGCTCACCGTGATATTTTTGCATCATTATATTTTTCTTGCGATTTTTTGGCTTGCATAGACTACCTGTAAGTTCAACGGCAAATCAAACTTTTGCAGCACAAAATTCTATGCCTTTTTTATCAGAAAATATGGCTTACGGGGTCAATTTAAAGTTGCGGCAAAAAGCAAGCAAAGTTATAATAAAGCAAAGCTATTTTAAGCCGGGCTCAGATTCTTCGCAAAATTTCTAATTTAATACTAATGTCATAAATGCGAAAATGTCTCTGTTTTTTACTTGTTAGTTTGTTACCTTCAGTCATAGCAATCACTGTACTGATTTTGATGAGATTTAGCACCGAATAGATTTCGTCATGGAGTATCTGGAAATCCTCCCCGTTTACGGCAAAATTTAGAATAGAGATAGCTCGAATACTGGACACAGACATATTTACAAAGTTGAACTAAGTAGAACTAAGTTTATTTTCCTTGTATACTTTATAGCCGACAAAAATTCCTCGCATGTATATGATTTCCACAGATTTTTGTAAAACCGAAAAACTCGTCGATATTACGGGCCACAACACCCACCACCTAGAACATTTCAAAATAGACTCGACCCACCTTACGGGCAAGGGGCGGAATAGAGGTCTATCGATTTTGGACGTTCTATCGATGAAGTACGAGAAGTGTGTACATACGTAAATTTCTGGCTAAGGGTACCAAATATGAAGACGGCCAGTAATGGATATTTGCAATTAAAATGCACAGTGTGTTCGCAGGGAGCAACCATACTCGTAGATTGCATCACATGTTCTATTAGAGATAACCTATACCCGGCTTAAATTTTGGAAATATAGCTGGATAAGATTATTTATATATTGATAAACATGTTAGATGATTTATACTATCTGTCAAACACTTGACATTACTTCAATTTGAAGATACAAATAAAATTACTAAATATAAATATCTATAAAAACGACGTTAGAGTTTATTTGAGGTAACAATTGATTTGATATGGCTATTTTGCTTAATGGTTATAAATTATACCTACGTGTTTCTACGCACCTTAATTTAATTAAATTTAAGTATCACTGGTTCTATCGTATTATGAGATACATTTCTAATATGTATTCTATCTATACCTTCTACTAACTACTTCTACTGACTTTGCTTAAATAATTATATGGGTTGTGCTTTAACGAGTAAATGGAATAGATAACAACGATGAATACACTAATTTAAGTTACTTATTCGTAGTTCTTACTCACCTTGTCTTTGCTCAATTTATATTAATATAGATACTCAGATAAGTATCTAAAAATTTAGTTGTATTCTGTTAAGGCAAAGACCTCACGGCAGCTATTGAGGTATGTTCATGTTTGTCACTCACTCGCTCACTCACGTTAAACGAATGCTTACGGATTAACTGCGCGTTTGGTGATCTACGTCATTGTACCATCAGCTTCATTGGTTTAACGGTTAGTTTATTTGAATGCAGATAATCGGTTATCGGGTTTAGCTGTCAAAGAAATGTACTTACCTACTAGCACGGAGCTAGAAAACTTTCGCCATCCGTCCTCCTGTCTCGATCTAAGGGATAAGTTGACGACCTTATCTCTAACTTAACTGCGGAGTACCCGAATACGTGAGGATTTAGTATTTGGATTGTATACTGCTAAAAGCTACCGTGATGTTCGCATAGCGTAAATTTAAAATCGTTGCTAACTCTTACCACACGTGTACCCTCAGTAAAAGTTATTACCAGTACACTTAGCACCGAACGTAACATATGACACGTCACGGAATATCTAAATTAAACTAAATCACTCTAAACTCTCGTTCGCATCCTAGATTTCAAATTCAAGTAATCTTTATTCAAATAGTCCTTTGAAACGCGTCAATAATTTACATAGTAGTGATTTGATGGTGATAACTACATTCGTAAACTTAAAACTAAAGCTAGGAGGATTCCAAACGCGCCCCGGTCTAGCAAGAAGCCCACAACAAACTTAGCCAGGTAACATTTTAACAAGATTAGATAGTTACCGCAAAACAAGTAGCTAAAACAATCTGAACAGGAGAAGTGTGGCCGCGCAGTGAATTAACAGTGATGTCGGCGGGCTCTCGCGCGTTTTCTGTACCTTCAGTTTGAGCTACTTATTTTGTGCATGATATACCTCGTCGACGGCACCAAAGATATGTAAATGTAAATGAAACCGCGGAATAAAATTATTATAAACTGCATTGCATTACGCTTTATAGATTTTATACGAAGAATCATTCTTTGTTGGTGCATAGACGTTCAAGTGCACTTGAGCTACTTATTTTGTGCATGATATACCACGTCTACGGCACCAAAGATATGTAAATGTAAATGAAACCGCGGAATAAAATTATTATAAACTGCATTGCATTACGCTTTATAGATTTTATACGAAGAATCATTCTTTGTTGGTGCATAGACGTTCAAGTGCACTTGAGCTACTTATTTTGTGCATGATATACCACGTCTACGGCACCAAAGATATGTTAATGTAAACGAAACCATGAAATAAAATTATTATAAACTGCATTGCATTACGTTTTATAGATTTTATACGACGAATCATTCTTTGTTTGTGCATAGACGTTCAAGTGCACTTGAGCTACTTATTTTGTGTATGATATACCTCGTCGACGGCACCAAAGATATGTTAATGTAAACGAAACCATGAAATAAAATTATTATAAACTGCATTGCATTACGTTTTATAGATTTTATACGACGAATCATTCTTTGTTTGTGCATAGACGTTCAAGTGAACTTGAACTACTTATTTTGTGCATGATATACCTCGTCGACGGCACCAAAGATATGTTAATGTAAATGAAACCGCGGAATAAAATTATTATAAACTGCATTGCATTACGCTTTATAGATTTTATACGAAGAATAATTCTTTGTTTGTGCATAGACGTTCAAGTGCACTACATTGCAATTTCATCCTGGGCTGCTCGGATGGGTTTATAACGTTTTATTAATTTAAGGTTTAAGTCAACATAGGAATTACTACTGAGCTAGGTATATACTTGGACATCAAGTGTCACGATACTCCGATATTTTGGTAGATCCTATAATTAATAGGATCTTAATGAATAGGATATACTCTGAAATTTTGATAGATCCTATTATGAATAGAATCTAAATGAATAGGATAATACTCCAAAATTTTGATAGATCTTATTATAAATAGGATCCTATCACAATCGTAGATAAGTACTAAGGGTATGTATAGGTGCTTGCCTACGGATTTTCCATATGACGGTGGACAATGTTGTGGTGGAGCTGTTTATAATATATGTCTATCAAATCATTAGATATGCCCTTTCCTTTTAAAAGCCTTTTATAAAATCGTGAAACATTAGATCACCTCTTAATAATTAAAGTTAATTTTTATTATTTATTTCATAAAAGTTTTGACTGATGAAAGGCATACAATTATTTCGGCGTTGGTGGTATGTGGACCGTCCGTAGCTTAATTGGCAAGCAATCAGGACGCGATTGTTGGAGGTGTGAGTTCAAATCCCGACAGTTTTCCTCATAAGATTATTGATAATTTAATCAGGTACCCACGTTCTTATGAAGCCGACCTGATAAAGCTTATATTTAATTAAGCTTCGCATGTGACAAACTTAAAGCTATACCCTCGAAAATCTGATATACAATTTTTTTCATACACATGTTCTATTGTAAATTATTTTATAATTATTTTTAAGTATAGTTTGTTTATATAACAACTTGAAAAAAAAACACGTTTTAAATGAAAAACAAAATAAAATGAAACGGTTTCGTTTCGTTATGGATGCACGTTTTTATTATTATGCTCATTTCACAATTGCTACTTCTGCGCTTGGATTAATTTCTAAAAAGGCGTGTCCTTTAATCACCAGAACTCCTGTAGCACGGACCATAGAGAATAGACTATTCTCTCTTTCTTCTTTATAAATTTTATCTGCGAAACGTCGTAAACTTTAGTTGTAAGGGCATCTGTGATAACGACCCTAAGATGTAAAGAGTCTACGCTAAATCTCGAATATTTGAATTAAAAAAAAAAAAACTAAATTCGGTTTTTCACGCACGCTTTCGTTTTAAAGGATGCCCTTAGGGCAATGAAGTGATTGTCGAACTAGCGTTCATAACTTTTTCTAACTCTCTAACTTTTATAATCTCTAAGCACTCGCCTATGTAATAAAAAATATGTTGTGAATTTTTGCATATCTCTTTCTTACTCTCACTAGAACTTAGCCGGATACAAGTAATAATAATTAATGTGATTTAGATGCCATTAGTGCGGTAGTGAAACTATAGTGATTTCGATGCAACTTCGTCAAAACTGCCACATAGCTTCACAAAAATATAGATTGATGAAATCTAAGGCTGTTTCTCTAATATCTAAAACTATTCGCATTTAAGTCAGCGCAGACCGAGCGTCAATCTTTGGTTAAATGCTCAATCAGGATTAAGAATGATCGAATATTCGTCCTTTCTCCATTCATACAAAGTTGTAGACAATATCTATGTAAGATAGAATTCGTGTTAATTTACATTTTAACAAACATTAAAGTCAATATATAAATAATAATCAGTAACAGTAATTATAATTCTTTATTACAAAAGAAGGCTGCTATTTCACTCTTTAAAAAAAACTAATGACTTAACGTTTATACGTTTACGTATACAAGTGAACGTTGGTCTGAATTATTGTTTAATATGTAATCTGGGACCTTGAAAAAAATTCAAAATACATTTAAATTAGTATATGTATTTCATTAGCACTCTGAAACGTCAAGTTTTTCTGTAAGCCTCTACTATCTCGCCGGTTTGAAAGGTCCATCCTACCGAGGAGATACCTGCAAGGATATAAACAGTTAATCTTTTCCAGCATAGTTTTATAAATTAACATTACTACAAAACGGAATATTCATACCTTACTACAAAATTATCCCATTTGCTATTAAACATGGTTAACCGCTCATTTTTAAAAATAAAACTGTGGTTATTTCTAAAAATACGGAATCCTTTTTGCGAATCTTTCATTTACTTAGCCTGGTTTAATAATGTACAAAATATTTGCTCGCAATAGTACTGCTGTGGAAGTGTAGAGGAATTGGGTTCTTCAATAAAGTAATATTCATATGTTTGATTTTCTTTGAAAAAGTAGTGTTTAAAAAGCGGAAACAGTTTTATGACCCCTGGGCGTAGAAATCGTATACTAATGCTATTTATAAAAAGCCATTTGGATAGGTTTAGGACAATTCTGATGAAATTTTACTGTGTCAATGAAAAAAATAATATTTTGCTCTGCAACTTTTCGTGGGATCTTATTTTAGAGGAGTTAGTTCTCTAGAGAAAATTGCTACCTACTTGCGACTAGTAGTTTAACTTGCACACGAATGGTTCAGTGCTAAACACTATATTCATATTAACATTTTTACGATGGTACAAAAGTAACCGAAAAACACGTTTCTTATGAGGATCCCTACTTATTTTCAACTTTATTTTTATTCATATGATTTTTAGCTATAGCGGCTGCAATTTCAATACGAAGTTGCTTTACGAGTTAAATTAATTCAGCATGCTGAAAGACACAGGGATCGACGTACAGACTGACGAACAGCAGAGTTATAGTACTAGGGTCCCGTTCGTATAGAAATAAGGTCAAATGTGCTAACGGATTAAACTATCTACAAAAAATTAAAGATGAAATGAGATGAAAACCAACATTACTGTAGTAATTTCATGTTAATATCGGTGTTCATAATTTTAGGTCCGTTTTCTATAACGTCTTTAAGTAGTTGCTTTAACAACTACTTAAAAAGCTTACGTCACAAATCGTACTACTCGAGTGCTACTCGCTCAGTCTGCGCTGACCTTTATACGGCTAACTATTATCACGTAGGTACGGTAGCTCGCAATGAAACTTTCTATAACCATTTTGTTCCTAAAAACGTTAATATTTAGGATTTTATAGTTTGCATATAAATTACATTTCTGACATAATGTTAGAAATAAATATGGTTACTCGTTCGACTTAATCCTTGCTTAATGTCGAGAGCATCTTGAATGTAACTTTAATATTATAGTACCTACATTTAGTGCACTGTCTCACTAGGACACCAGTGGTGGCGCAACTAGTTGCGCTACTCACGAAATGTTACACAGCTGTATAGAGGAGACGGTGACTAACTTGGCGACTGCCTAGTTATGCAACCACAAAATTGGTGACTACAAATAATATTTAGTTGCGTGAAGATCTAACACTAGTGACGCCTTTTTGATAGAGTTCGTACCTACAGATAGAAAAAGTAGAGTTGAATCTTGAACTGTCATTTTGGATCCCAGTGTTTCTTGCTTGGTTGCTAAGGTAACCGTGGTGGCGCGACCCGTGGAGCCGCCATGGTGTCCCAGTAAGACATTGACCACAATTAACATCCATCAGAAGTGACAATATTTTCAGAAGAGTGTAAGAAAACTATTTCTGTCCATTTTTGTATAATTATTAATCCATGACCATTTGAACAAAATGAAAAAAAAAATACTACTTATTATAAAACTGTTACGTATTTTGTTTATATTAAAATAGTCGCACTTTTACGTGTCGAAAAAAAAACCATTTTTTGAGACAATTTGCATGTACCTACCACGTACCTATTTTGTTGTGATATAATAATATTTTGTTGAGCTTCGGAATATCACAAAGTGAAGCAATATAAAATTTACCTATTGTATAATTCTAAAGAAAACGAATAAATATATTGTACCTGTACATATATTTTTAATATAAAATTGAATAATTAACAGCCTTTCATTTAACCCCACTACCAATTTTTTTCATAACAAAAACCAATAATAATACCTACCTCTAACTTCTAAGTAACTACATCATACCAATAACCTTCGACGACCTCCGTGACACAGTGCGTGCGCTGTCGCTTTATAAAGTTGAGAGGTCCTAGGTTCGATTCCCGGCTCGCGTCTGATCTGGTGGGAGGCTTCGACCGTGGCTAGTTACCACTCTACCGACAAAGACGTGGCGCCAAGCAATTTAGCGTTCCGGCACGATGTCGCGTAGAAACCAATTAGGAGTATGGGTTTTACCATACCCCTAACAGGTTAGCCCGCTACCATCTTAGACTGCATCATCACTTAATATCAGGTGAGATTGCCATCAACGGCTAACTTGCAGTGGGTAAAAAAAAAACCTGTTGTGCCTGTTAACCCCCGTAGAGGGGTACAGCGAAATTTGAACAAAATTATTAAAATTTCATTCCGTTTTCTCCGTTGTATATCAATTTAATGGGAACCTGGGAAGATAACTAATAATATATGCTAAATACAGATTATTTGTTATATGAAAGCGATAAAATATTACTTACTCATTCCTTACTTTTAAGGCTCTTATCACATTGGCGATTTGCAAACGTGTTTCCAGCGATGCAGGCGGTTAACGACTGTGATGTCCTGAGCTCGATTCCCGGGGTCAGACAAAAACTGTCAGATGAGGGGATTTTTGAGAGTTATTCTCAATATCGTCCGGGACAATACAATATGGTCCCCTGGGCCGGGCGTCCAGCAAAACCAGCGAGAGGGACATACCGTGGTGGCTTTTATGCCCACCCTGGGTTAAGTTGTTATCTTGACAATGAGGCCAGATACCAGATTGTCTATTGCGATATTTTCTACGTTAACCATCGCGTGAAAGTTCGATTTGTATGGAGTTGAAAGAGACATCTATTGTGTAATGAACAGCGCTCGCTTAATTCTATACAAAGTGAACTTTTACAAGTAGGTAACCCTGTTGAAGCTGTCATGGCCTAGTGGTTTGGGCGTCCGCCTCCTAGTCAGAGGTCGATAGTTCGAATCCGGGCACGCACCTCTAACT
Source organism: Lasiommata megera (assembly GCA_928268935.1). Classification (NCBI taxonomy): domain Eukaryota; kingdom Metazoa; phylum Arthropoda; class Insecta; order Lepidoptera; family Nymphalidae; genus Lasiommata; species Lasiommata megera. The sequence goes on from OV743323.1 coordinate 11,104,637, forward strand.
TTTCAAAGTTATATGCGTTTTTAACCAATTAAAATATTACTTGCTTCTACGGTGAAGAAAAACATCGTGAGGAAACCTGCAAGTCTGAGAGTTTATAATATTCTCAAAGGCGTGTGAAGTCTGCCAATCCGGATATGGCCAGCGTGGTGGACTATGGCCAAGCCCTTCTTATATTGAGAGGAGACCCGTGCTCTGTAGTGAGCCGGTAATTGTTTGATCGTCCCTGAAGAGGTATTCAGCCCAGCTATGTCTTGCCAGACGATGTAGACAGTATATATTTTGTGCGACAAAAATAAAACAAAGTATTTTATTTCAATGTTATTATGTATTTATATTCTTAAAAACTTGGAGCTAAAACATTTCAATTTATAATATCTAACATTAATTTTTTAATATCCTCTCTTTTCAACAACAGTTCCGGTGTCTACGTCTGTACCTCGCTAGTAATTCTGTTACAAAAATAATTTCATTTAGGAATGACCAAATAAACTCTTAAATCCTACAAGACATCGGTACACTTTATTAGTTTAGAAAGATACATTAACTGTCGTATAAGCTCCCTTCCGGTGTTAAATATAAGGGTGATAGTTAATTGACAATTATGAATGCGATAAGAATGTTAAAAGCCTTAATATGTAACGCGGGTTTTAACAATGAAACCATGAGCACAGCAATAATAAAAAAAAAGTAGTTAAGTTGATCTAAATTGCCGCAAGAGGCGCTAACATTTCTGGTGTGACTTAATGCAGAATATTAATTTACAGTAGCGTCGCGAGACGTGTTTTTTTTTTCCGCTGGGAAATGCGTTTACGCATCCCCTCCGGAAGCGACGCAGTTTTGACGGCGTCGCTTCCGACGGGGTATGTGGGACTCGCCGGCGGCCGGGTTGACGACCAGAATACCCACTAAAACCCAGCGATGCTCCTACGCATCGCCTGGTGGCTGGGTCACGGGAACACCCGCGCACTCGACCGCAACCCAACCAGCGTCGCGAGACGTGTTGCGACTGTTGCACCAATATTGGTATCGTCTATAACACTATTTCTGCAACCTCTACCAGAATTTTGAAGTAATAATAATTATTATTCTAACTAAATTGAATTAAGTGCAAAAAACTTATTTGTATACGAAATCATCTTTGAAAGAATAACTGTCAAAATTTTCAAAAAGCCATTTGAATGTGTGCCAACCAACCATTCGTACCAGTAAGGTAACTTTCTAAAAAAAGAACTACCTCTTTTCCATCAAATCGATTTATAATCATAAACTTTTAGTAGTTTAATGTTTAAGTAGTAACTTTTACTATCAACGTTTAACGATGTTCTGCATTCAATTCAGTTTTTATTTTGTGTCAACCACGGTCTGAAGCTCTAAAGTCGATGGTCAAAACCCGCATGACATAGCTAAGGCTGTGATTTGCACTAAATGCGGATTTCTACAGACAACAAAATATTCTATCATAAAAACAATAAAAAGTATGCTAGAAAACAAAATAAATTAATAATATCTTCAAGAAATGATTTTATTTACATAATATTATTTCACGATAAAACACACTTATTTAAGAATATACATCGGTACATTAAACACTTATTTTTTTTTATTTAATAACTTATGATTTACAAATTATCATAAAGAATGGTAGATAGAAAATATTAATTGTAATAGACATTAATTTAGTAATTTATTAATCCTTGTGTAAAGCAGGATTTCAAAATTAGGTTTTACTTATACTTAAGATATAATAATTATTAAGATGAATATATTATCTCGAGATAAGTTGAACAGAACATAAACATACCAACGTCTAGACAAGACCACTCATAGCCAAACGTTTAAAAAAATTAACAGAGATAATAAATTATACAATATCTTACAAAAATATGCGGTTATCTTGGTACCTATAGTTAGGTAATAAATTAATATATCGGGGAATAACACTGTATGTTTAAAAAAACTCTAGTATCGATTGGCCTTGTTAAACGGGATTTAAAATGCGTAGATACCTAACACAATGACAATAAGAAATAACTTAAGAAACATAGCGTTTTCCTCTTATTAGCAATTTTTAACATTGTATGTTTAAAAAAAAAACTCTAGTATCGATTGGCCTTGTTAAACGGGATTTAAAATGCGTAGATACCCAACAAAATGACAATAAGAAATAACTTAAGAAACATAGCGTTTTCCTCTTATTAGCAATTTTTAACATTGTATGTTTAAAAAAAAACTCTAGTATTGATTGGCCTTGTTAAACGGGATTTAAAATGCGTAGATACCTAACAAAATGACAATAAGAAATAACTTAAGAAACATAGCGTTTTCCTCTTATTAGCAATTTTTAACATTGTATGTTTAAAAAAAAAACTCTAGTATCGATTGGCCTTGTTAAACGGGATTTAAAATGCGTAGATACCCAACAAAATGACAATAAGAAATAACTTAAGAAACATAGCGTTTTCCTCTTATTAGCAATTTTTAACATTGTATGTTTAAAAAAAAACTCTAGTATTGATTGGCCTTGTTAAACGGGATTTAAAATGCGTAGATACCCAACAAAATGACAATAAGAAATAACTTAAGAAACATAGCGTTTTCCTCTTATTAGCAATTTTGACTATTTAAGAATACGTAATAAGTGCATAAAATTTTCAAATTGGACGGCGAAGCAATGCAGTTTTGTCATTAAAGCGAGCCTCAAATATTGAAGACATAGTTTTTTTTTTTTTTACATTAGCTATCTAGAAATGTTAAGTGCAGAAATGGTCCTATATTTATTTAATTTAATTTTTTTTTTCTATCTGAGCACTAATTTATGTACAAAACTTTATGCTTCACAATAATGAGGAGACTAATGCAATTTTGTTGTATAGGCAATGGGATGATTTCGACGATGAACTTTATTTTGAGTTAATATTAATTTTAGGCAAGTATAGAGGGACCAAATTTTAATGCAAGTCCTTGTGTATGGTTCATGAAATCGTATTTTTGGGTAATCCATCTTACTCTATAACGTATTTCTTCTGTATTGCACTCTAATCGTAAAATGACAGAAGTATTATATTATGTAGAGCAATAGTTTTTGTTTCTTATATTTATATATAGTTACGTTGGGCAAAAGCGAATCTTAAGAAGTCAACGCCTTACTAAGCTATTATTTCTTTAAGTTACACATTAAAGTTGGTAATCAAAAAGTCGAATGTGTCTCAGTACCTGTCAGAAAAAACATATTATTTTTGTATTTATTTTCGGAATTGTGTTGGTATTCCTGTATCTCCTTCTCTAAACCTTGGGAGATAGGTATGTTCTTGCCCTTGCAAGACTCAATTTTGCCCATAAAAAAGAAAACAAAGAAAAATAAACGTTTGTCGTTTCATTACAATAGTGATGGCGATAATGATTGTATAAATATACTTGATACAACTGCTTACAAACTGCAGATATTGCGACGCATTCAGCACGTTTGTCACTTGCGATGCGTGTGGTTATCTGTGGTTTTTTACTCTTTACTGCTAACGCGTTCTTAAATCTGACTTGTCATAAAGTTTGGTGCGTCATATACCTGCCTCACATATATCTATCGGATCTGCTATCTATTAAATGTAACTAACTATTCTTCTTAAGATTGTTCATCAACTATATTATATCGGTTAGGCAGTGAATATATTCAATAGTTTATTTTTAAGCATGGAAGATACAATAAGGCATTACAATCTGAGATCTATTAAAATAAATTGTTATATAAATAATAAACTTAAGCGTAACTGACAGTTGACAATGTTAAAGGGTAGGTATAGATTTTTTTTTTATACACTACAAGGTAACTTTGACGGCTATCTCGCCTGGTGATTAAACAGTGTAAGATGGTAGCGGGCTGACCAACAGGTCAACAAGCCAAGGGTTTGGTAAACCCACACTCCTAATTAGTTTCTAAATTGCTTGGCAACACGTCTTTGTCGGTACGGTGGTAACAAGCCACGTACGAAGCATCCCACCAGACCAGACTTGAGCCGGGAACCGAACCCACGATGCGACAGAGAACGCACTGCGCCACTGAGGTCGTCCATTTTCAGAAAAGTTACTTAATAGGGCAGCTGTTGATCAATTTTCAGTTACGCCTAAGTTTTCATGAATGTATACACATAAATCAAAATACCGAGTACCTATGTAAAAATGTAGAATTATCATCGAACGGGAAAACGAGAATTATAGCATTTATTTTGTCATATCACATAAATATATTATTCTATTAAAGTACAGGCGCTACTTTACATTAAAATACATTCAATATACTTTAGTTATTGTAAATACGCTATCAAACTATATTTTATTACATAATCTTCATGACAAGTTGAATAATTTGGTATATTACGTGAAATTAAATCATAACATAATTGGTAGGTAGACTTTATTCTGTACACAGTTGAATATGATAAAATAATTAATGTTTTTTTTTCTTAAAGACTAGTAAATATACACAACATTAAATCTCGTCCGTATCTTGCCAAAGTCGTCGTCAGTGAGTTCCAACTTCAAATGTAAACTGAATGGCTATAAAAGTTATATTAAATATCATTATATTGAATAAAATAAAAAAAATGACATATTAATAATTAAAGTAACAAATTATAAAACCGGAATGCTCTCGGACGATTGCCCTATAGCTTATTAAAAGCTGACGAAAGTAAAAAAAAAAAAAAAAAGACTCAAAGTTTCCAAAATCCAGATCCGAGAAGCTGCGTTTTAAGATAAAAAAAAACAACGAGTTCAAATTATAATAAACATCTTAACACCAAATAAACTTTTTAAATAACCAACTAAATAGGTAATAGAAAAGAGGTTTTGTACCACTCCAAATTTATATTTTCTTTTGTATTAAAGGAAAATTTGTTATACTATAGCTAATATTATATATATTTTTTTGTATTATATTTTGAACCATAAATAATAAAATTAAATATATATATATTAAACAACGATGGATCAACGTTATATTATTAAAGTTGTTTCTCATACTTCGTTCGGATACCATTTAAAATCGTTCACTGAAATTCGTCATCAGAACTGAGTAGCGTTGTTTTTTCGTGGTAGTTTGTAGCCTGGCTGATGGTGGCAACGCGTTGGGGAGGCGGCCTCGGTGCTAGTGCTGTGCCTTCTTCAGAACCACGATTGCCGATCCCCGCTCCGCGCATCACTAGATTATACATTTTCTCATATCAGCAAAATGATGATGATGATGATAAGTTAAAGATAAATTTAATTAAAAATAAATGTGATTAATAATATGGTTAGTATTTAATTGTGTTCGGTGTTGTGCTCCGTGTAGAGTTCATCAAAAATACGGACCATAGAAACTAGAATCCAGGGCCGTTAAATAAATTAATAAAAAATAAGTGTATACACGGTTGAAATACCAACATTGTAAAGTGTATGAAGAACAGCAGTGCTTTCTACTAAGTATAAATCTAACAAGAGACTTTATACCTTTTAAATTTTTTTTGACCTTAATGGTACTGATATTGTATGTGGCAGGTTTTCCGGAGTCCTAAGCGATTCCTAATTTTATTATTCAGGACTTTTATTCTACTTGAAAAAAGTATCAAACTTGAAAAAAGAAATACGATATCAAGCAATTAAATAATTAATTGATTGAATTTGACTATTCAAAACTTTAAATTAGTTCATTTACAAAACCCATCATAAAGACTACACCAAAAATCAAACATTTTTTTTTTATAAACGAAGCCATCTAATGTGAAATATATGGCACTAAGTGTTTACTATTGTGATAGTTACGCCTGAAAACGACTTTGTGTAAATTGTGTTATTAGGATAATAAGTTAAAAAAAAAACTTTATGAAACCATTGCGAGATTGAAAAGTAATAGAATAAAATTGTTTCATTCCTTATTTTACTACGAATAAATTTTCTATCATTTATTAATTTTGACAGAGGATGTCTTATATTGACGTAAACATAATGACAAGTGACATTCGAACTCTGAAATGAAATAACATTACTAAGAGAGAAAAGGTGAGATACTCTCCGTACTAGCAAGTCTAGTTAGTATCTGTCATTTCGTATACTGTAATATAAAATGTTTACAAGTTCATAAAATGACAGTTGGCATCCATCATTTTATTGTAAGCATTTTATGTTTTTGGTAAACGTCTTGTTTACAGAACTGTGTTTTATAATTCTTTTTTTTTATAGTCATTGAAACTACCATTTGTATAGATGATATTTTTTGGTACATTATACAAAACCGCGCCAAAAATCGACTAATGTGTCAAATTAACAAGTGACTCCGTAATCTAACACACACATACAAATAGCGGCATGCTAGCAAAAAATTAATAAAAAGCTTGTATAAAAAAGAATGATATTATCTTTACTCACCTTGACTCGCGCAATCCTCTATAAGCGAAATATTAAGTCATGTTTAAAATAAAATCTACAATTTTAGGTAGAATTGTTTATTAGTGAGATGCGGAGTACAAAGATTTTATTATATTAACGGTCTACAGCTCAGAAAATGTTTATTTATTTTAAACTTAAACCTAATAATCTTTATCTTTAGAATACATATTAACGTTTTAAAGAGCAATCTCATATTACCTCGAAAACTTTTTTGTTTTTTTTTAATCTTTAAACTTTTAAATAAGTAAAAAAACAGAACATGTACAAAGTTGCATAGATACAAAGCGAATATATTCACATTTTTGCCCGGGCGCGTTAAGCTTGTTCCTTTTTCTCGTTAAGTGTTACTTTGGTCTTTGGTCAGGCAAACTCTGCTATTTAATGACTCACCTGTGTCAATCTATGGATCTTATCTTTAATTTAAAAGAAACTAAACCTGTATTTATCTTTCGTTTCGAATGAAGGAAGCCTAGCACTTTCTAACAGGATTTAATCCACTAACTAATAGACAAGTAAGTAACAAAAAAAAAAAAATGATACAAACAAGAAAAATAAAATCACAGAAAAATTAACATTTACACTCTCTACCAAGAAAAAACTAACACGTAAGACTTATGCAGTACAAATAATAAAAAAAAAGGTACGACTGTATTATAATGGCAATGATTAGTCCGAACTATATAACAACTAGTATTATAAATGAATAAACATAGTTTTTTTTTTATTATTTTTTTATTATTATTTCACTTTTAGTAGTTGGGTCAATACACATAGAGCATTTTTTTGTGAGGTCGCTAAGCTGTCGTTCAAAATTATTATCAGTACTGGTCCGATAATTTGAAACGTCGAGCCAATAGTTTGCTTTATCTAGACGCTCCTCTATAAAATTTCGTTTTTAATAATGTATTTTAGGGACTGGAGCTATTATTAGTATCTAGAATATCGTCAGCCACTCGCACAATCTGTAGGCGAAATGTTGGTTTGCAATCGGGTCAAACAATATTTCACTACGAGTTATGTAAAAATAATGTTTCAACGCGAGTTACACACAAGGTTTATTATAAAATTCAAAACCTCAAGGACCTTTACTTGGCGAAAATGAAATGGCAAAATGCCCTATTCGAATCTAAAGCGTTAAGTTTTATTTTTTATTTATTGAATTAAGAAAGGACCTTTTGTTGGCGAAAAGCAAATGGCAAAATACCCTATTTGAATCTAGAGCTTTAAGTATTATTTTTTATTTACCAAATTCAGAAAAAAAAAGCTTAAAATTAAAAAAACTTCAAAACAACGCTCTGTGAGTATTGGCTCTTATATTAAAAAAAGAAAGACAACTGGAGCCGGTTTCACAAAAAACTGAATATTTACATAATACAAATTATGGAAACATTTTTTCATGATTTCATAAAATTTGTAGATCATTTATGAATAACTTCACACTTGCGTATGTTTCGTGTGAAACCGACTCACGACGCTGCATATCGGACTAGCCAAATACCTTGACAATTATAATTACAAAAAAAAGTAATTGCTATATAATTAAACTTAACTAAAGGGGGTTCGTAACCGAGCACCGAAATCCAACTAAAAACGTTGACAGCATAACATTTTTATTCTGTGTTAAAAATGACAGCTAATTTTTAAGCATGCATGTCATGTTAACGCGATTAATGGCCAAATCTTAATCTAAACAAGTTTTATATAGAGTCAATATGTTTCAACACTTTATTAACTGTCAATAATTCATAACGTCAATAGATTGTAAAATATGATACTCTATGGTCCTTAGAAAAATAATCTATATTTTATCTATGGTACGTGATGGTGATGTGCCATTCTGTTATATTGGTGGTGTTTCCATGCTCGGCAAGACATGATGTAAAAAGTCACTACTAGTAACAGCTTTTTTTTTTTTAATTTTTAGTTTTTTTTTTGTGTTAAATGTAGTGACGAGATACAATAATGATGTAGGTAATGGGTTCCAGAGCACCTATTTACGAACAGACTTCTAATCAAGCAAAATATATCGAAGAATATTCTTGAGGAAAATATAATGTTTTTTTAAATGTCTGCTAGTAAATAGGTAATCTTATATTAAGTTAAATTATTTATGTATAATATGGACAGATAGACAGCAATGCACTTCATGCAGAGCACAGCTATGGCAGAGCTTATAGTTTCTCATAAGGCAGTTGAGAAGTGACATCTGAAAGAAAATAAACCAAAAAATAACAACACCTCTTTTGCTAACCTGAGTCGCTCACTAGGCAAAAACGACATTAAAAATCTATATGAAAATGGTACTCCAACGAAAAGAGCTAAATACTTTCTAGCTACGTTACTGGCGTGCGAGAGAAAAGGACAAAAATAGTCACTTTTCTTTTCTACCACACGCTAATAAAGTGAAAGTTAATTTAAACTAATTATTATCTCTTATCGTTGGGACTTTTTTTAGTGTATACAAACTGCTATAAATTTAACTGTTTCGAATGAGCCACTAAATGGTAAATTGTATACTACGGATGCAACGGACGCCATGAAAGTTGGAAGCTACAGTCGTTTGATGTACGCCACTCGCAGTTATAGATACTGGCACGAGTTATGCGCATAAACTGTATAGATCTGTTTGTTTTATTGTATTTATGTATTTTGTTTTTTCAAATATTTTTTTAATAATGCTTCAGCTTCCGTATCCGTATTCTAAATATAAATATACAAAAAGGAGCGAACGTACGAATTGAAAATTTCACACAGCGTAGTGTTTAATATGCGGGGGTAAGATGTTTATTTAAGTTTTTCTTCTGGAACGCGAATGAATATCAACCTTCAACCTGAGCCATATCGAGGCATACCCGGCTTTAGCTGGCTTAGCTTATATACAACTAGCCGTCCCCGGCGATTTTACCCGATTTAATTTTAAAAGGTAATTTTTTATTTTTCGACTATTACTTTACTCGACATAAAATGCGTTATTGTCCCTTATCAGAATAAAAGGCATATGTATTAGCGGTTTGGTTTTTAGATCAACTATAAACCTGTATTGTAGTGGGATAAAGTATTTAAGTTCGACGAACCATTTAGTCAACGTACGAGGACATGGCAGCTCGGTAGCGGTTTTTCTACTAGCTTGCTTGACAAATATCATTATTTTCAAGCTGAAAATCTTGTAATTCATCATCATCATGATCAACCAAATGCCGGCTCACTACAGAACACGGGTCTCCGCTCTGGCCATGTGCGGATTGGAAGACTTCACACGCCTTTGAGAACATTATGGAGAACTCTCAGGCGTGCAGGTTTCCTCACGATGTTTTCCTTCACCGCTGACGCAAGTGATATTTTAATTGTTTTTAAAAAACGCACATAACTTCGAAAAGTTAGAGGTACGCGCCCGGATTCGAACCGCCGACCTCTGATTAGGAGGCTGACGTCCAAACCAATGGGCTATCACCGCTTCATCATCATCATGATCAACCAATTGCCGGCTCACTACAAAGCATGGGTCTTCCCTTAATATGAGAAGGGTTTGGCCATAGTCCACCACGCAGGCCAAACTTCACACGCCTTTGATAACTCAGGCTCGAATATATCAGTATCGATAACTCAGATCGAATCTTTCGTATGGTGAAATTATTATCAGTATCAGAGTTTATCGATTCCATACAAACATATCATTCCTCTTTATCAGTATAGAAAAGTGCGCGTTCCAAGTAAAATAAATAAAATACCGAACAATTTTGACCTAAATCTATCTATTACTCCTGCCAGTATTTATTATTAGCTGCTTTTTGCGAACACCAGATTTGGTCGGCAAACTTTTTTTCAACTTTCGCGACGCGTAATGTAAGCGACTCTTAAAACTGTTTTACGTAAATTATATAATATAATAATTGTATATATATAATGCGAATATAATTTAATGCGAACTATCTATCTATATTGTTTAAGTATAGATAGATAGTTCGCATTAAATTATCCCGATTTCCGAGAGGCGCACAGTTCCGCAATGATGATGTTCCAATACACGAACAAGATTCCAAATTGAGGCAAACAAAAGTAAAATAATTAAAAAAATATTCAGGCAGCTGTCATGCAGATGTTGAAAGCGTTCACTAACCTGAGCTGTACTGCGTGTATTGTTGGTACTGCGGGTGGAAATTGTGGAACGCGTCCGTCATGATGTCCTTCGGGTTCATTGTCTCCTGGAATCAGATGAGTGACAGGATTTGAATGAATGGATGAATTATTCAGTGAGTGCACTTTATTGTTCACCACACAATATTGAAGAAAATAATCCAAAAAAACATAGTATACATCTTGACCGCCTCGACGCTATATCGCGATCTCCAGTAACCAATGATGTAAAAAACGCAGCTATAGAAAAGAAATACATAACAAATTATTCCCTTCCCTTTCATTATCATAGTCTATTAAGAAACTAGTTTGCTATATTACGCTTAAGATGTTTGATAAGGGAACAGAGTAAAAAATTAACAATGCTCGAGTGTTTTTCAGGACGTTTTACAAAAGACTTGTGAAGAAAACACGAGTTATGAGATCACAAGAATTATGTGGGTTTTTAACCCACTGAAAACTCGCTCGGAGGTCATTGTCAGAATAAAATTGCGAGGCTACGGTATTAATGAAAAAAATACGTACCTATCAAACAAAGTGCATACTAATAATTAACTATATACAAACGAAATGAACATCACATTATATATTAGAACAGTAGATCTGTTCAGTCGGTTTAATATTGAAAAACAGGGAGAGTGCATTTTCAAATTAATAATGCTGTGATAATAAACCTTTCAGTCATTAATGCGTCAGCGGGGAGCATTAGCGACCTTGAAGCTCGGCCTGAGAGAAGAGCATCAGGGCTGGACTACATCGGGAGGTCTATCCCCTAAGAGCGCATCCTGTGAGGCTCGGACCTCGATCTAGGGTGACGTTAGGAATTTGACTTGTTTGCCAAGAGTTTAGTCCTTACGTAACCGTAACCATGAATGGGGTTCACGTCTAGATGACGTCAAAAATCAGGGACCTTTTGCATATAGTAGCACACTAAATTTGGTGTAATGCGAGGAACATTTACTGTTCAGATGGCACTAGTGAAAAAAAATCCAATGAGCTATTAAATTAACTTTTTATTATTTTATCTATTCGCTTAGCTACTAAAACTAAACACATTCAGAATATTGGCTAGAGATATTCTAAAGGGATTTGCTGATATTATCTATGTTATAATCACGTGTAGAATTGTATGTAATCGCTAGCAAATATATAGCATTACATAGCCTGGCTATGCATGGATGCCTCAAGTGGTCACTGACTGCTATGGGAAGTGAGGGGCGAGTGACCGAACTTGTTTTGTACTCTAATCCGGCAAGTATCTAACACCAGTGATTATCTTTTGGCTGATATTATTGTGGTCGCTTACCCATGTCAATAATTAAGTGTATGTTTAAAAGCATTAACACTGTTATATGATATTACATCATAATTGGTTACATTTTATTTGTTATAAAATTTATATTGGAAAGATCGAGACCTCCAAACATAGGTTTTTTCAAACTTAAATAAAGATCTTTCAGCATTCTTCTTATTTTATTATTAGCCCGTATTGTCCCAATGTTGGGCAAAGGTCTCCCTTTTTTCCTTCCATTTGTCTGGGATATTTGGGGCCAAGCCGACAGATAGGCATCGAGTTCGTCACGCCAACGAAGCCTCGGTCTGCCAAGACGTCTTTTTGTTTTTTTCATTCTTCTTATGATAACATTTTTTTTAATTATTTTCAATAAATTATTAAGCATTATATTATTAAGTTCGGCCATAATAAGCTGTCATTTTAACATACTTAAGAGTGGTTGCTATTTTGTTATATAGGATGAAAGTGTCAGTCAAAGTCAAATATGTATTACGTAACCTTTTTTTTTTTTGACACTATATTACACACATAATAATATAATAGAATACCTACATATATATTTTATGAGGGAGAGGGCTGGCTGTCCTTACCACAGATTGACACAATCTAGCAAGGACAGCCAGTACTGATCCTAATAATATAAGTGTTTATGTATTTATTGTTATTAGGTATGTATTTATGATTGTGATTATGAAATAAATAAATAAAAATAAATAGCCTTGCATACATAGGTTCAGAGAGGATCTAGGATATCGTCAATAATATATTAAGACTAGTACTATGTAATGTATTTTATAGTACTGTGGCTAACCTTGAGGCTGCTAGAGATGGACTGCATGGTGACGGAGCGGTGCGGGTCGCGGTGCGCGTGCGCGTACACGGACGCCGGGAACGCATAGCGCAGCGCAATCGCCGCGGCCAGCATCTCGATGCAGATGAGGAAGTTCTGGTAGCCCGCTGACACCGTACCGGCCGTGGTGGGCGTGCCGTCCGCGTCGATGATCGGCGATATCACTTCCGCCTTCTCGAGGATGGCCAGGCCTACCCCTACGAATTCAAATTAAATTTACAACCGTGTTCTAATCTGCTTTTTTTAGTCCAATCTCAGCTGATGGTAAGTGATGATAACGTCTAAAATGGCAGCTGACTAACTACGCGACATCGAGCCGAAACGCTAAATCGCTTGGCGACACGTCTTTTTCGGTACAGTTGTAACTAGCCAAGGCCGAAAAAAGAGGGAAAAGGTAGGTGCTTGTTTAACACGAAATTATACTAATATCTACTATTTTAATACGTAATGGTCAGCTACCTTATCACGTCCATGTTTACGCTGATTATTTGTTGTATACATTCTAGATAGAATTGCAACTTTGAGTTGAAAAGCAAACAAACAGACAAAAGCAAGACTGCTTAACCTCATATATCCCGCAATGTCCATTTTTGCGTACATTTCGACGCGCATACTTATTGAACTGAGAGTTAATTAAGTTTTATTATTTTTATGCCAGATCTGTCATAAAGTACATGTTAAAAACGTCAAACAGAAATTAAAAGAATATTTTTTAGCTGAGTTGGACGGTTGACTCATTTGTGTCGACCGTCTAACTCTGTTAAAAAAGAGATATAATAAAAAAAAACAGCCACTTATATACGTGGCTATACAAAGGGAAGCTTCCCTTAACTTCCCTTAACTCTTCAAAAAATCTCTTCCAGCTACCATGAGATCTGAGTAAGATGATTTAATAAAGTGGGTTTTAAACACAATTCGTAGTCCGGATGAAAAGAGTTTTTATAATGAATCTATCTTACCCTGCCAGAACGACAAGAAGATGACAGATTTCACCGTGAAGAACTTAAGCACGGGATCAAAGGGCTTCAGCATCTCGCGGGTTGCGCCCAGGAACAAGAAGAGGCCGTACAGCGCCAGACTCACGGAGAAGTTGTATACTATCGTTATGTAGAGGTAGCCGCCGTTGGGGCTCCAATCGCCATCGTGGTAGTGACCCGCCGCCTGCAAAATAATGACTTAATCATTCCTTGGGTACACGACCTAACAAAATCAGTACAGAGAGTATTTTAACGTAAGATAATCCTTACATACAGGTTGGACCACTGCGATCTAAGGCTGCATCTCATCAGCAAGTGAGATCAGCAGGCAAAGGTTAACTTAAATAAAATATATAAGTTACTTAAATATAATATATAGGTGTAATCACCTCACCTCTAACTTTTATTTTTTTGAGGTGTGTGCTTTTTTAAATATAACTTGATTCAACGTTGAAACATCATGAGGAAACCTGAGCGCCTGAGCGTTCTCGATAATGTTCTCAAAGGCGAATGAAGTCTGCCAATCCGCACATGGCCAACGTGGTGGACTACGGCCAAACCCTTCTCGTATAGAGAGGAGACCCGTGCTCCGTAGTGAGCCGGTAATGGGTTGATCATGATGATGATGAAGTGAAATCATTATTTCATCATGTACATAAGAACAAAACTTCGATGATACTGCATTTACATAAATTATTCGTCGAAGCTAGCTTTATGACCCGCTAAAACATTAAGTGATTAATTACTTTCGTAATAAAACACTTCTAAGTAGATTTTTAATAAATAGCACCAGTATAAAAAACTTGCACTTGTGTGCACTTCTATTTGTGAAAACTTGTAATTAGCTATAATTTTCTTCTATTCTTATCTATTTACTTTTTCTATTAGCTGTAAGTTTTCCATGCAAAATAAAAAAATAAAATAAGTTTATATTTTTGATCATCATTATAAATACAAATGAATAAACATTGCACAATACATTTTTAATACTTCCGATCCAATATATAAATGAGGAAATTTTCTACTTAGTTATGTAATGATTCATATGATAACACATAAGGTCTAAGAGCTGATGAATGATTATTTTCCTGTGTTGAAACATTCCTACGAGTACATAACATAAGAAATAACGTAACTTGGAAGCCTTATGTAACACTTCACATTAGCACTATCGTGTACATATTTTGTTTAAGTTCTGAGTTTGACTCGTCAAGTGTTGCTGTATTTTGTATCATGACTTATTGTATTTTGACAGATAATACTGTTTGATGTAGGACACATTGAAGCTATTGGCTAATTGATTAAGATAGGAGGATGACTGTATTGAGTTGTAAGAATAACTATATGTTATAAATAAGAGAAAGTTTGCTATTAATACAGATACGAGTGAAGCTATAATCATAAATATAATATAGTTTGATATAACATTTGATAGCTTACACTTAGGTAGAATTTAGAAAAAGAATTTCCAGCTTTAGTTTTTTTATACAATACAAGTTAGCCCTTGACGGCTATCTCAGCTGATGGTGAGTGATGTTACGGTCTAAGATGGTAGGGGGCTAACTTGTTAATGGTATGGTAGACCTATGGCTAATTGGTTTCTACGCGACATCGTGCCGGAACGCTAAGTCGATTGGCGATACGTCTTTGTCGATAACTACTCGGTAACTATACCAACCTCGAGTCGGGAGTCAAACCCAGGACCTCCAACTTTATAATGCGATAGCGCGCGCGCTGCGCCACTGAGGTCGTCAGTAATTCTTACATAATTCTTATGATTATTGTTATCTGAGGGTGTTGCAGAGGTTATACCATCTGTTAAATTTTCCAACTTCCAGAGTTTGAGTTCCCAGCTCTTAGTGTATTATTATTACGAGAAACCTCTTTACATAACTAGATTGATGTAAAAATCGTTGCAACTATTTATTACTGTGTGGTCAAGCTGAGATACCGAATATAAGATTAGTTTAAAATGTCCACACACGGCTGGAACAGGATGGGAAAGCGGTCTCCGTCATATTGGGAAGGTACTTATTCGCAGTAATGTATTTACTTACCTTCTACGATAGTTTAGATCTAGATAAATCTGTTTTTGTTTCATTTGCTTTGTTCAATTGCATGATATGAATGATTCTTCATTAATTACTATTAATACTAGTCTTGCCCGCGAATCGATCGTTTTTAAAATAACTATAAGTATTCCCGAGATAAATGATATATATTGAAGGAAGCAAGCTATGTCAGATTTCAACTTGTTCACCCGTGTGGAATTTGTAAGGAACTTTAATTTGTGTGGAATAGAAAGAGCGCCATCTATTGTGTAACAGACGGCGTCCGCTCAATTCTATTCAAATTCAAATTAACGTACACGCGATCGAACAAGTAGAAATCTTACACTCGGAAATGTGATGTTTAGTGATGGAGGAGCGAAAAGGATCGCGTTTCTGGGTTTCTTATGGGCGCTTACATAGGCATTCTGATGTTATAATGATTGTTATATAAATGATTTCTGATGTTTAAAACGAAAGCTTGTAAAAAAATGATATTACGATATTAAGGATTATATAAACGATAAAAAAGCTTGGGTGTGAATTGCTCTATCTCCATAGGTACTATAATTTATCATTCATTATGTGAGATGGTGATAACGAAAAAAAGTCCCGGCTTGTGTGTTGTGGGCTTCTTCTTAGACCGGGGCGCGTTTGGAACACTCATAGCTTTAGTTTTAAGTTTACGAATATTCGTAATACTATATAGTTATCACCATGAAATAACTACTATGTAAATTATTGACGCGTCAAAAGTGCCTTTTTAAGGATTATTTGAATAAAGATTAGCTTATTATTAATGCTGAACCCACCCACCTGCAGGAATATAATGATGAACGCACACACGGGCTTGATGAGACAGAACTGCAAGGTGGCCTGCTTGCAGAACCTCAGGAAGCCGATGGTGTAGGTGGCGCCCGAGAGGCAGCACGTGCCGTTCACGCAGGACGCCCGGACGGGCCGGCCGCGTAGCTCCGACATAATGTTGCCCTCGCCGCCCAAGTACTCGTAACATAGGGACAGGAAGCTGTAGATTACGAACGCTGCAACAATATGGGGATTATTGATTATTTTATTCCACTAGTCCCCGACTGCGATCTCACCTGGTGAATGATTCAGTCTAAGATGGTACAGGTCACATAACATCCAAAACCCTTTAAGGTTTCAACGCGGCATCACACCGGAACGCTAATTTACATGGCAGTACCATGGCAAAAAGCCACCTCCAAACAATAGCAAGAAAAACTAATAATTTTTCAAATTTCTCCTGCCAGGGTCTGAATCCGGGACCTCCCACTTATAAGACCACTACGCTTAACACCGGTCTTATAAGCGCCAGCGAGATCGTAAGGCATTTGAGATATCACCATTATTCCAATCCTGTTTTCTCGTAAACATCGTCAAAGAATCGTTGCTAGATACATAGCTATTAATTTCCAGCACCGTCACAAGACCTCTGCCTATGTTACTGTTTTTGGGATTCTAAGATCATGATCTTATTTCTCTGTCGGCGTTTTTTGATTATAATGCGAGATGACTGCCTTAAGATGATCCTGAATATACGAGTCAAATTTCTAAAATCCCAACCTGTTAATGATAATCTCTTGACACAATGAAATCTCTAAGCTGGACAGCGTTTTATTATTTATGCATTGAAGAGCAACTCATATAGTACGAAATCGCGTTAGTATGAATATGCCCAGTCAATATAATCCATATTAGAGCAGTGTGTAAACTAGAACTCCTATATCCTACTCTATGCTCTGCTGAAATACTTAGTGAAAGATAAAATTCGCTCCTAGTCTCGCCTATGAGAGAGGAAACCCTGCAGTGGGTTATTTTAAGACTTATTTATAAAAAGATTCAACAGAAGATTTCAAAATTCCAAAACACAACAGGTATTGAATCACCATCATGATCGACCCATTGTCTCACTATCATGGGTCACGTCTCAATATGATTAGGGTTTGGGCATAGTCCACCACGCTGGCCATCAAAACCCCCGACCTCTGCTTAGGAGGCGGACGTCCTAACCACTAGGCTATCATAGATGAGTAATTACCATTAAATCGTGCCACTGCACTTGCACGTAAATGAATTACAGATAAGTAAACTAGTTTTGCCTAATGGACTTAAACTAAAGATTACACTAAGATAATGAATACCCAAGGTAGTGCAATATCACTATTTAATATAGGATGCGTGACGATATATGTAAATATAACACTGAGAAAGTTACACATATTACGCCAGAATATGAGCAACAGAATCTTCGAATATCGAAGTATTAAAATCTCCTAAATTATTCTATACAAAAACTTACACACACAGCTTACTAAATATTCACAAATGAATAAATATTTAGATAATGATGTACTGATCTATTAATTCAGTAATTTAAAACATAAGAACATTTAGTTCGGTTAGTTAAGAAATGGAATAAATTTTTTGGTGTATTAAATACTTAAAAAAATACGGAGTTAGACTCTTTTTTGTCTCAAAGCTGTACTCAATAATTTTAAATTAAATAATTTATATATTACGCCAGAATATGAGCAACAGAATCTTCGAATATCAAAGTATTATAATCTCCTAAATTATTCTATACAAAAGATAATATTTACAACAGCTTACTAAATATTTACAAATTTTGTTAATAAATGAATATTTAAATAATGATGTAATGATCTATTAATTCACTAATTTAAAACATAAGAACATTTAGTTCGGTTAGTTAAGAAATGGAATAAAATTTTTGGTGTATTAAATAGTTAAAAAAATACCGACTAAGGCTCTTTTTTGTCTCAAAGCTGTACTCAATAATTTGTCTTTAAATTAAAAAAATATATATTTACCTTCATAGCAATCCCTCACGGTAAAGAAATAAATGTAATACGAATCGCCATTGAAGAAGAGCAGCGATATCCAACTGTAGCATCCGTATATGGGCACGATGAACAGAATGCGCACAATCCATCGCTGCTCCGATGGGTTGGTGTACCAGCGTAAGTGCTGATAAATCTGCAATGAAAGTATCGCACAGTTACAAACGCGAATATATACACGCGAGGAAGACGTTTAACACAACTCAAGCGTGCACTTTTGTAGCCTTCAAGAATATCTATATCTAGTGCGCAATTCCCGTGAATCAATATTATGTTTATACAAGGGGTTGGAAAATTCTAGAAGCTGCGAATTATTTGAGTCGAATCGAATATTCTATTCCATTGAAAGGCTCCCGAATCGAATATTTCCGCTTGAGATTTAATCGAAATATTCGAATGATTGGAAGTATTCCTTTTGGAATCTTCGAGCAGGTCGAAAATGTTCGGAAGATTGTGGAAAGCTAGTCTTAACCATTTGATTTATTTTAAATCATACCTATGTACCATTACTTGTTATAAGTTTTTTTTTTATTATTGCCCGGTACTTAACCCGCATATACATAAGGGTTTTTTCTAAATTACCGCGGAATAAGCAACGTTTCTAATTGAAGATATCTCACAACTGTTCTCGTTTCCACTCCCTTTCACGAGATAAATCTTATTTCGAGCAAGTTTGTTGTTTCTGGCCAACTAGACCAATAGTTGTAGCTCATCGACATAAAATGTAGATGTTCACAAATACCGCCGAAACGATGGCTTTCAAAATTTCAGTAATCTAATTAGTTTAGTTAAAAGCGATGATAGCCTAGTGGTTAGGGCGTCAGCCTCCTAATCAGAGGTCGGCAGTTCGAATCCGGGCACGCACCTCTAACTTTTCAGAGTTAAACCCTTCTCATATTGAGAGGAGACCCGTGCTCTTTAGTGAGTCGGTAATGGGTTGATCATGATGATGATAAATTAGTTTAGAAGTTTCTCCGTGAAGGAGTAACAAACATACACACTCACATAGAATCATTTGCATTCTTAATAATAGTACTATCAAGAATTCAAATCATTATTTTTAATTCGAGAGCCATAAAAATTTATTAACTTTACTGAATTACATCTACCATTCTGTAATAACGAATCGTAATCTATATTTATACGTTTCTAATTCATATTAACAAAATAAGCCCTTAGCCCATTTTATTCATTGCATTTTACTTATTAGTTCGCTAGCTTCAGTAAGATGCGATTAATAAAATTAAATTTGCTGAGAAAAGAAGAGAATTTCTGAACAACAAGCAGGTAGCAAGCAAGGGCGACAAAGAAGCTACGAAAACATTCCGTTTTTATGACGCATTCACAGCGGTCAATACTGGTGGGACCGCGAAGAAAATAACATACTATAGAGTACAGGCATGAAGTGACCTAACATAAAAAAACATTAGTTTCCCAAGGTTTTACGTCAGTTTTTCATTACATAATATATTTCATATATACAGAACTATAGAGCTGGCTTTATTTTTACGAGAACCAGTTACGTATCAGTTTAGCTCGATTATGTAGGTGTTAATTTTTTATCCCAAGGGTGTATCGACGACCTCCGTGGCGTCGCATTATAAAATTGGAGCTACTGGGTTCGATTCCCGGCTCGAGTCTGGTCTAGTCCATCTGTCTGTCAACAGGCTGTATCTCATGCAGCTGAATGGATTATTTATTAATAGAGCTTAAAGTTTTATGTATTTTTGTTACTTCACGCCGGTACCTACTACTAAACCCACTTAGCTGAAGCTTAGAATTAAGATAAGTTATACAGAACTAAATAGATCTACATATCAATTTATACAAACTTAGGACCATTTATACAAACCAAGAGAAGTTTTAAATTTGCGGCTACTATGTGCTGGAACGATTTGCCACCACCGATTCGGTCGGTTCAATCGGCAACAGTATTTAAGAATAAATTGAAAATATATCTTTCAAAACAACAAAAAAAAAATTAAACGATAAGAAGAAAAATAAATATTATACGTAGATTATGTATGTGTATATACGGGTGTCCGTGATTCTACAAATATTTAGGCTGCCACTGAATACCCGCGCTGTGGCTTACCGCAGCTGATGCCTTTATTTAGTCATTTGTGTATGTATGTTTAGTAGATATAGTATGGCAAATTATGACTTGTTAAAAAACTTTTTCTTTCTTTCTTTACTTTCAAACTTGCTTGATATTAACCTATGTTGAAAAAATGAGCGCAAACAGAAATGAACCGGATAATCTTCTATTACAAACGATGCTCATTCCATACGAATTTATAAAAAAAAAAAGTATATTTATATAAAAACGATCGTTGCTTTTTTGAGTTTTTACGAAAAACCTGATTTTAAGATTCAATCAATGAAAAATAACTATTTCATCTATGTACTTTAATATTATCACCTAGATATACGGATGTGGGTAACGAATAACGAACAACACTCTCTCGGCCGACATCAATTGATGTTATTATTGTAAACATTGACACAGTTGTTGAGGTAACAAGTTTATATCAAATGAATGGTCGTGTGTAATAATTCAAATTCAAATTCAAAATAATCTTTATTCAAATAGTCCTTTAAAAGGCGCTTTCGACGCGTCAATAATTTACATAGTAGTGATTTGATGGTGATAACTACATTCGTAAACTTAAAACTAAAGCTATGAGGGTTCCAAACGCGCCCCAGTCTAACAAGAAGCCCACAACAAACTTAGCCGGGTAAAATAATATAATAACTAAGATTGTAGAGATAGTTGGTTGTGTGACTTCCTAGAAATAGGTGTCGGTTAGTCGTATTTTATTAAGATTAACTTTTCTTATCAGCAAAAAATTTATAAGTATCAAAACTTCACTTCTTTTTCAGCGTTCGTATTATGACTATGAAGTCCACCATAATTATGGTAAGAATGCTGAAAAAAGAAACGCTCACGAATACCGCTTAAGGCAGTATTACTAAAATATTGCTAGCGATTTTGTTATACAACTTTAATCCTTATCGCCCCTAAAGGGCGTCAAGGTAATCTATACTTTTAAAATTTCGTATAAAACTGTAATTTTTAGGGTTTCGTAACCGTAGGGCGATAAAGGGACCCACCCTATTCTAATGTCTGCCTCTTAGATTGTCAGCGGACTGCCTTTGTGACAAACCGCGAGTTTTATGAAGTAATAAGAGTAGGTGTACGCTTGCTATTACGGAAATTTTTATATAAACAAATAATAAAAACACAATAAGTAGGAAATTAAAAGGCTTTTTAATAAAAGGCCCTTTACAATAAACGTGTAACTTTATCGATATCAATAATGTCAGTATATTTTATTGTTTCTTGGTATATTGCACCGTATATTTTATTGTTTCTTGGTATATAGGTAAGGGACTTTTAATTTAACCGGTATTTTTAAAATTTAATACTGCTTTCAGCGGTTGTAAGCATACAGGTGATTGACACAATAAAAATAAAGTTAAAAATTAAACGAGGCAAGATAACGACACATACTATCCGTTCGAAAACGTCAAATAATATCCTCGTATTATCAATGCCTAAGCTTCAACAATATGTTCAACAATTTCATATATTTATATTGATTGCTGATATCACTAAACCTCATGAGACGTGAAACTTCGATATGTCAAACTGTACTTTCCAGTACGTATATTGACGACCTGCTTGGCGCAGCGCGCGTGCTGTCGCATTATAAAGTTGAAGGTCCTGGGTTCGATTCCTCGCTCGAGTCTAGTCTGGTGGGAGACCTACCAACAAAGACGTGTCGCAAAGCGATTTAGTGTTCCGACACGATATTGCGCAGAAACCAATTAGGAGTACGGGTTTACCATACCCCTAACAGGTTAGCCCGCTCCATACCATCAGGTGAGACCACCATATAAACACCATACCATCTTAAACTGCATCATCACTTACCATCAGGTGAGATTACCGTAAAGGCTTCAGTGTAGTGGATAAAAAAAGACAATAATTATTTTGGTTAGGAATTTTGGTACATAACCTACATACTAGTATATAATATGATTATATTGGATCCCTGCGCTCATTGCAATTTCGTTCGTGCCGTATTGTTGTGTGATACTAGATACTACTATGTAAAAGTTAATAATTGAGTGAGCGAACGAAATTAAGTTGGTGCAAAACGGAGTTATCGTGCAAAAAATTACCCCCTGAGCCTTAAATTGTATAAATGACACTTCCTGATACCCATTGTCCGTACCTATAATTCTAACAGCCAAATAATAATATCACATATCGATGATTAGATAGAAAATATGTAAAGCTTTACTTTAATACCAACTAGAACCACCAAACAGAAAGTGTTTTTCTTTTTCATTTAAAACACTCAGTAATCAGTCCATTAAAAAAAAATTGATACTTGACATTTATTCCTGACAAATTTTAAATATGATAAATCTTATCCTAATTTAGAAATAGTATGTCTGTCTGTCAAACCAATCAGCATGAGTTTATAAAAAAATTGTGTTTATGATTGTTATAAAAAGTCTGCAACAAATGTTAAAAATTCTACTTACTTATATTACGTGTACTGGATTTACACAAAAATTAATATTCATTCAGGAGAAGAATTGTTGAAGTTCAGAGGTAAAACAGAAATACTATGTAGACGGAGTGTTTCGTAAACATCGATAATTATTTATTTATCATCAGGTAAACTCGGAACCTCACCGATAACGTGGCACTATTACCACGATTATTGAACCTTATCTAAACAATACGTTAGATACGTATACACATTCAAGAATAACTCTTAAAATAACGGAAAAACGAAGTATTTAGAAACCATACTTTATAAAATGTATAAACCTCACTACTACCCTAGTTTCAAGGTCGCAACAAATCGCTTTTCGCCACATTATTTTAAATTATACATTTAAGAAAGAAAATATATTTATTTAGTGTAACATACAGTACCTACATCCTATTTAAGAACAAATCTTAAAATAATGGAGAAACAAAGTATTTAGAAACCATAGCTTATAAAATTTATACATCTTTCTACCCTCATTAGGGTCGCAACAAATCGCTTTTTATTTTAAATTATACATTTAAGAAAGATAATATATTTATTTAGTGTTACATACAGTACACATTGATTTACCACTAGCCGTAGATAGAGCGCGTCATACAAAAACAAGGCAAGAATTTGTCACCAACTAACTATACATTCCTACATATCGGTATATCGATGTATTACAAC
This sequence comes from Lasiommata megera, assembly GCA_928268935.1. Classification (NCBI taxonomy): domain Eukaryota; kingdom Metazoa; phylum Arthropoda; class Insecta; order Lepidoptera; family Nymphalidae; genus Lasiommata; species Lasiommata megera. The sequence goes on from OV743323.1 coordinate 11,128,488, forward strand.
CCGTCTAATACACTAGACATCTGGCCGTTATATTATCTATAGCGGCGCCTAGTGCTTTGTAATTCATTCGGATTATACGGCTCGAGTGTTAGAATCGGTGACTTTCGTCAAGCCTGGTCACACACTGGGGGAAAGGAATGCACGCGACGCTATTTGTGCACTACTTTTCCGTCCCATTATTTTTGAGCGTTAATGATCGAGCTACGGCTAGTGGTAAATTAATGACAGTACATCTTATGCCAGATGTTCAAAGACGGTAATCACTATACATCAAGTGACCCATCTGCTCGTTGACCGATTGTCCTCGATGTAAATATATAAAAAAAAATACATGCTTACGGATATCACTGTCTTTATCAACTGTTGATAGTGCTAGCCTAGTTTAATAATTAAAAGAACCGTGATTTTGATTGAGCAGTGGTTATGAATTCGGATTCCTTTCGGGCAGAACAAGTCCGATCCTCCGCACGCAAAATTAACTTTAAAATGATATTTAACTTGCTTTGAGGAAGCCTACACCCTAAGTTCTCCATAATGTTCTCGAAAGCGCGTGAATTATACCAATCTGTATTTGCTTCCCGTCCTGGACTACCAAATTCCTTCATTAAAGGTAATTCTAATATAATCAGACAGGTTGAACAGTAGTGCTATTATGACTTCAATGTTAAAAGGGACCGTACTTTTTACAGCCGTAATGTGTTTAGATTTATTATACCGTATAATAAGCGCCATTTAAGTTTTCTACTCGCCAGAACTAATTGGTCATCTAATTATAAATGAGATGATTCTATGCAGTAATCATAGATCGTTATGAAGGGGTATATTATCTGTGTATTGTCAATTGAAAACGTACCTACCACGTAATACGTGCATTTCAGCACGTAATTAAGTTATTAAGTAAAGGCACGTATATTCAAGGTCTTTTGGAAGCGGGTACTAAAACACCAACAAAAATATATATCACTTATACTATAGTAGCTCTAGAGTAATAATTATTAATGCAAGTTACGTATATGTATTTAGTAACTTAAAAACAAATTGTCAACCCTAAGGAATCGTAATCGCTTGACATCATATTTACATTAAGTCAAATGTGAACGTGTGTGTGTTAATTTTAAATTATTTTAATATTATCTAGGACCGTAATATTTTATCCGACCCTTAACCCGATTATACCTTAAAAAATATATAAACACAATAGGACCACGTATTTTTTTAAACAAAAACATTGTAAATATTTATGGAATAAAAGATTTACATTATAATCAACACCTTTTGCATCAGCCTACCCTAACTGGTATACAGACATATGGGTACGAGCCGAGAGAGTGTATGTAAAAGGTTATTTAAAATTAAAATAAAAACTAAACATCAGACTTCTCTACATTTGTTTATGGTGCGTTTATAGTTTTGTTTCGCAAATGACAATGATTACGATTATGTATATAGTAAACGTTTAATGTAGACCTAAGCAGAAAGTAGACAATTTCCGTGTTCTACAACTAGCCACTCTGAAAGAAAGTATCGGAAACTAGACAATTTCCGTTTTCTACAACTCTGAACGCAAGTATATATATGGTTTAGCTTGGAATTCTAATTTAATTATTTTACAAAAATATTTATAGAGCATTCATAGAGCATCGTCTTCAATCACGAAGTGAGTTCACACCTATCCTTGTCACATATATAGCCACTCGTATTTCCTCCATGCTGACGTCATTACGTCGTCGTAACCTAATTTCGCAAATCATTGTGACCTCACCATTTTTATTAGTCCCTCTATGAAATCTTGTCACATATCAATTGGACGCATAAGCACATAATTCACCGCATATATATATCTAAATATACTACATATATGGATGAACACGATAAGCACATCAGTATGAGTTATAGACGCATATATAGACGCACCATGCTACACATTACATGCTTGTACAAGGAGGTAGTTTCTCCCTGAATGGGGCCTTCGGAATCCATAAGGAAAACACTTATGAAACCGGAAGGCACACCGCGCTTAGCGTTCTGGGGTGCATGGAACTGTTAACCACCGTTACAAGCGTTATTGGGGGAGATGGAGTGATCGCGAAGCTAAGCCAAACCTTAAGACGTCATCCTAAGGGCGCCTATTGTGAGCTGGGGGACCCAAAGTCTGATTTACCACGTAGCAAATAATAGCAATTATTTGATGCTACAAATTATATAGTACCCTTAGTTTCCAATAATTATAAGTCTCGTATCAAAATGATACTAAGCTGCCAGGGCAATCTATCCAGGCATTTTGTAGAGGCCAACATGGCCTATAGTAATTTTATTGTGGTTGCTGTTTAATAATGCATTAGGCATTAAATAGACAAATAAAAAACGAAACCATTTTATACTTTAGAACCCGTACCAGATCAAGGGCAACTCGATAAAATTTATGACCGTCCCCGCGGTTGCTTAAACCAACATTGCCAACATTGCGTAAATTGGTTTAATGCACTGGGTAAGGGATAAAGTATTAATTCTTTATTATATAAAAAAATTTAAATATCACTTGCTTCAACGGTGAAGGAAAACATCGTGAGAGTTCTCCATAATGTTCTAAAAGGCGTGTGAAGTCTGCCAATCCGCACATGGCCAGCGTGGTGGACTATGGCCAAACCCTTCTCATATTGAGAGGAGACCCGTGCTCTGTAGTGAGCCGGCAATGGGTTAATCATGATGATGATATAAAAAAACAAAAGATTATAAAAAGTTATTTACAATCTTTTTTTGATAAACTTTTCCATTTACAGAATGATATTCGGACGTTATTTACATCATGTAATATTTAACCACGCACGTGAGGGGATAAGAGGCTACGGACTATTAAGGATAATTCATACATTTCGTAACGACTCATAGTTAACGCGTGTAAAATCGCTGGAAACAGTATTCTAAATATAGCCTAAGTTACCACCCTACCGACAAAGACCTTCGGCCTTCGGAAGAAAGTGGCTAGCCACGGCCGAAGCCTCCCACCAGACCAGACTCGAGACGGGAATCGAACCCAGGACCTCCACCATTTATAATGCCACAGCGCTGCGCCATAAAACAAAAAGTTTATAACAATTTTCGAGTTTTATTATAATACTCATGCAATATGATGGGAACAGACTTTTGGGCTGACCCGATATTATGGTCTGAACCAACATTAAACTTAAAAATAAATGAGAAGTAGATAGTAGACTTATACCTTTCACCAGTAACTCATGTAACCCACCGTCGGCCTTGACGGAAAGAAAATATTGAACGGCCACCTTTTGCGTCCAAACACACTTAGCCAATTTGGTCGGAGGTGTCATTCGATATGAACGGACCTTATCTGTTTCATAACAAACGCTAAAAGATGGGTTGGGTTTTGGCGACGATCTTCACCTTATATTATCCAAGTACATTACACATTTAGGTATACCTATATGATAAAAAAGCGGTGATAGCCCAGTGGTTATGGCGTTAGCCTCCTAATCAGAGGTCGGCGGTTCGAATCCGGGCACGCACCTCTAACTTTTCGGAGTTATGTGCGTTTTTAAAAATTAAAATATCATTTGCTTCAACGGTGAAGGAAAACATCGTGAGGAAACCTGCACGCCTGAGAGTTCTCCATAATGTTCTCATAGGCGTGTGAAGTCTGCCAATCCGCACATGGCCTGCGTGGTTGACTATGGCCAAACCCTTCTCATATTGAGAGGAGACCCGTGCTCTGTAGTGAGCCGGTAATGGGTTGATCACGAACGATATGATATCACTGTTTGGGAACAGAGCGTGAGATATACGATAAATGAGATCATTGGCCTAGACGAATCTACTATGCCTAGAAATAAGAGTTACCAGTAAAAGTCAGAACTTAACTTTAACATTCAAAAACTAATACGGTTTAAACTTTTAATAACAAAGAGTTTATTTATGTTCTTACTGTCAATTAGAACTTTTTATTTGGAGCGCACATAGCTTATGTGTCATGTCATTATACATATATTAGAGATATTATAATAAAAAGATATACAATGAACATAAATAACCGAATAAATAAATACAAGTGAAAAATTTACTGTAGGAGCAAATATAGATTTAATAGTTCTAATCCTCTAGTTTTAAGCTGTTGAGTTACAGATTAGCACCGAGGACAAACCTCCTTGGTTTTTTCGGTGCCTTTATTGTATAATTAATTATACTCCTTTTATATTAATAATAATACTGACTATTGGTATAGGGAAACTTGCATGACTGAGAGATCTTCATGATGTTCTCATTGCGACCGCTCTCCTGCTGATGCAAGATCCGCGCTTTATAGTGCGCTAACTAATGGTTTGATAATGATTATGTGAGATGATGTTAACAAAAAAAACCGGCTAAGTGTTTGGGGGCGCAATTTGAACCCTTTTAGGTTTAGTTTTATGTTGGCTAGTGTACTTATCACCATCACATCATCAATAGAAAAGATGAAAAAATGAGATATATATGAACGATTCATAGATGCCTGTAATAGGTTTATATGTATAAAGCTATTTTTGATTTGATAAATACTAATTAAGTTTGTTGTGGGCTTCTTCTTAGACCGGGGCGCGTTTGGAACCCTCATAGCTTTAGTTTTAAGTTTACGAATGTATATAGTTATCACCATTAAATCACTACTATGTAAATTATTGACGCGTCAAAAGTGTCTTTTAAAGGACTATTTGAATAAAGATTATTTTGAATTTGAATAATGTTGAATTTAATGGTGTTTGTATATATAACTGCCGTTAAGTAACGCTATCCGTTTATCCAATAAGCTTAAAACAAAAGTTAGTAAGAAAATAATAACATTGCTTCTCTTCTAAACTGTGTAGTGTAGATTACATTATTACAACATTTCATTAAAATACGTTAACCGCTTCTCAATTGAACAAACGATTAGTCATCAAACATCATAGAGCGGAAAATTGACAGAATTATTTTATGTTATTTGAGTATAAATATATTTTTTTGTTTTGCAATTGGGTTTGACCGAGACTGAATTGGATTCTTCTTGTTCTGGTTAGGGCAATGAATTGTAATTTGACGACCTCCGTGGCGCAGCGCGTGCGCTATTGCATTTTAAAGTTGGAGGTCCTGGGTTCGATTCCCGGCTCGAGTCTGGTCTGGTGGGAGGCTTCGGCCTTGGCTAGTTACCACCCTACCGACAAAGACGTGTCGCCAAGCGATTTAGCGTTCCGGCACGATGTCGTGTAGAAACCAATTAGGAGTATGAGTTTACTATACTCCTAACAGGTTAGCCCGCTACCATCTTAGACCGCATCATCACTTGCCATCAGGTGAGATGCAGTCCAGGGCTAACTTGTGGTGAATAAAAAAAAAATTGTTCTCTGTTTTTAATGGTGAGGAAATAAACATTGTCAAGGAAAGCACGTTAGCCTGCCCTCAATCCAGGTTATTATGACTTACATGCGACAGTGACAGTTAAAGACCCTATAGAAGCATCGTTGTGGGTTCGGATACCGTATTCCTTTCACCTACGAAAAAAAGGTCTGACGACGATAATTGTCTGTCATACAATCTTTATTAATTATTCGAAACGCCGATCTTAAAACAGATTTTGCATAATTATTAACTTGTGCTTGAATTATTTTGTGTTATATTGAAATGGCCTTGGAAACTAGTGGCCATTTTAAGCATTGCCCGCGACATAAAGGACATGGCAAAAAAGATTTAAACAAAAATAATTGATACAACTAGTTGACCTAGTATATCGAATACTCTGTTGGAGAATGAAACATTAACTTCTTGATAAATTTTAACTGCTGTTTTGTTTGTTCTGCAAAGTAATACTGTGATTAGTGAACATTATGTTAGGGAGCTATTATAGCTTAGTGGTTAGGGCGTCAGCATCTTAATCAGAGGTCGCCGGGCCGAATCCGGGCATGCACCTCTAACTTTTCGGAGTTATGTGCGTTTAAAAAAAATTAAAATATCACTTGCTTCAACGGTGAAGGAAAACATCACGAGGAAACCTGCACGCCTGAGAGTTCTCCATAATGTTCTCAAAGGCGTGTGAAGTCTGCCAATCCGCACATGGCCAGCGTGGTGGACTATGGCCAAAACCCTTCTCATATTGGGAGGAGACCCGTGCTCTGTAGTGAGCCAGTAATGGGTTGATCATGATGTTAGGGAAAGCTGGACAACGAAAACAGCCCTAATCCTGGATTTATATGGATAAATAATGTTTTCGTATACCATCTTTGCCTAAATATCCTATCCTATCGCCTTGCGGTGACTTAAGTCTGTTATTCATATATCAATTGCATCATAGTACCTGTGGTGTGAATGAATAAACAATTGAATAAACAAACGTTTATTAACATTAAAATATTTAGTGCAATCAATTTGTCATTGAGACAGAATTGTAACAATACAGTGTACCCTGGTTTCAAGAATTTTTAAAGTACCGTATGGACAAATTGTATGCTACTCAGATACAGAGATGTTTGTACAAATAAAGCACGAGCTTTTTGCGACTGTCGTTTGCGTGAAAGGATAGGTTTTAGGTAAGAAAGAGAGAACTGTAAACTATAAAACGATTGTTGGGCTCATATAACAGTAGGTAAGTGTCTCGCACAAACGGATGTAAAAATAGACGCTCCCGTCTATTATGCGGGAAATCGAGCATGAAGTTATAGCTTACAAGTATTCCAGTAGGTACATGTCAAAGAGAGATACAAACGTGTTAGAACGGTTATCGATTTTTCTAGGCCTTTGTGACGTGCTTTATGACGTGACCTTAGTTACAGAGAAAGTTCCATAATTGCCATAATATGCCGAACTTTTTACACACACATAATGGACAACGCCTTGAAAAGATTCCATGATATACGCAATATCACCTTTGCAGTCAAGTGCACAAGTGTTCCCGTGTTCCAGCCACCAGACGACGTGAAGGAGCACCGCTGGGTTTTAGTGGGTAAAAAAAAATCCTTATTGTGCGTGCATCCGGATTTCGCCACTCAGAAAATTATAGTTACAGCTTCAGAACACTATGTTTTATGATCATTGGTTATACATACAGAAAAACAGTTATTTTTGTGAAAGGTATATATTTGTGCGTGTATATTTTACCAACCAAAAGTCATAAGATCTGTCGCTACAGCCTATCTGCAACGAATATAACATTGAAATATATGTGTTTGAGTGAAGTTTGCCTGCAAACACTCTCATTATAAACGGAACAGTTGTGTGCTTTGCAGAAAAACTGTAACGTCCTTCGAGAGTCCATAACCTAGTTTGTGTGTACTGTTATCCATAAAACATTTATATTCAGAGCACATCGTTAGATGGGCCTGACTATCATTATGTTATAAAAACCTACCGATAAAAATTATATGTAGAATTAGTATGTAGAATTTTAATATCTATGCAAACATTTTTAATGCAAACTTCTGTCTATTTATATCTGTATTGATAAATATTAAACACGATCATCGCTTGTATCTTGAAAGTGGACTTTTGTCCCGGAAAGGCTAATGGGATATTTTTGTCCCGGAAAAAGTACCTCAGTTTACTTAGTGAGAATATCTAAACTTTTTACTTATGCTCGACTTAACAACTAAACTGATTTTGACCAAATTTGCATTCTTTCAACCACGATAAGAACAAACGGCTCCTGAGGAACTTTAAAAACACCGAAATTGAGGTGGAAGAAGACCAACGAAAGCAAATGAAACCTCCTTGAATGTTATCCTCCTCAGCCTATTAATGCTCCACAACTGGGCTCAAGCCACATAAGAGAGAGTTAGAGCTTAACTCCTCCACGCTGCTCCAATACCAGTTTTAGAGCTTCAGCGTTTACCTTAACATGTAAGTGATAAAAACCGGATCCGAAGACTTAACGTTTTTTCTGAGGCACGGTGGTAACAACACCAATTTGGAGTGATCATACTGTGAATTTCCTTACTAAAAACTCTATATTTCTAGATATCGTCCAGAGCGTCGAGTAGAGAAAACCTAGACCGACGAGATAGCAAACTCCTTTTACCTAACTACGATAAAATGATCCAGTGTGATAAATGTGACCAGTCTTTAAAATCATCATAATATCAACTTCGCGTGTCACGAGAGATCACCATCTTAGGTATAACTTTCGCCCGCCATGGTGAAACGTCTCATGACATTCCCCGAGCAAAATAGTAAAGATCGTAACGAAATTACGGTCGAACGCCAACAAATTATACCCGTCTCTAAGTAATTGTTTGCACGCTTTGGTATGTTATAAAATTTCCTTTATCGCAAAAAAATAAGCTAACTATAGTGCTAAAAAATACCTTAGACTTTCCGTCTGTGTGTACCTACATGCACATTTAACTCTGCACTGTATATACCAATTAAGATCATCATGATCAGCCCATTACTGGCTCACTACAGAGTCTCCTCTCAATATGAGAAGGGTTCGGCCATAGTCCACCACGCTGACCATGTGCGGATTGGCAGACTTCACACGCCTTTGAGAACATTATGGAGAACTCTCAGGCGTGCAGGTTTCCTCACGATGTTTTCACCGTTGAAGCAAGTGATTTTAATTTTTTATTTTTTTTTGAGATTTTTTTTCATGTGATTGTTCAATGTGATTTTCCAATTAAGATGTGGTGTGTTTATGATAGGGTTATGCGTACATTGACGGCCTTACTTATAAACGTTGTATAGCGGGTAAACATATACAACGATTCCTATCTTTCTAACATCGGTTAGTCCATATTTGAAAGAAGGAGACAAAACATTGTGTAGCTATACAACCATTATACAACGTTTATTAGTAAGCGGGTTAATATTTATCTCATTAAGATCGGTTGCAAAATAAATTCTAGCCTATATTATGTTTTCGTTTCTTAGATGGCTGGCTCAACCAATCCTCTACCAACAAGTATCGACACACGACTTCGTCTGCATTTTAGTTAAGTATTATTGAGGCCATAGATAATTCTTACTGGTTACTTTAGTAAATGCAAAAGTATGGATGGATGCGTTTAAATTTAAGCTTATAGGTTACTTTTAATCCGATAAAATCAGGCCCTGTTAGGTCCATTGGAGGTTCTTAAACATAGGCATAACAGCTAGTTAATTTAAATTCAAAGTATTAAAAATCCATGTGAACTTTAAAAAATCAATATCTTTTATGCTAATTCGGTTCACAAATCGCTTCAGTAATAGTGGCCTGAAAAACAGCCGTGTTCTGAGGTCGAAGAATCCTTGGCCCGAAAATCTATGTATATATAAAACTTTGCATTGGAACGCAAGCCGGGTTTAGATAGCTAATAAATAAAATGAATCAGATAACTTAATATAAAAACTTCGAAATCACATATACACCTGATGGAACTTTAGATACAGTTAAACCCAAGTTTTTTACATTCAAATACAGAAGCAACATTTAATTTTTCAATATTTATGTTATAATATGAAAGAAGAACTTTCTGGAATAATAGACAACAGCGGTTTTTTAAGTTTGACAGTAAATATTGTTGGTATCCCACTTCTGATTCGTTAGAGAACACTTTATATCTCAGTCCTCGCATGTATTCGGTTTTAACTAGATAAACTCATTTGATCAGTTATAATATAAATAAACCAGTTCTTAAATTGAGAAGTCGAAGGAACTGTGTACATTTTTAGCTGCACTTTACTCAGAGTACAAAACAAAAAGTAAAACAATCGAGTGTGGTTCTTTAATACCACTAGTGTACTATATAGAAAAGTAATATAATTCTATTCCAGTTAAAGTAAACGGCTGCACATAATTGGCTTGAAAGCAATTTCAATTGCATAATATTTTTTACTATTATACTGCCATTGCATTGCAGTGTTTACGCCATAAAGTAATGACCTCACTAGGTGATAATAAATATGTAATTTGAATTATACATGAAAATTATACAAAACCAAGTAAAAAGAGTTGGTGATAAATTCTGGTGTTTTAAAGAAACACCATTATTTAGTAGCTACTCTGGTGCTACAAATTACTTTACCTATGCCATCTCTTTGGTTTCTTGATATACCTTATCATGAATTATATAGTGTTTGCCAAACATTTGCACATTTCACATTGTTTATTTATTTAAACTTAATAATATAATAGGCAGTTATAATATTATATGAATATAATAATATTACAGTAATAACAGATTTTAAATTGTGTCTTACTTACTCTTGTAAAAGGCCTAGGTATGCTTTTAGTGCCTATTGCCACCAAAAAATCTTTATTATCTAGTTTTCTTTGCATTGAACAAGCTTAATGGCTATACAGTTTAATGTTGTTATCATGGACAGTGTAGATGACACATTGATTTGATTAACAATGACCATTGATAAGATAATAATTAAAAGTAAGGAAGATGTCCAATAAGTATTGTGCAACACATACCTAGTTCTAATTTTGTTACATCTTTAATAATATTATAAAGTTGCAGAATTTGTTTGGTTCAGTGAGCTAATCTGAGGACTGGTACAAATTGACAAAATATTTTGTATTGGATAGTTCATCTATCGAGGAGGGTTGTAGGCTATAGGAACAAGCTACAACCAATAGGTGTTTTGAAAAATATTGCATAAACAGGAAAAAAATATTTCTTTTGAGAGCTTGTGTTGCATGTGATGCAAATTCAGTTAAAAATAATGTATAGTTAATTTGTTTCTTTATAAATTCAAAAATAAAAGTATTCAACAATGTAGTCTATGTTTTAAGTTTTATTCAAGATAACCTTTTTTAAGGTAAATAAGTTATTTGCAAATGCATTGTTTTCATATACAAGTTATTAATACTTATACAAATAAATACATTATTCAATGTATTTCATTTTGAACAAAAAATGCTTACCAATGTCATTAAATTTCAATGAATATCTTAAAAATAAGAAATGGTAGCATGTTTCCATCAATTGTCTAACTTGTCTATAACCCCATATAAATATACTTGATTACAATAGAAAACATCAATGGATCAGATTTGGTAAAGATTGTGATGGATTCCAGTTCAGCCCAGTGGGTGCACGGACCACAGACAGACAGATGATAAAGGAATATTAACTTTAAAACACGAGTTATGCAAAGCTTAATGGTAGGCAGTGCATTAATGCAAGTAAAAACTGCACAACACCTACAAAACATCATAAGGCACAGAGTTTCTTTTTTTTTTCCGCTGGGAAATGTGTTTACGCATCTCCTCCGGAAGCGATGCAGGCAAGACTGCGCCGCATGTGGGACTCCCTGGCAGCCGGACTGGCGACCAGAATACCCATAAAAACCCAGCGATGCTCCTTCGCGTCGCCTGGTGGCTGGGTCATGGGAACACTTGTGCACTCAACCGCAACAATAAGGCACACAGTAATGACATACTTATATAAGAACAATTTGCCTATAGTGCTTCTATATATGCACTATCGAATGAACTAGCAAACATAGATAATAATAAGAGAACTTACCTGTTGGCATGTTATAAACAATGCTGTCCATACAAATATGCCAGCAATGACCTGCGCTGGCTTTGTCGCCAGAAACAGCTGATGTGATTCCCCTATTTCAATCATTGGTTGTGCTGTTAAATTGATGGTTTCTGGTAAACTCATCCTGTAACAAAATGTTTCCAAGATTCCAAAATAATAATATACAAATAGAAGTTTAATCAAATAAAAATGTTGATTATATAAATTTATTGAACAAGCTGTGATAGCCTAGCCGACTCCTGATCAGAGGTTGGGGGTTCAAATCCGGGCACGCACCTCTAACTTTTCGGAGTTATGTGCGTTTTTAAGCGATTAAAATATCACTTGCTTCAACGGTGAAAGAAAACATCGTGAGAAAACCTGCACGCCTGAGAGTTCTCCATAATGTTCTCAAAGGCGTGTGAAGTCTGCCAATCCGCACAGGTCCAAACCCTTCCCATATTGAGAGGAGAACCGTGCTCTGCAGTGAGCAGGCAATGGGTTATTCACGATCATCATGATTGAAATTAAATGTATGAAAACAAATACAGGTTTGGTTAAGATATTTTATATTTACAAGCACAGTACTATATGACAAAAACAAGCATACAACTATCTGTATCTATGAGCAATTTTAAAATAAATAGTACTCTGAAAAACTCTCAAGGTAAATTAAATTGACCTGTCTAAAAGTAGTGCCATATTTTCACAATGTTGTTTGTGAAAAAAAGACTGCACTATTTATAGAATTGCTTAGTTTGGAGAGTGAGATAAATCAGAAATTTCACAACTTTCTTTTTTGGTCATTAACTCTACTGTTTTAATACTATCTTATAGCTGGTATCCAAAAATGTAACTCTGACAACCTTTAATAGCTTTTTATGGCATATAAAAATAGAAATTGAGTATTTTTAACTTTACTAACCTATTATTAACCTTTGTAGATTGGTCTAACATTTTAACACATTAAACAACTAAATTGATATGGATATAATGATAGCTAAAAGACTAACTTCATTTTGACAGACCAAAAACACAAATAGAAAATATTACTAGGGTGCACTCCTCATCACTTAATGTGATATTTTTAAGAGAATCACAGCTTATGAAGCTATTAATGAGGTATACAGTTGAAGGAAGACTCAGTAAATTAATAGAAAACATTTTCATTATAATTTTATAATATATTATGAACTATTCTTGTATTTAAGACAAATAATGTCAACACCATACTATATTAGCATTACAAACAGCTGAGTATATTTTAAGTTAAAACTGTGAAATGTTTTGTATCAAGAACTTTTCATCATCAACATGCAATTCATTTTGAATCTTAGAACTATTAAGATGTGCAATTACCATCTCATTTCACCTACATAACAATAAGAACAGTAGACATTGCAAACATCAATGCATGATTAATCACATTAAAACAAATTGAAACAGTAAAAGCTGTTGTCTAGGATTCGTACATAAGGTACACGAAAACAAGACGGAACTTATTATTGGAGGTCATTTGACTTGTCATTTTCTTGTTTGCCTTCTAAATGGGAATTGAAAAGTGAAATTAAAGGTTCTACGAGTATATAAAATGTTTGGTAATTCGCATGAGTCTATGTGCACGTTAACATAATAATTTACCTTGACTCGGGGAGTTTTTATAGTGTTTTCCTTTTGTTTCGCGTCAGAATATGTCAATCGTAATCAACACTGCACATATTGTCTTAAAAACTCAACACAGGATCTCATCGATTTTGTCCACACCAATGATAAAACATTAACTTAGTTAACATTGAACGTAAACAAGCATACGTATAAACAAATTGTGTAAAAATTAAATGTATCGAAATATCTTGTCCATATTTTTTATTTATATTTTTCGTTTCACTTTATTTGATGACGACTCGTTCGGTTTTCTAGTTTTTATCTCAGACGAATAACCTCGAATCTATAGGCATAGATTTTTACATATATTTTATAATCTGGCAAACGAAATCAAAATAATCGTAAAGTATACATATTACAGTTGTATACTTATCGCTTTAATTTATTTTTATAACTAGAATTAAGTTTTATTACAAATAAACTACAAATACACTTTGGCGTGTTTAATATTATTCATATCGATATTTAGTGGGCAAGTTTTAAGAAAACTCATTTGGTTAATATATTATAGATTGACGAGGGATCCCCTTATTAACTTATTATTATATTATTGTTGGACTACAAAAATTATTGTTTTCTTACTTGAGGGGACTTACTTTACTACTAGTCTAGAATATATAGTCATTAAAAAGTTCGAATATCTAATTTCATAAACTGAACATTTTTGAAAATTTCCAACCCCCATACAGCTTTTAAAGAAAGTTAAATTAATCCTTTTTTACCTTAAAAATAACCCTTAAGAGGAGATTTTAATCTTGATATAAATTTTTACCCACCATGAGATAAATATTATAATATTTTTTCCTGCATAAAGCTTAAATATAAATTTGCTAATAATAAGGCTACGAAACGAACAAGCAAACAGAGTTACTCATTTTTAATATTCTCTATATAAAAAAAAACATAAAACCGGTCATAGCAATTGTATACAACCTTAGATAAATAACCTTAGAAATCAAAATATCGAGCGAATTCGCAATCCTGAATCCATCGCTTTCGTAACAACAATCATCCGCCCATAGACAATCAACAAAATGAAATGAAGATGTCCGTCGTTAAAGAAACGTTTTTATTTTACTTTGTGACTGTGTAACGTTTGTGGCAAGCTATGTGAAATATTTTACTTTATTAACCGTAATTGAAGTGCTTACAATTTATAAAAATGATTGTTCAAGAGCCCATACAGGTCGGTGTTGGAAAACAATTTTCTGAGCTGTCAAGGTGTATGCAATATAATTTCTAATTCATAACGATATTACTTGCAGGTTATCGTTTGGGATTGTCTAAATAATTATGAGTTTGACAATGCTGTATTTCTTGCCGAGAGACTACACGCTGAAGGTAATTATATTTATTTGTATACCTTCTATCCTCACAAGTAATCTATCGATTTTTATTTATTATTTATTTAGAGGACGATGCTAATTAAGAGTTTCGAAATTTCTAGTTACCTCTGAAGAGACGGCATTTCTATTAGGGACATGTTACTATAGAGGTGGACGTGTAAATGAAGCACATCATTTGCTACAAAATATATCCCTCACCCTACCACAGGCAAGATTTTTACTGGCTAAATGCTCACTGGAACTGAAATTGTGAGTATTACTTTAGTTTATTTATATGATTATAACATTAATCAGACCACTTGAATGTCAATTTTTCGATATGATACTTGTTGCAATACTAAAGCCCTAAATTTTACAGCCCATAAGTATACTGTTACTTTAAATAATATGTAATTACTGTCAAATTTATTGCATGGTCTAGGTGATGTGTGAAATAATGGAAAGTTTTCAACTGTTATTAAAATTTATTTGATTTAATTTCATTCTTGATGACTAATATTTCACTGGCTGAAGTAAACATGTTAAGCTTTTAATGAAATTATACTTTATTACTGCTAAATAATTGTTATGGTTGAATGTATTAGTAGTAGAAGTATTAGAATTGTAATTATATAGTTAATAACATAAATATATTTAAATAGTATGTGGTACAAATATTTCTATTTAGATAATTACTCTTATACTGTAAAAATCAACTGTCTTTATATAGGTTTACTCTTACATTTTCAGACTAGGTGTTATAAAAGCTGGTGTTAATTACATTACATAGTTTTAAATCTTGTAAATAAAAATATTATCTTGGTAAGGAAACTCCAAAATGGCTTGACCAACTAATTTTTATTAAATTTTTTGATATGAATGGTACATCTGTAAATAGGACTTACCCTAAAATTGGGCAATTTTTTAAAAGTTTTGTTATAAAAAATTACATATAACCATAAATTGCCACAAACCTCCACTAGCAATTCTAGTTCTGTTATATGAGCAATATTGGCAGAACAACATTTGCCAGGCCAGCTATTATATATAGATATTTCATGGTCACTGGTGTGCTAAAGTAAAATTTTGCAATTCAATTGATACAATTGATGCACATACCTTGCCAAATATTCCTTTGATGGGCATATTTGATGGGCATGTAGCCTTTGCCAGTATATTCAAATTAAATCAAATACAAATTCTTTCTTCATGTCTATTTACTCTCACTTTAAGTCAATTTTATTTGTACTCTATATGTATTTGCATTTATTATCAATTGATAATAATTTTATCATTAGAAAGTGGAACTGCTGAGAACTGTGCATGTTTCTTACAATTAAAATAATTCACAATTCTAATACCATACTACCATCATACTACATTTATAAAGAAAAGGAAACCAATCTTATACATAGCTATTGGTAACAAACATTCTATCCACACGTCTGTCACAAAGTAGTAGAAGATCCATCCCTAGAAAGCGTCATTGTTTATTTTCAACCACAAGCCTATCTTAACTGACTGGATGGAAATAGACTGGATGGATGTCTGATTTGGACTGTACCTTGCCCCAGAGAGTGTTCATTTCTTGCTAATGATCATTATTTGATCAAAATATAACACACAATCTAGGAATTATTGTTCTCAATCCCGTGCTTATTCTGCCCTAATCGATTGTAGAAGTCTATTGGACAGGTTTTAAAATATCTAGCAGACCCAAGTGAAATAATTAAGCAAGTGCTGGGAACATTTAAGAATCATCATCATCATCATGATCAACCCATCACCGGCTCCCTACAGAGCACGGATCTCCTCTCAATATGAGAAGGGTTTGGCCATAGTCAACCACGCTGGCCATGTGCGGATTGGCAAACTTCAGACATTTTTTAGATATTTAAGAATAATTTTATGTAAATTTAGGAAATGTCAGAAGATATATTAGTTTTATGTTTTTAGCTTGAATGCTATATTTTTTTTAAAGAAAACAAACAAATATACTTTGTAACATTTTTTGTATCTCTATATTTTGGCACAAGAAAAGTATTCATGTTACATGATGATGCATGTGAAATATAACTTTTCATTATGATACTAAAAAAAATTATGTTTGTTATAGTTACAAAGATGCTGAACTTGCATTAGGCACAAAAGAAACTGTCGCTGCTGAATTTGGGGAACAAGCACCATATGCATTGCACCTGTTAGCCAAAGTATACAGCATCACTGAAAGAAGAAGTAAAGCTGCAGAGGCTCTGCGGAAAGCTCTGTCTCTCAACCCCTTTATGTGGAAATCCTTCACTCAGCTCTGCCAAATGGGTGAGAAAGTAGACCCGCATAGTGTATTCCAAATAAACAACACTGAATTTACATTTGGTGTTTCAACATTAGTGAATCTAGTCAGCAATTCGGAAAATATTTCATTTGTTAATAGTAACATATCTAATAACACTAATTTGAATTCTAATGTCACACCCAACAACATTGCTTCTCGTACTCCTATGACAATGTCGACTAGCATCACACCAGAGACCCAAGCTCCTGTTAAGCGTATGCACAGTGTTTTCAGTGGAATGGCGCCTATACCATTCTCGCCATCCTTCGGTATGTTACCTATGGAAGAATCTCCAGTTTTGTATACATCAACACTCACAGACGCCAATGAACAAAAAGCTATACCAAAGATAGTTAACTCACTGAGAGCACATGTTGGCCAACTCAAAGATGCAGTATTCAGCCCAGGACCAAGGTGTACACTGGGTCCTGCCCCTCGAAGATCTTCAAGGTTATTTAGCAATAACAACAGTAGTTATTCAGTTAAAGAAAACAACAAATCGCCTAGCCGTAAATTTGTAACACCTAAAAGCCCATCTAGAAAAAATAAACAACGCACTGCCAAAAATATGAAATCAACCGAAACAAACGAGAGGAATAAGAGCATAGATACCACACCCACGATAACGCCAAAGAGCACCACTGGTGTACCACTGTTAAATTTACTAAGGGAATTAGGTGACGCATATAAATCTCTGTCCTTTTTGGATTGCAAAAATGCTATCAAACAGTTTCAAGAGATATCATCGAAACAGCTAGCTTCACCTTGGGTCCAAACGATGATCGCTCGTGCACATTACGAGCTTGCGCAGTATGAAGCGGCGGCTAAAATATTTGCAGAGATTAGGAAACAGTATCCAAATCGTACGGAAGGAATGGATATTTACAGTACCTGCTTGTGGCACCTCCAAAGGGAAGCGCAGCTTTCGGCGCTAGCACAAGAATTAGTAGAGCTTAATAGAAATGATTCTATAGCGTGGTTGGCGTCGGGCAACTGCTTTTCCTTGCATAAAGAGCGTGAAACAGCTTTAAAATTCTTTAAACGTGCCGTTCAAATAGATCCAGACGCAGCATACGCCCATGCGCTCTTAGGACACGAGTATGCCGTAGCCGAAGAAACGGACAAGGCCCTTTCTAGTTTCCGAACCGCTGTAAGCATTGATCCGCGCAATTACGTAGCTTGGTTCGGTATAGCCACTGTGTTTGCTCGCCAGGAACGCTGGAAAGCCTCTGAAGTTCATATTCGTCGAGCGTTAGCCATTCATCCCCATTCAGGAGTGCTACGTTGCCAATTAGGTTTAGCTCAAGCGGCTTTAGGAAAAATGGACCGTGCACTTGCTACACTAGAGAAAGCTGTCTCATTAGACGCTGAAAATCCTCTCTGTCGCTTCCATAGAGCGTCTGTATTATTGCGTGCAGGAAGACCGCAAGACGCCCTTGGCGACTTGCACCATTTAAAAAATATAGCACCTAGAGAATCCTTAGTGTACTATTTGCTTGGAAAGGTTCACAATAAATTGGGCAACTCGCACCTGGCTCTTATGCACTTCAGCTGGGCCACGGACCTAGATCCCAAGGGAACCGGAGCACACATAAAGGAAGGTTTCGACCCCTCAAAACAAGAAGATACTCCTGAGAGATCATCCTAAATGTATTTTGACCACTAATCGTGACGAATCGTCGGCGTCATAGTAGTTTGTGACTGATATCCTGTAAATAACGTGCTCACCTCTTGAACTCCGATTTGACACAAATCTTCCAAATATAGCTTTACGGAGATAGACCGGTGTGTGAACGCATTTAGTTGCTGTAGTAGTAAGGGCGTATGTGGATTTGTTTATATAGAGTAAGATGTGGATATTCCTAGTTATATATATCATGTATAGCAAATAACTCCTAGAAAGTAACTGAAATTATGCTTTCGAAGGACCTAAAACAAGGCCTCGATCTCAAAGTGTTTATTTAATATATATCATATTATTTTGTGCTAGACGACGCAATTTATTTTATCGCTATCGTAAAATTCCTGATAGAATGAAGTTTCCAAATTCAATTTGTTTCCGATATGATTGATATTTATATTTGCATTTGAAAGATCGTACACGAGAACCGCTGGCGGTGTTTCATTCTTAAATAATTATGTGACTATAGATATTGTACTAAAAAAATCTTATTAGGATTCTTAACACAATATGGTTTGAATGAAAGCTTTATTTTTAATGCAAACCTATATAGTGTTATTACACCCGGTTCTTGAAACGATAATCATAGATCGAATAAGCCAAATCTGATAAAATTCAAATAAAAGCGATGAGTTTTCTTAACCTCGTATAAAACATTATTTTTTACTCCAACAAGGCGTGAACTCTTGCCAACATTTGGCGAAATATTTTTCTATCAAACCAAACCTACTTTTACACGCGTTGCTTTGACCGATAACAATAATCTTAATATCCATTTTATTTAATAAACCGGCCACACTTCTGTGTATTTCAATATGATATTAGAAACTCTGTAATATAAATGAAACATTGTTTAAAGAATGCAAGCTAATTGTCGACTACTTTTAATTTTAGGCGAATACTAACATACGGAAATGTATATATATAATCAAAAACTTTAGGGCCATTAAATAAATTTAATAAAATTCGTGGCAATTTTCCAGCATGACGTAGTTTTTCGAGAAAATTGAAAACTAACTCTTCAATAGATCCGGAGACGTAAAAAATATCGATTGGGAACAAACTACCGAAAGAATCAAAATTTTGTAATCTTAATAGATATTCTATTTAACTTTTGTCTAACAGCTTCAGGTGTAGGTTTTTTTTTGCATATTACATACTTTATTTATTTTATAAGTAGCTATTAACAATTTATCAGTGCAATTTATTATAAGGGTTCATCATTATTATCAACTTAATACCTGCCCATTACAGGGCACGGTTCTCCACTAAGCATTCCACCACGCACGTGCACATTGGTTGATCTGACATGCTTCTGAGGATATTGTATAAATCTCTCCCTTACCGTTAAAGCGAGTGATATTCAATTTCAAATTAATAAAAAGGTCTTACTCGTTTCCAGTTTTCCTTATTTTGTCACTAACATTCATAATGAAGTTAATAACGATTGGGGGTAGAAAAATAAAACACTGTCTTACACTTAAACCTCTACATTCCGTTGCGAATTCACAAAAGCAATCGCCGTAAGAAACGTCGCTATCCAAATAACAAACGTTTACATCTGGTTCACACGCGCTCCACAAATAATTTAACGCGTATATAAAAATTAAGAAACAAGACTTAAACCTGACTCAAAGAATACTGTTTAGTTTAGTAACCAGTTCGCAAAGAGTGTAAGAAATAAACATTAACTAGTCTTAAAAAAAACGAATAAAACGGGAACTGCACTTGAACTGTGTGTAAAAGTAGATGTGGTTTGAATGTATTATTGTGCTTTGGTTTTTCGAGATTGAGAAGCACAATGTGGTCATTGTTGTTATTGGCTGGATTTATAATGGCTCATTCGAGCCAATAGTGCCAACCTAAAACAATGCGGTCAACACATTGTAGCTCTACTACAGGGACAGCGACTTTATTATCTATGACATTGATTGTAACGCATAAATAATCTGTGGCTGCAAATTCGAACATTTAAAAAAGAAAATTTTAAATAAATGTCACATAGCGTACTTTTTTTAATGTCATAGCAAATAAGAGTCTAGAAATGTTTAAATAAATAGAATATAGTAGTACAACAAACATATCTGGTCCGGTGTTCAATATTGGAACTAATTGACGTTATTAAATATCAATTGGAATGTCGCTTACATTTCGCTTGCGTTAATGGAGACACCGAAACAGGGCCTGATAAGTTTGTAGATCTATGATTTAAAACATTGACGTAAAATGAAAAGAAGTTAAAAAAAAAAGAGTTTTCAAGCAAATTGTATTTAGATTGCTAACGCCAACCCTCTTTAGAGTTGCAGCATGTTTGGTATATGTATGTATTTAAACAATTTTTATTATGTGAAATCTAAACTGTTGAATAGCGATTATAATACCACATGTAATAATCTTCCTGTTAGAATTTTAGTAAATTCAACCAAGTGTAATCACCGAGAACGATCAATTATAATCACTTTATATAATTTATACTAACGTTGGTTACTAAATTACAGTAAAACTACTTTAATTTACCACTTTGGATGTATATATATGTTTATTTTAAATTATTTTTTATTGCAATAGTATAAGTAAACTAATTAATTAAAAAATAATCAGATTCGTAGTATTTAAATGCCATCTATTAGTTTTTATTTTACGTCACACATCATAAATTACCATTCCGTATTATTATATTGTTTACATGTTTGGACCAATGTGTTTGACAAAAGTTAAATAATAAATAAATTATTACCTACCACTTATTAAGAAGGGAAATAAATTGTGGCATCCTGCCAATCAAGTTTGGCTTCAAAATTTTAGATGCAAAAAGCTTTTTCCCTAATTTTACCTCACATATTTCCTATAGTATATAGTTTTGTGTAGAATTGAAAATATAAAATAAAGTCTGTCTTTATTACACATGGGGATGCTTTAGTTTAATCAAATTATGTGGTCACCCTACAAAGTCCACAGTACATACTACTATCGCGTATTTGCCTTGACTCTGAAACAAGAGCGCCAAGAATAAAGACTTGTAATGTCAAAAGTGGTGTAATTAGATTTACCATTCTTTAGGTTACGTTTAAAATGTTTTCAATGTTTAGAAATAAATTTCGATCGTCCTTTGTTGTTGATATTCTTTTTCCAATAGCTATATTACATAACTAAATGAATTTATGATCGTGCACAAATATATATTTTTATTGGTTGGCGGTTTTGTCTTAATTTTTATTTTACGTCAATGCAGACTTCATTTATGCAGTTTTATAAATAAAAATTGCAAACATTTTGTACAGTTTCAGATCTTAGTTTATAATGAATATAGTACGTTTATAAAAATTATTTCGTGAGGTTTATTAAAAATACAACTATTGTTTGTCTTGAATCTGCAATCGAAACTAGCTCTAAAGACATGTACACCCTAATATGTGAACTTATAAAAATCATAATATTAAACTATACCAAATGCGTTTCATTTTTGGCGGGCAATAAAACCACCGTTTCAATTGATTGGGTTTTTTATTGTTGGATATCATAACAAACATTTAAATTTATAAATTTAAAGTGCATAAAATTCTTTTTGGTTTGAAATCCGAATTTTTTTTTATGTATTTTAAATTTATAAATTCTATTCCTCTAAATGTAAAAACAAATTAATAAACAAAAATAATTCATTTAATTATAATAGTTGAATTATTGATAGTCCTCAATCATGAGGTCAACAGTCATCTATGTCGTCAATAAAAGATTGACTATTTGACGTCAAAGTAAAAAGGACATTATATTACATTTCTTTTAAGGCACAAGTGCGCTCATGCTTATCCTCAAGCTGTCAATTAATTTAGTTTTAAATGAGAAGTTAAGAATTCTCTTAACTTTCTATCTAGAAACCACTGCTTGTTTTTAGTACTTCCAGAGATATTGCAAGGTATTAACAGGCACATTTTTCGATGTTTAATTTATGATATTGTTTTTTTAAAGAAAAAACGGTTTCCATTTTTTTGGAAACCACTTTTTGGACTTAACAGCTTTCTAGTTAAAACGGCAGTACAATTAACTATCTGTGAAACACATGTAAAATAAAAATTACCAGTTTGCACTTCAAACTGAAAATATATTTCAGAATTGCGATTATATGATTCCGGAATAGATACTTTCGTACTATGCTGAAGAAATATACAAAATCTTGAATAAAATGTCCTACTATATTGTATGTTAAGAAAACCGTAGATTAAAGTGAAACCGCTATTCTGAAGTCAGGTTGGCGGATAAATTCTATATTAATTAACTTTTTCAAATTAGTCATTACTAAATAAATGTTCGTCAATTGTACATATGAGTACACAATATTTCCATTACTAGAATTGTGTACGTACACGCTCCGATATTATCAAACGCATGTAAGCCGCCATCCTTGCGTCAGAATGGCAGGTTTTTTTAATACACCACAAGTTAGCTCTTGACGGTCTAAGATGGTAGCGGGCTAATCTGTTAGGGGTATGGTAAACCCACACTTCCTAATCGATTTCCACGCGACATCGTGCCGGAATACTAAATTGCTTGGATACACGTATTTGTCGGTAACTAACCACGGCCGAAGCCTCCCCGGGCATGACCTCAAACTTTATAAAGCAACAGCGCACGCACTGTGCCACGGAGGTCGTTTCCAAAGCAAACGACCTATTTTGAATTTCAATTGAATGTTCGTCTTTTTATTCTGGTCATATTTAAAATGTCATATATACGTCTGAAAGGTTCATTATTGTAAAATTTATCCGCCAACGGCAATCAGAAGAATGGGTGACTTTAATGTAAGGATTTTTAGCATACGACTACTAAATAAGTATTTAATCTAAAGTTTATTGAGTTTTGATACAGTACACAGTACTGAAAATTCAGATGACCGATACCGATATGATCAGTTTGCATCCGTTACAGCGTTTTCTCTTGCTATTTTCTCTTCTTATTTCACAGAAAATAGGACGAGGAAATACAAAAGTACGTGGCGAGCTTTTGAAATCCTCGTATGTCTTAGCCCAATTTTTAAATTTACGGATGTAGTTTTCACCAACATCAATACAATGTATTTTATATATAAGCATAATTGCTAAGTTTACTAATAACGTTATCACCGACGTCACTACAATGTTTTTTTTTTATATATAGGCATAGAAATTGCAGCAATTTCAATAGACATGGATTCCCATCTTTCTATACAATATCATGTACCTCAAAGATGACTCAACTAAATGAAAATAATACAGACTGCTTAAAGTGCGTTATTATTAGTTAAATAAATTTTTGTAATATCGAATCTAGAGCTTTTCTGACAGTGGGGTCGTTCAGGAGTTTGTTTTGGGGTTCCGGTTTCGGGGGCTCTACCTTGGGGGCGGCTTTTTTATCGTTGAGAATGCTCAGTATCCTTTGCTGCAATTCCACTTGGGTTTTGGAGGCTGGTGCCAGAGAGGTCTCGCCCAGTTCAAGTTTAACTTGATGTTCCCGACGCTCCTGTGAACATTTATATAATGAAACAATTATATATATTCCATCATACATGCATAAAAGCAGTGCATAACACAGGAGCCTCCAAATAAATGAAAACAATTCTGTGAGAAATCTGTTTCGGCTATTGTTGAAAAACTTATCTAGACACTTAACGGGCACTTCATTCGTGTTAAAAGCACTGTAAAAAGGCTTGTATGACAGACTAGCTGATGCCCGCGACTTCGTCGGCGTTGATTTAGTGTGTGTGAAAGTGTGTTTGTTAGTTTCCCAAACTGGAAGAAGTAAATTACAAAACCGACGACCTTGAAATAATTACAGGATAATCTGTAAAGTAACCTCGTTTCTAACAAAGAAGAATGAATAAAATCGGAGTACGCATACTGAATTACAAATACAAATTTTGACTTTCATCCTCTCTCCCGAGGGAACCGTGCTGAATTCCGGAATGAAAACTGTCCTATATGTTGAACCGAAGTATTAGCTACTCCTATACCAAATTTCATCCAAATTCATCCAGTAGTTTCGGCGTGATGCGCGGCAAAGATACAGACGGACAGACTCCTCCATAATGTTCTCAAAGGCGTGTGAAGTGTGTCAATCCACACATGGCCAGCGTGGTGGACTATGGCCAAACCCTTCTCATATTGAGGGGAGACCCGGGCTCTGTAGTGAGCGGCAATTTGTAGATCATCATGATGATGATGATGATCGTAAAGTTTGCATAAGATCCGCTGTTTTATTTTACCTTAATGGGGAGGATAGCCAAGTACAAGCTGTCTGTATGTATATCTGGCTAGTACGGAAATAAAGACTGAAAAAGGACCCTACCTGCAAGTATTCGATGACCTTGTCGTACTGAAGCACCGTGAGACTGCGCCCGTCTGCCAGCTGTCCCAACAGGGCGTACACAGCCTCCCTTCCCGAGGCACCGCCTCGCTTCACCTCTTGGAAGTTCCGTGACATCAGCTGAAGGGCGTCTTCCAGCGGTATGTTGCGGTGTTCTGTTTTTGATATATATATTTTCATTCCATCACAAGTTAGCTTATTGCAGTTACATTACGCTACATGCCGAGTAAAAGAAGTTATACCACAGGCGGACGATGCGACGCAGTGGGTAAGGGTATATTGTGAAGAATAATCTTCTTCTTAGACAGGGGCGCGTTTGGAACCCTAATAGTCAAATCAAATCACTACTATGTAAATTACTACTAAATTATTAACGCATCAAAAGTGCCTTTTAAAGGACTATTTTGATAAAGATTATTTGAATTTGAATAAACCCGACAGATTGTCATCTTGCCCGCTTTAGGGTCGGCAAAACATGCCTTCACATATTCTATTCAAACTTCAAATCATTGTATATTAGTTTGGCATATTTTTTACGACCGGCCATCAAGCATCTTAAAGTATGTTTTTGAATTTTGTTGTAATAAAATTTAAATAATGAAGTTATACCTTGTGGTAATCCATGAAGAATCGTTAGCGTCAAGGACCGGTGGTCCTGGTTTTGCGGCATAACGAGTATGGCGTACAGACAGCCGCGTGAAGCGATGTTACCCAACACTTTGCCGATGGGAACATCCTCCATTGGGAACAGCAGATCAACGACTATACCCAAACGTTTCAGTCTACCTTCTATGTACTCTGCGTACTCTCTGCAAAAGATATTACAAAAATAGAAAAGGAAATTAGAAGATTAAAAAATTGGACCTGATTATTGGACCAACTGGTTGCTTTGCTATTAATTAGAAATGAGTATACAAACACTATGATATTAATAAGATATGAGAATACAAACACCTCAAAAATATAAAAGCATAAAAGGTGTCAAATATTTAAAAAAAAAAAACTTTTAATATAAAAAAAAGATTATCAATATATTTAGTTAGGTAAGAGATTTATTCAAGCCGTTGTTTACATCAGAATTGAAACCAATGTAAAATTTAGTTGAAAATGGTGTTATTACGATGAGATAGAGAGAGAAGAAATGATGGCAATGGTAAATATGGATTTCGGATTTATAGATACATACGTGAGTAATTTAGACAAGACGATAATTTCACAGTCATTCTTATCAGGCACAGGCAAGGCGCGAGGATAGTCTAGCTGAGAAAACCTATCATAGGATCTATTCTCAGGCCAGTCTTTACCTGAAATAGAAATATAATCGGTGAACTAAAAATATGAATAGGTATCTATAAATAACATATAACTATGGATTAAAACTATTACACATCGAATAATTTTTTTTTAACACACATTTTTTTTCAAGCAAAAAAGCATTACAAACATAATTATTGCAAAAATTTACAATATAATTTTTACCATGCTTATACAATATATCAGTGTAAGGGCACAGAACTGAGGCATGCTAATAAAAATACTAATAAATAAACTACTAAGTAATCAATTTATTAATTTTGACGCTCAAGAATGAGCATTTTTTGTTTGTGTGTTTGAACCATTGATTTCCCACTAGCCGTAGATAGATCATTGACGCTCAAAAAATGGGACGGAAAAGTAGTGCACAAACAGCGTCGCGTGCACTCCTTTCCCCCCGTGTGTGACACAAGGCTAGACGTAAGTCACCGATTCTAAAACTCGAGCCGTATAATCCGAATGAATTACAAAGCACTACGCGCCGCTTTAGATAATATAACGGCCAGATGTTTAGTGTATTAGACGGGTTATAATACATCAATATACTGATATGTGTATAGTTAGTTGGTGACAAATTCTCGCCTTGTTTTTGTATGACGCGCTCTATCTACGACTAGTGGTAATCAATGGTTTGAACACACTAACCTATGGAACTTACATTCTTATATAATTTTTTTTTTGTATTTTTTTTCATTATAAATAATAAAAAATGGCTATAGTACTTCTTGGTGGCGAACGATCTCTAAACCCTCTGAGTGGAGTACCTCTTCCTCTGCCTCTGCCTCTGCCTCGCCCTCTGCCCCGTGGGCCTCCATGTTGCGCATCCCTCCCGTCTTCTCCTCCATAACCTACAAATTAGTTTGATTATCAGCCTATTACTGTCACAAATCACAAATATATGAACTAAACCAAAAGGGCAGGTCAGGTGGAACTATTTTGATACCTGCCAAATTAGTTTGGTATAGAGAATTGTGGAAGTATAACCAAATCAATGCCTATTTCCTACTGGGCATAGGTTTCCTTTCTCATAAAGAAAGAAACTGCAGCAAGTTACCAGCCTACCACCTACCACCCAAGAAAGATTTTAAAGGCTTATGCCATTAAGTCTTCTGGTATGATGATGTGTAGAGACCAATGGGCATGGGTTTAATATAAGTGCCATAACTCTAACAGGTTAGCCCGCAAGTCTCTCTCTCTGCACAGGTGGCCACCAGGGGGCCTCCTTTGTCGACCTCTGCGGCGCAGCGTGCTCGCTCTCGCATCATGAAGTTGTAGGTCCTGGGTTCGATTCCCGGCTCGAGTCTGGTCGGGTGGGAGGCTTTGGCTGTGGCTTGTTACCACCCTACCGACAAAGTAGCCCTTAAATAATTTTAAGTGACCAGGTGAGATGTTTATAACAAAAATATTGCCTGACAGAAGAAACCCACAATAAAGTCACAATGCTTAGAATTCCCATAGCTTACATTTAAAATTTTCAAATTTAGTTCTTCATCATCTCATTACAATGTAAAAAATTGTATTTACCTATCAAAATCACCTTTTAAATGTCAATTTCAATAAAGACCATTTTTATTTAAATTTTAAATACAAATTTAGTATATAACTTACTTTTGTCTCCAACATAATTGCCATAGCTATCATATGGTTCATCTGCCACATCTTCTTGAACTGGTATTTTATCACTAGTGACTACAGCTGCCGGTGCATCTGACTGCAATGATGCTGTATCCATTTCTCTTCTTCCACTAAAAGTGTAAATAACATTGTGATGATATCATGTCTTACTTATGGAGGACTAAATAATGAATGAGAGAATCTTTCTAGTCATACAGAAAAATAGGTAAGTCTCACAGAGTCCACATAGAATAAAGCTACAGTCCAGTGTTGCATCTACAGTTGTTTTCTCATATTAATATATCCTCCTCTTGTCTTTTACTGGTGTAATTATAAAAGATAGCAGTCAGAGAGGGACACCTTTACTTTTATTTTAAATGCAACTTCATCTCTGTGAATTACTATTTATAATACTTAATTAGTGATGGTAGAGCTGAGTCTTCTGATAAAGGTGTAACCCAAATACATTGCATTTCCAAGTTTCGAAACTTAAATAAAAATAATTGCATTATGCGAATTTGTTTAACCGATCTTGAATTTTGGGCTTGAAAACTGATATAGTTCATATTTATTGATATAAATAACTTATTTACAATCAATCACAAATAAGTGAACCTACATTCCAATTATAATATCAGACAATCAAAATTATGTTCCCAGGTATACAAAATTTAGGCAAGCAATTTTTTTAGGGTTGGATAAAAGCCTATAGTGTAATTTCCCTTTGCTTTCGCCCTTCTCAGAGTTAAAACAGGAAAGATTTAAGTCAGAAATATAACTTTGCCATCTTATAACTATTTCTTGAGTCAGATCCAAGTACCTAACTCTCTATATAAATCCACCAGCTTTTTTTACTTTAGAATAATAATTCAAAGCTCCCTTACATCGGCCCATTGATATTTGAAGGTCTCACTGATATTTTCTTCCCTTGAAATACACTACCACTGGCCTTAGCAATGGCTTCATTCGCACTAGATTCCTGATTGAACTGAACGAAACCAAAAACACGGTTCAGTAATATACCGTCTATCTTGCCGTATTCTATGAAATGATTGTAAACATCGTCAACAGTTGCATCGTCCGTGAGACCGCCAACGTAGATTCTAAGATGAGCTGTAGCCCGATCTTTCATTTGATGCTTTTCGAGGGTTAATTTTCCTAAAACAAGAAGACAAGATATCACTAGTTAGTAAATAAATAATGTGGTTTTCTTTCTGAAACAAATATATGATAAATTAAAACTTTCAGTTGTTACTTACCAGCCATTCTAAAAACTTGATTGCAATTATATAGTTTTTGTTAATGTTTGCTGAAATATACTTATACTTAATTCATAAAAATTTAATGATTACGGCAAAATATCAACACCTCACATTAGGTACGCATCTATAGTAATCTGCCGTATATACATATCCTAAATAAGAAAGCCACACTCCACAGAGCACAGAATACAATTACTCCAAGGAGCCACAGCGTAGGTACTTTTCATAAACAAAACAAAATTTTTATTTAAAATTTCCACAGAAACAGAGTAATTTAGAAAGTATTATTGAATTATGTAAGAAAATTGAGATATCGTCTTTATGTCTCATACAACTTGCAGATATTTTGCAAGGTGAACTTTAAAAGTACACACACACACACACACATTCACAAACACTTTAGACTTTTTCTTGTAGTACAACAGGGAGTAGACAACGTTCCGGGACTTGATGTTTTGTCCGTAACAAACAGATATCTGGCTTTCGATACACGCGAGCAAGCCACGTAGAGCTGCCCGTGGGAAAAGTAAAGGGTGCCTACATGTAAACCCGCTACCTTCAGAGTTTGTGCCTAGCTTTTATTTCTAGTGAGGAAGCTACCTTCAGGGGAAATTGCAAGCGTTTGAACTGAAAAGGCATGATGGGGATTCTGGGTTGATGCCGTCTATCCTTTAGCCTCACCGATGAGAATGGTGGCCTGCACCTGGTGGCCTGTGGTGGTGTATCTTTTCATGTGATTTTTTTTTAATTCCGCGGGATAAAAAGTAGTTAATGTGTATATTTAGGGTATAGTTTATTTTAGTTCCAAATTACAGTCGAATTCGGTGAATGATAGATGAATTCAGCAAAAAAAAGTCAAGAAACATTGGCATTCAGCCCGGAAGTGTGTACCACTTCCGGGCTGAATGCCAATGTTTCTATGGTATCCGTTAAAATGGGCGTGTTTCAGCACCATGGGGGTGCAGCATAGTGACGCATACTACATTCATATAAAATATCCTGGAAACTGCAGTACCTTGGATATGTTTGCCAAGGCCGGTATACCCTATTCCTTGAAAGAATCAAAATTTTGTAATCTTAATAGATATTCTATTTAACTTTTGTCTAACAGCTTCAGGTGTAGGTTTTTTTTTGCATATTACATACTTTATTTATTTTATAAGTAGCTATTAACAATTTATCAGTGCAATTTATTATAAGGGTTCATCATTATTATCAACTTAATACCTGCCCATTACAGGGCACGGTTCTCCACTAAGCATTCCACCACGCACGTGCACATTGGTTGATCTGACATGCTTCTGAGGATATTGTATAAATCTCTCCCTTACCGTTAAAGCGAGTGATATTCAATTTCAAATTAATAAAAAGGTCTTACTCGTTTCCAGTTTTCCTTATTTTGTCACTAACATTCATAATGAAGTTAATAACGATTGGGGGTAGAAAAATAAAACACTGTCTTACACTTAAACCTCTACATTCCGTTGCGAATTCACAAAAGCAATCGCCGTAAGAAACGTCGCTATCCAAATAACAAACGTTTACATCTGGTTCACACGCGCTCCACAAATAATTTAACGCGTATATAAAAATTAAGAAACAAGACTTAAACCTGACTCAAAGAATACTGTTTAGTTTAGTAACCAGTTCGCAAAGAGTGTAAGAAATAAACATTAACTAGTCTTAAAAAAAAACGAATAAAACGGGAATATAATATTTAAAATTGATTAAAAAATCTGCAAGACAAATTCCACTTGAACTGTGTGTAAAAGTAGATGTGGTTTGAATGTATTATTGTGCTTTGGTTTTTCGAGATTGAGAAGCACAATGTGGTCATTGTTGTTATTGGCTGGATTTATAATGGCTCATTCGAGCCAATAGTGCCAACCTAAAACAATGCGGTCGACACATTGTAGCTCTACTACAGGGACAGCGACTTTATTATCTATGACATTGATTGTAACGCATAAATAATCTGTGGCTGCAAATTCGAACATTTAAAAAAGAAAATTTTAAATAAATGTCACATAGCGTACTTTTTTTAATGTCATAGCAAATAAGAGTCTAGAAATGTTTAAATAAATAGAATATAGTAGTACAACAAACATATCTGGTCCGGTGTTCAATATTGGAACTAATTGACGTTATTAAATATCAATTGGAATGTCGCTTACATTTCGCTTGCGTTAATGGAGACACCGAAACAGGGCCTGATAAGTTTGTAGATCTATGATTTAAAACATTGACGTAAAATGAAAAGAAGTTAAAAAAAAAAGAGTTTTCAAGCAAATTGTATTTAGATTGCTAACGCCAACCCTCTTTAGAGTTGCAGCATGTTTGGTATATGTATGTATTTAAACAATTTTTATTATGTGAAATCTAAACTGTTGAATAGCGATTATAATACCACATGTAATAATCTTCCTGTTAGAATTTTAGTAAATTCAACCAAGTGTAATCACCGAGAACGATCAATTATAATCACTTTATATAATTTATACTAACGTTGGTTACTAAATTACAGTAAAACTACTTTAATTTACCACTTTGGATGTATATATATGTTTATTTTAAATTATTTTTTATTGCAATAGTATAAGTAAACTAATTAATTAAAAAATAATCAGATTCGTAGTATTTAAATGCCATCTATTAGTTTTTATTTTACGTCACACATCATAAATTACCATTCCGTATTATTATATTGTTTACATGTTTGGACCAATGTGTTTGACAAAAGTTAAATAATAAATAAATTATTACCTACCACTTATTAAGAAGGGAAATAAATTGTGGCATCCTGCCAATCAAGTTTGGCTTCAAAATTTTAGATGCAAAAAGCTTTTTCCCTAATTTTACCTCACATATTTCCTATAGTATATAGTTTTGTGTAGAATTGAAAATATAAAATAAAGTCTGTCTTTATTACACATGGGGATGCTTTAGTTTAATCAAATTATGTGGTCACCCTACAAAGTCCACAGTACATACTACTATCGCGTATTTGCCTTGACTCTGAAACAAGAGCGCCAAGAATAAAGACTTGTAATGTCAAAAGTGGTGTAATTAGATTTACCATTCTTTAGGTTACGTTTAAAATGTTTTCAATGTTTAGAAATAAATTTCGATCGTCCTTTGTTGTTGATATTCTTTTTCCAATAGCTATATTACATAACTAAATGAATTTATGATCGTGCACAAATATATATTTTTATTGGTTGGCGGTTTTGTCTTAATTTTTATTTTACGTCAATGCAGACTTCATTTATGCAGTTTTATAAATAAAAATTGCAAACATTTTGTACAGTTTCAGATCTTAGTTTATAATGAATATAGTACGTTTATAAAAATTATTTCGTGAGGTTTATTAAAAATACAACTATTGTTTGTCTTGAATCTGCAATCGAAACTAGCTCTAAAGACATGTACACCCTAATATGTGAACTTATAAAAATCATAATATTAAACTATACCAAATGCGTTTCATTTTTGGCGGGCAATAAAACCACCGTTTCAATTGATTGGGTTTTTTATTGTTGGATATCATAACAAACATTTAAATTTATAAATTTAAAGTGCATAAAATTCTTTTTGGTTTGAAATCCGAAATTTTTTTTATGTATTTTAAATTTATAAATTCTATTCCTCTAAATGTAAAAACAAATTAATACACAAAAAATAACTCATTTAATTATATACTAGTTGAATTATTAATAGTCCTCAATCATGAGGTCAACAGTCATTTATGTCGTCAATAAAAGACTGAATATTACCTATTTGACGTCAAAGTAAAAAGGACATTATATTACATTTCTTTTAAGGCACAAGTGCGCTCATGCTTATCCTCAAGCTGTCAATTAATTTAGTTTTAAATGAGAAGTTAAGAATTCTCTTAACTTTCTATCTAGAAACCACTGCTTGTTTTTAGTACTTCCAGAGATATTGCAAGGTATTAACAGGCACATTTTTCGATGTTTAATTTATGATATTGTTTTTTTAAAGAAAAAACGGTTTCCATTTTTTTGGAAACCACTTTTTGGACTTAACAGCTTTCTAGTTAAAACGGCAGTACAATTAACTATCTGTGAAACACATGTAAAATAAAAATTACCAGTTTGCACTTCAAACTGAAAATATATTTCAGAATTGCGATTATATGATTCCGGAATAGATACTTTCGTACTATGCTGAAGAAATATACAAAATCTTGAATAAAATGTCCTACTATATTGTATGTTAAGAAAACCGTAGATTAAAGTGAAACCGCTATTCTGAAGTCAGGTTGGCGGATAAATTCTATATTAATTAACTTTTTCAAATTAGTCATTACTAAATAAATGTTCGTCAATTGTACATATGAGTACACAATATTTCCATTACTAGAATTGTGTACGTACACGCTCCGATATTATCAAACGCATGTAAGCCGCCATCCTTGCGTCAGAATGGCAGGTTTTTTTAATACACCACAAGTTAGCTCTTGACGGTCTAAGATGGTAGCGGGCTAATCTGTTAGGGGTATGGTAAACCCACACTTCCTAATCGATTTCCACGCGACATCGTGCCGGAATACTAAATTGCTTGGATACACGTATTTGTCGGTAACTAACCACGGCCGAAGCCTCCCCGGGCATGACCTCAAACTTTATAAAGCAACAGCGCACGCACTGTGCCACGGAGGTCGTTTCCAAAGCAAACTACCTATTTTGAATTTCAATTGAATGTTCGTCTTTTTATTCTGGTCATATTTAAAATGGTCATATATACGCCTGAAAGGTTCATTATTGTAAAATTTATCCGCCAACGGCAATCAGAAGAATGGGTGACTTTAATGTAAGGATTTTTTAGCATACGACTACTAAATAAGTATTTAATCTAAAGTTTATTGAGTTTTGATACAGTACACAGTACTGAAAATTCAGATGACCGATACCTATATGATCAGTTTGCATTCGTTACAGCGTTTTCTTTTGCTATTTTCTCTTCTTATTTTACAGAAAATAGGACGAGGAAATGGGACACAAAATTACGAGGCGAGCGTTTAAAACCCTCGTAACTCGTAACCAAATTTTTTTAGTTTACGAATAACGTTATCACCGACGTCACTACAATGTTTTTTTTTATATATACGCACAGAAATTGCAGCAATTTCAATAGACATGGATTCCCATCTTACTTTACAGTATCATGTACCTCAAAGATGACTCAACTAAATGAAAACAATACAGACTGCTTAAAGTGCGTTATTATTAGTTAAATAAATTTTTGTAATATCGAATCTAGAGCTTTTCTGACAGTGGGGTCGTTCAAGAGTTTGTTTTGGGGTTCCGGTTTCGGGGGCTCTACCTTGGGGGCGGCTTTTTTATCGTTGAGAATACTCAGTATCCTTTGCTGCAATTCCACTTGGGTTTTGGAGGCTGGCGCCAAAGAGGTCTCGCCCAGTTCGAGTTTAACTTGATGTTCCCGACGCTCCTGTGAACATTTATATAATGAACAATTATAATATAAATATATATACCATCATCTACGTTACGATCAACTTCAGCTGATATCTTCAGTGGCGTGCACTTCATACATGCATAAAAGCAGTGCATACCACAGGAGCCTCCAAGTAAATGAAAATTCTCCAACTTCTCTGTTTCGGCTACTGTTGAAAAACTTATCTAGACACCTAATGGGCACTTCTTTCAGTTCTTTCGTTAAAAGCACTGTATAAAAGGCTTGTATGAGAGACGAGCTGATGCCTGCGACTTCGTCTGCGTTGATTTAGTGTGTGTGAAAGTGTGTTTGTTAGTTTTCCAATCACGAAGCAGTAAATTACTAAACCGGCGGCCTTGAAATAATTACAGGATAATCTGTAAAGTATCTCCTTTCTAACAAAAAAGAATGAATAAAATCGGCGTACGCGTATTGAAAACTAAATACATATTTGGACTTTCATCCCCTCTCCCAAGGGAACCCTGCTGAATTCCGGAATGAAAACTGTCCTATATGTTAAACCGGAGTATCAGCAACTCCTATACCAAATTTCAATCAAATTCATCCAGTAGTTTCGGCGTGATGCGCGGCAAAAATACAGACAGACAGACTCCTCCATAATGTTCTCAAAGGCGTGTGAAGTCTGCCAATCCACACGTGGCTAGCGTGGTGGACTATGGCCAAACCCTTCTCATATTGAGGGGAGACCCGGGCTCTGTAGTGAGCGGCAATTTGTAGATCATCATGATGATGATGATGATCGTAAAGTTTGCATAAGATCCGCTGTTTTATTTTACCTTAATGGGGAGGTCAAGTAGTCAAGTATAAGCATGTCTGTATGTATATCTGGCTAGTACGGAAATAAAGACTGAAAAAGGACCCTACCTGCAAGTATTCGATGACCTTGTCGTACTGAAGCACCGTGAGACTGCGCCCGTCTGCCAGCTGTCCCAACAGGGCGTACACAGCCTCCCTTCCCGAGGCACCGCCTCGCTTCACCTCTTGGAAGTTCCGTGACATCAGCTGAAGGGCGTCTTCCAGCGGTATGTTGCGGTGTTCTGTTTTTGATATATATATTTTCATTCCATCACAAGTTAGCTTATTGCAGTTACATTACGCTACATGCCGAGTAAAAGAAGTTATACCACAGGCGGACGATGCGACGCAGTGGGTAAGGGTATATTGTGAAGAATAATCTTCTTCTTAGACAGGGGCGCGTTTGGAACCCTAATAGTCAAATCAAATCACTACTATGTAAATTACTACTAAATTATTAACGCATCAAAAGTGCCTTTTAAAGGACTATTTTGATAAAGATTATTTGAATTTGAATAAACCCGACAGATTGTCATCTTGCCCGCTTTAGGGTCGGCAAAACATGCCTTCACATATTCTATTCAAACTTCAAATCATTGTATATTAGTTTGGCATATTTTTTACGACCGGCCATCAAGCATCTTAAAGTATGTTTTTGAATTTTGTTGTAATAAAATTTAAATAATGAAGTTATACCTTGTGGTAATCCATGAAGAATCGTTAGCGTCAAGGACCGGTGGTCCTGGTTTTGCGGCATAACGAGTATGGCGTACAGACAGCCGCGTGAAGCGATGTTACCCAACACTTTGCCGATGGGAACATCCTCCATTGGGAATAGCAGATCAACGACTATACCCAAACGTTTCAGTCTACCTTCTATGTACTCTGCGTACTCTCTGCAAAAGATTAAAAACTTGGACTTGATTGGACCAACTGGTTGCTTTGCTATTAATTAGAAATGAGTATACAAACACAATTAAAATATTTAAACAATTAAAATATCACTTGCTTCAACGGTGAAGGAAAACATCGTGAGGAAACCTGCACGCTTGACAGTTCTCCATAATGTTCTCAAAGGCGTGTGAAGTCTGCCAATCCGCACATGGCCAGCGTGGTGGACTATGGCAAAACCCTTCTTATATTGAGTGGAGACCCGTGCTCTGTAGTGAGCCGGTAATGGGTTGATCGTGATGATGATGATGATGATACAAACACTATGATATTAATAAGATATGAGAATACAAACACCTCAAAAATATAAAAGCATAAAAGGTGTCAATTCTTTTGCAAACAAATCTCTAAAAAAGAAAGGTTGATATCCTGATATATATTTAGTTTAGTTAAGAGATTTATTCAAGGAGGTGGTTACATCAGAATTGAAACTAATGTGTTGAAAATGATGTAATTACATCTGGTAAAGAAGCACATTATAAATGACGGTAAAGGTAAATCTGGATTTCTGATTTTAGTTGAAAATGATGGTAAAGAACATAAATGATGGCAATGGTAAATATGGATTTCTAGTTTATAGATACATACGTGAGTAATTTAGACAAGACGATAATTTCACAGTCATTCTTATCCGGCACAGGCAAGGCGCGAGGATAGTCAAGCTGAGAAAACCTATCATAGGATCTATTCTCAGGCCAGTCTTTACCTGAAATAGAAATATAATTGGTGAACTAAAAATATGAATAGGTGTATCTATAAATAACATATTACTATGGATTAAAACTTTTACACATAGAATAAATTCTTTTTTAACACACTTATTTTTTTTTCGAGCAAAAAAGCATTACAAACATAATTATTGCAAAAATTGACAACATAATTTTTACCATGCTTATACAATATATCAGTGTAAGGGCACAGATGGGTGGCATGCTAACAAATATACTACTAAGTAATCAATTTATTAATTTTGACGCTCAAGGATGAGCATTTTTTGTTTGTGTGTTTCAACCATTGATTTCACTAGCCGTAGATCGATCATTAACGCTCAAAAAATGGGTCGGAAAAGTAGTGCACAAATAGCGTCGTGTGCACTCCTTTCCCCCAGTGTGCAAAAATTATTGCAAAAATTGTCAACATAATTTTTACCATGCTTATACAATATATCAGTGTAAGGGCGCAGATGTGTGGCATGCTAATAAATATACTTATAAATAAACTACTATGTAATCAATTTATTAATTTTGATGCTCAAGAATGAAAAAAAAAAATAAAAAAAATAAAGTGTGTGACAAGGCTAAACGAAAGTCACCGATTCTAAAACTCGAGCCGTATAATCCGAATGGATTACAAAGCACTACGCGCCGCTATAGATAATATAACGGCCAGATGTGTAGTGTATTAGACAGGTTGTAATATATCGATATACCGATATGTAGGAATGTATAGTTAGTTGGTGACAAATTCTCGCCTTGTTTTTGTATGACGCGCTCTATCTACGGCTAGTGGTAAAGCAATGGTTAGAACACACTAACCTATGGAACTTACATTCTGATATAAATTATGTTTTGTATTTTTTTGCATCTTTTTTTTTCATTATAAATAATAAAAAATGGCTATAGTACTTCTTGGTGGCGAACGATCTCTAAACCCTCTGAGTGGAGTACCTCTTCCTCTGCCTCTGCCTCGCCCTCTGCCCCGTGGGCCTCCATGCTGCGCATCCCTCCCGTCTTCTCCTCCATAACCTACAAATTAGTTTGATTATCAGCCTATTACTGTCACAAATCACAAATATATGAACTAAACCAAAAGGGCAGGTCAGGTGGAACTATTTTGATACCTGCCAAATTAGTTTGGTATAGAGAATTGTGGAAGTATAACCAAATCAATGCCTATTTCCTACTGGGCATAGGTTTCCTTTCTCATAAAGAAAGAAACTGCAGCAAGATACCTACCACCTACCACCCAAGAAAGATTTTAAAGGCTTATGCCATTAAGTCTTCTGGTATGATGATGTGTAGAGACCAATGGGCATGGGTTTAATATCACCATAACTCTAACAGGTCGACCTTTGTCGACCTCCGCGATGCAGCGTGCTCGCTCTTACATCATAAAGTTGCAGGTCCTGGGTTCGATTCCCGGTCGAGTCTGGTCTGGTAGGAGGCTTTGGCTGTGGCTTGTTACCGACAAAGCCCTTAAATAATTTTAAGTGACCAGGTGAGATGTTTATAACAAAAATATTGCCTGACAGAAGAAACCCACAAATGTCACGATGCTTAGAATTCCCATAGCTCTTACATTGTAAATTTAGTTCTTCATCATTTCATTACAATGTAAAAAATTGTATTTACCCATCAAAATAACCTTTTAAAAGTAAATTTTAATAAAGGCCATTTGGAATTTAAATTTTAAATACAAATTTAGTATATAACTTACTTTTGTCTCCAACATAATTGCCATAGCTATCATATGGTTCATCTGCCACATCTTCTTGAACTGGTATTTTATCACTAGTGACTACAGCTGCCGGTGCATCTGACTGCAATGATGCTGTATCCATTTCTCTTCTTCCACTAAAAGTGTAAATAACATTGTGATGATATCATGTCTTACTTATGGAGGACTAAATAATGAATGAGAGAATCTTTCTAGTCATACAGAAAAATAGGTAAGTCTCACAGAGTCCACATAGAATAAAGCTACAGTACAGTGTTGCATCTACAGTTGTTTTCTCATATTAATATACCCTCCTCTTGTCTTTTACTGGTGTAATTATAAAAGATAGCAGTCAGAGAGGTACACCTTTACTTTTATGTTAAATGCAACTTCATCTCGGTGAATTTCTATTTATAATACTTAATTAGTGATGGTAGAGCTGAGTCTCCTGATAAAGGTGTAACCCAAATACATTGCATTTCCAAGTTTCGAAACTTGAACAAAAATAATTGCATTATGCAAATTTGTTTAACTGATCTTTAATTTTGGGCTTGAAAACTGATATAGTAGTTGATATTTATTAATATAAATAACTTATTTACAATCAATCACAAATAAGTGAACCTACATTCCAATTATAATATCAGTTAATCAAAATTATGTTCCCAGGATACAAAATTGAGGCAAGCAATTTTTTTAGGGTTGGATAAAAGCCTGTGCTCTATAGTGTAATTTCCCTTTGCCTTTGCCCTTTCCCTTCTCAGAGTTAAAACAGGAAAGATTTAAGTCAGAAATATAACTTTGCCATCTTTTAACTATTTCTTCAGTCAGATCAAAGTACCTAACTCTCTATATAAATCTACTAGGTTTTTTTACTTTAGAATAATAATTCAAAGCTCCCTTACATCGGCCCATTGATATTTGAAGGTCTCACTGATATTTTCTTCCCTTGAAATACACTACCACTGGCCTTAGCAATGGCTTCATTCGCACTAGATTCCTGATTGAACTGAACGAAACCAAAAACACGGTTCAGTAATATACCGTCAATCTTGCCGTATTCTATGAAATGATTGTAAACATCGTCAACAGTTGCATCGTCCGTGAGACCGCCAACGTAGATTCTAAGATGAGCTGTAGCCCGATCTTTCATTTGATGCTTTTCGAGGGTTAATTTTCCTAAAACAAGAAGACAAGATATCACTAGTCAGTAAATAAATAATGTGGTTTTCTTTCTGACATAAATATATGATAAATTAAAACTTTCAGTTGTTACTTACCAGCCATTCTAAAAACTTGATTGCAATTATATAGTTTTTGTTAATGTTTGCTGAAATATACTTATACTTAATTCATAAAAATTTAATGATTACGGCAAAATATCAACACCTCACATTAGGTACGCATCTATAGTAATCTGCCGTATATACGTATATAAATAAGAAAGCCACACTCCACAGAGCACAGAATATAATTACTCCAAGGAGCCACAGAGTAGGTACTTTTTATAAACAAAACAAAATTTATAGACAAAATTTCCACAGATTTCGTCTGATTAAGTAGATGAAGCCATAAAACAGAGTAATTAAGA
Source organism: Lasiommata megera (assembly GCA_928268935.1). NCBI lineage: Eukaryota > Metazoa > Arthropoda > Insecta > Lepidoptera > Nymphalidae > Lasiommata > Lasiommata megera. The sequence goes on from OV743323.1 coordinate 11,168,760, forward strand.
AAGTATTATTGAATTATGTAAGAAAATTGAGATATCGTCTTTCTGTCTAAAGAACAAACAGATATCTGGCTGTCAATACACGCGAGCAAGCCACGTAGAGCTGCCCGTGGGAAAAGTAAACGGTGCCTACATGTAAACCCGCTACCTTCAGAGTTTGTGCCTAGCTTTTATTTCTAGTGAGGAAGCTACCTTCAGGGGAAATTGCAAGCGTTTGAACTGAAAAGGCATGATGGGGATTCTGGGTTGATGCCGTCTATCCTTTAGCCTCACCGATGAGAATGGTGGCCTGTGGTGGTATATCTTTTCATATGATTTTTTTTCATTCCGCGGGATAAAAAGTAGTTAATGTGTATATTTAGGGTATAGTTTATTTTAGTTCCAAATTACAGCCGAATTCGGTGAATGATTGCAGCGTGAAAGACTAACACGTGAAATTCGGTTTTTCAGAATCCCGCGGGAACCATGGATTACTACGTGATAAAGGGTCTTTGTGCTAATTCTGGGTATAATACGACTAGTACTTTATGAAGGTAACAAACATACACAGACACATACGTACAAACTTTCGCCTTTATAACATTAGTGTGATAAAAATGATGCTTAGCTCTTTAGTTTGTTAGTCAAATGTCTTAGAAAGCTATATCAGTCATTCGCTAAATTCAGTAAACTCTTCCGGGCTGAATGCCAATGTTTCTATGGTATCCGTTAGAATGGGCGTGCTTCAGCACCATGGGGGTGCAGCATAGTGACGCATACTACATTCATATAAAATATCCCGGAAACTGCAGTATCTTGGATATGTTCGCCAAGGCCGGTATACCTTATTCCTTTGCGGTTTCCAGGACGTATGTATCTTCTGTATTAATGTGATTGATTATTTTATTTTAATTATATTTCTGATCATTATTTATTTGGGTATTTTGTGTGCTAAGCTAAGTTTTACAGTAATAAAAGAAATATTATTTTTATTCAGATGGTTTAATAACCATTTAAATAAAAATCATCAAACCAGTTGATGCACATGTACTTTCAATTTAGGATTACGATAAGATTCCAGAATTAGTTTCAGGTACCTGAAGATTTTTTGGGAATTCTGTTATTAGGAATAAAAATAATAAGAGGATATTATTTTTATATTCTTTTAATCAACAAATATTTTAAGATTTTTCGTGCTGTTTCACGCAGACATAAAATATCTCGACTACTGGTGCTCAATAATTTTATCCAGGTTTGAAGTTCATCCACTTGTTGGAGCCAAATGCTTGGCAGCAAACCCACACTACTGAGAACTAAGTGAAAATAAAGAAGTAGAATTTTATATAATCATTTAGAATCTCAATTATTTCTTTCTTTACATTAGTTAGTAGTAAGTATTAGGTAAACAAAGGAATGTCAAATTCACCTGCGGATCAATTTGTGAAACAAAATTAGTAACTCATTTAAAGGAAATTGTTTTTTATTTTATAATTAATTACCTATTGATATCTTGGAGATGTCTATCAGTAAGTTCAAAGTTTTTATAAAACGAAAGCTTAAAAAAAACATATAACGATATTAAGGATTATACAAACGATAAATAAGCTTGGGTGTGAATTGCTCTATCTCCATAGGTACTATAATTTATTTTTGATTATGTGAGATGGTGATAACAAAAAAATAAAAACCCGGCTAAGTTTGTTGTGGGCTACTTCTTACGGGGCACGTTTGGAACCCTCATAGCTTTACTTTTAAGTTTACGAATGTAGTTATCACCATCAAATCACTACTATGTAAAGGACTATTTGAATTAAGATAATTTGAATTTGAGTTTAAGCTTATAAAAAAGTGCAAACAGCGGATAAACTATTACCTCTAGTAAAAATTATGCCTCTAAAAAAGTCTTTACCTATGTAAAATAACCTGTTCTAGGTTATTAATTTCTTAATAAACATTATTCTATATGATTTTCTAAATATTATATGATATTAAATTTTATAAAGTTATTTTAGCAACCCTGTCCCTTATAATAATTATATTATATTTATGTCATTGTCAAATTATCTGAGGTAAATTGGGTCATTGATCAAGTCAAAAACAGAATTTGAAGTTTATGTATTATATAGGTTAGAATAAGGTTTTTTACAATGTAGATGTACTTAGAAATTAGCAACTAAACAACTGTTACTTAAGACGTATTATTTATTCTTTGTATTTATAATTCAAAGTTCAACACGCCGAAAAATTTTTGTATTCTGTTTCCAAATCTGTAAGTCTTAAAATTATTTCATTAAACATGCTTTGGTGTTGTAAATGTTAACCTAATTTGAATACAGTCTAAAATAGGCTACAATTTGAGTTCTTTGTGTAATATAATTCTAACAGTTGCGTGGTGTTATTGATTATTAAATGGCGATAATTCCAACTATTCAGTTTTGCAGATATAAGATCGTTTGAAGGTTATAGACCTGATTATATCAGCTAAAGTTATCAGTTTACAAAGACCATCTCGCCTAGTAACCTTGAAAAATATGTTACTAAAATTAGAAGAAAGATACTACAAAAATGCAAATTAATGTCTTTATTTTTATGTAGGTAACTTAACACTATAATTTCATTAGTACTATTTATTTTTTACTTTGTTTTAGGGCCTAGGTAATGCCACATTATTATTATGCATGACTTGGAGAAAATTCATTGCAAATCCATTAAAACTTTACAAACAAGTGGTTAACCAAGCTTTTAACAAAACTAACTTATTTTACACCAATGTTGTATTTTCTATTGCTATATCAACTACAGGAGATTTGTTAGAGCAAAGTTATGAATACCACCAGAAAGAAATTAACAAACTTGACTTTAAACGCACAGCCCATATGGCATTTTCTGGGTTTACAGCTGGTGTTTTATGTCACCACTGGTATAATTTTTTGGATAAAATATTAATAGGGCGTAGCTTAGAGAATGTCATTAAGAAATTGTTTCTGGATCAGTTTATATGGTCACCCATAGTTATTATATCCTTCTTTGCTACAGTAGCAATATTTGATGAGAATCCAATTAAAAATTTCACGGATGAGGTTCATGAAAAATTCTGGACATTGTATAAAGCTGAGTGGCTTGTTTGGCCACCAGCACAAATCATCAACTTCTATTTCTTACCAACAAAATACAGAGTGGTTTATGACAACACTATTTCGTTGGGGTATGATATTTATACATCCCAAGTCAAACATAGAAAGAATATAAAGGATTTACCAAAAGAAAATTGAAAATCAAAATGCACTTAACATGGATAAATAGATTTTTCATGTTTTTTATGTTTATGTTTTGCTTCAATAAAGTATTTACTTGATATGCAAATTTGCAGAACTGTAAAAATATTTAACAATTTTTTACAGTTCTGCAATGAAAAGTGTTGTTTTGTTCTTGTTATAAAATATTCCATCACTTTTGTTGCTTTTTTTTCACATTAACAATGAATACATACTTTTTCATTAGCAAATAAAAAAAAAAAATCCTGTTTCTGAGTGAATTTATATTTTTCCACAGAGACTTTTTGATTTTATTGATAGAGTTTAAATTTATAACTAAATGAGTTTCTTAATTCAAAATGACATTTGTGATTTTGTACTGTTTACCCTGAATATATAATAAACATCTTTTGAACAAAATTGAGTTTTTCTTCTATACTTTTTTTTCAGGTTTAGAATAAAATGCAACACATAGCAGTGACATGGAGGAGACTAGCTAGTAATGTAAGAACATATAAAGCCTTTTCAAGATTACGAAGTGTAGTTAAAGTGGCTTTTAGTGATAAATATTTGTTTTATACAAATGTTACCATTTCTCTAACATTATCATCTGTTGGTGATGGTATGGAACAAATGTATGAATTATATACTAGTGAAATACAGGAATATGACCACAAACGGACTATGCGTATGGCTTTTTCTGGAATTGGTGTTGGTGTTTTATGCCACCACTGGTACAAGATTCTAGATAGGTTCATAATAGGAAAATCTTATGACATGATTGTGAAAAAGCTTTTGCTTGATCAACTTATTTTTTCACCAATTATGATTGTAACATTTTTTGGTAGTTTAGCTATATTTGAAAAAGAGCCGTTAACAGATTTCAAAGAAGAGGTGAGAGACAAATTTATTACTTTGTATAGAGCCGAGTGGATGGTTTGGCCCCCTGCACAGGTTATCAATTTTTACTTCTTACCAACTAAATATAGGGTTTTGTATGATAGTACAATTTCTTTAGGATATGATGTTTACACATCACAAGTCAAACATAATAAGTCATTAAAAACAGTTACTAAAGATGTAATATCATGACGAAGGTTTTAGTGAATAAAACTCATTTCTTTAGCACATTCAAGTCAATTTTTATATCAATTCTGTATAAATATTTAGGGAAACTGTTAATACATTCTAGAATTTACATTCTACATTCAATATGCAGTTAGGCTACCTATTGATCATATTTTATGATGTTTTTATATGATAAAAAATAAAAAAAACATTGTCATTAAACTAAGGTATATTAATTATAAATTATTGTGTAAATTGTTACCAAAAAGTTGTTTTATTCTCGTCAATGATTTAGGTGATTGCTTAACTAAATCAGTTAGTACCATAGTAGAAGAATGCACCAACAGAAATGGTGTTTCATTGATCAAGTTTTTACATAGAGAAAAACAGGCGCCTTACGTCTTAGGTCGTTTAATTATCCGAGAGTATCGAAACGCTATAACGTCAAAGTGAAATGGAACTTGTATTTCCAGATTAGAGTCGCAATGTCCGTACTACGTACTATTTTTAAAAAGCTGTGGGAGTGTTGTCGGATTTGACTTTTAAAACTAGGTGGATACGTTTCAATTTACTGTGACGCTGGTGTGTTTCGATATTCGATAACGATAATACGATTGTGGGCAAACAAATCTTATACTCAAAGTACAGGAAAATCAACTCGCCGGTTCATTTCAGAATTACCTTCTAGATAGGTACATATTTGTTAGTAATATACATATGTACCTTACTGAGTTATCTGGTTGTTTTAAATTTTACTGTGGTGTCAGAAATGGTTCTTCGGCAGCAGAACTTCTCTTGCTAGCTCTTACACTGTTGAGGACGTTTCGGACGACAGAATCTTCAAATATTCTCTCAGGCCAAGATTCTGATCGCCTGTTCCTTCCGCGTTCGTTCAAGGTTGGTAATCGGCTGGCTCTGGGAGTACCGACATGTGACCTGGACAATGATAATATGATTTGTGGACAACTGGTGCAGTGGTGTTATAAATAGGAGTTACAGGGCTTGATGTCGTGTGCCAGGGATTAAATTGTATCAACGAGACGGTGGGGAAAATGTAAACCTACCTAAATGACCTGGTTCTTTTGCTTTGGAGACCAAGCAGCGAGGTCAGCAGTTTGTCCAAAGCTGCGATATCGCTCCTGTTAGAGCCTTTGGCCTGGGGTGTTGCTCTACCCGACACCACAATGCTGGATCGAACAGACCCAGGAGATCTGGGCTGTAGTCCAATTGTGCGGATTACCTGGCAAAGATTGAAAAGTGAAGATATTTTCGGTAAAGTAGCTCGACTAGGTAGGCACCTACTGTTCCCTCTCACATATGGGAAAGATACTCTGTGTTCAATTCTACTGGGACATAATTATGCCACTGTAATTGGACATATACTCCAGTTTACTCTTAAGACTACTGTCAGTCTTGGTAATAAGATAAGGGATTATGATAGTGGTATGCTAGTAGGCTGGTCAGGTAAGGGGTCACCGCTGCCCATGAACATCAGCAGCACCAGAGGTGCCAGCGATGGTTTGCTGGTTGAACCCATTCTCTTAATTGGTTAATACGCGGCATTTTACCGGAACGCTTCATTACTTGGCAGTATGTCGACTCGAGCCGGGAATCGAACCCGGGACCTTTCATTTTATAATACTACTGCGCCACAGCTCATCAAAAGCCTTCTGGTTTCCGTTTTCCAATAATTTTGTACCTCGTCAGCATTGTGACTTTGGTAACTCATCCTCTTGACTTTCCTGTAAGTCTCGTCGTCGAGAGCCTCCTGGACAGCAGCTTCTAAGCGTTCTTTGACTTCTTCATCGTCGCTCTGGTTTAAATCCTCCAGGACCAACCTGAAAATTAACAGTAGTTTTTTCAAGGGCATTAACATGTAAATGCATAACGAATGGTAGGTACGTCAATACATCATGCTCTTATATTCGGACCTAGGTACATACCTACTTAGTTATATCTAAACCCGTGCTAATTCTAGGTACATATTTTGGCACCAAAGTTCGAACACGACAAGTTCTCAAGAAATACCGCAAGCCGCTCAGATGCCCACATATGGAACTACAATGTATACATATAGAAAGTACTGAAAGTAGGTAATATTTATATTTAGACAACCCCCAAGGCGCAGTGTATTATAAAGTTGGAGGTGCTGGGTTCGATTTCCGACTCGAGTCTTAGATTTAGCGTTCCGGCACGATGTCTGGTAATTCAGTGTGGATTCAATAAGCTTCATTTCATGCTATAAGTAGGACAGTAGTCATTTAGGATCGGCCGCTGTCGGCCACATCCGATTACAAGGCAATTTCCTGTCTGTCCACGAAGATGGAAAACAAACTCATTCGAATAGGTTTATTATGCTATGCTGGATGAAGAGTCACGCGGTATTACGTTTTTGGAATCTAGTACCTATCTTCTGTAGACTTATTAATAAATCTATTACTATTGCGATATAACCTAGAAGGGTGACGGCCAATTAAACCTATTCTCTTTCTACGCGACATCTTAAATCTTACTTAGTAAGGTCAACGAAAATAGATCTTAATTAATTTCATCATACTTTGACGTTATTTGCGGGCGGGAGAATAGGTCACATATATGTGGTAGGTACTGTGTTTAACTCTCTAATGCTAATTACGTTAAAGGTGTTTTGAAAATGTTTTGTAATTGAAGAGTCCCACCTGTCAACTTTTATTATATATTTTCCAATAGCGTTGGTCAGGTATTCATTTTTTTATATAAATCTTTTAACACAATTACAGGACACAAGCGTTTGAAGCTATACCTTCTTGGATTTGACCTTGTAATTTCAAAAGGTTTGATTGATTAGGGGGCACGGCTAGGCCGTCGCGTAGAAACCGATTATGAGTATGGGTTTACCATAACCCTAACAGTTTAGCCCGCTACCATCTTAGAATGCGTCATCACTTACTATCAGATGAGATTGCCGTCAAGGGCTAACTTTTAGTGGATAAAAAAAAGCATTTGTTTTAATGTACATAACCAATTAATACCTACTCAGCACGTTCGTCGTCTTCGGCCTGCTGCAAAGTGGCGCGATTGGCTTCTCGGACCACTTTGATGTCTTGCTCCCAGAACCTCCTCAGATCAGGAGTAGAGGTGTAAGGTGCAGCGACTTCCTTGATTTTCAGGAACATGATCGCCGTTATGAATATGCATATCACGTTGACAATGGTGAGACAGCAGCTGACTATACCTGTATGAAGTGTTTTTTTATGAATATACTAGCTTTTATCTGCGGCTTCGCTCGCATTGAAGCCATTGAACATCTATCAGAGACCATTTCAATAGAAATGAATCAATAAGATATTTTAACAAATCATGTTTTTTTTATCTTTTGTAAAAAAGAAGTATCTTTGTAACACTACAAACAAAATTAAACTAACTCACTCATCACTCTATGCAAACAACGTGGGGCAGGTCTGCTGTCCCTAGAACTAACCACTCATCCTTCCATCCTTTGATAATTCTAATACGTCCAAGAATAGTTGTACAGTTTCATGACGATCGGTTGAGTAGTTTTTTGTGTGAACGCGCGATAAACATCCCAACATTCATATTTATAATATTAGAATTAATATATACCTACGTTATAAAATATCTATGTAGAAAAGAAGTCTGTTAGTCAAGGTCTAGTAAGAACCCTGACAATATAAAGCGATGTGTCGGTTTGTTCTTTAAGTGTCTAAATGCTGTATGCCTAGGAGAAAAAAAGTTCGTTGCTGCATACAGGTGCAATAGTACAAATAAAGCTAATAAAGTCTGTAAAATCAATGAATTGCGAACTAGGTCTTTTCTCAAGCTGAAATTAAATCATGGGTTATTTCTAACGGAATTAATCTAATTCTACCATCAAATTGAGTAAGTACATATCTACCGTACATACCTAGTTAGTTTGATGGTAGAAATGGTGATATTTTAATAAAAACTAATACCCTACCACAAAAGAGTCCATTGAATTTGCCTTATCAAATTTAATAAAGATTTTTAGGCAACGACAGCAACTGTGACTAAGATTAATTGATTGACAATCTATTAATCAAAATCAGCCCAATAGGGGCCAAGTAAAAAGATGATATTCTATATACAGATCCACCGACATACATAGTACTTATGTGAATATCTATATATATAAAAGCGAAAGGTCACTTACATACTTACATACATACTGATTAAATACGAGATCTCAAAAACTATTGTACGTATAAAGCTATAATTTAGCAAGTAGGTAGTTGATGTCAGCTAAGAAAGGATATTTGGAAATTCCACCCCTAAGGGGGTAAAATAGGGGTTGGAAGTTTGTATGAAAGTTCTTTGTTTTTAGAGTTAGAGACACAAAAATTTGCATTGAGATAAATAATAATAAATAAAAAACAAGTCCATCATTTTTTTTTTTAATATTACCTGTTAAGAATGGTAAAAAGGGGATGATAATTTTTGCTTATTTTTTTATTATGAAGTCTACAAGCTTGAAATTTTGAAAATAGGTTTCTTTTAGGGCGTAAGTATAAGGTTAGATTTTTTTTCATCAAAATCTACCCCGAAGGGTTTGAAGTTTGTATGAAAGTCCTGTTTTTTAATTGAGAAACACGAAAATCGGCAATTTGACATTTGCCTGTAGCTTACTTTCTGAAGCAGGGCATTGGTCACACGGCTAACCTCAATCACAAGGGAAATCAGCAATTCTACGCAGACAAAGTCGCGGGCAACAGCTAGTTATAAATAAATGAAATAAAATGAAAATATACTTCATTGTACACCACACAAGAAGAAATACAAGACGACAAAGAAACACACAGAAAAGAAAAGAGCTACAATAGGCAGCCTTATCGCTAAAGAGCGATCTCTGCCAGGCAACCTAGACCAGGATATAATATATAGACCAGGCTTAGGGTGTAACAAATAATAAATGTTAAACTAAATACAACAAATGATCTCGCTGGTCGGGTGAAATCGGACCCAGAATTTTAAACTAAATAAAATGGTTTTTTTGGCCCTTTGTCAATGTAACTGATGATTAGCTTTGGAAGCTTTGTTTGGGGTAAAGGTTACGGTTCGAGGAAGAAAAAGGATCGTCAATCTAAGAACGCCTCGCGTACGGCGAAAGCTCGGCTTAGACAATGATCGATCTCGGCGATTACTAAAAATTCCTTTATAATATGAAATCTACAAGACGAAAGGAAACATAAAATATATCGCTCAACCTTAAAGGTGGGGCAGAACGGCAGAACCCCATTGTTAGAAACTATAAGGACTTATCTATATATATTAAAATCAATTGCTGTTCGTTAGTCTCGCTAAAACTCGAGAACGGCTGAACGGATTTATCTTATCTTGGTCTTGAAATGTTCGTAGATGTGTAGGGAAGGTTTAAAAAGTTAGAAAAATTCGAATAACTGCCGAAATAATTCAGTCATATCTATTAAAATAGTATTCGCGTGCGCGTTTGAGGATCTAATGTCGCGTTAAGAAACTCAAAAAGTTTATCTAGTTTTAATTCATTACCGCGTACTACGATTTCATTCATTATTTTTTTGTTAGAAAGGAGATACTTTACAGATTATCCCGTAATTATTTCAAGGTCGTCGGTTTAGTAATCCATTGCTTCGTGATTGGAAGACATACAAACACACTTTCACACACACTAACTCAACACAGACGAAGTCGCGGGCGTCAGCTAGTCAGATATAAAAAACGGCCTAAATCTGCAAACCACTAAACTCAAAGTAATTAATACTGGATTTGAGGGCTCCATCAATATTTTCATTTGTAATTCGATTTAAATGTGTAAGGAGTAATTTTATTCTTGTGGCTAGAGTATTTATCACGATTTTTCTCAATTAACATGAAAATAAAACAATAATTTTATCAATCTTTACCTATATAAACATAATTGAGGATAAAAGTTAACAAATATAGCTACTGCAATCATTGAACAAACTTACCGTTAACAGCGAATTCAATGGGTAAGTACGGGTGGTAAAGCGGTACATAAGACGAGTTTCCGGAGTACGGTTCCCCTTTGATGTGGGGTATTTTCACGCCTGGATACAGTAGCCATATACAAGCTAACGCCCAGTACAAACCCTGAAGATAAACGAAACAATGTCTTAAGTATATTTTACATAATTTTTCACGCCGTTCAGCCAAGCGTTGTATGAACATTTGTAAACCTTTTCGAAGGAGCGTTTCTAGTTATGTATAGTAGTTTAAAATATCTCTCTCATATGAGACAGAAGGCCTTTTTTTTTTTTTTTGTGCCACCTTGAACAGGAATGAGACAGAAGGCCTGTGCCTGTACATACATCTTGAAACTATCGAAACTATCTTCGGTACGCAGAAGTAATACGACGACCTCCGTGGCGCAGAGCGCGCACTGTCTACACTGCATTATAAAGTTTGAGACCCTAGCCGGGTTCGATTCCCGGCTAGGGTCTGGTCTGGTGGGAGGCTTCGGCCGGCTAGCCACCACCCTATCGACAAAGACGTGTCGCCAAGCGATTTAGCATTCCGGCACGATGACGCGTAGAATACGTATAGGTTTACCATAGTCCTAAAAGGTTAGCTTGCTACCACCCGAGACAGCATCATTACTTACCACCTGGTGAGATGGCTAATTTGTAGTGTATAAAGTAGATCCCTAATTACATTGGAAAGTTGGTACTTACGCAGTTCACAACCGGTGGTAGCAAGGACGCCGATATGGCTATGCCTATCAGGGGTCCGGCACTGCCTTGCAGTAGGGCAAGCGCGACACCCGTCCCCGAGGTCAGGGCCCAAAGCACTCCCATCCATAACGAGCGGACGTTTCCTCTGAAAAGTATCGTCAAGTCATTACGGCTGAGTGAAATTTGTGAAATACCTACCCCCAAATTGAATGGCTTTATTTCTAAGACGAAGTTTCTTGTGTAAGGATTCATTAGGGTGGAATTTTTTCATTTCAATAGATGTGATGAATTTCGTCATTATATACCTACAAGAAGTCGCTTTATGTTTTTCAGCGTTCCGTATCCGAAAGTTGGAACAGGTCCCTAAAAGGATTGCTGTGTGTTTTGGTAACTAGATCTATCCGTCTGTCTGTCCGCTCAATTAGACTGTATCTCTTGAAACGCATATTATTACCGCTAACATCCATAATTAATAATAAAATATAAAAGTGAAAATTTAAGTTGCCATACAAGACATGTGGTTTTTCGTCTTTCAGCAAAATCTCAATACCTTTGTCAAGTTATTTATTTTCATTTAAAATTCAAATCAAACCTGCACCGTCCAAAATTCGTATTTACCTAATACTTTTCAGAATATTTTCTCAGTGACTTCCGTGCTTCGGTGAGCAAGTAAAACCTTTGGTTATTATATTTAGCACGTGATTAGCGTTAAACCCTCCAAACCGAATTGGATGAACGTAGTAGAATATCAATTGGCTAATGCTCGGTCTAATTTGGTCGGACTTAAGTTTCGGATTTATCTCGAGTTCGTTTTGTTAGGAACTCGATATCATGTGCATGTTAACATTTTTGGGCCATTTTTAGTCTGGTTTGTACGATTATATGCAGTATAGTATTTAATATATTCACCTTGATTTCATTTCTTCAGTGGGCCAGTCACCAAAGCCCCAAGGCATTTGAGTGGTTCCCAAGATTAGTCCAAATATGAACCCGAACAGTAGCGATACGAACATGCCCAGGATCAGGCTCTCGAAACCGCTCCGGACCAGGCTTCTATCAGCGATGATGGTTCCGAAAGTTATGGACATCACCGGGCCCATTAGTGGGGATACCAACATGGCTGCCACGATGTTTGACGCGTTGTTCTCAACCAGGCCGAGAGCTGCTAGAGAACTTCACAAAATGGAAACGAATGTAGTTTATAGACTTTTAAATTTTAAACCACGTAGTAGTACAGGTATGAAACTTTTAAACGCTACTGCTACTCCTTTGGTTGAAAATGTACTAGATATGCAGTTCCAAGCGAAGACGTGTCAAGTACCTGCGCCTTAGAGATGGTAAACCGTTGTGTTTAAAAATATTGACTGTATCTTATACCATTTTCTTACTTTAAATAAGATATTGTCACTATTATTGCTTTATCCGATCATTGGCTTTTTACCAAGGAAGCTAACGTAAATAGACAATAAATTGATGAGGGAATACTTATTTTTGACGGACCTTTTTTAGCGACTGACGGCACATCAAGTATATACACACTATTGCACATGCAAAAACCTCGGCGACAACGGAAAGAAGTCTCCAGGCTGATTTGACTGTACAACTTGTATAGATATATAGATAGATACTCTTCATTGCACACAAATTTTAAAGAAACAACCACACGGAACTCTTAACACATGAGTATGCAAGGTGGTCTTATCGCTTAAGCAATCTATTCCAGACAACCCTTGGGCAAAGAAGTAAATAATAGATGAGTGTAATGGCGCAATATTTAAATATAATATAAATTAACAATAAATATAATATATAAATATATACTTGTATGTATAAATAATTATTATGGCATTTAGTCATAAAAAACTTTTTAAGTCTACTTAAGTATAGTATAAAATTGTAAATAAGAGCATTTCTAAAGTTTATTATATTGGATAAAACCAGACGTAAAATTAAAAAAAGACGTTAAAATTCAATGTAGCTGTAATTTGCTATTTTTAACATAATCAGGGTCTCCCTATTTTAGAAATACACCCCTCTCGCCTTAGAAAGAGTATGCCTGGGGGATATAATTAATTGGGAGGTATGGAATGCCCACTTATTTAGTAACATGTACCTATATAAAAAAAGGAATCATTCTCGTGTACTTGAAAATACAAATAGTTATATAAGTGTGTGTGGGGAACGTCATTAAAAGTTATAAATTAGTATATACAATGTTTAAAGCGAATCCGAAATATATTTAAATATGTGTATATGTACGTACACCTATAAATAGACTATAATATGTACACCTTTAGTGATGTTGTTGATGGAACATAGTTTATTACTAATCTATTACTTCTTTTTCGGACGATTTCGCGAGCGTTCCCGTGACCAGGCGACGCGAAGGAGCTTCGCTGGGTTTTAGTGGGTATTCTGGTCGCTGCCGGGGAATCTTACATACCCCGCAGTTTTGCCTGCGTCCCTTCCCTGAGGGGATGCGTAAACGCATTTCCCGGCGTTTTAAAAAAAAAGGTTTACTTCTTTCATGCATACATAATTCAATTGAATCTATAGGTTACTTGTGTCCTTAGGTTGTAGTAACACTCGATGAAGATTGGATTGGATTGTTGGGTTGCACTCGCGCTGAGGACGCTACCCAGGGGTAGGTTCGTGTGTTTGGTCCGTTGCTATAATCTATTGAAGTACTTAAAAATCTTGTTACGATACCGACTGACGACCTCCGTGGCGCAGCGCGTTTGCTGTTGCATTTTAAAGACGGAGGTCCTGGGTTCGATTCCCGGCTCGAGTCTGGTCTGGTAGGAGGCTTCGGCCGTGGCTGGTTACCACCCTACCGACAAAGACGTGTCGCCAAGCGATTTAGGGTTCCGGCACGATTTCGTGTAGAAACCAATTAGGAGTATGAGTTTACCATACCCCTAACATGTTAGCCCGCTACCATCTTAGACCGCATCATCACTTACCATTGCCGTCAAGGTGAGATTGCCGTCAAGGGCTAACTTGTAGTGGGAAAAAAAAAATTGGATTGGATTGTTGGGTTGCACTCGCGCTGAGGACGCTACCCAAGTGTAGGTTCGTGTATTTGGTCCGTTGCTATAATCTATTGAAGTACTTAAGAATCTTGTTACGATGCCACGCCATCAGTACCTCACTTTAGGTCTGTGCTTGAATGTTTTTAGTAAACTACAGCTGTGGTTTCCTCATTAATGATTAGGCATACGGTATTCAATCCTAGATAATAATAGACAGACTTGTTTCGGATTTTCACTACACGTGATTAAATAAATACCACCTGCCTATTTAAAAAGTCTTTTTACTTGGCGAACTATGAAAAGTTACCGAAAAATTGCCCTAGCGGCGCCTATTTTGCATTCTGTTACCTATCTAAGTACAATTGATTACTTATTACATTTTTTATATTTTAAGATATATATTAATATGGTTTTTAATATTATTAGTATGTATATATATTTGATTATATCAAGGTATATATTTATGTATATATTTTGCACCACCTTCCTCTTTCCTTATCTCTATATCTTCTACATATTTGGTTGCATGGAAGAGATCGCTATGTAGCGATGGGGCCGCCAAATTGTATACTACTGTGTCTGTTATTTTCTGTCTTTTTTTGTTTTATTTTTCCTTTTTCGTGGTGTACAATAAGAGTGGGTAAATAAATAAATAAATAAATAAATTGAGATTAAGAATTTATAACGTCATTTTGCCGTGTGATATAACGCAACGGTAATAATACTGAATATCATGTACGTATGCTTTTAAATCTGCCGAAGAATGCTGCGGAAGCTGGACATAGCTTCCTGTCATCGTCGAAAACAATCTCTCCAAAAAGTTTCCATTTCATATAATCGCAGACTACAATTACTGCAGTGTGTAGCAGAAATACGGTGGCATGTATATCAGCTATTAAGTAATAGGTAAGGATCAATATTATGTCTGCATAATAGCCCTCACTATTAGGGCTGTGAGATATCTGTAAAATATTTATATTCATAAGCTCACGGCTCACATTAAGTTCAATAACTTCAAAACTGACAAAGTTTCTTAGAAATAATCATCCCTTATTAATAAACCCTTAGCGATGGATATTCTAAAAAAATCTTTATTTCATGAAACTAATTGAGATAAACAAACTTTATTACACCACTAGGATGATTCCATTCTCAAAAATTCTAATTTCTTTGTTCAGCATGTTGAGCTGTAGGTTGTCTATCAATCAATCTGTAGAAAGTTTTTATTAGTTGTGGTGATGATATCTACTAAATATATTTGGAATGTCAGAATCATCATGTTCAACCCATTATCGGCTCACTACAGAGCACGGGTCTCCTCTCAATATGAGAAGGGTTTGGCCATAGTCCACCACGCTGGCCATGTGCGGATTGGCGAACTTCACACGCCTTTGAGAACATTATGGAGAACTCTCAGGCGTGCAGGTTTCCTCACGATGTTTTCCTTCACCGTTGAAGCAAGTGATATTTTAATTGCTTAAAAACGCACATAACTCCGAAAAGTTAGAG
The DNA here is from genome assembly GCA_928268935.1 of Lasiommata megera. NCBI lineage: Eukaryota > Metazoa > Arthropoda > Insecta > Lepidoptera > Nymphalidae > Lasiommata > Lasiommata megera. Next base: position 11,184,285 of record OV743323.1, read on the forward strand.
GTGCGTGCCAGGATTCGAACCGCCAACCTCTAATTAGAAGGCTGACGCCCTAACCACTGGGCTATCACCGCTTCAATGTCAGAATAAGATCAGTAAAAGAACACATGATTGCTTAATTTTTGGTCACAACGAAAGAAAGATGCTGTATGAATGTTTGTGTGTTTATATGTTTGGGGTTAGAGGTTTTGTGTGTGTGCACAACTTAACGAAATCAAAGAAACTTTTTGCAAAGATCTAGCTCGCGTAAGGTGAACTTTTTGCAAAGATCGCGTAAGGTGAAAGGTCTACAAATTTTTTAGCAAATGCAAATAAAGAATGCGGCTATTATGAAAACCATATAAAAATATAGTATATAGTTTATACATATAATATAGCCATACCATTCGCCTGAATAACTACTGGACCAATCTTGATATACCAAATATCGTGTCATAGATATGTTTAGACCGCCGAGGGACACTGCAGAGGTTACGTATTCAGCGTCGAAATTTGCAACATTTTTGTTCTTTATAAATTAATCCTTTAGATATAATCCACTATATTAATGTAATGTAAACGATTTGTTACCAATCGACATTGACAAACACGTAGAAATTCTTGCCAAGGGTATATCATGTATTAGATTGGCGTGACGTAATGCTTTGCCAAATCGCCGCGTCCAACTGGCGTCCTTAGCTGCGTTCAAGGTTGCAACCAATCACACTGCGCGCTCTTTTGAGCAAGTCCTGTGATTGGTCGATCGCAGGACTCAAACTTGAACGCGCCGCTTTGACGCCGCGGTGTGGTCTTTGCTGTACTTACTCGGCTGTTATAATTAAAGTGAGATAATCGAATGATAGCTCCCCACCACCTCGGACTCCATCGACCACTTGTTTCACTGTCAGCTTTGATCTAATCGATTCCACGAAGCTCCGCCAACGTTTAGCGTCTTCATTTTTATTTCTAGGTGGAAAAAATGAAAACATTTCAGTTTAATAAAATAAGTTTTAGACTCTTTGTAGAATATTTGTAAAATAAAAACCACTATCTACAGTCTACAGTCTCTATTCATTTTACAGGCGTATATATCACTCAAATTAATCTTTATTCTCGAAAATAGAGATAAATGAGCCTCTTTATTATTTATTTGGCGTTTTAAAGAAATTAGGTAGAGGTTCATGTTACCATTATAACTGCAAGGAAAATTAAAAATAAAATGTACCTATTTTGCATTTATATTTTTAGACTGGCCTAAGTCTCTAATCTTTCAGGGTCTTAGGAAGTAGGTACTTATCTATTCAGTAGGACTTATCTATCTACTTAATAGTATAGAATTGACCTTTAATCAGGTTCTTATTCAGGTAAGTCCTTTAACTTATTAACTTTGACCTAGGTAGGTATTACTAACCTATTAAGAAAACAAAACAAAAATTAAATTTTTTGAACCAATTAAATATTCAATTATCTATGTATGGTGCTCTGTACTTTTATCAGCTGATATTATACTTGGCACGTACCTATTTGGTACTTTTAATTTAAAGTATACTTACATTACATCATCATCAGAATCTTCAAAATCTACAGCTGAGTGTACCACATTACAAGGCAGAACGCTGCAAAAATAATATTTTTACAGGTTTAAATAAGATCTCTGGAAAGAAGGCAATTCCTTAATTTGTCGATGACTGTTTCTTTGCGTAGTGTGGCCTGGGTTTATTGACCGTTCGTATTCGATCTCGCATTGCAGCGTGGCGTTAGAGTTCGGGCGTGATTCATATGTTTTACAACCCGTAACGGCTAAATTTATGCTTCCGAAAGCAATTTTGACGAGTTTTACGCCAAATATTATTAGATTATTGCGTAACCGGTTTGCAGTCCTAACAGTAGCTAATGGTAGGCAAAGTCTTTCTTTCTTTATACAGTAAAAGTACAGTAAAAGCCCTTGACGGCTATCTCACCTGGTGGTAAGTGATGATGCTGTCTAGGATGGTAGCGGGCTAACCTGTTAGGAGTATGGTATACCCACAATCCTAATTGGTTTCTACGCGACATCGTCCCGGAATGCTAAATCGCTTGACAACTTGACAAATCTTTGTCGGTAGGGTGGTAACTGGCCACGGCCGAAGCCTCCCACCAGACCAGATTCGAGCCAGGAATCGAACCCAGGACCTCCAACTTTATAATGCGACAGCGCACGCACTGCGCCATGGAGGTCGTCAAATCAAAGTTCTTTAAGCATGTAGCTATATAACAGTGAAGTTTCCAATACATCATCATCATCATTAACAACCGATTGACGTCCACTGCAGGACATAGGTCTTTTGTAGGGAGTTCCAATGCTCACGGTCTTGGGCCGCTTGCTTCCAATACAATAAAGCATTAAATGTGTCTTACCTGACAATCGATTTGTTGCAGACCCCAATGCCCAGTTGAGTGAGGCAATGGAGCATGGTCTCGCATCGGTCCCCCGTAGGCAATGGGAACTCAACTTCATAATAATTGCCCAGTTTATCGCTCACCCACACCACAGGTTCTACGTTAAGTTTTCGTAACAATTCTTGCAGAATCTGTTGCGATAGATAAACATTTTGTTGGGAACACCTCGAATATAATAGCAATTTTTTTTCTTCAGACTGTCTATTAGTCGTACCAATTGGTTGCCACAGTGTAACCGGGCTGTTACACCCGTTAAGCTCTGCCAGAAGAAACTAAGGGAACGTCTGCCTAAGAGCGCCTTTTGTGAGGCCGAATCTCGGCTTAGGCGACGTTTGGAGTAACGGCGTGGGGGCGGTGAATAATGCAGCAGCGAGGGCTCGTACGTAACAAAACTTTTTACCGTTGCACAATTGACCGTCTTCATCATCATGGTCAACTCATCCTCAGCTCACTACAGAGCACGGGTCTCCTCATGAGAAGGGTTCGGCCATAGTCGACCACGCTGGCCATGTGCGGTTTGGCATACTTCACACGCCTTTGAGAACATTATGAAGAACTCACAGGTATGCAGGTTTCCTCACGATATTTTAACTCACAGTTGAAGCAAGTGATATTTTAATTGCTTAAAAACGCACATAACTCCGAAAAAATAGAGGTGCGTGCCCGGGTTCAAAACCCTGACCTCTGATTAGGAGGCGGACTAACCACTAGGCTATCACAGCTTGACCCTCTTTAAACAAGTCAAAATGAGACTTACGAATAACAACATTTTCGTTTAAGATTTTGTGTTACAGAGTTATTATCGCAGGGCTCGCAGACATCGGGGGAGCGGTAAGGATGCCTCTGAGTCATTGGGAATAACAGGACGGTTATTGGACTGAGATTCAGTCAGTTCCACCGTTCAACCCCCCCGTTATTACAAACGTCACTTAAGGCGATGTTTGGCCTCACAGGAGGCGCCCTTAGGCAGACGTTCCCTTAGTTTCTTCGATCCCTAGGGCTCAAAATTTCTTCTGGCAAAGCTTCTTTCCGAAGCTCGCCTAACAGCCCGGTTATGCTGTCACAACCAATGGGGTTAGCACGGCTAATAGTCCGAAAAAAAAGTCAGTTCCTCCCCGAGGCCGTGGATAGAAACTGGCACGTCTGGGTTACGTAAGAAAAAGTCTTATAATCAGTGCCTTAACGTTTTAAGATCTTATAAGCAACGGTAATTTTATTACAGCAAAAATTATAACTAATTCAAGATTATTAACTTGATAACATGTGCGAATAGCATTGTAATTTTTTTTGATACAAACAAAAACAAACAAACAAAACAACTTTATTGAATCAAAAACATACATATAGGTATTCAACAGAAGTAGTAAAACTAAAATTGTCTAATAGTGCACTAGAATAATCCGAGTTTTCCGAACTAGTTGAGACTGTATCTCGGAAAACAGTACATATAACGATAAAATAATATCTGGAATGTCTCTTACTCTATATATATAAAAGTAAAGGTCACTTACATACTTACATACTGATTAAACACGAGATCTCAAAAACTATTGTACGTATAAAGCTATAATTTAGCAATTAGGTAGTTAATAGTTAAGAGATGTCAGCTAAGAAAGCATATTTGGAAATTCCACCCCTAAGAGGGTAAAAGGGGATTTGAAGGGGGTTGGAAGTTTGTATCTATTTTCTTTTTAGAGTTAGAGACACAAAAATTTGCATTAAGATTAATGCAAAATGCAATAATAAATAAAAAACATGTACATATTTTTTTAAATATTACCTGTTAAGGGTGGTAAAAAAGGGGATGATAGTTTTTACTTATTTTTTTATTATGAAGTCTACAAAATCTTAAAATTTTGAAAATAGGTTTCATTTAGGGCGTAAGTATAAGGTTAGAATTTTTTTAGGGGTTGGAAGTTTGTACGTTGTAAGTTGTTACGAAAATAGGCAATTTGACATTTGCCTGTAGCTTAACACCTCAATCTCAAGGGAAATCAGCAATTCTACGCAGACGAAGTCGCAGGCAACAGCTAGTAATTATAATAAATGGATGGATACAAACAGCTTTTATCTCTTTGAATTGTATTGTGAACTTTTAAAATAGAAAATACTGATTTCTTCCGAGCTTATTTGTAGTCAGACCAAAAAATTTCACAAACATACAAGTAAGTGACAAAGCTATCGATATATACGCCTGTATACGTATTATATATTTATGTGGTGTAAAAGTTCACGTCTTCAAATCAGCCTCGTATATAATATAATTTTGGTAGCACTCACGCTTTCCATGGTAATGAATTCGTCGTCCTCGTTTATATTCTCCAGCGTCGGATTATAATTCTCCCCGTAGAAGCTCTGCGTTAAATGTATCGGAATGCTTCTCGACTTTTTATTGCGCAGTTCAACCTCTAAATAGCATTTCTTGGCTGTAGAATCCTCTATTGGCAGTAACTCTTTCGGTTTCCCGAATCTAAGTATGTGTTCGAAGTTGCCCGAGGGAATATGCACGATAAATATCACACCCGATGGCATTTTTGTCACGGCATTCAGAGATATCTGATACTGTTTAAAGTGACATTGTCCACTGGGACTTGGATGTCTCGTTTCATAAGTTGATGTTAATTAAATTGTAGACTGATTATGGTTATGCTAATTCTTTAACCTTCACTCAATCTTGAGAATAGGTAGATAGCACTAGTGGCGTGTAACCCATACTTGCATATGAGCACTGCCTATAGAACTATGAAATTTTATCGCTATGGGTTAGAGTTGATTGATGACTATATTATAATTTTTGAAGTGAAAACTTCTTTAGCGGCGTTGAGCACTTTTTCTGTAATGGGTATAAAATCTTAAACTCGCGTCAGGACACGTGACCTGATCGAAAAAGCGTAAGACGGATGGAGAGTAGACAGCTATCCCCTCTCTACGGCGCGGCGAAAATGTATGCCTGGGCCTACTGTTTCGTTTAGGCAGCGCAGGGCGCTTGCGCGAATGTTCGTGTATGTTACAGCGTGCCACGCGCATCCATGGATGGTGACAGCTGATGGCTCAACCGTCTGTGTAGTGATCACATTGTTGTGTATTCGTAAAATTCGTGAATGTAAAGTGCTTAAAATATGGAAATTGATATAGATAAACTTTTTAATGTAAAATAATTGTAATAGTTTTAAAGTGTTAAATTTTTAATGTCATGTTTGTGTACGATAGCGCAATAAATGAATATTGTATTCTACCACATAAATGATAGTACTTTTATACTGATAAAGCAATTGGTGCAAAATTATTCCCTAACCATTCCAAAATATCAAACATGCTCAACGTTAATAATCAAGTTTTCACTTCTGCCGGCACTCCCGGAGTGCAACCCGTCTTTTTTTTTATTTTGGATTTTGTATAACTAGCTTTATGACTAGTAATTTCTGTTTTTTATTTTTTCCTATCTTGTGATGTACAATAAAAGTGTATTAATTAATTCATTCATTTATATTAAATTCAAATTCAAATATTTTTTTATTCAAATAGTCCTTTAGAAAGCACTTTTGATGCGTCAATAATTTACATAGAAGTGATTTGACGGTGATAAATACTACATTCGTATACTTAAAACTAAACATATTGATAGACATCTGCAAGATATCAATAGGTAATTTATTATAAAATAAAATACAATATCTTTTGCCTATACTTAGCTAGGACAAAACCTTTTTCGTACCACTGCATAGGGTAGTAACCATTTTTTTTTCAGATCAGTCAAGTACCTACTTAGTTTTACTTAAGCAATAAAATATTAAAATGTTTTTTTTAATGAATACATTTATATATAATTTGTTAACAGCAAAACTATGATATGCATAGCAATGTATACCACTTCTTTATAATCTGCATTTTTCATAGATATAGAACGTATTTACTATTCATACCCATTCATTCAGAAACCTACGTTTAAAAAGTTATTAATAAAAATAATGTTCGCAGTTTAAACATAGGCGTACCTAGGATAGGTACCTAATCTGTGGGCGATATTTTAAGACGAACTTGTACACGTGCGATCGCTGTCTATATAGAGACGTCACATAGCACTTTCCAAGTGACGTCAATAAATAGTTATTAATATTGTTAGGGGCATGTCGTACAGAGCGTTCACTTCCGTATACATGGGAAAGTTATTTAATAAAGCTAAAGAGGTTACAAACTACGGCTGAGTAAAACATGAAATGTATTGTTTTTAAATTTTTATCACAGCAATTTATAAAGGCGAAAGTTTGTACGTGTGTATGTTTATATGCGTGTATGTGTTACTGCTTCATGCCAAAAATACAGAACTAATTTGGCTTAGAGATTTGGAATAGAGATTTTACCCTAGATTGCACTGTGCCCATTTTTTATAATGGCAAAACACATGGTTTTGTAAAACACATTTGTGAAAAACTGTCACGTGACTTCGTCGACATTAGATTTAAATGTTGGGAAAGGAGAGGAAAAAGGAACGGGAACGGGAAGGAGACATGGAATAACCTTCAATTACAGTGTAAGTGCGAGAGCTTTAAAAAAAAAAAAAAAATAGCGGTATATCACGCTATGGTACGTTAAGTGTGTTCCGGCCCTAATTTGACAAGCTAGAGGGCAGAGGCGGTATCAGAGTGATTAGTTTCGTGTAGGTTGATATGATTGCATTGAGCTTATAAACAGAAGACATCGCCAATTTATTAACTTCGGGCAATTACTGAAACTATCTTGTCGGCAAACGCCTATAAAGACGTCTATAATATTACCGTGACTATACTTCGAATACAGACATGATTATAACCTCTAAACCAACGATGCAATTATTTTCATCTTTCAATTAGCCATTTATAAAATTTTGTAGCATATTGTAGCAGGTATCGTAGCTATATATATTTTGTTTTATACACTGTAAGTAAGGCCTTGACCGCAATTTAACCTGGTGATGATGCCGTCTGAATTCTGTTAACAAAATAATCAAGAGTTCAAATGTGGGTAATTATTGAATTCTTGTTGTTCTTGACACCGCTCAATGAAGTTAATAACTCCTTCGCGCCGTCGTATATATTTTCCTATGAGTTACAAATATTTATAATGGCGATATCTGTGTATGTTTCCTTTCAACAGTTTAAAAATTACCACTTAAAGTTGGTCGTCATGTACTGTTATATACTGTTGCGTATCTAATTATTGAATGCACAACGTTCAATAATTGGATCTTCCAATTGAATGCACCGGAGGGACAGTCGCAACGGCGAATAAAATCTTCAGTAAAACAAGGTCCATGGTATTTTATAACGGAACAGGTAACGATTAACCTGTCTGATGGGATGACGGTTATTTCATGCTTTCAGCGGCTTTAAGCCCAAAGCTCCTGGTAAACCCCAAAATGTACACGACAATTTTTTGTATATGTTTGATATTAAAGCTCTTACTTAATGCAATGAAGCGGTGATAGCCTTACTTAATGCAATGGTTAGGGCGTCAGCCTGCTAATCAGAGGTCGGCGGTTCGAATCCGGGCACGTACCTCTAACTTTTCGGAGTTATGTGCGTTTCTAAAAATTAAAATATCACTTGCTTCAACGGTGAAGGAAAACATCGTGAGGAAACCTGCACGCCTGAGAGTTCTCCATAATGTTCTCAAAGGCGTGTGAAGTCTGCCAATCCGCACATGGCCAGCGTGGTGGACTATGGCCAAACCCTTCTCATATTGAGAGGAGACCCGTGCTCTTTACTGAGGCGGTAATGGGTTGATCATGATGATGATGACTTAATGCAATTGGCCTTTCTTTTACCTTACTTCTCTTTACAACAGTAAACATTTAATGTCTGCGGAAAATTTGAACACTGCAATGGTTAAAACTTTAAAAGTGAAAATCTGCCTTCGAATACGGATGTTTACTCAATCATTTCGTAATTGGATTTGTTGTTAAGGGCGGATTGGTGTCATGAACTAGATTTCGAAGTACCTTTCATTATGAGATACCCAGTTCAATGCCCTGTTAGTTTAACCTCAATGATTCGTGGAGCTTGGAGGGCTAACAATCGCGTTTGTATGCATAGGGCTTAAATAATTGAGACATCGCACGAGAACTTAATTACCTTTCTTACACAGCCTTAATTGTGACCTAGAAATGGGCATCACGAGCTCAGTAATGTCAAATGTACCTCTTCTGGGCAAAGCTTCCCTCTCTCATAGAAGATCATATGTTTTCCAAAAGAAAAGGGATGATCTTATTACTTAAGGTTCAATTATTTGATCAAATAAACAATTACATATTTCTTTGGAAAATACGGACTTTTCTTTTGTTCATTTTTCAGTTACTAAGATTTTAGGTGACAATTACAATTTATCCCAAAAACGTAATGGAACCTAACTCATGATCAACCCATTACCGGCCCACTACAGAGCACGGGTCTCCTCTCAATATGAGAAGGGTTTGGCCATAGTCCACCACGCTGGCAATGTGCGGATTGGCAGACTTCACACGCCTTTGAAAACATTATGGAGAACTCTCAGGCATGCAGGTTTCCTCACGATGTTTTTCTTCACCGTTGAAGCAAGTGATGTTTTAATTGTTTAAAAATGCACATAACTCCGAAAAGTTAGAGGCGTGCCCGGATTCGAACCGTCGACCTCTGATTAGGAGGCTGACGCCCTAACCACTAGGCTATCACCGCTTCCTAACTAAAATTCCTATATTATAAATAAACATATATTGCATACCATAGATTGCATGATAGAGTTAAACGCTAACCTCGAAATAAAAAAAAAAAAAACATAATTAAGCGGGAAAGAAGCCTTGGCCAACACCTAGTAATGTAGGTACATTTTTTTAAATCACCTAGTTCTATACATTGTTGTTTTCTATGTTAACACCAATTATATATAGGCTCGATGTTCTCTTTAAATCAAGGCTATTAGAATGGCTTGCAGCGAATACTGTTGTCATACAGTGCATAATCAAAGTAAGTACCTACCTGCACACGAATATCAAAAGTAACCACCTCCGTGGCGCAGTGCGTTCGCTGTCGCATTATAAAGTTGGAGGTCCTGGGTTCGATTCCCGGCTCGAGTCTGGTCTGGTGGGAGGCTTCGGCCGGGGCTAGTTACCACCCTACCGATAAAGACGTGTCGCCAAGCGATTTAGCGTTCCGGCACGATGTCGCGTAGAAACCAATTAGGAGTGTGGGTTAGCTACCATCCCAGCATCCTGCATCATTACTTACACTAGGTGAGATAGCCGTCAAGGGCTAACTTCTAGTATAAAAAAAAAAACAAACATACAACCTTTTGTCCGACAATACAACTTGCATCGATATTCATTTCCACGATATCGATTTGACAAAATACAAGTATAGAGAATAGAGAGATCTCTTATAGAGATAAGCTTTCCTTTGTATCTTTGTATACTTCTTATATAAGTTTGTTGTCAAAAATTTGGTACATAAATAATAAAAATAAATAAAAAATAAGTATACCTACAACCGGTTTACTTACTCCCGACGTTTTTGTTCTGCCTATAATGTATTTATTTGTTCAGGCGAAATATATTTACAAATTTGTAGTCTTGTCTTGAAAAGATTTTCTTAAAAATCCATTCCGTTGGCAAGATGGAAGTATATATGGAGGTGGTTCGGATAATTTTATATCCATCGTCGTCATTCTCATTTGATTATTGTTAGGTCAAAGCCACAAAATTACAGCTTTGTTATCATCACATGTTCAGGTTAACTACTAGGACGGTCGCGATGGCTCAAAATGCTTTCTAAGGCAACGCTGACCACTTAACTCCAGGCTCCAACAGAGACCATGAAACATAGGGTCTTCTTTCAGGGAACTTTCAATTCCTAAAAAAGTATATTCCGATAAAATTCCTAGCAAAACAAACCGAATATGAGCAACGAGTCAGTCCATATACTAATGCCATATTTAATTCTGTAGTGCAATGAATTTTCTGTATAAGTAATTATAAATCCATTACCACTCTCGAGTATCTGACGTACGATGTTTGGATAGGTACACGAAAATAACTTGATATTGTTTTTTTTATTCACCACAAGTTAGCCCTTGACTGCGTCTCACCTGGTGGTAAGTGATGATGCGGTCTAAGATGGTAGAGGGCTAACCTGTTAGGGGTATGGTAACCTCCTAATTGGTTTCTACACAACATCGTGCCGGAACGCTTAATCGCTTGGCGACACGTCTTTGTCGGTAGGGTGGTAACCAGCCACGGCCGAAGCCTCCCACTAGACCAGACTCGAGCCGGGAATCGAACCGAGGACCTCCGACTTTAAAATACACCAGCGCACGCGCTGCGCCACGGAGGTCGTTAAAAAGTGCAATGGGCATCCTGAAATGTAAACGTTATGACTTGACGAACCGGTATCGTGGTAAAGGTTGTGGTTTTTGTTTTGAGAGGTTCGATCTTTTCTTTTTTCTGGTACGGTTGGTCGTGGCTTGTTATAACCCTACAGTAAAAGATGAGTCACCAAGTGATTAAGCTAGAACAATTTCGCATACAAACTTAATACAACTGCCAAGCCCTTTGCAGGGCGGTCTGATTCCGTCTTAGACTGCATTAACGTTTCTTATTGACACTTTTAATATCGGAAACTATTTTGGTCTATTTTTTTTATTTTATTACTGTATTCCAAAATTTAATTGAAGCGATGATAGCCTAGTGGTTACGGCGTCAGCCTCCTTATCAGAGGTCGGCGGTTCGAATCCGGGCACGCACCTCTAACTTTTCGGAGTTATGTGCGTTTTTGAAAAAAATTAAAATATCACTTGCTTCAACGGTGAAGGAAAACATCGTGAGGAAACCTGCACGCCTGAGAGTTCTCCATAATGTTCTCAAAGGCGTGTGAAGTCTGCACATGGCCAGCGTGGTGGACTATGGCCAAACCCTTCTCATATTGAGAGGAGACCCGTGCTCTATAGTGAGCCGGTAATGGGTTGATCATGATGATGATGATTCCAAAATTATATCACGTGACTTTTTGTCTCCATAATCAAACGGTAAAGGGACGAATTCTATACATTAAATATATATTTTGAAAATTTTAATTGCAGAATGCTTTACTATCGATACTGAGCTCAAAACATTTTTTTTTTGTTTTTTGTTTGTCAGTCTGTTTGTCTGTATCTTAACCGCGCATCACGCTGAAACTACTGGATGGATTTGAATGAAATTTGGTATAGGAGTAGCTGATACTCTGGTTCGACATATAGAATATTTTTTATACCGGAATTCACGGTTCTCTTGGGAGAGGGGATGAAAGTCAAAATGTGTATTTAGTAGTAAATTATTAACGCGCACTCCAATTTCACTCATTCTTTTTTTTTGCTAGAAAGGAGATACTTTAATGTTTATCCTGTATTTATTTCAAGGTCATCGGTTTAATAATCCATTACTTCGTGATTGGAAGAAAAACAAACACACTTTCACACACGAACTCAACGCAAGCGAAGTCGCAGGCATCAGCTAGTAAATAAATAAATCATCAGTCATCACTTACCACCAGGTTATATTGCGGATAAGAACTCAACTGTAGTTGAATAAAAAGGAATCCTCAGCCAACTCATCCAATGATCCCATGATAGCCAATTCCGTTCCCTACGATCCCATGATCCCGATTTAGAACACTAGAGACAAGTACATCTGGTGACGACGCTCTACACCTTGGAGATATTCTTCTTCTTTAAGTGCCATCTCCTACCGGAGGTTAGCAATCATTAAAGCTAATTGGATCTTGTTCACTACTGCCCTAAACAATTAACTTGAGCTCATATTAAACCACTGGCGAAGGTTCTTAAGCCAGGATGTTGGAGATATATATTTTAGAATGTGCCAAAGAACTTTTTGAGCTTGGTCTCCCCTTCACCTTTTCTTCCTCGAACTGCGAGGCATCGGAAGGATCTGCGTGATTAATAATTCACTGTTTACACAGTTCGTATTGGTTCGTAATAACAAGAAGATCTGTATTACTAAAAAAAAAAATAGAAAACATATACACACATACATATACACATACACAAATACATATAGACGTACCCTGAAAATCATACATACATACAAATAATTATTGTTTAATTTAACTTTATTTTTCTTTGTAAACAAATTTTGGTTGTGTATATTTGTTATTTTTTGTTATTTTTGTCAATCGCATATTGTTGTGCATGGCACATCCTCCTATATCTATGGAGATATAGGGAAGACACTGTCTCCTGTAACACAGTTTAAACTATAGCAGGAGACAGGGCTTCATACTAATGAAATGTAATTATGCCTTTGATAAATAAATAAATTATTGTTATTATTACTCTTCAGACGTTAGATTTCTCCACCAACTGTAACCTCGCTTTACACCAGGTTGATAGCTGCAAAGCGATATACCATAGGAATATCATTTTATAAAAAAATACCTTGATATATAATTCACCCTTGTATTAAACTCAAACGACCGATAGCTCTACGTATATTTTCCTCTATCTAATGGGAAAACTGTAACTATGATATACTGAATAATGAATAATGATATACTGAATAATAAATGTAGGTATGATTCTTTTTTTTTTCAAAGCGGTGATAGCCTAGTGGTTAGGAGGTCAGCTGCCTAATCAGAGGTCGGCGTTTCGAATCCGGGCACGCACCTCTAACTTTTCGGAACTATGTGCGTTTAAAAAAAAATTAAAATATCACTTGCTTCAACGGTGAAGGAAAACATCGTGAGGAAATCTGCACGCCTGAGAGTTCTCCATAATGTTCTGAAAAGCGTGTGAAGTCTGCCAATCCGCTCATGGCCAGCGTGGTAGACTATGGCCAAACCCCTCTCATATTAAGAGGAGACCCGTGCTCTGTAGTGAGCCGGTAATGGGTTGTTCACGACGATGATTCTTTTTCCATGGAAAACCTTATTTTCCACAAGGGTGAAGTCGCGGATACCAGCTAACCTATCGAAAGTTAGATCGTAAGATTCGTCCACGATTCATGTCTACTGTATATACTTATATACTACAGTAGTATCGAACTCTAACCTATTTTGCTGGTGTGATTCAACATCGTGGGAAACACAACATCTGCACGGATACCGGTGTTCAATAACAAGTCAAGATAACACGGGCTGCTGAATCCATGGAGCATCTTATTTACCCGCCCGGGGCCGCAGATGTAGCTGACTATTTTAGGCCCAGCGAGGTTTATGTAAAGATTCATTGGCCAGTTATATTGACAGAGTTGTTCACGTGGATCGGGATTCAAGAATCCCCGATGAGGGTGTAAGGGGGCGCAAAACAACGGCGGCGCGCAGTCGTAAAGCGTCGCGCTGGCTTCGGGCGGGCGGGCGGCTCAGTCGCGGCAAAACCTGCCACTAGCGCGAACCTCGCGTCCTGTTGTAATCGATACAGACTGTAATAAAAAAATAAAACGTCTCATACATAACCCTCGTACAATACAACACCATAAAAACATTTGAGTTAGTACATTTATGTGAGCATTTCTGTGACCGCTAATTTAACGTTCGTGCTGCCAAAGTCAACACCATGAACATGGCCGCCATAGCAAACACATGATCGCCGACAATAACGAACGCTGGTACTCGTGAGTTATTCTTGGTTTAACGATTCATGCCCGCGTGTTTGTACGTAGCCGCACTTTATCGTAAAGTTACGTAAATGCCCGCAGGCGTCTTGAAATCGATAAACTTGTATTAATCTTCCAGTTAAAGACACCTCACCGAAGGTTTGTGAGCGAAATCGTTTTTGGTTACGTTTTCCGGCGTTTGCCAAAACAAATATGTGCCAAATTAATTCGGGTTGGCTATAAATTTTAACATACAAAACTAACGCACTGTTTTCACGACTTCATATTATTAGAACTTCTATAATTTATTGGGAAGGCTGAAACATATATAGGTCTTTTCCACTTGACTGAAAGTTTTAGGTTATGAGAGCGGATTTGTGAATGTCAAAAATGTTATTATATAACACAGTATCCTTGTTGTGACGTAACTGTACTCTGTAGGGTCGCTTACATGATCACATTTTGAGATAATTATCATAAAACACTAAACTAAATAACTCTGAAATATTTAACTACTCGCTAGTTGTTACATTATTCAAATATACATAGAATTCCTTTAAAGTGAAAATCACTCGAAAAGCCAAGTTAATCCTGCAAATTGTTTAACACTATTTAACATTGTCGAATAGAACGTGTGCTTTACCTACTAACATATCTATCTTATTTAGCCAATCTCGGTAAAAGTTGAGAGAAACTATTTCCCATTAGTAAATTATATCATTTTGTCAAGTGGTTTTTAAATAAGTAGGTTCTTACTTACTTATAGCTACTAGTTTTGTATGTATAGTACGTAACATTAGCTATATTAATAGTATTCGAAAAATGGTTTAGTCGAAATTACTTACTTAAATATTAAATGTAAAGTATAAAAAATTAACTTGCAAAGTATGTATTTTTACCTCTATATTAATATTTCTTTAACAACTCGCTCTGTAAGTTATTTCTATTTTTAGATTTATAATTACGAATAATTTTATTTCTTTTATCACAATATAATTTATTTTTTTTTATCAGCAATATATTTTATATGAGAATTAAATATTTGTGCTCCATTACGATTATATAAGTAAATTTACGAGGCTGTTTCAGAAGCCACGTTGTTTAGGAACTAAATATCGACCTAACCTAACTTAGTCCCTATATGATACTATTTTCGCGCACCTTATAAGTTTGTAGGTATAACCGTATAGACAAGGTTAAGTTTTCATAATATCCTGCGGTAGTTTTAGCCTTCAGACGTACGAATATATAACTTAGTCATGTCGCACCCACAAATAAAGTTATCCAAACCGTATTTGACTAATAGATATAACGGAACCTACTTTTGTTCATATTTTTACTATTGCAAGTACCTAGTTTATTTTCAACAAATACTTAATTGAGATTTATAATATTAACTACTTATAATAATTTGTGCTAATAATACTGTTAAACAAAAAACAATAAGTATTTCGAACTTTTAACCTCTGCATTCTACAGAGTCCATAATGTAAATTTTCTGAACTTGGCCGGAAACAAAAACAGTTGGGTTGTTAGGTATTTAAAAACTCATAACTTCATCATGCGAATATTTACCAAATTCGCCTAGAAATAGACTGGGGCCGTTTGCGACTTAAATTGTTAGTTTAACATTTCATCCAATTGTCAATGTATGAAAAGGTTTCATTTTATAAGTAGGCACCGAAAATCTGTGTAATAATTTTAGCATACCAATATTACGTGTGAAATATTTTTTGATTGTTTGGTCGTTCATTGTTTGTAACCCATGTACGCATCGAGCGCCATACTGATCTTGTCGACTCTTGATGGATTAGGAGTTTTATCCCAGTAAACCCAGCCACAGTACAATGGATCCCCCCCTCGCCCTGGGGAAATCGCCTTCTTGATCATGGTAATGTGCGTTTGGGTGAATTTCTGCCATCATTGCTAATGTGGATAACTCAGACACGTAATTTTTGGTAGTGGGGACTGCGTAATCAAGTTTATTTTAAAGCTGTGATGGCCTAGTGGTTAGGGGGTCCTAGGACCGAATCAGTGGTCGGGCACGCACCTTTAACTTTCCGAAGTTATGTGCGTTTTTGTGCATTTAAATATCACTTGCTTCAACGGTGAAGGAAAACATCGTGAAGAAACCAGCAAGCCTGAGAGTTCATAATGTTGTCAAAGGCGTGTGAAGTCTGCTAATTCGCGCATGGCCAGTGTGGTGGACTATGGCCAAGCCCTTCACATATTGAGAGGAAACAAGAGCTACTGCTGTGTAGTGTAGTAAAGCACTCGGTAACCGTTTTCTTAATTCTACGTTTCTGTTCTACTAATAGAATCAAAATATTCGGGTCTGATATGTTATCCAATTCCCAATGCTCGTTACGGAACCATAGTTTGCCAGTATCTAAAATGTAGGTATTTAAAAAATTTGTTACGCCATACATTACTGTAATAAAAACGCCTTGTCATCCTCCTTGGGATTCCATCGGAGTTTGTAGATCACCCTTGCCCTTGTCCTTGTTGAATATGCGAACGTGACGTGTTGTATTCAAGGCTTTCGTATCGTTAACCATAACTAATGGTTCTATTACAAACGATTACGGAAACTTTTTATACCTTTTCATTTCGTAACACTTTTCTTGTTCATTGAATATATATATAGTAACTAAATTATTTTTTAAAGCTAAAGTTAGCTTAAGAGGGCTGAGATTCGGTAACGAAGATCGCAATGCTCGATGTATTTTTAATTGATCAAATAAAAATTGAGGAAATGACAGAAGAAGAACCATCTGATGGTACGTGATGATGCGGTCTGAGATGGTAAACCCATACTCCTAATTGGTTTCTACACGACATCGTTTCGGAATGCTAAATCGCTTGGCGACACATCCCTGTCGGTAGTTTTTTCTGACTGACTATTAGCTGTGCTAACCCTATTGGTTGCGACAGCGTAACCGGGCTGTTTCAGCTTTGTTCAGAAGAAGTTTTGAGCCCTAGGGCTCGTAGAAACTAAGGGAACGTCTGCCTAAGGACGTCTCTTATGAAGCCGAACCTTGGCTTACGCGACATTTGGGTTAACAGGGGGGTCGGACGGTGAGTGGTCCGTACGTCTCCGTGCCGTGGATGGAGCCCACGTCCGGATGATGTGAAATAGGGGGGACCTCGTCTTCGCCGGCGAAGACGGTGTGTAGCGTATGATTGTGTGGTAGGTGGTACGAGTATGCTGTTAGTAGTTATCTGATCGTCAGGGTCATGAAGGATACTCTAGGTCTCTTCTTTCGGAGAGGAGCGCTTAGGTCGGGGGAGTAAAAAAAGCCGCAACTACGAGAGGGTTGGGGTGTCGGATTGATTTCTCAAAATGGCTTTTCGGGTATGACAGCGACAGAGTCTGGCGTTTGTATCACTGCAAACAATGTACTACGTCTTGAACAATGAAATTCCAATGGTTGAACGCAATATAAGGTGGGCTTCCTTTTTATTGAAAAAATATATATCTACCTACATTTATGCCACGTAACCCGCCCTGCGTCACTAAGAACGAAACGAAGATAAATCTAACGACACCTCATCTATCAAAATCTATCACACTGTTAGACTGTAGGTATTGCCTAGAATCCGCTATTAAGCTTCTTTGTGACGTCAATAATCCAGTAGGTACTACTCGTAACATTATAGTGAATAAAATAAACATAAAAAAAATATTTATAAATTAAAAAAACTTGAGAGGTGTCAAGGGACACCCGGATGGAACGAAGTTCCTTTCGATTAATTAGTGAATAATGTTATATAAACTTAATCAGTAGGCTCAATTTTGTACTCATTATTATTATTATTTTTTATTATTTATTATTTACAAAAAACCTGTATACACTCAACAAAAATATTCGTCGCAACACCACACTGTTCAATGCGAAATATAAATGAAAATATCTGGCTTGCTTTCTATAAGAGAGAGAGAGACAGACAGAGAAACATGCGACGCCGCACAACTTACAATAACAAAAAGTGTCGTGACAACTTTTCGTAAGAATTTTTTCCGTCTAGCCCCCTTTCACAACAGGCTATAAGGAACTTCGTTCCAAAAATATCATTATTTGCATTTACTCTCACGCCCGTGTGCAAAATAAATACATATAATATGCTTAAATATTAATATTATTACACTTAATTTCAACACCACGAGTTAAGAAAATATACAAGAAAACAGAAACATGAAGAACATGAGTATAAAAAGGCCTTATCGCTTGCTAGCGATCTCTGCCAGGCCACCTTAATATTTGTTTTAAATGTAAGGTCAAATGGTATACTTAAACAATGAGTTCACACTTGCATATGTCCAATAAGGTCTTTGCCTCCACTTTTTTTTTATATTCAATCTGTAGTCTTCGAATATTGTACTTTCAAATAAAAGCATTCGATTGTTCCATATTTGAAACAATAATCATTTCTGTAAAACGAGTAATTTTGATACTTTTTAAAAGGGGTGTCCTGTTGTGTATTTTTGAAAAGGGGTATCCCCTTTTCGAATAAATTTCTTTTACTTTATTCCTTTTAGTCTTTTAGTAGTTTTTTAGTTAGTAGTGAAATCAGTAACAAACCTTTGAAGCAAGTGATGTTTTAATTGCTTAAAAACGCACATATCTGAGAAAAGTTAGAGGTGCATACTCGGGATCAAACCCTCTTTTTCTCATTATGAGGTGAAAATTCTAATCACTAGGCTATCACAGCTATCAGAGACGAGTCGATATACCGAACTAACGAACGAAGTAAAGGTAAAATAGTACCAGTAATTGTTATTTATTTACCTTCCAACATGCAACGTCGAGCACTAATGCAAAACCAACGATGGTCTGCCAAGAAAATAAACAAATCGTCGAGAACCACTGCGACGGCCGGCCATTAACGCTTCGTTTATATTATGCAAAATGAAATGCGCACTATGCGAGCTCTAGAGAAGTAAATCACTTTGCACCACGTGTACACATCAACTACTATTGAATCGCGGTTTTGCCTGGATTAAAGCTAAGAAAACGAAACCAAACCACCACACATTTAAACGATTTTTTTTCTCTCTCTGTTGCATCTGCGATCAGTCTAACACGTCACCGTCCGACTCCGTTATCCCAAACGTCGCCTAAGCCGAGGTTCGGCCTCAAAGGAGGCGCCCTTAGGCAGTCGTTCCCCTAGTTTCTTCGAGCCCTAGGGCTTAAAATTTCTTCTGGCAGAGCTTCTCTCCGAAGCTCGCCAAACGGTCCGGTTACGCTGTAGCAACCAATAGGGTTTGTACAGCCAATAGACAGTCCGAAAAAAAAAAGTCTAAGACTATAAGCAAATTTGATGAAGCAAATAGAGTTACGAGCATAGCCCCCGATGGAGGCTATGCTCGTACCCTATTACCCTTTACTTTCAATTTGACATCTCGTCTATGTCTAAAATAATTCGTCGTTTCAATCGTGTGTCCCTTCTGCCGTATAATAGCTGGCAAGCCAGTTGATTTGGATGGTTAAACCATCTCGTTTTGTGGAGTTTCGAATCTCTTCTTTATGGTAGGTATAAGCAAATTTTCATGGATCTCTTTGTTACCTATGAAACATGGGACATTTGCTACTTTTCTTAAAATTATATTTTGAAATCATTGGAGAACGCTTACATTCGAGTCACTAGCACTGCCCCAGAGCTGTATACCTTACATCCAATAACCATAAACAACACATAAAAGATTGTCCAAAAAAGATTCGTACGTAATGGCAACACTCTGCCTCTTTCAGGATAAAGAGATCTCTACTCTATCAGATTTGGTGAAAATAAGAGTAAACGAAATTATATTTACGTTTAATTCTTACGATATCTTCTTTATAAAGGTGATCAATTATATTAATATGCCTCCATTAGAAAATAATTCATCACAACGTTTTCAATTATTTCTAAATTCTAACAAATACAGGATTACGTGGAACAAAGACGAATCCTCGGATATGTGGTGCTATCACCCATTGGACGTTAAGCATGGCAGTCCACACCATCGATTCGTGCTGCGCCGGACTGACTAGCGGTCAAATCTCGTTTCAAAGCAATTGAAAAGATAACCCTAAAAACGCGCAACCAGTGTTTACGTACTCTTTGGCGTTGAATCACCTGGGAGTAATTTTCAGGGGTGTGCGTCTGTAACTATGTAAGCTTCTTGATAGCAACTTACCTAGCTAATAGATCCCTGAACAGCTCATTTGTTTATATATGGGGAATCGTTAGGTCTAGTCCTTACGTCATTCCAAATGACACGGGCTAAAAATTCTTAAAAAAAAAATCAATACGACGTGTTGGAATTATGGTGCCTTTTACATTTTTAAAATTTGTAAAATTCTTGCAATTCTCTAGGGACGTTACCCAGTTTACTAATGGCACCCTATTCCAAAATTCCGCAGTCCATCTGTCTGTAAGCGTGCTATTCTGCTGTACGGATAACGTAATAGAGAATTGAAGTTTTTTTACAGAAAAAACAACAAATGATAACCGCTATAGCAATAAATTAACATAATAAAATAATTTTAACACTGAAAATTGACTGTACAAGGAACGTGTTGTTGGTCGATCTTAATAATGCCAATATATGTATTTAATTTTGCATTTTTCTACGGAATCTATCACTTAATTTGTACGTAGCTGTATTTTTTTTTATTACCTACCTTTTGTGACTTTATTCCTATTTGCGAACACAAAAAACAGGACCTTAATAGTTACCTCTTCCCCGTAAAGGATTCGGGTATAGGGTTAATGGATCTCTTATTACTGTAAATATTTCAAGTTTCTAGTGCAACGCAAAAAAAGATTAAAATACAAACGTTCTTATACTTTATGTCCGATGACTATTCTAATAAACAATCATAATTTTTACCTGTAATTGCTGTGGTTAAAGTTACACTATACTAAAAATAAATATGATCTTGTTAATAATGTTATCAAAAGAATGTTATACGTGAATGTGGGAAGGGCAAAAGAATAGAGGAAGACCAAAGAAGAGATGGATGGTTTGTGTAAAAGAGGATATGCGGGTAAAAGGTGTGGGTAGTGAGGTGACAGCTGATAGAAGTGAGTGGAAGAAGAAGACGTGTTGTACCGACCCCACAAAATATGGGATAAGGGCAAGGTATCAAATATATTTAGTGAAGATAAAAGAGTATAGAAATATTCACGTACCGTTCTATTTAGTATTCACTTTTACAAATTGGAAGAGACTAAAATTGACATCTGCAAATCGGATTTTATCTAAAGATACTAGTAGCACTTTTATCTGAACTTTGGCATCAGCTGAACTGAAGGTTTGTATAATAAATAAAGGGAATGTGTCTGGACGTCATCGGTCGATGCACCACAGGTCAAAGTTCTCGATGCTGACAAATTATACCACTTTTCAATAGTTTATTGTTGTATCAATTAATAAGGAGCTAGATGGGATCCGAATTTTTGGCCTAACCTCTTTATGGTATATTTTGTCGAAATCTGAGTACTGATTTTGATCTTATTGAATACAAAATTAAAAAAGAAAACTATAAGTATCAGAATGATGCTTAGCCGCTAATTTTTCAAAAAAAATGTTGGTCGGTAGATAGGTGCCAAACTGACTAGGAAATGGTACGTTTAAGTATCATAACAAAACCTGGCATCTGGATTAGATCTTCTATATGCACGAATCACCCAAAATTACTTGACGGATTTGAATGTAGCTTTGGGTTATCATTTAGAGTAATTATATAAGATTATATTGTTTTCTAACGGATTTTCAGTAACCATAAGGTCAATAGGTGAATAATGACATCATGATCTACCCACTGCAGAGCACGGGCCTTCTCTCAGTATGAGAAGGGTTTGCCCATAGTCCACCACGCTGTTCATGTGCGGATTGGCAGACTTCACACGCTTTTGAGATAATTATGGAGGCACGCATGCGGGTTTCTTCTCGATGTTTTACCTTTACCGTTGAAGCAAGTGATATTTTAATTGCTTTTAATCTAAAAACGCACATAACTCCGAAAAGTTAGAGGTGCATGCCCGGGATCGTATTGTATGTATTCGTACATGTCCCGAAATCGAAAATGTCATTCGACGATCAATACGATAAATGTCTGTAATTCTGTCTGTAAAGGAACACAAAACAAGTTCTATTGATTAAAATTGTAAATAAAAGTGTGGTAGCGTTATTATGTATTCAATTATCGTGGGTGCATAGGTATCTGGCTCGGTAGGATGAACTAGTGGAAGGAAAGTTATGTGCAGCGGAATCTATTTTTAACTGCATTACTGTTATTTCCCATTCAATCACTCTATGATGAATAGCTATTGTATGCGACCTAATCCGCACAGGTGAAATTAGAATTTCTATTTATAGTTTTTTTCTATTTCCATACAAAATTTTGTCCTCTACACCACGCATGGAATATTTTTATTAAAACAATTATAATGAGGTATTTATTTTTAAATTACTAATGAAAATGAAGCTGTGATAGCCTAGTGGTTAGGACGTCCGCCTAATTCGAGGTCGGGACTCGATCCCCGGGCACTCACCCCTAAATTTACGGAGTTATGTGCGTTTTTAAAAATTATAATATCCATTGCTTCAACGGTGAAGGAAAACATCGTGAGGAAACCTACAAGCTTTTGAGTTCTCCACAATGTTTTCAAAGGCGTGTGAAGTCTAACAATCCGCACATGGCCAGCGTGGTGGAACATGGTCAAACCCTTCTCATATTGAGAAGAGACCCGTGCTCTGTAGTGAGCCGGCGATGGGTAGATCATGATGATGATAATTTATTTATAAGCACGTATTTTACTAACCCTTCCAATGCCCATTTTACCCCCTAGACTTAAGCATTTATACCTAGTCATAGTCATCGTAATATACATACGTACCTACTTAGTTGTTTTATTGAGAGAAACCTACCAAATTCAATTCTGCTTGTTTTACGACGTTACGCAAAGTCGCTTTGGTGGAACTTTGTGAACCAATAAATATTTTTATGGGTTCGCACCTAAATATACGGAATTCTCATTCACTAAGTTCCTCGGCTCTTTATTGAACACGTTGTTCTAGAAGGTCGACTTGAAGAGTTCGTAAAGCGAGCAAGCACTCTTTAATCAACATGATTTTTACATAATATGCTGTAAGTACTTCATTCAAACCTGCACTGAATAATAGATTTATATGAAATAGGTTTATACGACTTTTTATTTTATCCACTACAAGATAGCCCTTGACGGCAATCTCACCTGATGGTAAGTGATGATACAGTCTAAGATGGTAGCGGGCTAACTGTTAGGGGAATGGTTATCCCACACTCCTAATTGGTTTCTACGCGACATCGTGCCGAAATGTTTAATAGCTTGGCGACACGTCTTTGTCGGTAGGGTGGTAACTAGCCACGGCCAAAGCCGCCCAACAGACAAGACTCGTACCGGGAATCGAACCCAGGACCTCCAAGTTTATAATGCGACACGCGCACGCTGCGCCACGGAGGTCGTCTAAATAAAATATCAAGTTATATACAACGTCTCATCTTTTACCTTCTACAATGTAGCTATATTGTACGAGTATTTAGTAGGGAATAAACAGTACTTGATAAGTATTTGCGAAATAATAATAGGTTCTATTCATAGAATTTTAGAAGAAAGGACTGATTTCTTCGCTTTAAAATTGCTCAATGTTTTAAAAATACCAAAGGATGAAATGAATGGGCTCAGAAATTTTTGGGATGTTTGAAAATAATTAGAATATAAATAAATATTAATATAGATATGGGGGCAGACGTGTTCTGGAGTGGAGACCGCGTACCGGTAAGCGCAGTGTAGGACGACCACCTGCTCGCTGGACCGACGACCTGAAAAGGATCGCTGGTGGCGGGTGGATGAGGAAGGCGGAGATCCGTGTGTGGTGGCGCGCTCTCGGAAAGGCCTATGTCCAGCAGTGGGCGTCTATAGGCTGATTGATTGATTGATTGATAGATATAAATACAGGCCTCAAATCAATCGGGTAACTTTTGGCAGATGTTCAGCCATTTACAATTGCCAATTAATTTTAGCTACCATCCCGTACTTACGATTATACCTCGGAGAACAAGATTAATATCACGTACGAGAATAGTCGTTAAAAGCTCATTTATCTGCATCTAAGCAGTGCGGGGGACTTAAGATCTAAATTCCCATTTCCTTTAACAGAACACCTGTGTGCTGCAATATCTTAGGTACAGTGACACTCAAGAATTTCGTATAAAATAGCCACACAAATTTTCTCCCATTACAGGTTTTTCATCCCTCGCATAATTTAATTAAGGCAAGCGCGTGTCGACGATATTCGTATGGAATGAGCTTATTTTACTTTCCTAAAGGAGACTTAACATGACTAAAAATAAGTTCAATCAATCACTAAGAAATATAACTAAATTTTCTTCAAAGGAATTTAATATTGCGTCATGTTTTATTCATACCGGATTACATTTTCTGTCACTAATTATGTAATGTATTGTGTATTAGTAAAGTTCAAGCTCTCGGGTTACACACGATATTGTCACGGTAATCATCATCATCATGATCAACCCATTGCCGGCTCACTACAGAGCACGGGTCTCCTCTTTCATTCGTTCTTTTTTTGTTAGAAAGGAGATACTTTACAGTTTATCCTGTAAATATTTCAAGGTCGTTGGCTTAGAATAGCTTTTATCCCGGAATTTAGCACGGTTCCCTTTGGGAGAGGGGATGAGAGTCAAAATGTGTGTTTAGTTGTAATTCGTTAACGCGTATTCCGATTTCATTCGTTCTTTTATGGTTAGAAAGGAGATACTTTACAGTTTATCCTGTAATTATTTCAAGGTCGTCGGTTTAGTAATCCATTGCTTCGTGATCGGAAGACAAACAAACACACTTTCACACACACTAACTCAACACAGACGAAGTCGCGGGCATCAGCTATTATTCAAAATATACCTATGCAAAATATACAAATTCTTACCCTGGTATATAATATTTACACGCGTTAACCTCGGATGAGATTTCGATTAAGTTTGGAAAAAGTTAAATTTGCTGAAAGCATTCCTGAAAAAGTATGGTTAAAATTGATAAAAATGGTTCCCGCAAGGAACAAACACGGTCGACGTAGCTTCAAACAGCTGTAGAATATGAAATTGAATAATAAAAGTTTCAACTTTGACTATGAAAGCAATCCGCTCGGAGTAAAAATACCCGCAAATTGCACAGATCATATAGAGAGGTGACTAACTAATGAAAGACTAACCTTATTTTAATAGAATAACCTGTTTTATGTTACCAGCATACTAAAATGTAAAACTATATACTATAAATACAAACGTGAAACAAGTTAATACAATGTATTTAACACGAATGCGGTAAGCGTAAAAGATATATTCTATATGACGGCAATCAGAGAGCAGCGCCATCTAGTTTTGGAGTCATGTACTACAGACAAGAGAGTGGCATCGCCCCCTCTCTTTAAGCAACACTAAGTGACGTATGCAGGTTCTTATAAGACTCACCGGCGCGGGACGGCGCATTGCATTGATTGCACTCGGTCGGGTCGGACCGGTGGTTGAGCTGCGGTGGTGCATTCGTACTTGGTGGAGCGTATAGTCTGCACCTTATAAATTACCATACTTATAATTGTAGCTCTGTTCTACCAAGTGTGTCTGGTCTCTTTGCCCGAAACTACCCACGTCTACCTAAATTACCGACAAAGACACGCACCCGCCCGTAGTCATCCTACATATATATAAAAATCAATTGTTGTTCGTTAGTCTCGCTAAAACTCGAGAACGGCTGAACGGATTTATTTAATCTTGATCTTGAAATGTTCGTGAAGGTCTAGGAAAGGTTTAAGAAGTGAGAAAAATTCGAATAATTGCCGGGAAAACCCTAAAAACAGCCCTTTACTTTTTCCCATACAAACGTTTTCTAACTAAAACGTAGAGTCAATTTGAGCTTTATTGCTATTGCATAAAGTTCATATTAAATTTTAAGCACTCACTGTTGTCTAAGCAATGTAGATGTGTTCCTAACGTCAAATAGTCAATTTGCACTTTATTACCGCTTTATAAAGTTCAAATTCAATCAGTTTTATGATAAAAATTATTGAATTTTAATAATAATTTTAAAATGAATGGATTGTATGCACTGTAAGCAAACAAACACACTTTCACACAAACGAACTCAACGCAGACGAAGTCGCGGGCATCAGCTAGTACTTTAATAAAATTATAACACATTTGCTTTGAAAACGTATTACAACTTTACTGTCTGGGAAAGAGCAAAATTAAATAACATTTAAAATACACATTGGGATTTTACTGTGGCCGTCTTGTGGAGAATGAAATAATTTTTAATGTGTGTTGGGTAATCGGACGAAAGTTCACCTTCCTATTTTAATTTTGGTTTCAGTGTGAAAACGAGTACTGAATAACAAAAATAAAAATTTAATATTACATATTTGTAAATTTAATGTATGTCCATAGAAATATAACAAAATTCAATAAAAAATGCGATTGCAACAATCTTAACATCAGAAGTAAAAATAAACTTGTGTTGCACGCTTCTAGACTACAAAAAATTAGAATCATTTAAAGGGAATTGTATACAATTTTACAACAAATTGCCAAATGAAATTTCTGGGATGTCTCTCAATAAGTTCAAAGTTTATATAAAACGTAAGCTTGTAGAAAAGTCCTAATATAGTGTAAATGATAATGTAAATGATAAACAAGCATAGGTGTGAAATATTGCTATGATAAGATAGCTCTTAATATAATTTTAAGTGGCATGTGAGAGATGGTGATAACAAAAAAAGGCCGGTTGAGTTTTTTGTGAGCTTCTTCTTAGACCGGGGCGCGTTTGGAACCCTCATAGCTTTAGTTTTAAGTTTACGAATGTAGTTATCACCATCAAATCACTACTATGTAAATTATTGACGCGGCAAAAGCGCATTTTAAAGTACTATTTGAATAAAGATTATTTGAATTTGAATTTATTTAACAACCACAATAAAATAATTTATGAAAGCATTTATCTACGTCCAAGTGAACGATATGGTGTCTTTCAAAACACACTTTTATCAATTATTTCATATAAAGCTCTTCTGTATACAAAGTTTATTTTTAACCCCGTCACGCGTAGTTCCATTCAAGCAGTAAGATAAAAGAAAAGTTTTCTTTTTATGCTTTATAAAGGCGTAATGAAAAGATGAATCTAACAATAGGCCATTAATAACTATCCGGTCCTTCTGTTTAAATGTAGAACCGGATAAATAAAAAAGATTTTCCGTCGAATTAATTCATCATCATCATGAACAACCCATTGCCGGCTCACTACAGAGCACGGGTCTCCTCTCAATATGAGAAGGGTTTGGCCATAGTCCACCACGCTGACCATGTGCGGATTGGCAGACTTCACACGCCTTTGAGAACATTATGGAGAACTATCAGGCGTGCAGGTCTCCTCACGATGTTTTCCTTCACCGTTGAAGCAAGTGATATTTTAATTTTGAAAGGTAGGTGCAGACCTATTATACTTTTTCTCGGTGAGCCCGCAAATATCATCATCATGATCAACGCATTGCCGGCTCACTACAGAGCACGGGTCTCCTCGCAACATGAGAAGGGTTTGTCCGATCTCTGATTAAGAGGCGGGCGCCCTCAACTACTAGACTAGACTATGGAGGTTGATGGGGTTACGAACCCGGGCACGCATCTCTAACTTTTCGGAGGTATGTGGGTTTTTTAAGCACACATATCACTTGCTTCAACGGTGAAGGAAAACATCGTGAGGAAACATGCAAGCCTGACAGTACATAATGTTCTCAAAGGCGTGTGCAGTCTGCCAATCCGCACATTGCCAGCCTGGTGGACTTCACCCGCCTTTGAGAACATTATGAAATCTTAGGCTTGCATGTTTTTTACGTGATATTTTCCGTGATGGCATTGTAGTTAGGACGTCCGTCTCCTTATCAGAGGACGGGGGTTGGAACACGGGCACGAACCTCAAACTTTTCGGAGTCATGTGCTTTTTTAAGCAATTAAAATAACACTTGCAACAGTGAAGGAAAACATCGTGGTAAAACCTGCATACGTAGAGTTCTCCATAATGTTCTCAAAGGCGTGTGAAGTCTGCCAATCCGCACATGGCCATATTGAGAGGAGATCCGTGTTCTGTAGTGAGCCTAATGGGTTGATTATTATGATGATGATGAACATTTTTCACATAGTATTTTATTGGTGCTAACGACATTCGTAAACTAAAAACTAGAGTTAAGAGGGTTCCAAACGCGCCATCGTCTCAGAAATCGCCCACAATGAACCGTTTTCTTGTTTTTCTGTTAATAGGTACAACATAATAAAGTATTGTAGCGTAAACCATTGTAGTGCGAATAATGTATCGACATATTTGTAGCAAATACCTAATAGGCCATACCCGGAGCGTAATACAAAGTTGTATTTTGCGGTGCTAACTACAAATGGCCCTTCGTGTTATTCGCAAAGAAAACGCGTTGGTCTCAGCACTTTCAGCTAATGCATTATGGATCTGTCTTACTGATAAGCTATTAAGCGAGGGCATTTGAATGAAGGAGAAAGAAAAACAATTCGAACACAATACCTACACTTGTCCTTGTTTAGTGATACAAAAATGTCAGCCTTATTTAGAAAAATGATAACTCCATAGGTACTATAATTTATTATTGATTGTGAGATGGTGATAACAAAAAAAAGCCGGCTTATTGTCGAGTACAGAAGCAAATATATAGATTTAATAATACTAAATATTGGTGCAGAGAAACTTGCATGACAGAGATCTTCATGATGTTTTCAAAGCGACCCCTCTCCTGCTGATACAAGATCCGCGCTTGATAGTAACTATTGTGATATTGATCATGTGAGATGGTGATAACAAAAAAAAATACCCGTTTGTTGTGGGCTTCTTCTTAGACCTGCTATTTGAATTCTCTTAGCTTTAGTTTTAAGTTGTTGAGTGTAATTATCGCTTCACGAATTGAAATATGTAATGAAAAATGTGATATATATGAACGATTCATAGATGCCTGTAATAGGTTTATATGAATAAAGCTATTTGATTTGATACTTGTCAGAATCACTCAGAATGGTATAACAGTTCAAATTCAAATTCAAATTCAAAATAATCTTTATTCAAATAGTCCTTAAAAAGGCACTTTTGACGCGTCAATAATTTACATAGTAGTTATTTCATGGTGATAACTATATTCGTAAACTTAAAACTAAAGCTATGAGGGTTCCAAACGCGCCCCGGTCTAAGAAGAAGCCCACAACAAACTTAGCCAGGGTTTTTCTTTTTTTTCGTTATCACCAGCTCACATAATGAATAAAATGAATAATAAACTATAGTACCTATGGAGATAGAGCAATTCACACCCAAGCTTTTTTATCGTTTATATAATCCTTAATATCGTAATATGATTTTTCTACAAGCTTTCGTTTTATAAAAACTTTGAACTTATTGATAGACATCTCCAAGATATCAATAGGTAATTTATTATAAAATAAAATACAATTTCCTTCGAATGAGTTACTAATTTTGTGCAGCCTACTAAACGGTACTACAAGTTTACTTTTACTTCTAATAAGTTCTGCATATGCTCTCCATTATAAACATGAAACGTTGGTTTACAGATGAGATGCTAATAAAGTACGTAAAATTAGCAAGCAAGCATAAAAGTATTTACTAGCCAACTCGAGTTTCACGACTGTTTTCTGCATCGTTGGATTCGAATTCTGGGTCGAGCCAAACGATTTTACTTATTGGTTTCTGGTTAACTACTATTTGTATCTATTGAATTGACATTACATATACACGTGTTAGTGTGTACCTAAGTGTGAACGTGTGTGTGATATTTGTAACGAATTGACATTTTATTTACAACTGTTTGCGTGTACGTGCGAATGTGTGTGTGTGTGAGTTCACACGTTTTAATTATTTACCCATACGGTTATATAAAAATATATAAACCTTAACATTTTTTCTGTCAGTAGATAATTAATCTGTGTAATCACATTTAAAGTCAAATGGGGATTTGAATTAAAATGTAAAAGTGATGTTAAGATATGAGAACTTTTTATAGTGATTTTGTTGGATGACAAATTATAAAATTAGTACGTAGAGTTGTTTTCCAATATCAAAATACGATAGGATGCCGCGTAGAAACTGATTTGGGGTAACAGTGTAGCCCGCTACCAGATGGTTCTTTTACTGCTTGATCACTTAACATCAGGCAAGATTGCAGTCAACGCATAATTATTAGTTGAATTAAAAAAAAACCAACATCGTCATGTGTTGCGTACGCTAGACTTTGTCAGTTGAATAATTAAGTACCGGCTTCCCCAGTTCTACTTATACATTCCCCTCGCAAACGTATTCCCACACACACGTTAAGTAAAATGGGCAATTATCGATAGCCCGTGAATGGAATGTAAGCGACGTGCCACTTCAAACTCCAACCGCTTTATTTTTATATCAAACTCAAAACTGACTATGTGTCAATCTACCTACCTCATAATCCTTCTTCCTTCCTTTAAATAGAGATTTATCTGTGAAAGTTTGCTTTTTTGTATGACTTTAATAGGGAATCGGATTACTTTCCAGAAACGGTGTTGTAAATCAATCCTTGTTTATTTATTTATTAATTTATTTTATTAGAACCACCAACCGAATTATACATATTATTTTTGTACATAATTTAGGCCTGAGGTGCTAGGTCGACATGTAATTCCACTTATAGGAGGCTACAAAATGCAGATTTAGACGGATAAGTCGTGCGAAGGAACTTTAACTAAAAGTAAACAAAATTAACAACTTAATAAGGAACATAGATCCAAAAACTAACTAATAATAATTAAAAAAATAAAATCAATATTAAAATAAAATTAAAATCAAAATTAAAGTTGAAAAAAACTTATAAAAACAAGCTCAAGTGATTTGAAAAGCTTTTGTTTAAATGTATATGTCGAGTCAAGGGCGTCCGAGTTGTTTTTTTTGGAAGGGTGACGTCACGATTTTGTTTACTTTCGCTCATAGTAATTAAAACCACAACTTGCCGGTTTACACTTTTATTGCAATAATAACTAGGAGGTCCGAACAGTCCGACGTCTCGAGCGAGAGAATCTTTGAAAGGCATCGACCACCCGTATTTATAGCACAAAGCATGCTTGTACGAAATTGATTGTTACTGTCTAAATTGTGTTAGCAAAATCATCAATAATTAAAATGTGGGTAATTATTGAATTCTTGAGGTTTTTGGCGCTGCTGAATAAAGTTAATAACTTCTTCGCGCCGACATATATGTTAATGTTAAATGTATTAATCATATTATTATATAGTTTTGGTAGTCTATTTAAAAAAAAGGCCTTATCTGTGAAAGTTCCACTCAGATTTGAGAGTTAATTTTGCATTTGATAGCGCTGTTCTTGAGGCTATTTTACACCTAAGGAATCGAGCATAGACGGTTATGCGTTAGTTTTTAATAAGACAAAAACTACTAGAAGTGCGTTTTTGTATTAAACTCAGTCGTTTTTGAATAATTCTAATGGATTTAAATGAATGACAGACAGTACGATATCATAAAATAACCCGCATACATAAGTTTGTCAACATTTAACAGGTATGGTCGATTTGCGTGTTGCGATGTCGTTAAAAAGCAACTCGACAAATTGCAGGCACCTAAATAGTAGGTATATGAAAGTACAACGTAGAAACGTAATATCGACATCTGTTTTTATAAAAAGCTAACTATTTTAAAAAATGCTACTAGCTAAAGTCTAGGCCTAAACTTACAACACAACAGCTTAAACAGATAGCTGTTTTTTTTTTTTAATTTATTACTATCACTACAGGGAGTGGGTGGGTGGCCAAGTGCGGTTTGGTAGACTGCACTCATCTTTGATTGAGAAGATTTTGACTACCTCAATGGTGCAGCGCGTATATGTCGTATTCTAAGGTTCTGGGTCCGGATAGAGTCTGGTCTGGTGGGAGGCTTCGGCTAGTTACCACCCTACCGAAACAGATGTGTCACTAAGCGAATTAACGTTCCAGCACGATGTCGCGTAGAAATCAATTAAAAGTGTGGGTTTACCATACCCCTAGCAGCTTAGCCCGCTACTATCTTAGACTGCATCATCACTTACCATCAAGTGAGATTGCCGTCAAATTGTAGTATATAAAAAAAAACTCCAAGGCATGTAGGTTACGATCTTTTTCTTCATGGTTAACCCACTTGTTACTATCGTTCCATAAAAAGAACGGTGCACAAAAAAAAATAATTATGACACTTAAGGGTTGTTGATGTTAACAGTTTTAGTTTTAGTTGACAGGGTACAAGTGTACGGACTGATGTGTTAAGTATTTGAGTGTAAATTGAAACATACCGAATTTTTACGATTTTTAAAAAACAGACGTTGTATTATCGATATTTTTAGGTAAGTGTTAAAAATATAAAATATTATAAATATTATTTAAAGGGAACAGAATTAAGTTATTTGTCTTGTCTATTATCTGTTACAATATCTATAATTTTTAAATTGCTATTATAAATTCGCATATTTTACGATTTAAATTGCTGTTCCTTTAATCAAACGATAGTAATATACACTACTATAGCATGTTAATTTTATTTTATAGCAATGAAGCGATGGTCTCGACCTTTGACTCTAAATTAAATAGTTAGTGAGTGGAAAAGATGATGAAGAGTTACTACCTGAATCCATATGAATATTACCACCTGAAAACTGAAATTCGGATGTAACTGATGATTCGGGTGACGATATCATGTTGACTTGGAATAATTTATCAGAATCACAATTACGAGGGCAAGCAGAGGTTTGTGTTCTATCAGCTGAGGTTAGCAATGAGGACGATAATGTGCCACTTATCGAAACGCAGTCGAATATTTTCCCAAGAGTCAAACTATGCACCTTCATCAACTTCAAGAGGTACTTCAACACGTGGTGATGAATGGCGCATGAATTACTTTTTTAAAATAAAACTTACAAGTGTGTAACACGTGTTTTCGATCCTACTTTTGATTTATGGAGGACATGCAGGTCGGTGCTGTATATTAGAGTCCAATACAATATTTCAAAATGATGTTTGACGAAGATATTATCAACAAGTTTGTTCAATACACGAATTTACATACATAAAAAACAGGCCAGGATTTGGTTCGTCTGAAGAGGATATGCTTTGCTTTTTCAATACTTCTTAATAGCAGATAAGTCGTACTATCTACTAGGAACGTGAACTGGCATTATGCTTGAAACTGAGGTATGCCTCTAGTATATAAAGCTATTTCCAGTACCAGATTTACATTTATTATGGCAAACCTTCATTACTGCGACAATCAAAACCTATTACTTGGTGACAGTTTTGCGAAGCTGTCTACTGTTTGACAAACTTAACGAAAAATTTTCAGCCTATGTTCTCTTCAGTCTGCTTTCTCAGATAAATACAAAGATGTTTTGGGTTTGGGTCTAGAACCCGAACCTAACACCTGACGTCTTACAATACGCAGATGTTCTGAGAAAGATAAGCCATGTTTCATTTATTTTTTTGACTTTGATCAACTTTTTTACATCAGTTCATAGATAAAGAGCAATTGAGAGAAATAAAAACCATAGAAACTATACGAGTAAATCGAGTATCTAAATGTTCACTGCCAGCAAACAGAGAGATACAGAAGATAGCACAAGGTACGTACAAGTACCTGTCTGCCACAGCTGAACAAAGATATTCCCAGCAATACAAGTAATTTATACTTGTGGAGCAACCTGCTGTTAACAAAAAATATAATGAAAATATAGGAGGAGTCTGTAGAACCGATCAAAATATCTGTACAGAACCGGACTTCAATCTAGATAAGACCATATTTTTGGGTACCGAGATAACCAACTGATATATTCCGAGTGTCACAAAAATGCCAAATTTAATTATGTTAAGTACAACATAACTATGCTTAAAAAAACTGCTTTGAAAATTTTTATATCTTCAAATAAACTCACCTTAAACTTAAACGTGTTTTGATTTCTGTCCCTACTTCATAGTAGTACATTATACTATCGTTCCTTTAAAGGAACACCATTTTCCGAGCTTTCCATGTGACGAAATTTTTTTTTTGTATTTTTTATGTTAAGTCCAGCATATTATTAGCCTACAGTGTGAATTTCAAAAGAATCGGAGAACAAAAGTTGGTTCAGGAACAAGTGGGTTAAAGCAAGTGACATCCAAATTAAAAATGCTACAATTAAATAAAAACCCGGCTAAGTTTGTTGTGGGCTTTTTCTTAGACCGGGGCGCGTTTGGAACCCTCATAGCTTTAGTTTTAAGTTTACGAATATAGTTATCACCATGAAATAACTACTATGTAAATTATTGACGCGTCAAAAGTGCCTTTTTAAGGACTATTTGAATAAAGTTTATTTTTAATTTTGAATTAAAAATGCACTAACTCTGAGCAGTTAGAGGTGTACCGACATTTAAACATATATGCAAATTAGTTAGCACCATTTGCATGTATTGCAGTTCTTAGAAGGTTGGCCATGAGAGCTATTTTTACAACGCAAAACTTTTACCTACCTCATCAAACTGGGGACTGTAGATGACATTTCTTACGTAGCACGAGGCGTAGATTTTCCGTAGCATTTTGTAGGCTCTTGTTTTATCCAGAAATAACTCGTCATAACAGATACTCGCACGGGGTCTGCGTTTGACGCGTCTTTTATTCAAATTTAGCAAGCAATCATTGTCACAGAATATAATGCTGCGAATAAATAACTTTATTTATTCAAATACGCCATTACGGGCTCTTTAGGGTGTTCATAATTTATTCTTGTCATTATTGTGAGATGATAGTGTTAACGGTGCTTCAACTGTGAAGGAAAAACATTAGGAAACCTGCACGCCTGACAGTTCTCCATAACGTTCTCAAAGGCGTGTCAAGTCTGCCAATCCGCCGATTGCCAGCGTGGTGGACTATGGCCAAACCCTTCTTATATTGAGAGGAGACCCGTGCTCTGTAGTGAGCTGGCAATGGGTGAATCATGATAGTGTTAACTTCATTCTTCAATCAACAGCTAAGGGTACAATCTTGTCGTGGTTTAATAAGAAGTCCACAAATTTAAATCAAATAATCTTTCTTTAAATAGTCCTTTAAGAGGCACTTTTGACGCGTCAATAATTTACATAGTAGTAGTGATTGGTTGGTGATAACTACATTCGTAAACTTAATACTAAAGCTATGAGGGTGCCAAACGTGCCTCGGTCTAAGAAGAAGCCCACAACAAACTGAGCTAGGTAAATTTACTTTTTGTTATCACCATCTCACATGCCACTTAAAATTATGTTAAGAGCTATCTTATTAGAGCAATATTTCATACCCATGCTTGTTTATCATTTACATAATCCTTTACACTATAGTAGGACTTTTCTACAAGCTTACGTGGGCACAGCAAACTTTAATGGGTATTCTTTTTGTTACAAGACCCTAGTAGTAAACTTCATATTCCTGACGCCCGACGTTAATCCTCTCTGGTAATAACCGACACAGTTCGCTTCGAAGGCGTAAGGTTATAATGCCCTTTTAATCGCAAAGCCAATATGTCTCCACGAGCATCCGCTTTATTCCAAACCCTTTCGCACGAGTGCCTCTTTGTATCAGACTCGTTCTAATTCTCTTGACCTGATGTTATTATAAACAGAATGCTTTATATTTTATTTCATCACTAGCTGACGCCTGCGACTTCGGCTGCGTTGAGTTAGTGTGTGTGAAAGTGTGTTTGTTGTCTTCCAATCACGAAGCAATGGATTACTAAACCGATGACCTTGAAATAATTACAGGATAACCTGTAAAGTATCTCCTTTCTAACAAAAAAAAGAATGAATGAGATTGGTACGCGTTAATGAATTACAACTAAATACACATTTTGACTATCATCCCCTCTTCCAAGGTAACCGTGCTGGATTCCGGGATGAAAACTCTCCTATATGTTGAACCGGAGTATCACCTAATCTTATACCAAATTTCATTCAAATCCATAGAGTAGTTTCGGCGTGATGCGCGGCCAAGTTACATACAGACAGGCAAAAAAATAAATTGTGTTGGGCTCAGTATCGATAGTAAAGGATTGCTCCAATTAAAATTTTCATTTATTAAAATTTTTATTTAATTTACAGAATACGTCCTTTTACAGTTTTATTATATTACAGATTATTTTTGTTGTTGTAATAAATATATCTGTACAGTAGGTTCTTTTTTGTAACCTAATTATTATCTAAGATAACGTGATTTTTCGACTCTAAAAGGTTTAAATAGGGGATTATAATTTATGAATTTAATGTCTCAAGTTACGTTTGATGCATTCCATGGCGTAACGCATTCTAAAGTTAGAGGTCCTGGGTTCGATACCCGGCTCGAGTCTGGTCTGGGGGGAGGCTTCGGCCGTGGCTAGATACTACCCTACCGACAAAACGTGTCGCAAAGCGATTTAGCGTTCCGGCACGACGTCGCGTAGAAATCAATTAGGTGCATGGGTCTACCATACCCTTAACAAATTAGCCCGCTACCATCTTAGACTTTTTTTTTTTCTTTTTTTTTCGGACTGTCTATTAGCTGTACAAACCCTATTGGTTGCCACAGCGTATCCGGGCTGTTTGGCGAGCTTTGGAAAGAAGCTCTGCCTATCTTAGACTGCATCATCACTTATACCAGAGAGATTGTTTGATTGAGGTGAAATCTCACCTCAATCAATCAATCAAGAGAGCCGTCAAGGGCTGACTGGTAGTGGACACAAAAAACATGTCCATTATGTAATACTGTAAAGTACTATAAAATTTAGTCGTTAATAACTAAATTAGATTCTGTCATGATACTTAGCATGATTAGCACATTTGCTTAACTTGGTCTGTCCGCCATAAACTATGCTTAGTGAAGAACTAATGTACTGTCGAATATCCTGGAAGAGCCAATGTAGGGGCGCCTAGCCGGCGACAAGTCGCCGCACAAACAGTTAGCCTCAATTCCTTATAGTACCAAACATCTATTAGAGGATGGTTATGTTCATGGAATTCGCCATTTACCGATTAACGCTCATTTCAAGCTGAACAGTATTTAGGCAACAGCAAATAAAATTATACATAACGGAATATCTTCATTCGCGTAATACACACGTTTACTTTTTATTGAAATAATAATGTCATAATGTTTCATGTTTTTGTATGCATAATTAATAATAAAATATTTGTTTTTTAATATGAAACAAACGCTTTGTCTGGCTTCGGCCGTGGCTAGTTACCACCATACCGACAGAGACGTGTCGCAAAGCGATTTAGCGTTCCGGTACGATGTCGCGTAGAAAACAGATTCTCCTAATCGGTTTCTATATATATTGGTTAAGCATACCCCTAACAGGTTAGCCCGCTAACATCTTAGACTGCATCATCACTTACCATCCGGTGAGATTGCCGTCAAGGGCTAACTTGTCCAAAAATTAAACAAAATCATTTTAACAAAGAAACTAACATATTATAATTTTAGTTACTGAGGAACTATGCCTAAGATATAATAACAGTGTTAATAATAAACACATGAGGGTTTAATATATTCAATCGACTAGCTTTTGAAAGAGCCATCTTTCCAAAACACGATAAAAAGTTTGGTCAAGTAGTCACGAACTTACTTTTTAAAAATACATACAGGGTTCGGTTCTAAAGAGGAAGATCGCATAATCACTCGTATATGCAATCCCAATAGCTAGTGCGAGTAAAACAGCAGTCACTAAAAGGTTGGAAAGTAATTCTGTTTGCCATGCAATATTAAAACAATCCCTGAGTATTCGATAGTTCTACACAAGACACTAGTAATAAAAATAAATTTTTATACGTTTTTTGATAATATGAAGTCGAGTAGATTATATTATGGAAGGAAGTAACCAAATTATGATTTCAGTGTATCATCTCAATCGATATCAGAAATGGGATGTTGAAAAAAACAGTTGTTCGATAATTGCTATATTCTTGCCTTATATTGCTGCCTTATTGGCAGTCACCATCCCAGGCGTCCCAATATTAATTGGTTGACTGATCTAAATAAAAAAAACGTAATCTGTCACAGCGGTATTGACGTTGAACGTGTGAATGGTGATTAGTTATGGTGCACAGTTATCGGCATGACGAATGTTAAATTCCATGCGGCGCGGAAGACGAAGAATTTATACCGTCATTTCTAAACTGAAATATTCAACAAGCGCACATCATTTCTAATTTTAATACAGTTCTCATGTGCAATTATAAATAGTGTAGTGTAGTTGATAGAGGTTAAGTAGGTAAATAAATGTGTGAGAGGTGATCCATGTGAGGTGAAGCAAAATGACGTCACTGAAGCACGGAGTCAACCTGAGCCGCCGTGCGTGTAGGCATCGCGTCACCCTGCTGGCTGCTGGGATTCTTCTAGCTGTGGCATCCGCAAATCCGATTGAGGTAAGTAGATTTCTACGTAACTTTCCAGTTAACATAATTAACATAACTTTAATATCATGATGTAGAAGAACGTATAGGCTGATGTCGAGACCCTTGGTCCGTGGGGGCTCTAAGGCTTTTTAAGGAAATAGCAAAAAGGTTAGTCGACATCACAGGGGACCGAAGAGCTGCCAGCTACCTCGGACAAAGAATAAGTCTAGCCATTCAAAGGGGGAACGCTGCCAGTATTTCGGAAGCTTGCCTAAAGGGACTCCTTTTAATAATATATTTTAGTTATGATGTTAAATATTTATTTATTTTGTAAGATTTTTAGTTTTAGGTTAATCTAATTTTATTTTAAGTTATATATTATGTAGCCTTGAAATTTGAAGAACGTATGAAATTCCAAATGAAATCATTAATAAACATTAAACACAAATACACAAATAGAAGCTGTGATAGAGTAGTGAAGCTGTGATAGCTTAGTGGTTAGGACGTCCGCTTCCTGATCCGAAGTGGGGGGTTGGAACCCGGGCACGCGCCTCTAACTTTTCGGAGTTAGGTGCGCTTTTAAGCAATCAAAATATCACTTGCTTCAACGGTGAAGGAAAACATCGTGAGGAAACGTGCACGCCTGAGAGTTCTCCATAATGTTCTTGAAGGCTTGCGAAGTCTGCCAATCCGCACAGGGCCAGCGTGGTGGACTATGGCCAAGCCCTTCTCATATTGAGAGGAGACCCGTGCTTTGTAGTGAGCCGGGAATGGGTTGATCATGATGAATAAATAATCATTAAAGCTTGCCAACTCAAAGAGACTAAGCTCTCAATCCTTCTACTACAAAAACATTATTTATCTCATCTTATAGGGGTATGAGATGAGATAGATATTGGGCAGAAAGTACTAGATTGACTAGAGAATTGCATTGAGCCCTATTTGCACTGATTTACGTATACAATAAAGTTTGAATATAAAAAAAAGGCCTCGGCACTGAAAATTTATGAATGGGATGCATCATATGATGCCCTGGTAGTTATA
This sequence comes from Lasiommata megera, assembly GCA_928268935.1. NCBI lineage: Eukaryota > Metazoa > Arthropoda > Insecta > Lepidoptera > Nymphalidae > Lasiommata > Lasiommata megera. Next base: position 11,223,832 of record OV743323.1, read on the forward strand.
TGAAAATTTAGAATGAAACGATAAATATTCTTACCGTTTTTCTTCGTTAAAAGCTTATCAATATTCAAATCGGGGCCACGTGCAAGTTGTACCTGTTAGAATACCTACTTAGAATGCTAGTTGCATTTCCAAGCTGCATCGCTAAGCTGATTAATGCGCGAAAACATGCCCGTGTAACCAGAGGGGGTAAAATAAGAAAATCGTGTTAAGAGTAAAGTAAAACCGTAGTCTTTTTTTGATATTACATCGCGCAATTACTAGTCATATTCGCTCACATGTATATAAATCTGAAACACCAGAGGAGCTACCGTATGCTGCGATGCCGGCAGAACCCAACCTCCATTTCGGTCGGGTTTTACTCCACATCATACCGGAACACTAAATCGCTTAGCTGTGTCGTTGCCGCCGACGTTTCACACCAGATCAGACTCGAACCCACGACCTCCCCCCCCCCCTTTATAACATCCTACACCGCAGAGGTCGTCAAATACAAGCCAATACTCCTTCCATAAATAATACGGAACGATGTCGCGTAGAAACCAATAGGAGTATGGGCTGGCTATACCCCTAACAGGTTCGCTCGCTACCATCCTAGACTCAATAATCACTTACCATCAGGTGAGATTGCCGTCAAAGGCTAACTTGTAGCATATACGAAAAAAAAAAATCAGTGATATTGGTTTAGTAGTTTTTGCGTGAATGATTAACAAACATACACACATCTAAATTTTCTCATTTATAATTTTGTTAAGGATAAAAGCACCATATCAGATTTTACTAAGAACCATTTGGAAAAGTACAGAATGATTCTGAGTGAACCATGACTGTACGAACACTTGCATAGGTTTGTATGGGAAGCCTATTTTTCTGCTTACATTATAACAACGCCTTCAAAGCAAGGACCCCACGCTTTGAGAACACTCTGACAAAATATGTAGTCCGCCTGTAAAGTTGCTTTCCCATTATATACTCGCAGTATGACCTATTTTGTGTAAGAAGCGAGAGAACAAGGCTCTGAAACATTAGCATATCGTAGTATTAAGCGAATATCTTCTCTCACATAAGACTAGAAGTTTTATCATTGGCCGATAACACGTTCGATACAAAGCATGCCTGTGGACGTATTGTCAAAGTGAAATGGCATGCTTTTCAGAAACCTCCCTCATCCATTTCAAAGTGACCAATAAAGCCCCTGTGTCGTTTCTATGCAGTTGAGAAAGATCACACATCCAATATAAACGTTGCATTACAAATATAATATGAGCTGTCAAACCTAGAACATTTTTGATTTTTATATATTAGCTAACTTTCTACACAGAATGTGGTTTCTACGCATTCTGTGTAGAACTATAATTATTTAATTTAGATTATTATTATTTAATTGAATAAGGACGCGTGATTTATAAAAGCGTAATTAACTTGATGACAGAATTTAAAACAGTGGGAAATAAAAACATTATAAACGTGGAAAAGACGTCAATTCTATGACAACAATTGACAATGACACTGATGGCGTAGCTTGGTGTCTAACTTTGTTGTTGTAGACAATGACGTCACACTGAGCGCGCCAAAGTTGCGGCGTTTAAAGTGCCCGTCTTGTAATTTTTGACGTCATATATTTTTCATCTATTATATAACGTTGAATGCATTAACCTTAATGTATTTTTTTTTTCATCACATCGATTGTTCTTGTATGCGCAAGTTATGGCATGTTATTTAGAAATCTTAAATGCATTATTTTAGATTCAGATTTCTAATTAAAATTTCATTTCAATAGTTCATATCATTTAATTTCGTTATCAATCAACCTATGAAAATTTGATAACGCTGTTCTAATGCAGTTTGATAAAGGCAAAATCACTTAATTCAAAAATTCAAAATTCAAAATAATCTTTATTCAAATAGTGCTTAAAAAGGCACAATTGACGCGTCAATAATTTACATAGTAGTTATTTCATGGTGATAACTATATTCGTAAACTTAAAACTAAAGCTATGAGGGTAGCCGGGGTTTTTCTTTTTTTCGTTATCACCATCTCACATAATGAATAACAAACTATAGTGCCTATGGAGATAGAGTAATTCACACCCAAGCTTTTTTATCGTTTATATAATCCTTAATATCGTAATATGATTTTTCTACAAGCTTTCGTTTTATAAAAACTTTGAACTTATTGATAGAATACTTATACTAATACTTCATTCGTTGTTCTACAAGCACGATCTACCGATTTTCGCTGTCAAAAGTAGGTCACACCCTCTTCGTCGTACCTTAGCTTACACTTTTCCCCTACTTAGTACCCTCACTATGAGAATGCAAGCTCGCAATTTCGGATGCGTTTGTTTTCAAGGAACAATGCTGTTTCAAAAGTGTGGCAACTTTTTGTTCAGAGTAAAATGAACCTTACGTCGTTATTTTAACTCTTTAGAGCTTCAACCGTGGTATTTTAAAACAAATATAATAAAAAGTAGTAGTTAGTATATAAAAAGAATTGTAACAATTAAAAGTTTGATGCGATCCCAAGAAGTTCTTCATTTAGCATGATTACTTTTACTATTTGCATCTCTGATATGAGAAAAACCTTTGTTTTTCGCTACCTGCATGGTTTATTCCAGATAGCTATGGATCGTTATAATAATCGATTTCCTTATCTATGATTTCTGTGAAATTTTTCTTTTATGTACAAAAATAAATCTCAGGATTTTACCCTTGCATGTTCTAGATACATTTTGTAACTTTTAATGGAAGACTCGCTCCTTGTGCTACTATGTTACTAAGCAAGGTTATTTGGGAAAAAGATAGCTTAGGACACCGTCCATATAGTCACTAATACTAGATATATATATTATATATATATATCTAGTAGCCTAGTGAAGCGATGATAGCCTAGTGGTTAGGGCGGCAGCCTCCTGATCAGAGGTCGGCGGTTCGAATTCGGGCACGCACCTCTAACTTTTCGGAGTTATGTGCGTTTAAAAAAAAACAATATCACTTGCTTCAACGGTGAAGGAAAACATCGTGAGGTAACCTGCACGCCTGAGAGTTCTCCATAATGTTCTCAAAGGCGTGTGAAGACTGCCAATCCGCTCATAGCCAGCGTGGTGGACTATGGCCAAACCCTTCTCATATTGAGAAGAGACCCGTGCTATGTAGTGAGCCGGTAATGGGTTGTTCATGATAACTAGATATAGAAAAATGATAACAATTTCTAATAAAGTAATGGTATGGGTATATTTAAGTTAGAAAAGTAATATTAAATATGTCTAAGTAAATTAATCTTTTCCTAAATATTTTTTTATGTTATTAAAGTTCTCTATGCCCCTTTTAAGTCTACGAGCTTTATAGGGGAGATGTGTTTACTAAAACTTAAATATCCGTTATTTAAAATAATATTAATTTATCTTAATATATAGTTAATGAAAGCTGTTTGATGTCATTTAAGCCTTGAATAGATATTATATCCCGCAATAAAACGCCTGCTTCTATCCAATATTGTCATCAAACGAAAAAGCAAACATAATGAACTCACATCATGGCCTCAATAAAAGCTAAGCGAAGTGAAGACTTGGCGAAAAGTGGAGCACGCTCGTCCCAAAAATGGCTGTTATATTTTCTAGGGGGTGCGGACGATGAAGGGGAGAAAATGCAGGGGTAATTTCTTACCTATGTGGATAATATCGTTGATTTGAATTGAACCCGTAGTAAGAAACATGACGTCCTTGCTTCAGAGAGCACGATAAAACTTTAAAGCCCACCAAACTACTTCGAAGCTATACTGTAGCATAGTTTAGAGAGGAGGCCTGCACTGCTCAGAAGTGGGATGTTAAAAGGCTATGATGATGATGATAGTTTATTTGAGTACTCTTTTCATAGAAGTATGCACTGTTGACGTCATAATATGGTTTTGAGTATCTATATTTCAATGCCATAGTCAGGAGCTTTTGTTAACTAACTTGCAAAATTAGCTTTTAGCTTCAGCAATACAACAAAGTATTACGTTTCACTTTAGCATTTATTCTATTTAAAGAGAAAAAGATATATTTTCTTATATCAGATGGAAGAACAGATTAACGTAGCCTCATCCCAAGTATAATAATTGCGGAATCGACTATTTTAAAAATTGATTATCATACGAAACCTTGGACTTAATTAGTTGTCATAAAAATCAATGTTTTAAGCTTAAATTTTATTAAGTTTGAAACCGATAACTGCAAAGACGACACAATTGCACTTAGCATTGTTATTTTTCCTTAGTTATGGTTCCCAGTATGTTGCGATTTGTATTGAGGGCTGTAGTCTTGTGCAGGGTACCGGGTTCGAGCCCTGACTGGGGCAAGTTGAAAATTAATAATTTCTGCATTTTTTACGGTCTTGTCTGATGGACTTAGCCGGGGCTAGCTTACTAGCTACCAACCTTCCAACTAAGTTGAGCAACTAGCAACTTAGCGTTCCAGTACGATGTCGTAGAGTTTTTATTTTTTAATACACTACAAGTTAGCTCTAACGGTTATCTCACATGGTGGTAAGTGATGATGCAGTCTAGGTGATAGCGGGCTAATCTGTTAGGGGTGTGATAAACCCCAATAATCCAAAGAAGAGTCTGGGTTTGATATAACTGCTATACTCCTAATTTAGATTGTAGACTTGTAGACTTAACAAACGCTCATATAACATATATTTTATATTTCATACAACATTTTCAGACCTAAATTTAATTTTGTACCTAATAATAAATAAGTGGTAGTATTTTTTACATGAACATTAAAATCTTTTTTATAAAAGGAAGGGTGTTGTGTAGCCATGATTAGTAGCTATTAAAGGTCATGAAGCATCGGGCTCCGTGGCTTCCTAATGAGAACAAAGTGCAGAGGTTCGTATAAAAAATTTGCTCCATTGTTGCGAGTCAGCGGCGCTAGGCTGAACTCTTGCCAGCTGCAGATTGTATCTTGACCTCTTTGCGGACTCATTGTCACTTCCGATGACCTTGACTGTGGCGAGGTTTAGAGTATTCAATACTCTTTTAATATAAAACATAAACTTCTTTATAGCCCAACCGTGGCGAGGTTTAGAGTATTCAATACTTTTTTAATATAAAACATAAACTAGCTGACGCCCGCGACTTCGTCTGCGTTGAGTTAGTGTGTTCGTCTTTCAATCACGAAGCAATAGATTACTAACCCGAATTACTTGAAATAATAACAAGATAAACATTAAAGTATCTCCTTTCTAAAAAAAAAGAATGAGTGAAATCGGATATTGATTCGTTGGTGGGAGAAGTTGTGGGACGCGCTCGAGACGTGATGGCGCAGGCGGTGGCATGCGCGTGAGCTGCGCGCGGTACTGGACAGTACTTGGACATTGCAACATTACTTTATTTTTCTAAAATAAAAGACTTTTTCTAAAATAATAGTAGCCTAAGTTACTCCTTATTACATCAGCTACCTGCCAATAAAAGTCCCGTTAAAATCGGTTCAGCCATTTCAGAGATTAGCCGGAACAAACAGACAGACAGACAGACAGACAGTCAAAAATTGTAAAAAATGATATTTTGGTGTATGTACCGTATACATACTCATATGCATGTAGTAAAAACGGTTATGTCAATATTACAGACACTCCAATTTTATTTATTTTGTATAGATGTAAAAGTGCGGATGTTTGTTACTCAATCACGAAAAAACGGTTGATCGGATTTGGATGAAATTTGGCAAGCATGTAGCTTTAAACATGGAAGAGAAAATAGGCTACCTTTTATTCCGATTCCATGAGTACTTCCCGAGGGAAAATTCTCTCCAATAGTTTCTGTGGGAAGGTTAAAAATTGTTAACGAGCGAAGCTTTAGACTCAATTCTGAGGTCCACGCAGACGAAGTCGCGGGCAGAAGCTAGTTAAAAATAATATAAAAAAATTAATGATTGATTCTCCGAGGCGGGGAAGATTTTAATAATTTTTTGTCTATCTTGTTTGGTCGTTTACGATTCCCGGTAAGGTAAAAAAATATTTATATTTGGTTTGTGTATTAGTTAATTGTCGGGCCATTCCGGAGTCAGGAAAAACGACCACCGTTCCTCGGATATCGCGTTAGTAATTCCGACGCGAAGCGAGCTTAACGAACATAGAAAAAAAAAGATTATTCCTGCCAATAAAATATTGTCACACACTTCCAAGTAAAACTGTTTAGGGCAATATTATCAATTTTGTTTCTAGCAATAAAGTTTTCTTTATCACTGATTTTACACTGAGCATAATCAAAGTAAACGTTTTCATTTGTATTGCCATTCCAGCCTCACCATGATAATTTATTAAATTTGCAAAGAGTCCTGGGTTCGATTCCCAGCTCGAGTCTGGTCTGGTGGGAGGCTGCGGGCTTGGCTAGTTACCACCCTACCGACAAAGGCGTGTCGCCAAGCGATTTAGCGTTCTGGCACGATGTCGTGTAGAAACCAATTAGGAGTATGGGTTTTCCATACCCCTAACAGGTTAGCTCGCTTCCATCTTAGACCTTTAGGTGAGATTGCCGTCAAGGGCTAACTTGTAGTGGAAAAAAAATGTTTATTTGCACTAAATACTATAATTATCTTATTGGACTCAAATATAACACACTTAAACAAGTGAAATACTCCCTTGTTAGTGTTATTTTTTCAGTGTGTTCTCAATTGTTCGGGGATATAGAGGATACTACCAATATCTCAACATCAAGCTAGTACTGAGAAGCTTAAAACAAGTGACACAACCTGGGGGACGACCAACGACCTCTTTACCGCCTAACGAATATTCTGATGAGCGATTCGGGGTGTCAAAGTGTATGCTAACGCGGTCCTTTGGCACTCCATCTAGGACGAAGGAGGCTACCCTGGGATTTAGTGGGTCTTGCGGCGGCTGATCTTGAGTCCAACATACGGAGTTTTGTTCCGGGCGGGATGTGTAAATGATTTTGCAGCGAGCAAAAAAAAACAAAGGACTTCTTTACCGCAATCTAACATGCTAACTTCAAGACCAACCAGTTAGTCAAAGTTTTGCCAAAATTGCGGGTATCTCACCTCCTTACCGGTTTCTATTCGGCATCATACTTAAACTCTAAACAGCTTGGCAGTATATCTTTACCATTGGGCTGGTAATGCAACATGGCCAAAGAATCGCTGAAAAAAAAATCGAGCCGGGAATCTAACCCGAGACCTATCGCTTTGTAATACTACTGCGCACGCGCTGCGCCATGGAGGGTCATTAATGTGCCTAATTACCCTACTTCGCTAAACATAGCAATCCATACAAAACTAGGAATGTACTAAGTACGTGTAATCATGATATTAGAAGATTTAACTAAGCGGATAGGAACAATGGCTTCGCTCAAAGTAATCATGCGTGTGAATATATCTATACATATAGCGGAGCATAAGATTATAAACCAATAGATATAATGCAATCATAAAATAAAATCATATAATGCGATATATTAACGTATTCCTTGAATGCCTCAACGGTAAAAGCATTAGCATGTTCATGTGTTTTTTTTTATATACTACAAGTTACCTCTTGACGGCTATCACCTGGTGGGAAGTGATGATGTAGTCTAGGATGGTAGCGGGTTAACCTGTTAGGGGTGCGATAAGCCCATACTTCTAATTGGTTTCTACCCGACATCCGGAACGGAACGCCGGAAACGGAACGTTAAATCGCTTTGCGACACGTCTTTGTCGATAGGGTGGTTTAAATAAACAATACGTTCTTTTACAACGGTCTGTGGATATGATAAGGAATAAACAGCAAGTATAATTTGCTATATTCCGCCGACAACCGGGAGATTTGTGTAATATAACACCACACAAAATCTTCCACTAGAACCTCTACGCACGTTTCGACCCGACACCGGATCATCCTCAGATGTTGACTTCACAAGCGCGAAAGTGACTTTACTTTTCGCGATTTTGTGTGGTGTTATATTATACAAATCTCCGGGTTTTAGGCGGAATATAGCAAATTATACTTGCTGTTTATTGTTTATCATGGACTTCCGCAAAGTAACGCCTGCTTCTATTCATGATATGATAAGGTATTTACATAAAATCTTCTCTTTGTTTATAGAGCACTACGAAACAGAGTCCGTCCATAACAGTCGATGGGATCTCCACTTACCCTGGCCTGGGGTTCGGACCCATGGGCCCCGTGGCGCCCCTCCCGGGCGAGGTGCCCGGGACCCAGCTACGGCAACAGCAAGTTACAACTACGGAAGCTGTCACCACCGTCAAACCGAAAAAGGAAAGGACATTCGTTATAGCAGCAGTCGAATTCCATCGGGTAGAGACGCCATTTTTGATCGGAGTATGGATTTTCTTTGCTAGCCTCGCTAAGATAGGTTAGTAATATATTTTCTCTACATAAATCTATTTCGAAAGCTGTTCTTGTGAGCTCCTATTATTAGTTAACATAAAAAGTAGACTAAAAAATAAAGAATAAATAGCCTTTACCTTTTGCATATATCCTTAAGAATGTACTTAATGATATGTTGAGTACCCTAAACTATCTAGGTACTACGGGAAAATTGATTCATTACCTATCAATAAATTCATTATTTCCAAAAAGTGTGAGTGTTTTTCCAATTACGTATCGTAATCAAATATACTCCCAAACACCCACTCACTCACACATATGTATGCGATAAAGGTAAACACAATTGGGAAGAGATTGGCCTCCATGATACAGGCGATACTAACTTGAAAGTTCAAGGTTATTAAAGGGAAACTGGGCATTTTTGGAATAAAATAAACGATTTAACCTTTAAGTAGGAAATTTGTTATTTTCTAAGTTCCGTAAGCAGACATAGGTAGAAAGCTAAAATTTTCACAGATTGTGATGACTTACTATTACAGCTGTAACATTACATATAAAGAGTAAAATAAACTTGAATATTAAAGGCCTACCTTGAATTTTTTTTAGATACAGCCTTGCAATAAACTGTTTTTTACTGTTATTTGCTCGGTCCTAGTTAATATTAGGTCCTAATAGTGTTTCATAGTGCAACGTGGTAGGGGTCACTAATCTTATGAGTTCGCACTTAGTTTTTTTTTTTATCTTAATCAGATAGTTCCCGTAGGCCCCTCGTTTGTTACTCTTACGTATTTCGCTTGTTAGATCTATATTATATAGTAAATGCAAGTAATATACTCTGCACATGTATGTATAGTATAGTATAATACTATAACATTCCCATTATTAAAAATAAAAAAAAATATCACTTGCTTCAACGGTGAAGGAAAACATCGTGAGGAAACCTGCACGCCTGAGAGTTCACCATAATGTTCTCAAAGGCGTGTGAAGTCTGCCAATCCGCACATGGCCAGCGTGGTAGACTTTGGCCAACCCCTTCTCATATTGAGAGGAGACCCGTGCTCTGTAGTGAGCCGGTAATGGGTTGATCAATGATGGTAATACTATACACGTGGAGACTATATTTGTGCAAGTGTGGTGTAATATGAAATACTGCATAGTAACGACATTAGTACGTTTAAGAAAATAAAAATTAAGGGGCTTAGTTGTAGGGTCCCTCTTTTTGAGTGACCGTGATCAACCCATTACCGGCTCACTACAGAGCACGGGTCTCCTCTCAATATGAGAAGGGTTTGGCCATAGTCCACCACGCTGGCCATGTGCGGATTGGCAGACTTCACACGCCTTGAGAACATTATGGAGAACTCTCAGGCGTGCAGGTTTCCTCACGATGTTTTTCCTTCACCGTAGAAGCAAGTGATATTTTAATTGTTAAAAAAACGCACATAACTCCGAAAAGTTAGAGGTACGTGCCTGGATTCGAACCGCCGACCTCTGATTAGGAGACTGACGCCCTAACCACTGGGCTATCACCGTTTCGAGTATTTTTGAGTACTGAACCTTAATAGATATTCACATCTACAAGACTTAGACCTAAAAGTCGCTAGTTAAACTTTAGCTATTACTACCAAACAAAGTCCGGAAGTGTACGGCGCTCTAGCGTGCAAAAAATATTGCAGATGAATTTAAACATAATATAAAAATATATGTGTTAACACCGAGAAATGTTTTAATACATCAAAACTTTATATCAAAAAACTACAAAAACAACATCATTTCTGTTTATTTGATCGTTCGCTATTTGTTCTTCTGGAGATAAATGTTGTATTAGTCCGTTTGGACTTCTTCCGTTGCCTACTGGAAAATATTTTTTTGTGCTTTCCTTTCAAAGAGCTCCTTTGAGAATTGGCAGGAAGTATAGTTAGGTATGTTAGAGTGTCAATTGAATCCGATTTGCTCGTCGTTCGGCTGATCTCATCACATTTGGGTAGGTACGGCAGATATGGTTCTTGGTAAGTTGAGAAAGCAGTCACAAAGGGATATGCTGTTGATTGAGGCTTAAACCCTGTCGTAAGCTTTCTTTTAGCTTGTATTCCATGTGAAGGACAGAGAGAATCAATTTCTAGTGAAGACGTTGTAGAAGTAGACATAGATAATTCCTGACCAGAAATGGGATTCGTGCATTTGTCTTCATATCTTAAAGCATGATAATTACTGTGGTATTTCCCAGCCATTGCACTTGTTACATCAAAAACAGTACTAGAGGTTTTATAATGAAGTAAGGAATCATTTTGGTAAATGTTTTCACTTCTAAATTGACAGCCGACATCCCTTATGTATATGACATCTTTACTATTCGCACATTCTATAGTCCCACTGGGTGGTAAGCGTTTACGGTTAAGGCAGTCGAATTGGCAAGATTTATTAGATTTGCAACTTTTGCAATGTAACTCATTTGGAACTTGACCAGGCAAAAATGTTGGTGATACATATGGGTTCAAAATAACTCTCGTAGAATAATCGCTGACATATTCACACGTTTGATTAGTATTTAATGTATCTTCTTGGTAAGCAGACATCAAATTGCAAATTGGCGAGAAATTATCACATTCTGTGTCATCTGTATCATCTACTTTTTTATTTAAAATATCATCGTAATTGAGACTTTTATAGAACGGTACACAAAGAGGTACATTAACACAACGAGGACGATGAAAACAAGCTGGAATGTATTTGCATTTGTTGTTCAGAACATTCAATCTTTGACACGATGGCACGACTAGACAAGGCGGGTGGTGTCTGCATGCTTTTGTAATTCTTATTCTTTTAGGATTATGTTTTGTGAGAGACACTCGTCTTACACATTTTGGACTCGTATTATAAACATTGTCAGTGGGTAGAATTTGGCACAGTGGCACTAACTCGCAAGGAGGGTCGTGAACGCAAACTTCAGATTCATCCACATTATTATTCTTGTCATTCTGATTTACGGAGAGCGATGATGTTTCATTATTGCGACGACGGGGATATTTCTTCAACTTGAAACCGTCTTCATCCTCTGTACTGAAAATATCTAGTTTTTCTTTACAGTTAGGGCAAATTACTTGCTTTGGTTTCCTCTGGGACTTACTTTCGAGACACATTGTACAACTCTGATGCTTATTATCGACCAGTTTAGGAGTATCATTTTTATTAGTAACTGGTTCCTCACACACAGGTTTAATTTCATATTTCTTTGTAGGCCCCGCAGTATCTGTATTAGTAGGCTTATCGTCACAATGTTTACATATTTCATTTTGGCTACACTTCTGATTTTGATGTTTGGTTTCTGGCAGAAATTTTGGAGTGCTGGTAATTTGATCTGCTACTGTTAAACTTTTGCTATTTTTTGCAAGTTCCGTAAGTGATTTTTTATCTGTACATGGGCATGCATATGAAAACAACTGGCAAGGACACGGATCTTCCGTGCGTTTGCCTCGTTCTTTTGTTCCCACTTCAGGTACTGGATTCGTATACTCTGTTTTATACTTGGCATATGACCAAAATTTTTGGCCCAGATCAGTTTTATTCTTCATATAAGAGTCTGATATACGTTTTGTATAGTCATCATGTCTAAGAAACATTTCTGAAGAAAGTACACAATCGTTAAGGGACTTCTTTTTTATTTTTTTTGATGTAATTTTAAGACTATCTAGTTTTTTAAGCTTTGGTTGAATTTGTGTAGCACATTCTTGTACTATAGCTTCAGATTTTGCTCTAAAACCATTTTTGTTATTAATTTTAGTATCATTATTACGCTTCATTAATTTACAGTCTGCAGTAGGATATTGAGGAACACAGTGATATGAATGTCTTTTCACTAGAGTATCCAGATCATAGAATATAGTACTGGTCGATCTTATGATATATTTATCACTACTATTTCGGTTAAGGGCGTGATACTTTTCACTCGTTATATAGGAAGTCTGATTAAGCAGAATGGATGCATTTTTATGGCTAAACATTGTTTCCCATATATATGTCATAAATTAGTAGCTCCCTGAATAAATAATGACAAAAACACAATTACTTAGGTTTATCAATTCAGACAAAAATAAATTAACTCTTGCCTTCCCTAGGAAGATTTTTTTTTATGTTTTACATGATTGAAAATTAAATTTACTTGTAATTTTAAAAATTTTGATTTTCTGTATTTTAAAGTATTTCAAGATGACTTCTGACTTCTTTACTTTGACAATGTCTAATAATGAGAATAGTGCTTAAATTTCTATTCCTCTAGCATTTTTTTTTTATTAAGTATTTATATTTATACTATTTGGTACTTTATTCAATAAAGATTGTACTTACATATTCATTCATTTATGTTTTTTGTTACAGGATTTCATATGGCACCAAGATTATCAAAAATGTTTCCGGAGTCATGTCTCCTCATTTTTGTGGGAGTCTTAATCGGTGCAATTCTTTTGAGTACGCACAGCGTTCACGTACAGCCGTTAACACCTGATACCTTTTTTCTTTATATGCTGCCGCCAATCATTTTGGACGCCGGTTACTTTATGCCTAATCGATTGTTTTTCGATCACCTTGGAACCATTCTTTTGTTTGCGGTAGTTGGGACAGTATTTAATACACTTACAATCGGTATGTTTCTATATAATCTTCAAAGAAAATATTCTCTTTGGTTTTGTAACCGACTTAATATAATTTGATTGCATCTGTTTTGTTACAGGTGCATCTTTATGGGCATGTGGACAAACAGGCATGTTCGGATGTACTACACCATTACTTGACATGCTTTTGTTTGGTGCTCTTATATCCGCTGTGGATCCGGTGGCGGTGCTGGCAGTATTTGAAGAGATACACGTAGACGAAGTTCTATACATAGTGGTGTTTGGAGAATCTTTGTTAAATGATGCAGTTACAGTTGTACTTTATCACATGTTTGAGGCCTATACGTAAGTGTCGCTTCTAATAAATGAAGATAATAATTAGACACTATCATATAGCATTTTGGAGATCTTTATAAAGAAGAAATTTGTGATCGAAGTCTTCGACGAGGATATTTTCGGTTAAATTTCTACTTCAAAAATCAATTTAACCTAGCACTTTAGATATTAATAGTGTATATCATATTTCAGTATTATACAAAATTTTCAAAAAAATTTTTTTTTTTTAGGGAAATGGGTCCTTCACGACTCATGTACACGGATTTCTTGGCCGGCTTTGCATCATTCTTAACGGTAGCAGTTGGAGGTACCTGCATTGGAGTAGTCTGGGGTTTTGCTACTGGCCTCGTAACTCGATTCACAAATGAAGTCAGAGTTATCGAACCTATATTTATATTTGTGATGGCTTATTTAGCTTACCTTAATGCTGAAATGTTCCATATGAGTGGAATTTTAGCGTAAGTTTATGCATTTTTATCATATATATTCATTATTATTTTTATTCATACTGTGTTAAGTTCTTTCAATTTTAAAACTGTTTTACTATAATTGTCTTAAGTTTGTCTATTTCTTGCTACTTCTGGACTATAAACAGAGGAATAATATATTGCTGAAATTCATCAATAAGTATTAATTCGTTTATTTCATTTAATGTACTTGCAATAATAAATGCAAATAGGCAACGTTATATTATTTAATTTCCTGTATTTTTTTCTAACACTGGATAATCAATAAAAACTGCTTTTAGTATAACATTCTGCGGTATAACAATGAAGAACTACGTTGAAGCCAACATATCTCACAAATCGCACACCACGATCAAGTATACGATGAAAATGCTTTCGTCGTCATCCGAAACTATAATATTCATGTTTCTTGGTGTCGCCACCGTCAATAATAACCATGATTGGAACACGTGGTTTGTCTTGTTGACTATAGTATTTTGCTCAGTTTATCGCATAATAGGTAAGATGTGTTTTTCTTTGTCTCTATCTTTAATTGCACTAAGATCACTATAAATAACGTCAAACCACTTATTTTCAAATGACTTAAGTAAACATTTTATTCAGATTTATTATCTTTAGTATATGTTAAAGATTCAAGAGTTATTATAATTTATTGTTTCAGGAGTGTATATATTTAGCGCGGTAGCGAATAAGTTCCGTTTGCACAAATTAAATACCGTCGAAAAGTTTGTTATGTCTTATGGAGGTAAGTTTTCTTAGCAAATAAATGATCGACGTATGCAAATAAACAATCACACAGTTTGATTTGGCATTCGAAATCGTCTTTAAATAGTGAATACGCAGAATTCAAGATCTGATATTGAATCATAACATAAATATAAATACAGAGGCATAAATATAGCCATATATTATATAATAATCCTTACAATTGTCAATTATTAACATCCATACTTATTCACCTACACACTCAACCTAGGTAAGTGAAGTTATTCGTGGACAAAGCAAAAATAATAACTCTTAGGCTTATAAAAAAACAGCCCGAGTTACACAACAGTTTGTTTGTTTATCTGTGTAAGTAATTAAGAATCTTCTGTTTATCGTAATACCCATGGCCTATATTTTCTCAACGCAAACATAAACCAGGTCTCCGAGGCGCGGTCGCATTTGCATTGGTGCTATTAATAGACCCAGAGGTGGTTAATCTTCAGCCAATGTTTGTAACCACTACGATAGCGGTTATTTACTTCACCGTGTTCATCCAAGGAATAACTATTAAGCCATTGGTCAAAATATTGAATGTTAAGACTGGTGAGAAGAGGAAACCGACGATGAATGAAAGAATACATGAGAGGGTAAAAATCTTTAATTATTTAGATCGAACTAAACTGAATTTTTAAGAATTTAGTTTATCCGGAAGGGAATTATCAATATTGATATCGACGGTGTCCTGCTTCATACAACTAAGAGCATGTTAGGCTGTCGATAAGTAACAATGTTATTAAAAGCATCAATATGGGTTGGAGGGAGGTGACTTGAAACTGCAATCAAGTTCTTAGCTCTATCCTCTTATTCTACCTTACGACAAAGTAGCCATGTGACTTGTGCTAGGGCTAGTTTTTTAACTTTGAGCATAAGCGTAATACAAAATTAAGCAAAGCTTTTCTTTTATTATAGACTGTTGTTATAACATTTAAGTATCCTGCATTTATTTCAGTTTATGGATCATTTAATGGCTGGCGTTGAAGATATTTTGGGAAAACATGGCAATCACCACATACGTGATAAGTTCAAGAGATTTGACAATAGATTTATCCGACCATTCTTACTAAGAAATTATCAGGTAATATGAAAAAAGAAATGAAAAAAATCTTTATTGTGTTTCAAATTACAGAGGAATCTTAAATTTAATGAACGATAACATCTGTATTAGTTGAAAATCTGTGTCACAGACATTAACGCCCACCTCCGGGGATTTTCTTGGAGCTTAAAATTAAATATATGTATGCTTAAGTGTTCAGATTAATGGTTGTGAGCGCGCATGCGCGCATGTATGTGTGCGTGCTTGTGTGTGTGTGTGTGTGTGTGTGTGTGTGTGTGTGTGTGTGTGCGTGTGTGTGTGCGTGTGTGTGTGTGCGTGTGCGTGTGTGTGTGCGTGTGTGTGCGCGTGTGTGCGTGTGTGTGTGTGTGTGTGTGTGTGCGTGTGTGTGTGATGAATATTGCATTATGTGCAACTAAGATTTAAATTATCAAATGAAAGTTTGATTCGTAATATTGATGATATATTTGCAGGGAGCTGAACCTAAAATCCTAGAAACTTATTCCAAATTGGCTATGAAAGACGCGATCGAGTATATGCAAAGGAACGCATCGACGATCGGTAACATATCTGGTGCGGAGTCGATGTCAGCTATTTTTAAGAACTACACTAGTGCTAATTTTAATGGGAGGTAATGTTTTATGATACAAAAAAAAGATATAAGAAAATATTAATATTTTTTTAAAGTATTTTACTATTTTATAAAACAAAATACTTTCAGCCCAAGCTTTAGTCAATTGGACTCCTCTACATGGAATATTGATATGCAGGAATTGGAATACAATCCGTCCAAAAAGGATTTGACTGATGCCAGGATTCATCATCTCCTTGCCGAAGAGCTCTGCAAACCGTATCGACGTGTATGTATCATTATCATCATGATCAACCCATTTCCGACTCACAACAGAGCACGGGTCTCCTCTCAATATGAGAAGGGTTTGGCCATAGTCCACCACGCTGGCCATGTGCGGACTGGCAGACTTCATACGCCTTTGAGAACATTATGGGGTACTCTCAGGCGTGCATGCATTTATAGATATGAATAATTGAATCCTATTTGAAAATCAGTGTCCAATTGTTTTAAATATTAAAATATTAATCTTATTAATCGAGTCGATACTAATGTTATTTATTGATTGATCATGATTATTTTACTAATCACACTTCTATTCATTTCGATATAACTATTTATCGTGTACGCTTGATTTGTCCACTTATATTAGTTTTTTTTTTTACTAGCACCGTCGATTAAGCTACAGTCGGCATGCGGTAAATGACAGGGACTTGGGAACACAAGTAAACTATAAAACTCATATGAATATACGACGTTTAGTTGGTGATAGGAAACACCATCACAAGCGCAGTAAACGTGGAAAACAGGCAAGTTTATTATCTTAATGATTATAATAATATATTATAAATATTAGACAAACATTAAAAGTAAGCTCCGACGACCACCGTGGCGTGCAATTTAAAGTTGGAGGTCCTGGGTTCGATTCCCGGCTCGAGTCTGGGCTGGTGGGAGGCTTCGGCCGGCTAGTTACCTCCCTAGAGACAAAGACGTTTCGCCAAGCAATTTAGCGTTCCGGCACGATGTCCGCAGAAACCAATTAGGAGTGTGGTAGGTTTACCATGCCCTATAGCGGCCTTTTCATAGGTGTCCCATGTCAATTTTAGGTTCACTATTAATAGGTATTGAAACACATCATTTGTAAAATATATTTCGTAGTTCTTGTTAATTTTGATGAGATGATATTCTCCGTTGATGGTTTACCAATGCTTTAATACAGTTTCCTTAGATAACAATTTAGATTTAATGAAACTTTATGCGTGTTTAAAAGTATTTTTATTATTGCAGGATGGAAAGAATCATGTTACTTTCCCAGAATTCCAGCAAAATGGTTCGGCAAAACAGTTCACGCACGGTAAAAAAAAATATTATAGATTAGGTACATAATAATTTTTTAATATACGTAATCACGAGTGTCAATCGCATGCACGTGTGGGATTACGTTAAGTTATTTTTTATTTTAGTTTTTTTTATATTTTTTAAATTACAACTCAGTTTTTTTTTTATTTGCGACACATTTGGCTTTTCATTGAGTATTTGAGAGTATTAAAACAATTGTTGTATCTTGTATAATGGTATTTATCTACTACTAGTTACTTTGCGAAATATCTATTATAATAAACGTTTTTTTTTATTTAAATAAATAAGTATATTAAAATGCTTTAAATAGTCACATGATAGATACCACACAAATAGGTTTATTTTGCATGCGTGCGAATTAACTATAGCAAGGCACCAGTTACAGAGATAATATGTTATGTTATAAACGTATCTATGTATATCTAGAAAATGTAGGTCGTGTGCTTGCTCAAGTAATATTTTGGATATTAGATGTTTTGTTTTGAATTATGTAGGTAATATATGTATATTTTGAGTATTAAATTTTTTGGGGTCTCTTGTCCGAAACGGTTGTGCCAGCTCCAATATCTGCTAGTTCATCCAAGTTATATGCTCTTTAACTGAACTTGTTAATATGATTGAAAGGATTAATATTTCGAATGTAACAGACACAACTAATTTACACAGTAATATTTCAAAAACAGATCCGAACCCTATTGTAGTCGGTTGGTTATAATTTAAAAAAACATTGTTTTTTATATATAACCAACGTTACATAATAAAACGTTATAAAATGTAATTAAAATAACATTGTTTTTTTAATTACATTGCAAGAGGAATTGGGCCAAGAAACGTTAGTTCAAAGTTAGTTTATTCCGGCTAATGACTTAACAAGTAGTTGCTTACGATATATGACCAAAAAGGAGTGTAAATTTTACAGGGTTCGTTTATGTTTTTATTAATATGTGACTTCCTTTATTTCTGAATTCCAAATGACTGAATGGATTTCAATGCTTAGGGTTATCCTTAAATCCTTCTCTCATATGGCGGTGGCATTGTATGGCAATGAGTTGAAATGTGAAAATTCGTGTAGTCTTCAGCAGTCGTTTTAATTTCTTTATTAAGGTTCTTGCTTCAAATTAAGAAGGTACAAAATATAAGTTCGTATTGTTAACAGACTATATTGATGAGGTGCTTCAAGAGGACGATGAACAGCCCCGTCGCGAAGCTGACGATGGCGGTATAACTTTCACTGCCAAATCCCCGCGTAGGTATTATGCATGTGACACGATGTGTTTCCCTTTTGAACTTGAACATCTGGCAAATTACATGAAGATATAAAATTAACGAGATTTAATTAAGTTTTTCAAAATGCCGTTAAATAATTTTTTGTCTTACATTTAAATATAATAAATGTAAAAATAATTTCACGTTATTAAACTTTATATTTCATTTTTTAATAGTTTCTGAATAACTTGCGGCATAGCCACATATAAATACCGACAGATAGACATATAGAAATAATAAGGAAAATATGATCAACTTTGATTGACTAGAAAAAATGGACGTCTAAGTAATGGTGTAAGGCTTTCAGCATGGAAATTCTCTGCACCTATGTAGGTGCATTATTTATCCCATATAACTTGTGATTTTTTTTTCTTTTTCGGACTGTCTATTAGCTGTACAAACCCTATTGGTTGCCACAGCGTAACCGGGCTGTTTGGCGAGCTTCGGAAAGAAGCTCTGCCAGAAACCAAACTTGTGATTGGTAATGTCTTAAAACATCACAACTAAAATATTTTAGCCGTATAAAATGTTCAAGTTCAAATGATTTTGATGTTGTGTATAAAATGTTTTATTTTTTGTATTACACTTGTAACATGTTTAATAATAATGACACTAAATTTATTTGGAATTACTCGTTTGGTATGTATTGTTTTACTAATATTACTTAAAATTAACTAAAATGTTATTTAATAAAATATATACTTTCCGTGAAACACTTGGTTCAAAATGATAATGCAATTTACATGCATTGACTTATTGTAACGTGTAGAAACTAACTGGTTTCAAATATTAATATTTACGAGAGTGATCATTTTTAACCAATTCGATTAATTTAGCTTAGAAGCTTGTGTTTACATCGCGTGTATGTTTTACGTAAATTTGTTTTGTACTCCAAGTAACCCTCTAACTCCTTTTGAATACTGCTCAGTTGGCTAACTTGTTAATTTGTAAACTTTATCCTTTTATAGTTATTGGTATTTATTACTTGCTATTATTAGCTTTTTTACCATTGTTTGTGTTTGATTGTCGTTTTATTCCCTTCTGGCAACTTCATATGGCACCGCAAACTTACCAAAACTCTTGACAACTGGCGATACTAAAATATTAGCTGGATATAACGAAGTCAGTCCGACGTCCTCGCATAAAGAGAACAGTAGTTCTCTGCTAAATCAATTGGCTAACTTGCCTGGCTTCAATCCTCTAAAAGCAAGAATTGTTAAGCAATACGCTAAAACACCTGAAGAGATACTGCCGACAGCTGTTGAGAAATCCTTACCGTGGAGAAGGGACAGATCCACGTATAACTTCGGTATGTGTACTAATAAAGTCACAACACTTTTTCGCTTCTGGATTACGACGGTTTACTTTAAAGCGCAGTTTTTTTTATAACTATCTCGTCTTTATGCTTTTTATTGCTGGTAGCCCAAGCGCTTTGTTTGGAAATCCGAACGGTAAAAAATTTCGCATGTTATGTACTTAGTTATTTCAGCTTATGAATGTTAGTTAGCTATATAATAAGATGCATAACCATTACATTTTTTTTCGACGCTAAAGGTAACATTATATATTAAATATTGGTTATTAAAAATCATATATTAATTCCAATTACATGATTGTAAACAAACGTTATTTGGTTTCCTACTTTCTTTTCAATTTTACTATGAAAAAAAATGCTAATAATCTTTAAACACCTAACCTTGAAAGTTCAGGTTTTAGTGGCTTATTTTCTAAAAGCAGTGAAATTATAAATATCTAATTAACGTACTCGAATTGCGGGCGTGTTCTTTTATGTCATATAGAATGATAATATTTATATCAGCTATTAGTGGTATATTCAGCACTTCATTCACACTATAGTGTTTAATATTGATTTAACTATAGTTTCAAGTAAAATATCATTTTAAAACAATCGTTGAATGAATGTTAAAACTTCCATTGGAATTACTGCCAACATCAGAATAGAATCATAAGCCTACGCGTTCTACTTAACCGTTGCATATTATTAGCAGCATGATTAGAAGATTCATTGAGTTAATCGCATAACAAAAATAAGTATATATTTTGTTTTGTTATTTTAGTTCCCAATGAAGATATTCTTGAAGAAGATGAGCGACGAATGTCTGATGACAACGGTAATTCAATTTTTAATTTAAATGCGTCGCAATTCATAATTGAATACGGGGAATATGAATTCACTTGCTCCAGCTGAACAAACTTAAACGAATGTTTGACCAATATTAAACTATATAACATTGGTATTACGTTAAAAAAGCTTGAGAACTTGGAATAAGTAGTATTGAGATCACAGCAGAGTAGATGAACCGCTCGAATTCTTAATCGTAAAAATCTTAAAAAATCGTAAAACTAAAGTAACTGTAGCCACTACTCCAAGTTACAGTGAATATTCGTTTTAATTTTCAGACACATATATGACGGTTGTGGAGCAAGCCCGGGTCGCCACCCCAACTGCGACCGAGACCATGTTGCCATGGAAACGTGAGGAAGCTGAAGGGACAACCGCCCTAAAACAATCCGAATTTCCCGCTTGGGCTTCTAACAAGGAATATTTGGCGTACAGTTCGCCCTCTGCTACGTTTTTAGGTGATAAATGCATATTTTCTGTCTATACTTAGATATTCAGTTTAAATTATTTAGGTATTTATATTAAAAAAGAAATCTCAGATTTAAAACATATAGATTGTAGTGTCATCCACACAGGGATTGTATTATGCTCTCACTTAATTCAGTCTTTTTTTTTAAATATTTGTCTATGAAATTTAGATTTACTACATAAGAAAATTTAAGATACTTTTGTCATACGGAATGACTTAAAAACGTATTTCTGTGTTATTTATTGCCAATGAGAAATATTTTGATCCTTTGAATAGATTGCCGATTGATATAATCTTTTGAATAAATTACCAATTGATGTAATCCTAGAACTTTTCTTCAGTGTCATATCTTTTCACTCGAATACATAGATTTTGTTCTGATAACTTGCAACGTTCTGAAACTACCAACGTGAAAAAACAATGTGCATGCTAATGGTAAATGTTCAAAGACCTTTTTATATTTCTTGCATTGCCATTTTGAAGACCCCAATATTTTTTAACTTTTGAGCCTTTTACATAGCCTCGCCAGCGATTCTTTTCGAGCACTTTAAATTTATTGCACTTTTGTATTTTAGTGTAATCCTGATACGGTCTGTGTTTTAATGACATTTATTTTTAACGCCACCTTTCATCGATATAGTTGTCCCAAATGGTTTATTAAACCCATACAATAGTAAAAATTGCTTTTACCACGCACTTTTTGGTATTATTAGTTAATATTAACGGTATCAACTTTTTCTTATCGATTTATTTTTCTTTCCCTTACCCGTTATAACACCCCTCATCATCAACCCAATAGGTGGTATAGAGAAGCCAAAACATCCAAAATCTATCATAGGTCTCTTCCGAAGAGAGAGCTCAAGTTCTACGCAGGCTGCGGATTTACCAGTCCTATCGGATACAGAGAGCAAAGCGGATTCAATTAAAGGGGAGGGCTCATCGACCAAAGCCGACCAGTTTGGCCATCATTCGAGGCATCATGCAAGTTTATTATCCAAACGAAGTACAAGCCTGGGTGGTCCATCAGTGTTGTTAATGGAAGATGTCGCTCATTCCGATCCACTTGGTGCATCTTCACGACCAGCCAGCATTATGCAGGGTCCACATCGTGGACAGTGCAGAAGGGGATCTATGTTAGAGTTAACTGGGTGCGTATCTTCATATTATTTATCTAAGTACCGATTAATATTATGCGAAACTGACTTTTCAATCAGCGGAGAATATTGTACCGGACCAGGCTGGCTAAGCGGCCAACAAGGAGGGCAGCGTGCCGGTAAGCGGCTTACTAGGATTTTAAATAAAAAAAAACTAGGCTCGCTTACCAAGCATTTATTCAAATATTGCAAATATGCCACGGCTAGGCTGGTAGGCACACAAAATTTATAGGGTCGTGGTAACGGGCAATATCCGCCTGAGCTTATGCTGATATCATAGTACTCCCCCGTGTGTGTGACGGCCGAAGATGTAGGGTGGCCAAGGGTCGAAGAGGAGACAGGAACGGTGGTGTGCAGCAGGTCTCGCACGCTGCGTCCAGGAGACTATGCACTAAGCGGTGCAGAGAAAACCCCAGCTATACTCCCTAGTACGGGAGCTTAAAACACACTGAGAATAATTAATTTGTTGTAATTTACTTGGCGTTAATGTAAATTAATAAAGAAAACAAAATACGCGTCTACTAAAACGTTAGACTTGTATTTTTGCTGGTAAAGGCGACAGCCGACCCACTTCTAAAGCGAATGGGTGACGACTGAGTGTTGAAGGTGCCCCCCGCCAGCCAACGAGGAAGCCACGCTAGCGCCTAACGGCTTTTCTATTGCGGCTGCTTTTCAAATAGCAATATCGGTGATATTGCTATTTTAAAATGACCGTTTAGAAATTATAAATAAATTCATTAATAGATAATAATAGATAAGAATACTATAAATATCATACTTAAATAAGTTAAAAAAAAGTGTAACGCTTCGTTACAATATGACTAAGGAATAAATTGAATATAAGTATTTCAAATGTAACAAGTTTCGAATTAAATCACTGGGAACAACAGTCCAAACGTCAAATTTATTAAGAGATTACGTTACGTTGATTGGAAAATCGGCTATTAATTATATAACATTAATGTTCATTTACAATGCGATAACATTCATTAACACTGTTTTTGCACTTTCTCTCAAATCTTTAACTTTGTACATATAAAGTAATCAGTAAATTGTATTTACTAACACTTTGCAAACATGTACCATTATTGCAAATCTTAACGATTATTCGTTGATTAAATTGTATATTATTCTGATTGTTTAAGTATAAGCATTTACGACTAAGGAACACGTAGAAATTATTTTATTGAGTTGGTAGAAATTTAATTTCTTTTTTATATTTTTATAGGTTAGATAAAAATAAAGTTAGTTAGAGCCATATTTATCCATAGGGAAAAGGAATTATTATTTTTTATCAATTTCATAATATGTCGTTAACATGTGATATACTTATGGTTATAATCATCCAACCCGCTAAAAGGAGGCCTAGGATGAAGATGAAAATACACTTAAATAGTAGATATGACTGTGCGTTAGATGCTACGTGGATCATATTTATTTTGGATTTCTAATTCAAGACATGTAAATGCTTTGTGAAAACAGGTAACAAGAGTAAATCGAAATAAAGCAATAAAGAGGGGTTCCTCTTATTGACGATATGCCTATTCAAAAGTGTAAATGAAGGATATAGCGAAATGAAGGAAGGATGTAGATTAAAACGTATTCAATATTCAGGGGAAAGTTCAGTTGCCTTAATATAAGATTTACTCACTCACAACCTTGAAATCGCTATCGAGTAATGAAAGACTAATGTCAAAGTAAAATGTACCTTATGCTTTCAAATTAAGATAGCAATTTCCGTAGTACTTATTTTTAACCATCTTGGGCTGGCTGTGGAAGTGTAGACGAATTTGAGTCTTAAAGCTAGGTTCCAAAATGACTTTACAGCAGTGAGCAAATAGGTAAATCTTATACAAACAGTATTGGTGGATGAAACACGTTTCGTACGAAATTTGATGAATTTACTACGTAATTGAGCAAGCGATAGTAAAACATTGGAGCAGATCGGACTTGTTAAATACTTACAGATACTACTTTTTACAGATCTCTGTCACGTGACGCGATAACCGAAGAAAAATGCAGCAAATCACTGCCCGAGAGCGAACGCATGGGTGTGAGGAGATTGGCTCTAGGTCAGCAAAGTTTGACTAGAGAGCCCTTCAGCCGTCAACTCACCATCGCGTCTACCCTCCTAACCAGTTCATCGTCGGACGAATCATCCGATGAGAACACTTGAGTGCCCCGCCGTGGTAACCATGATAGGTTGCCACTGTTAAAGTATAGGACACTAGACTAATTCCCCGAACTACCTGGCGATGATGCTAGTTGTGTGACGTGTACTTAGTTCAATATTTTTGTATGGTATGGAGGTACGGTGCGGTGATATTGATAAGGATATTTAATCGCAGGCATGTGTGTTGAAGGACTGCATTTGTATGAACCTGTACCTGCTATAAAAATTGGTAATTTTTTCGGACTGTCTATTAGCTGTGCTAACCCTATTGGTTGCTACAGCGTAACCGGGCTGTTTGGCGAGCTTCGGAAAGAAGCTCTGCTCTGAAATTTTGGGCCCTAGGGCTCGAAGAAACTAAGGGAACGTCGGCTTAAGGGCGCCTCCTGTGAGGCCGAACCTCGGCTTAGGCGACGTTTGGAACGGGGGGGTTGGACGGTGAGAAAAAATTGGACATAGTTAAACTCTATGCGCCGCTACATTTTTTATAACTTGTTACTACTGTTACGGTGAAATCGGTTTTTTAAACGGTACATAAATACATTTACGATAAAATAAACTGTCGAAACACAGGGCAATTTTTGTTGGAGTTGAAAAGTAAACAAACGACAAATCTGCAATAGGAAAAATTAATATTTCAAATTCACAAACAAACTTTATGTACGTTACGTTTTAATAACTCCATTACATTTTGACAGATTACGTTGCATAACTCTGGCATCGCGTTTGTTAACTTAACAAATTATAATAAGAGGTAGGTATATATTTGTAGGTTCGTAATTAAATAAAGCTTTATCACTAGTAATAGGCAGTGTAAAGACACTACCCAGCCTTTTTCAGTCTGGAAGATCCAAGTTGGGTGTACTTCCGAAAGGCGCATACCGGCCATCGATCTTAAATTTGATATAATACCTGACGTATTTTGGTTAGGCACACCGAACGAAAATAGGTCCTCCTTCGTTTTTCATATTCTAAATGGCGTTTGCGCCAATTTTTGTTATGAGTTTCGTGATGAAAAAATCAAAATACGTTATTATACCAAATTTCAGTCTCATAGGCAGTATGCATGTCAATATAAGTAGGTACGATGATAAATCGCGAATGGATAGGCCATGATAAGCAGACTCATAAGTAACATTCATTGTTTTTTTTTTAATTATTACCATATAACATATAGTTTGACCGCTGAAAGCATCTTCTTATGGTAAACTGTTCTCATGGTTAGTCCTAACCTAACAGACATAATTGACTGGACAAAGGATACTGGCAACACATTTATACACA
Source organism: Lasiommata megera (assembly GCA_928268935.1). NCBI lineage: Eukaryota > Metazoa > Arthropoda > Insecta > Lepidoptera > Nymphalidae > Lasiommata > Lasiommata megera. The sequence goes on from OV743323.1 coordinate 11,249,802, forward strand.
CCGCTTATAGCTGGTCCGCGGAAGACCTTGCTGGTACTTTTTCTTAGGTTGGTAGTTCCTTCTGTCATCGTTTCAAATCGAGTATTATACCTTGACATCCCAGAAACTGAAGGTTCTGAAACGATATATACGTCAAAATCAAGAAATTAATACTTATTTAAACGAAAGTAGAAAGCGACAAACAAATACATACAACTAATTTTTTTACTTTGTAAACCTTGAACTAAGCTCTGAGTGTAGGGGGTAGTTGCTCAAAGATACAATTCAAGGACAGTCGATTCGTTTAATTTATAGGTAGAAAATAAAAAGATGTTTAAAAATTTGTTCAATCACAAACTGTTATAATGAGGAACAATATTTTGATCGGTTAGTAGCAAAGTTTAACGGAAACAATACGGCTTGTTAAATAGAGTTCTAAATGGCAGCGGTCAAGCTTAAAATAATTATAAAGAAAACATATTTGTAGTATTATTTTATCTACTGACTATTGCTCGATAGAAAACCAAGATATTAAATTGCTGGTTATAAAAAACCTCATCAGTATTTTTCTATGCTCTTTTATGATACATTGAACTGTGAAAGCGTGATAAAGTAGTTTTCCTCATACAAATAGATAATAATATTTATACACTACCTATACTTATAGTGAAATAAAATGTAGTGCCGATATTTAATTACATGGCACGGTTGCCAATGACAATACATATTAGCATATTATATGAATAATGTAAATATTAATTTATGATTATAATATATTTTAGATAGTTAATAATAATCACAATTAATTGACGCTAATTTGTACCTAATGCACAACAAACAAAAACGGGTTGCTTGAGCACAAAACTACAGGAGGCCCAAGCCGAACACAGCTGAAAACTATCGTGGGAAGTTAAAAAAAATATATAATTACCTACTAATATTGTATTGACTCGCCATAATGTGCAGTCAAACCCCCTCTACATAAATTTGAGGGCTGTTCGAGGGCTCAATTTATTTTCTTATATTTCCCAAACTTTGCCATAAAACTAATGTTTTTGAATTGTATGATCCATGGCCATTAAAAAACTAAACAAATGTAATTTTTATATGTCCTTTAATGATAGGCATAGATAACCGTTTTATGCTATTTTATAATGATATTAACAATTAATAAATTGGTTCGCCGGTAATTTTGTAAGGATATGGACCCAAGCGCCACCCTAACATACACAATTAATCACAATAGGTTTTTTTCGGAAGTTAAAAAACCAATTTTATTAATCTGTTTCGTACCTTACGAATATTCAAATAGGGGTTTACCAACCTACTTGGTGCATTATTTTAATAAACCTATTCAAATTATGTAAAAAAGTTAATATGTGAATGGTACAAAAATGGTACCTACCTATACAATCTTAATATATGAGTTAAATAATCTATGTAATCCAAAATCTTCAGATAGTAGCTTGAGTATAGTAGCGCCATCATGTCTGTCTACATTAGTGTAGAGTGAGAAAAGGATAGCAAAACTAAATTGGATCTGCTATCTTTTGGATAAGATTTATTATTAATTCCGGCCTTTATAGTTTTGTGTTCATGTTCCTAGTCTATGCCTTATACAATGACCGTCTTGGATAACAGCAAATTATGTATGTTTAATTTGCTGTAAACCGCGTAAAACTGGCAAATCTGCAGGGTCATTATAATTTTATTTTCTACAATCTTTTTTTAAACTTTTTAAACTATCTAAATGAATTTACCGAACAAATTCTTTTGAATATGCCTATAATTGTTAAATTGTAACAGCACCAGAACTAACTTTTTATAGATGGATAAAAATCTAATTTGCAACTTATCGCTGGCATACCTTATGAATAAATAAATAAATCTTTAAGTCTAAGCAATTGAGTGTTGTGAAGTCGAAATTTACCGAGGATACTGTGTAGAAAGATTTAAGAAATTATAAATTGTACTGCAGATTTGACAGTTTTAGGTGGATAAAAGCAAATTTCCTTTCATAATTCCTTTATTAAATATATTATTCTAATATGAAACAATACCTAGTTGATTGGCGTTATCTTGCGATGTTAATCCGTCGCTATTTTGCAATAGATTTATATATTATTATATTTTTTTTTACATTTTTTATTCTGCTGTACGAACTGTAACATTTAAACAGAATTTCGAATCTAATCTTCCCCTGTTTATTTAGATGTTTAAATAAAAACAGCTTCTGTATTTATTTGATATGTTATTAATGAATAAGTTTAAATCTTTGTCAGTATTTACCACTGAATAATCTTTATGACAAACAACTAAAGTAGAAGTAAATCCTTAAAACCTTGTATAACATGGAGTTGTTTATACCACTCAATAAATATATAATATAAATTTAATTACTTTAAATATTATCAATACATCCCGTATTATATAAACAGAATTCAATGAAAATATTTTTATGATTCCACATTATACCAACTCGTCAACATTAGGTATTTATTTATTCTTTACCTACACCTTTCGTACTAAAATTTTGGTCTTACCTTTTGGTTGCTTAAATCATTAGATTTGCGGTACGGAAAGGAGAAAGTAAGAGAGTAAGAAAGAAACAAAGAACGGTACCAGAGTTCTTGCTTTGATTTTTTGAAGGACAAACTTGAGCATTAGTAGCTTATACGAAAAGATGTACAAGGTCTAGGTTTAATATCCAAGTTAATTTTAAACTTTACACAATAACTCATTTGTTTTAATAACTGTAAAGCTATTGTTATACACACATTAAAACTGGCTTGCAAATGTGCAACAGTAAGTTTTACTAAATAGAAAATGTGTTCAACAAGGCAACAAAATAGAAAATAGTACAATGTAGTTTGTAAATAGTTCAATTAAGAGCAAGCGCATGACACCAGACATGGTGAGAACGTCGGGTAAGAACGTATCAAGCAAACAATAAGAGAAAAAAATCGTACTCGTATCATTTAGATACATCTTAGTATTCATGAAGCTATGCCGGATGATCCTACTGCCTCTAGCATCAGTCTTTATAATGTAATGTAAAGTCGGTGCTAATTATTGCATAGAGAAATTGCATATGGATTAGGTAAATTTAGTAATATTGACTGGTATATAAAATACATTCTGTTTTACCGTCCGTTGTCTATGCGCTGACTCTTATTCATTTCTTTAACGCACTAATGGAAATACTCAATAGACAGTTGTATGTTTTTCCTTTGATGTTAACATTATTGGTAGAAACTCCTACTGTCATTGGCAATGACGTCAAACATTTAGTATATACATTATACATAATGTAGAAATGCTTATAAGTTAAATATTAGATATAGACATGTAGTTGAATTGTTACTACATAAAGTAAGTAGGTGATTGGTTTGTATCTAAATTAAGAAAATAGAGTAATAAGGAAGTAATTTAGTACAATAATAAAGCTAGGCGTTATGTTCTATTTTTTAATGTATTAAAGGTACCTTAATACAATCAACAGGAAGTACCTTTGGGTTTCTCCTCCTTTTTTTAATGAAACGTTCATTGATTTTAATTTCTTTGAAGCAAGTGGCCTAAAGATCAATCCAAACAGGAGTATTCTTAAAAAAAACAAAACAAAATTAAAAAATGTGCCTTGTGGAAGCTCCGAATAGGTTTGGTCAGGTATAGTTAGCATAATATTCTAACTACTTTACATAATATTCTAATTACTATTCATAATAGGCAAGTTCTTGGGTCAGAATGCCTATAATCGAATATAATTAGTTAGGAATAGCCTGATTCACAGGAATTTGCTCATGCCCAATACCAAGTAAAAGTTTTCTTATAAGGCTGTTCTTTGGAAAAAGAAGGAAAAAACGTGGGGTTGGTATTTCAAATGTTCTCATATATTATATTATAATTTTGACAAGTAATGAGATACTTATCTCATTACTTGGAAAAATGAGATACTTATCGCATTACTTGTCAAAACTATAATTATAAAACTTATGACATATGAGAAGTGATTTAATTGTTTTCTGATCATTATAATCACATAAAATAAAACAAAAAATCACTTCTTATTTGATCATTTTTACCAAAACGATTTGAAATGAGACATTATTTTTAACTTATAGATACAAAAAACAATAAATGACCTGCAATTGCTAATTCTTAAGTTATATAATATGTTATGATAAATTTATAGTGTAATAGTTAATAATACGTCCGCTTTGGACGTTTGAAGATGCAGTTACATGCAAGTAAGTTCTTTATGTGCTCATAAAAATCTTTAAAGTCTTAGAATCCCTACTATTAGATTAGTCTATATTGGTTATACCGCGGCTTCATTATTATATAGTTCCTACTACATCAATCTTTCCACAGTTGGCTGACTTGAAGACATCTTTTTAAGATGCATCCAATTGTATAGTCATTTCAGAAAATTTGATTTCCTAACTAAACCTGAAGTACATAAGGCCTGTCTCAGGAAGGCACATTTTGTAAAACGCATTACCTGATGAAAATTGACTTTTAATTATAGTAATAGATTAATAATTGATAGTCTAAGTATAACGTGATTTGTAACTACTAATTAAAAATATATAAGGGGCGGGGCATTTTATATCTACTAAACAAAGGCTAGTGACAGTAGGTCAAAAAAAAATTAAAGATTTCATAACAAAAGCTTATTGAAGGCTAGAGTGGATAGAAGAGCGCTTTTTTATTGGAATATAGAGTATCCAAATATGGGATCACAATCTAGTAAAATTAACCGGCCAAGAGGTATATCAAATGCCTGCGATAATGCAAAAGCACACTTGCACTGTGAGCGTGTAAAGGAAAAGATACAGTGTTTTATTGGCCCTAACCTAACCTAACCTAGATAACAAACCTACTACTAAGCTATCTTGGTAGAAATATTTTAGCAATCTACCTATTTATGCAACAAAAAAGGGATCGACATGTTTTGTCTAAAATATAGGTGCTTAATTTATTTTTTAACTCTAGATAACTTATTCCTAATAGGTTTTATAACTACTTATCTGATTTACCTACGGCACACGTTACGAGTAGTATTTTGTTAATTTTGGTCACGAGAGTTGTGATATTTACTTAGTTACTTAAAATAATGGTAAGTTAAGATTGTTTATTACCTACACTGTATAGCATATCTAGTAATAATCTTGTAGATGACGTTGAAAATGTAGGTAGAAATTGGACAATAGTGTAGATTTAATTTTATAAAAACTTAAAACTTGATTCTGCAGCGTTACTACCACAACTAATCATATGTAGAGACAAACCTACACTGTAGTTAGTTGAAGTTAATTACGCTTATCAACTATTACCACAATTTATAACTATCTACACTTTTTAAAAATACCAAAAATAAAGTAAACACCACCAAACTGACATTATTTTGTTTAAAAGTTATGGAACTAAAGGGAATTATGCAACTAAAGAGGTGAGAAAATTTCCGGTATCGAGGATTTATTTAATATAAAAGTGAAAATTAAAAAGTAAAATATAACTGAAGAGTTACTTTTCGTTTGATTTTTTTTTTCGCAATCAAATACATTTTCCGTGTGCAATCCCTTTGTCTCTACCTTTGCTCTCGAGTTTAAGGCCTCAAAACCGCACCTAAGAGACTATTCCTTAGACCTTGACCTACCTACCTAGACCTTCTACACTAAACAACAATAAACATAATTAAACTTTTATATTTGGAGGTTTTAACTACTCGCAGTTATTCTTTCTTGCCAATTTAAGATAGGCATCTGAATTGTACATTGGTGATTATCACATAATCCAAAGTAATGTATACATTGAATAACTGCACTCTAGGAAGAACTCTACCTACACATATACTCACAGTGGCAGCTATGTCACATATTAAGTGAGATTTTCTGTCAATAACATTTCTGACACACGCATAACATGCGTAATAGCCGAAGAGAGACACCAACATTACATTAGAAATTTTCCTGTAGCCTAAGTTTAACATTTACACACCCGCAGTCGTGGAGTCGATTTAGAGTACCGAAGCGATGTAACGTTAAAGCAAAATAGATCTTCCGTTTTATAATTAGAGACGTAATTTCCTTTAACAATATTGCGCTGGCTGTTCAAGATTTGGCGATTGAATTCACAATGACTTTTTTTTTCGATATTCTAACGGTATATAGATATTCTATGAGAATTTAGAAAGTCACGCTCTCTATATCATCATTTTGTACAAGTGATAAACTGAGATCAGATTGGCCGGAACGAAATTTGTGATGCTGTGACCGACATCAAAAATATTATCAGCGTGTGGTTTCACACACACAATCACTGTACGCTTTCGCTCACAAATAATCATATTAGTGCTAGCAAATAAATGGATGCTTATTTTGGATTATCCCAAAGGTATGGACGACAGGCGCTCGTAGACTTTGATTTGCCGTCTTGCGTGAAACCAATCACTAGACAGTCCCGTTTGAAGATTGGTTTGAAGCAAGATTCTAGTGATAGGAAAACACAGCGCAGCGCTCAAACTTTAATGAAAAAAAACCGCAGGAATCAGGTTATAAGCCGCGCTAATTGGTGACCTTTCATATTAAATATTAATACAAAATTTGCGATTAGTATAATAATCACTTGTCAAATAATGCGTTTTGTATGAAGTTAGGCAGTTTGCAACATATTGGAAAAGTTATATTAGGGTTCAATTAATGATAGTATGTCATTAGGTGGTAGGCAATTCGCTACTTTTCCAGCAAGTTACCAATCGCTCATCTTCATACCAAACGCGTAATTTGACAGGTATTGTGTAGCACAGGTAGCCAATTGTTAAAAATTAGGATATAGTTTTTGACATGCGCATGCGCAGTCTATAAGATGGCCGGTGGAATTAACACACCAACACTTCAATTCGATGTTTGTTATGGTATGGCTTACATAAATGGTTCTTGGACAGAGGCCTTCACTAGGGTGGTGGCCAGGCTAGGCTTTTATATCTAAAGAGTTCACGCCACTGAAATTACATCCTACTAAGATTCTATTTTTTATTTTATTCTGTATTTCGAGAAAATTAATAAACAATATCTACTATGCCAGATGCCGAGTCTACATAAGATACTTACTAGATGTTCAAAATTTGAAAGTAACAATTAAGAAAATATTCATTACAAGCAAAAAAAGCTTTCTATGAATTTACTTATGGTGTGTCAATTGAATATTAAATAGTGCCTAGCTTATAATACCGCGGCTCATTGTTTGAATCAAATATTGTTTTCTAAATTAAAATTTAATATTGTTATACTATTCAATATAGTGAAATGATAGATTGTGAAACATTTCTTTTAAAATAAAAATTGTGAAATGAAACATTTGTGCCGTATTATTTTTGTTCATCATCATCATGATCAACCCATTACTGGCTCACTACAGAGAACCGGTCTCCTCTCAATATGAGAAGGGTTCGGCCATAGTCAACCACGCTGGCCGTGTGCGGATTGGCAGACTTCACACGCCTTTGAGAACATTATGGAGAACTCTCAGGCGAGCAGGTTTCCTCACGATGTTTTCCTTCACCGTTTAAGCAAGTGATATTTTAGTTGCTTAAAAACGCACGTAACTCCGAAAAGTTAGAGGTGCGTGCCCGGATTCAAACTACCGACCTCTGATTGAGAGGCTGACGCCCTAACCACTAGGCTATCACAGCTTCCCATCACAGTTATTTTCGTTATGTCATTTTATATATTTTTTTTTTATTTTTATCCACTACAAGTTAGCCCTTGACGGCAATCTCACCTGATGTGTAAGTGATGATACAGTCTAAGATGGTAGCGGGCTAACCTGTTAGGGGTATGGTAAACCCATACCTACTCCTTTCGGTTTCTACGCGACATCGTGCCGGAACGCTAAATCGCTTGGCGACACGTCTTTGTCGGTGGTAACTAGCCATGGCCGAAGCCTCCCACAAGACCAGACTCGAGCCGGGAATCGAACCCAGGACCTCCAATTTTTTCATAATCTGACAGCACGCGCGCTGCGCCACGGAGGTCGTCGAAATAATTTATCTAAAAAATGGTCGACAATGTAATCCATAAATTGTCTGAGTCTAAAAAATATTCCAATCAATGATGTCAAAATATACATTTTGTATTATTTCTTTCTAGAGTAAATATTATATCAGCACGCCGATCCATATTGGAGTAGCGTGCCGGGTCAACGTTCTATATCCCTGTCTCTTGTGTGAGAAGAGGCTTGTGCCCAGTAATGGGACTTGAAAAGAATGAGGATGATGATGACTATTATCTTATTTTATTCAATCAGATTTGGGGACAAACATATATCGATAGCAAAATGAAAACTATCATAGTAGTGAAAAAAGTTGAACCTATTGCTGTGTCCGCTGTCGGTCCGTTCGTCTGTCTGACTGTCAGAGGTCTATACTTCATGAACTAAAATAAGGAATTAAAAAAGTTGAAAAAGTTGGTTCGCGGGTTAGTAATTGTACTGCGGAAGATGCTGAAGGAGTGTTCACTCTCTCTTTAATTGCTAAAAGCTTTTCGTATATCTGAGCCAGAACAGGGAAAAAATATACTGAGCTTGGTCTGATTGGTCTTTTGGTTGGAGCTGAGATGGTCGCAATATAAGAAAATATGCTGGTTGAACGAAATTAAACTTCCCGCTGTATTTTTAAATTTTATTTTTCCCACTAGATGTCGCATATAGTCGCATAAAAGCGTAATATTCTCATAATTGACAAAACATTTTATGTGATTTCACTATATAAGAACATTTAAGTAGAAACAAATAAAACGGGGATTATTTTAATATTTTATAGAATATTTAAATACATTTTAAATTTACTTTTAACCTTTAGTCATAATGTTCATAGAGCGGGCGGTCACGTGACAGGTTAGACATTTGTGGTTGTCACTTAAAAGTTATATTTTATCTGTAGTCTGCCTGCTTGCCCGTGTTCTTGTTGTCTTGTGGTTTTCTTCCTGTTTATAATTTTCATGAAAAGTAACGGAAAATGCCGCCTAACTGTAATACTTTGTGTTAGCATTATATAAAGATTTATGATATCACGAATATTATGTGCTAAACTGTTCGTACTTGTGTATTATGTGTTGTAAACTAATCAAGACCAGGATGAAACATACTTTGGCTTTTTAGTAATTAATTAAAACGGTAAGTGTCATCCAAATTAATTTTGATATAAAAAATAATGTATACTTTATTTTCAATCCTTAAGTTACTGAATTAAACTGTTCTATAGGACTGCTGTAGAAGGGAACATGCCTTTCTAATTTGTTATTGTTTATGATTTTCTAAGATCAATTAATTATATTTTTGTTTACATTATCTCAGTAGATTATTTCGTGTTTTTTAAGCTTGCTTTACAAGATAAATTCAATTGTCAATTAGTTATGGCTACTTTTATAATCTTATCATGTTAGTTATCATCAAGTCTAGGTACCTACCTACTTTAACAACCTATTTTATTTAATTTTTATAGTCCTTACTATGTTCAAAACGATTGCAATGTGTATGGTAATAATATTACAAATTTGCTTATTTATTTATATGTAAGTTTGTTTGTTTAGTGACAAATTTATACTAATAGCATTGAACAAATTTTTTTTTTGTGACATAATTTATCTGGAACATTTTAATATCAGTTTGACTGTCAAGGAGTGTTTAATTAATTATAGACTTTCCAATATGATTATGACATTTTTTCTTGTTTATATTTATGGGGCAATATAAAAATTAATAGGTACACTATGGAACAGTTATGAAATACCTAAAATAAGTAATAAAATTATAAGTAATTATACCAATAACCTCTATACTTTATTGAGACAATTTACTCTACAATAGAATAATAGTAATTTATAGTTTTGCATTTGTAATATTAAACATTCTTTGTTTTTTTATAATTCCTTAGGTACTGTCTTAACAACTGATGTCTGGTATGACAGAATGGAAAACATGTGGCAGGAATTTATAATCTCAGTTATCATAAAAATTAAAGTATCAACAACACAGCTGTTTTTAAACTCAGAGACATTTAAGCTACCTAAAAATTTGTCGTACCTGATATTTTTTCTAAACAGATCATGGTACAAACTCTGTTGTACGTTAATCTCTTACTTAAGCTCAATTTGCAGTTCTAAAAGTAGATTATGTCCTTTTTGTGGGGGAAAAGGATAGAACTATTTTTAAACCTTCCAATTTAATATTAAATATTTATCAATCATTCACTGGCATTTTCTTATCGAGTTTATTAACATAATATGGGTTATAAAATAAAACTAATAAAACACTTATATTATTCATGACTAATGGAATTTATTTAGTATAACAAAGTCAGGATATAGTGATTATCTTTTGTTACAAATATCTAAACTAAACTGACTGGTTGAAAAATAATGATATTTTTTCCATAAGTTACGTAAAAGACATTTCAATTCTTTATTTAACTGTTATAGACATTTATATATATCTTATGCACAGCTAAACTTCCATATTGACCTTGTCTAAATGGAGCAAAACTTGAATACACTTTGTAAACAACAAACTCAAAATATTAAAACCTACTATTTTAATTCTTGTTATCCGTTCCTTTATCCCTATTAATGGATGTTATATAAAAATTTATCATTGTTATCCCAAAATTAGCAAATAAACACCAAAATTATTATAACATTTGTTCATTATCTTGTTATCATATAAAAGTTAATTACAGTATAGTCTTTTTAAAAATGTTAACATTTAATGACTTACAAAGTATGAAATGAAATAAATATAACAATTTAAATTTAATAAATATAAATGAAACAGACGTTGTGTGAAAATAAAAGCAAGATAATATTATATGAGATTAAATTTGGTGTTGGTTTACTAAGATTTAAAACCCTATTTCAATTTCATATGAATCTTCATTTAAGCAAACATAGTAACTTAAGTTTGATACTACAATAGGGGAACTCGTAATGACCAGCTGTTTTTTTTAAATAGGTTAGACCACCAGGGGATTCCAGCCATCTTCTCCCTCACCCTTCATTAAGATCTTTCTTTAAGAAAAAAACTCTAGTTGTAGGATTGCTTCATTTAGAACCTTTATTGAAAGTTCCTTATGCTTTTTGTTTTACAAAAACACAACAAGTACAATTATCTAATCTAGATTTAGATTTTTTAGATCCCAAAATAAGATTTAAATAAATCTAAACAACATTGCTTAGTGGTGCACAACACCAAATGTAAGTAGGTCTAACCAAACTTTAGGTTTTATTTAACTTGTTCAATAGATTCATTCACAATAGTAATAGTGCATTAATTTGATTGGTAAGATTTGAAAATAGTTTACTCATTTTTGCCTTTAAATACAACTTCTACGAAAATCATGACTAAAACAGCCAGAAAAACTGTAATTTTAGTCTTCGTTTTCTTGGTGCCTACACGTTTTGATTTTAGTTTATATTTTTGATTTATGAAAAAAGTAAAGTGCATATTTAATTTTATCTAGATTTATTAAATTATAGGATTTATGGAAAGTTATCACACTGTTTAAGATGTCTATGTCAGAAATCTTACAAATCTTTAAGTATTAATGTTGTGATAAGAAAATATTTTTTATCTTCAACAACAAGATTTACGCATTATTCAGAAAAATAAATATAAGTATGCTAGTGCACTTGTATGGGTAATTTTGCAAAATAATGAACATAGTTGGTCCTCTGATTATAACATAAATAATCTTTTAACCAGTTTCCAAAGTACACTGAGGTCCTCTATTCTGTGTTTTATTATCATGTGTTGTACCAATTTACCTGGTTTTAATATTCTCACAAAGAAGTTCTGACCCAACATAACACTACCAAATTAACACTGTTTGAAGATTCTTCAATTTATGCCTTTTACTGTGAATAAATTGCCTAACCAGTCTTACTATCTTCTTTTATACTTATATAGCCTGCCAGGATGGAGCATGCAGATTTGGTAGCCGAGATGGCCCAGGTGGAGCATCTAACCACCCAGGAAAGGCTTCACCTGGCTAGAAGGTAAGATATTTCACTTATTTTGTTTTTAAAGCTGTTATTACCCCTATGTTTTAACTCTCTGTTGACTAACTGTGAACCTTAGATATATATACACTTGAACTACCCTTTGTATATATGTTTTTATTTTGCATTATCTGATAAATTATATTTTCAAATAATATGCTATGAAGGGCAAAGTTTATCTGCATAACATTGGTTTGATAATAAAACAACTTTTGTAGAGGTTAATACTTTATTTGTAATAATGACTTTTATTTTATGAATTATTCTCGACATAAAAGGCGTTATTGTGGCTTATTCATAGGAGATTGAAATTTGCTTCTGCAGACATTTTTTTTACACATTCGCGCTGGACTCAGCATCTTTCGGTTTTTTCTTTGTGTCACTTAGTTTACAAAATGGAAATCTTTAAATATCACGTTATTTACGAGTTTTTTTTTTGTATACACTACAAGTCAGACCTTGACGGCTATCTCACCTGGTGGTAAGTGATGATGGGAGCGGGCTAACCTGTTAGAAGTATGGTAAACCCACGCTCCTAGTTGGTTTCTACGCGACATCGTGCCGGAACGCTAAATCGCTTGGCGACACGTTGGCGATTTGTCGGTAGGGTGGTAACTAGTCACGGCCGAAGCCTCCCACCAGACCAGACTCGAGCCGGGAATCGAACCCAGGACCTTCAACTTTTAAAACGCGACAGCGCACGCACTGCGCCACGGAGGTCGTCAAAATTATTATTTACGAGTATAGTACGAGTTACATAGAAAAAAAATGAAAAATGAAAAAATATTTATTTGCCAATATAGAAGAATTAATGATGTGAATGGCGGCGGTGTCGCTAAAGAAATAACAGTGCGAAAATTTCGACTTACACACCAAGCCACGTGGACAGCCGGAGATCAAAGTTGATAATGAAGAATTGAAGGCTATTGTGGAAGCGGATCCATCGCAAACCACATCCGATGTTTTAATCCACGTGAACCAAATTGGGAAGGTGAAAAAAGTTTGAAAGGTGTGGGTACTTCATAAATTGAGTGCAGCTAATCGACAAACGCCCGTCAACTGCTGTGTTACATTATTTAATCGCACAATAATGAAGAGATCTTAAATCGAATCTTTACCTGTGATGAAAAGTGGATCCTGTAGAAAAATGCTCATCGCAACCCTGGCGGACCAGCCAAATTCTTCAAATGAAAATTGACTAAAAAAAAAAATATTTCTGAAGAGTATGGCTTGCTTTTGGTGGACTAGTACTACTAGTGCCTTTTTCGTTGACTACAACTTTCTTAATTCTGGCCAGACGATTACGGCGGATGTCTATTGTCAGCAACTGCAAACCATGGCTGCAACCGAGGCTGTTCAATTGCTCTAGGCCACTGCTGCTTCAGGACAACGCTAGACAATACACTGCACAACAGAGGAACACCAAATTAGAGGAGCTTCGATTGAGATATCTAAGATATCCATCCAAGGGAAAAATTCAACTCCGATTGGGCAGTCCTAAGCGTCCTCCAAGATTTTACCGATTCCCGAAAGAATGTTTTTTGTTTAGTTCTATGAATTACCTATGAGATGGCAAAAGTGCATAGATAGCAATGGTACATATTTTGATTAAATAAATTTATTATATAAAAAAATCGACTTTATGTTCCTTATAAAACACCAATTTCATATGTAAGGACCCTAATACATAAAATATAGGTTATTTTACTACAGGTGTAAAGTAGCTAAGTAAGCTGTAAGAGTTTTTAATATTGTTTCAGTAGGTAGTTTAAGAGTTTATCAATTAGAAAAAACAAACAGTATGTATACTCTTCCATGATCCGCTCTAATGGTAATCTATATATATAAAAGCGAAATACCACTGACTGACTGACTGACTGACTGACTGATGATCACGATATCTCAGGAACTATAGAACGAACGAACTTGAAATTTGGAAGGTAGATTTCTTTTATGAAGTAGAGGTCAGCTAAGAACCGGTTTTGAGAAAATCCACCCCTAAAGGGTTGAAATAGGGGTTGGAAGTTTGTGTGAAAGTCCTTTATTTTTGAAGTTAGAGACATGAAAATTGGCAACTAAGTTTTTTATTATAAATGATAAAGATCTGTATAATCAATGTTACGAAAATCTACCCCGGGGGGGGTGAAATGGGGGTGGGGCGTTTTCATGAGGGTTCTATGTTTTCGAAGTTAGGAACATGAAAATTGACATTTAGGTTATTTGTTTTCAATTATAAAAACCTGTATACGCAATATTACAAAAATCCACCCCTAAGGGGTAGAAATGGGGGTTGGAAGTTTGTATGAAAGTCCTATATTTTTGAAGTTAGAGACATGAAAGTTGGCAACTAAGTAATTTATTATAAATAATAAAGATCTGTATGATCAATAATGCAAAAATCTACTCCAAGGGGGGTGAAATGGGGGTAGGAAGTTTTCATGAGGATTTTAAGTTTTCAAAGTTAGGGACATGAAAATTGGCATTTAGGTAATTTGTTTTAAATTATGAAAACCTGTATACGCAATATTACAAAAATCCACCCTTTAGGGGTAGAAATGGGGGTTGGAAGTTTGTATGAAAGTCCTATATTTTTGAAGTTGGAGACATGAAAGTTGGTAACTAAGTTGTTAATTATAAATAATAAAGATCTGTATGATCAATGTTGCGGAAAACCACCCCAAAGGGGGTAAAATGGGGGTTGGAAGTTCTCATCAGGATTCTAAGTTTGGGACATGCAAATTGCCATTTAGTTTATTTGTTTTAAATAATAAAAACCTGTATATGATATATTACAAAAATCCACCCCTAAGGGGTTGAAATGGCGTTTGGAAGTTTGTATGAAAGTCCTATATTTTTAAAGTTAGAGACATGAAAGTTGGCAACTAAGTTGTTAATTATAAATAATAAAGATCTGTATGATTAATGTTGCGAAAAATCACCCCAAAGGGGGTAAAATGGGGGTTGGAAGTTCTCATCAGGATTCTAAGTTTGGGACATGCAAATTGCCATTTAGTTTATTTGTTTTAAATAATAAAAACCTGTATATGATATATTACAAAAATCCACCCCTAAGGGGTTGAAATGGGGTTTGGAAGTTTGTATGAAAGTCCTATATTTTTAAAGTTAGAGACATGAAATTGGCAACTAAGTTGTTAATTATAAATAATAAAGATCTGCATGATTAATGTTGCGAAAAATCACCCCAAAGGGGGTAAAATGGGGGTTGGAAGTTTTCATCAGGATTCTAAGTTTGGGACATGCAAATTTCCATTTAGTTTATTTGTTTTAAATAATAAAAACCTGTGTATGATATATTACAAAAATCTACCCCTAAAGGGTTGAAATGGGGGTTGGAAGATTGTATGACATGAAAATTGGCAACTAAGTTGTTAATTATAAATAATAAAGATCTGTACGATCAATTTTACGAAAATCCACCCGAAAGGGGGTTAAATTGGGGTTGGAAGTTTTCATCAGGATTCTAAGTTTTCGAGGTTATGAACATGAAAATTGGCATTTAGGTTATTTGATTTAAATAATAAAAACCTGTATATACGCAATATTACAAAAATCCATCCCAAAAGGGGTGAGAGGGGTGAGGGGTTGGAAGGTTACATGTAAGTTCTGAGTTTTTGGAATTAGAGAAATGAAAATCGGCAATTAGAGCATTACTTTTCAGTAACTATGACATGTAGGTATAAGCTCTTTTGCAAAATCACACATTGAAAGTGGAAACATAAAGAATGAGAAGGAATTTGGAAGTTAGGCCCTGCTTAGGCGTAGACATCCGCTAATAATTTGTGAAAATCCGCCGCAAAGAGGTTAATACCGGGGTTCATGTTGGTTGAAAATCTTATAAAGTTTTACTTCTTTGAATCCATTGGAATACTTTGTACTCCTTACTATCCAGACAAAATCATAGTAATATTATAAATGCGAATGTGAGTTGGTATGTTGGTTTGTCCTTCAATCACGTCGCAACAGAGCAATGGATCGACGTGATTTTTGAAATTATAGTTGAGGACCTGGAGAGTGACATAGGAGAGTTCCCGTTGGCATTTTTACAACTTATTCTGACTGAATGTTAAAAAATTATGCCACGCGGGCGAAGTCGCGGGCGTCAGCTAGTTGATATATAATTTTATTACGATCAAAACTTAAAATAGTCTAAAATAACTTTATTAATGTCTATTACTCAATTGCAAAAAAAATATATACCTAACAAAGATGTGTGCGTCGCGTTGTATCGCGCTGCTAGTTTTTTTAATTACCACCACATGTTAGCCTTTGACTGCAATGTCACTTGGTGGTAAGTGATGAAAAAGGCTAACCTGATAGGTGTATGCCAGTTATATTAAATCTATACCGCTAGTCGGTTTCAACGCGGCGTCCTACATTTCTCAAAGTCAGGACCTTACATAGTACTTTTACTATTCCATGTATGAGTCTGCACAGGTGCAGGTGGTATATGAATCAGCTATTGCATATTATATTGTGATTGCGCAATTATTCCAAAGAGAGTAGACTGTATGATATTATTGTTTTGACCGAAACTATTTCGCCCACACTTACTTCGAATTATCAACAAAGGCATTCGACAAGTGTTAAGGTTAAAGCTCTATAGAAGTGACAGTTTAGCTTGAGTTTTAGTTTGTAGGTTATAAGCAATGATTGGAATAGGCAGTGCATTTTTTAGAATGAATGAAATGAAGATATTTATTTGTCATACTATACATATGTATTAGTGTTATAAATTCGTCTGTTTTGCAAAATGAGCCTATACGAGATCTTGCCGTTAACTTGAATCCAGATAGACTCCTAGAGACCCTGGAAAAATAAACGGTTCCCGCTGGTTATTAAGGACTGTATCAAACATCTAGTTATGGGTACGCCATTAAATCCAACTAGATAAACTTCGCTTTGGTAGTAAAGTTAAGGTATGGTACCCCATATACAAAATGACCTATGGCGGTAACGTAGATTGGATTAGTTTACATAAATACTTGTACCACCTTATACTAAGGCCAAGATCTATAAAGAGAGCTTAGCATTTCCTCTGACTTAAGGCAGTTAAAACGAGACAACTTTATGTGCACAACATAAGTCTGACTCGTTTTAAAGCTATCATTAAGAAGGCTGAGTAAAGAAAGGCAAAGTACAGTCTATAGTTCAAAATCTTACTCAATCCGACACCCCAACCCTCTCGTAGTTGCGGCTTCTTTTTACTCACACGACCTAAGCGCTCCTCTCCGAAAGAGGAGACCTAAACATATCCTTCATGGCCTTGTCGATCATATGACTACTGATACCATAATCGTGCCACCTACCACACAATCATACGCACCGTCATACACACCGTCTTCGCCGCAGAAGATGAGGTCCCGGCAATCTTACGTCATCCGGACGTCTCCACCTCGGCTCCATCCTCGGCCTCGGAGACGTACGGACCACTCACCGTCAGACCCACCCGTTATCCCAAACGTCGCCTAAGCCGAGGTTCGGCCTCACAGGAGGCGCCCTTAGGCAGTCGTTCCCTTAAGAAACTAATTTCTTCGAACCTAATAACCTAATAACCGAAAATTTTGACTCCTAGGCTCAAAATTTCAGTATTAGAATCGAAACGTTTTGTACATGCCCATGGAAATTAGATTATATTAATATTAAATTTTAACGTTGCAAATCCTTATTACTTAGCCACTTTAAGCTACGAGAATTTCGTTATTTAATAAAAGTCTCTATCTGCCACCTCCATGCCACCGACCACTCCCACTATTCCTAAACATATATGTAAAAGTTTGCAAATTGATTAGCAATTATAATTTAGACCTAGCCACTTTAATCGATTCATTCATAGAGATTCATTATCTTTTTAAACGAATGCTTCATTCATTATTATTATCATTAGTCTATAAATTAACGTCTATTTGCCCCTATATAAGTGAAGGATACAGAGATTTGACTCTCAATTGTGCTCCATTTCGGGCTGGCTGGTTTTAACAATTATATGTTTTACGGTGAAGGAAAACGTGACGAAACCTGAGAGTTCTACTTAATGTTCTCTGAGGCGTGTGACCATTCGGTACTTGGCTAACGTGGTGCACTGACAACAAAACACTTCAAAATGATGAGGATATTGAGTGATAATAACTGAGATTGATGTGCACTTCTGTAGGGAGACTAAGATGTGCGCCTATAGATTATGTCTACCATTTTCTCGTTTTACTTGAATGTATGTATATAGAGATAATTATCTCGTGGCCCGTATCCGACCCTCTCATCTTATCTTGTTATCTTAGCGTTGTCTTTGTCCAATGTTCATTAAACTGCCTTTTGGAGGATATGTTTAATGTTCCGTTTAAAAAATACATATGTATATTTAATTTATACCGTTTAGTCTGGTTATCGCGAACTTTTGCAAACATCTGCTTGTGTCCAATATTCAAATTTCCTAACCCTGGTATGCGCTGTCGCATTATAAAGTTGGAGGTCCTGGGTTCGATTCCCAGATCGAGTCTGGTCTGGTGGGAGGCTTCGGCCGTGGCTAGTTACCGCCCTACCGACATCAACGTGCCGCCAAGCGATGTGTGGGTTTACCATACCCGCTAACAGGTTGGCCCGCTACCATCCTAGACTGCATCACACCAGGCGAGATAGCCGTTATGGGCTAAGTTGTAGTGCATAAAAAAAAATGTAAGAACCTTGTTACCGGCTTAAGTGTATGAATAACTAATGCCTGCCGCCTCACGTGTGTTTAACAAAATACGTTCAGGGCATTTCGTTGCTTTGCGGTTAAACTCTACACGTTTCGATATCAAATACGTAACCACACTGCTACCCTTTTTAGTATGTTCTGGCATTTGGAAACTGGTGGTGACTCTTTGTCATCACCCTTTTTTTTTGTTTTTTTTTGTTTACGGGGGGAAATCTCCTACTGAGATACCCGACTATTGCCTTGGGGAAAAGCTCGGGTTATGTGGGATTTTTACCCACTAAAACCCCCTCGGTGGCCACCATCAGTATAAAACAGTGAGAGGCTCCGGGGTCTCCTAAGAACGCACCGGTGCCTCCCTTGTGCTCCTATTTTGCCTCCTCGCGGACGTAGGTTCGCTAAACAAACGCGGCTTACTGAGTAGCTTTGTCATCACCCTTTTTTTTTTTTAACGTGGGTAATCCTCATGGATACCCCGCGTCTGAGGAGACGCGGCGGTTATGTCAGACTCTTACTGACTAAACCCCCACGGTGTATATCCTTTCCCGCCGCCTGGTGGCCGGGTCACGGGTTTCGCTCGCGCACACAACCGCAACCAGGCCGGCGGAGAACTTTGTCATCACCCTACGAAGTTGCTATGAATACTTTGGTATTATTGTGTAACGTATTTTCTGATAATCAATAGTTTTTTATCGATTGTACATTTTGCATGACGACGACTAGTTAGAAAAGATATTGAATCATGCAGCTGGTGGCATCCATAGGGGTGGTAGGAGTGTTGCGAGGGCAAGTTTATATAAGTTTATAACGAGGTGTTTAAGTTTTACAAAGGAGTTTCTCGTTACCTTCCTCCATATTTTAAATCGTGAAGGTTCTCATGAAAAGCTTTTATCAAAGGCCTGTAATTCTATAGGAATTCTACAGAAACATAGAGAAGAGATTCGGTTTTTCTGATATATAATATGATCTGTAAAAAATTATATGTAATTTTTTTTTAAATCAGATTTACATTTGCAGTTGTAAACAGGTAAATCTTAACTCTTAATTCAGTGGCTGTGAATGTGATAACGAACAAAAATCCTTTCTAATTCAATCTAAAAAAAACACACGATCTTCTAATTGTTCCGCTATATAGTATGTACCACTCAAACCCATAGGCATGATGGTAAGCGTTAACGCTATTAAAACCTCTTTTCTAAATAGCTAAAAAAAAAATTTTTATAGCGGTCATAGTGTAGTGACGTAAGCAGTAAGAAAGTCATGCTGATTACTCTGAATAATAAGCACTGTCAGTGGGTTGAAGTATATTCGCTTGCTAAGAGGCAGTAGGTAATTAACGCATTAAAAATGCATAAACAGTTGGTCATACGTTCTCGCTTTTTCTCATAAACTTTCACTCAATACGGTGTCGGCGGTTAGGATGTGAGACTGGGCAGTTCGCTCAGTATTGTTATGTGCGCTTGCGCAATTTTTTCTGCATATAATCATATTATGTGTATTAAGTATCGTTATTAAGTAAACACGGTCGCTGAGCTGGCTGAGAAAGTAAATCTTTAAAGTAATGGACGGTGATTATTGAAGTTCTACCCAATGTATCGGAAAAGTTATTCAATAACTCAAACTCAACTTTGTTAAACTTTGTAAAGCTTTATTGGTTTTTTCTAAATAAATCACCATAATTGACTACGAAACTTGAAGAAAGTTTATATCTTTGTTTATAATAAACAAGGAGCACTTCTCTTATTATATTATTTTGACAAACGATTTAGCTGAATTTTGTAATGAAGAGCTTATAACCTGAATGAAAGACTACATAATTATTATACCGATAAATATATAATTGTATCGGCATGTATGTTTATACAACAATCCACCCTTGCAATGCCTCCCTAGCCGGAAGGTTGTCTGCGATCGCTCTTTAGAGATAAGACCGCCTTTTTGTACCTACTCGTACCTACATCTTGTTAGGTTTCAGTTTGCAGTTTCTTTGATATTTCTTTGGTGTGCTATAAAGTATTGTACATGTAGGTAACTGATGAGGAATAACAGGCTAGCATGGTATGGTCTTATTATGTGAAAGAAAGAAAGTGATGTCACCAAAAGAATGTTAGATATGAAGGTGAAAGGGCAAAAGAGTAGAGGAAGACCAAAGAGGATGGATGTATTGTGTAAAAGAGGCTATGTGGGTAGTGAGGTGACGGCTTATAGAGCTGAGTGGAAGAAGAAGACGTGTCGTGCCGACCCCAGATAATGTGGGATAAGGGCAAGAAAAAGAAGACATGTTGGTAACTAAAATCCATGGGGATAAACTATAGCTACATATTAATATTGTATATTTTTCCGTTTGGCTGAAATTCATAATGATAGTAGCTTATACTCTGAATTAGTGCATATTCTACATTATTTTTTGGCTACCACCGTGTCGTAGTGCGCTTACTGTCACATTATAAAGTTGGAGTTCCTGGGTTCGATTCCCGGCACGAGTCTGGTCTGGTGGGAGGCTTCGGCCGTGGCTAGTTACCACTCTACCGATAAAGACGTTTCGTCAAGGCGATTTAGCGTTTCGGCACGATGTCGCGTAAAAACCTATTAGTTGTATGGGTTTACCATACCAATAACAGCTACCATCTTAGACTGCATTATCACTTACCATCCGGTGAGGTTGCCGTCAAGAGCTAACTTGTAGTGGATAAAAAAAAATATTCAAAAATAACAGCATGTGAAACTTACGACTTGCAAAGAATAAAGCAAATAATTTTTTGTATAAAAATAAATACCTGACTAAGGAGGAATAAATTATCGAAAGCAAGCTAATAAAATGTAAATAATATAAATCCCCGTGTAAAAAATTTAATATCACAGGTTTACGTTTCACGCTTTTCGCTCTGTTGGTTTAGGATGTCTGTTGATATCGTCATTCCTGTGTAGATTAGCAGCGGTCCACGATAATATGGCGTGGGAAACTATACTGTTAGAGTCATACTACTAACCCCTACTATAAAATACTACCACTAAATCTAATACTATATTTTAAACTACTATAAATCCATACGGATTTTTAAAGATTATTATCACGCCCTAGTAACGCCATAGTGGCAATATGTTTATTTTACACTGCAAGTTAACCCTACGTCTACCTTACCTAGTTGGTAAGTGTAGTGGCATTATTTTTTACACGCTGCAAGTTAACCTTTGACGGTTATTTCACTTGGTGGTAAGTGATGATGCAGTCTAGGATGGTAGCGGTCTAACCTGTTAGGGGTATCGTAAACCCACACTCCTAATTGGGTTCCACGCGACATCGTGCCCCGAAACGCAAAATCGCTTTGCGACACTTCGGTATCGGTAACTAGCCCCGGCCGAAGCCTCCCACCAGACCAGACTCGAGCCGGAAATCGAACCCAGGACCTCCAACTATATAATGCGACAGCGCACGCACTGCGCCACGGAGGTCGTCGATATTTTATATTTGGTAATATTGGCTAACGTGATCTCCCAAGTATTCCCATAAGAGAGGTTTTAAGCTTGGTTTTAATGACTATTTATTCTAAAATGTTTGTGATAGAAACAGAGACTACCTCTAGCTATGGTTTTCGAAATTTGGAAGTAAATCAAACTCCTTAAGCTTTTCTGAACTTAGAACTAGTGATCGTAGACGAAGATTTTAAACAACACGTCGTCCAACGAAGCAAGTGTAATAAAAATCGATGTATTTTTAAACGATCAAATCAAACATCTCTAGTCTACGTCTATCTTGATAGGAACATCGAATATCAGATCGAAATTTCAATTTAGTAGCCTTCCTTATAGACAAGGAAGACTAGGAAAAGAATAGCACTGGATTAGATTGATTATTAATTTCGGCCATTGGCGTCTGTGCCTGTCTTGCACACGTTTTAAAAGTGTAACCCAGTTTATTCAAAGCGCGTAAGTCTTGACCAATCAGAGAAAATGCAAACACAGTTCGACCTACTTGTTGTAACCTCTTAGGCGTTTTATTTCATCTATGTCGCTTCAATAGATTGGTTGCAGTAACTGAGTTAATAGTTTATCTAGTAGGTACATATTTTATTATTATCAATGGAGATGTCACCGAGATAAAGTTGATGTATTGAAGCGGCTTGGTCGGAGTTTCGTTTAGATTAGAATGGGTATCTAGTGCCTAGATATATAGATATAGATAGGGTTGTCATCATGGGATTACTTTTTTATGGGATAATCATTATGGATGGGACCAAAAATGACGTGTTATGCGAACCCCGTGAACTGAATGGTACATGTACTCCGGATTAAATTGAGTGTATTCATTTATAGCTCACTAGCTATAAGTAGTATTCTTATAAATGGCAGCTTATGTGACATTCTTTGACGGTAATAAAATAAGGATTACAATTAAAGAAATATTTAAAAAAATATTTAAGGGATGTCAGTAAACCCCTCATCCTAGTCACTTAAACATTTTTTTTTTTTTCAATTTCAAATACGATGATGAAGTAAATGATCATTTTCCAGGCATTGATATTAATATAACACTAATTATTCATAACTATGTTAAGCTAATTTCTCGCTCCAAACTAAACAGTATTTCGAATTTCTTTATTCGCGACACTTTTTCAAAAAAGCTAAGGTATTTAGTAAGAAGAATAAGTTGTCCAGAAGATATCATCTATAAGTGGTAAGGTCGCCTGTTGCTTATAACTTTCTTATTTTTTATGTGCTTCTTTCAGTTTTCAGTAAAGTTTTCTAAAAGAAATAGTGATGATGAGTTAAATGTGTATTAATAAAGTTGTTTAAAATAAGTGTTTAAACTGCTCCTATCTGATATAGTCTTTAGGCAATCTGATCAAAGGGATCTCACGAAAATGGCCGTTGATAGCAACCCTTGTTTTCAAATACCACGCCCAACAGAACAGCTGTAAATACTCTCATATTTACAGCTGTTGTACACGCGAGGAACGTCCAATGTATTACTACTTATCAGTTCATATTCATGTGAGCCTGGTAGGAACGATACAATATTAGTCGATCAGAGTGCGCTGAGAATTGATAAGGAAAAAGGTCTCGTGTTCGATTCCCTGGCTGGGCTCTATTTGGGAATCTTACTACTACTAATTTTATAAATGTGAACAGCTTCGCGGCCTCCCTGCTCAGCAATTAACGTTTCGTCCTACGGTGTATCGAATCATTTTCCGGTTGTTTCCCGAGTCTACTACTACCGGGTCAGATTTGACGGTCATTACTAGCTATATGGTCTAAATGCAGTCGAACTTTGTGTTTGACATAAGGTTATTCGCGTTCCTTCTTTTTGGGCGCTTAGCGTTCCATTAGTTTTTTTTTTTTTAATTTTTCTAGTGTCACATTTGGTCAAGAATTGATATTAAATACAAAAATAATGTTTGATATAACGTTATCTGAAGTGCTTACTTCTAATATCAAACTATCCATGCAACCATCCATGACTTCTTTGCAGGCTCCATATATTTGCACCTATACTAAGAATTAAGTGTTTTTTTGCTTGTACATAAAAAAATTTTTGCTTTCAGTTAGCCAAAATCACGAGGTAGTTTATTGTTTATTTAACTACATGCTACGACCATAGTCGAAAAGAACGTTTCGCGAAACTCATAATCATTATCATCATGATCAATCCATTACCGGCTCACTACAGTGCACAGGTCTCCTCTCAATATGAGAAGGGTTCGGCCCTAGTCCACCACGCTGGCCATGTGCGGATTGGAAGACTTCACACGCCTTTGAGAACATTATGGAGAACTCTCAGGCGCGCAGGTTTCCTCGCGATGTTTTCCTTCACCGTTGAAGCAAGTGGTATTATAATTGTTTAAAAACGGATATAACTCCAAAAAGTTAGAGGTGACGCCCTAACCACTAGGCTATCACAGCTTCATACACCTATGGAGGAAGTTAACACAGCGGGCTTGGCCCGTTTTCGACATGATCTGCTAGTATTATTGAGTAGTATTGAGTCTGAACTTCCAGACCTAGTAGTTATCATATCGAAAAATGTTAGAGATTTTGAGTAAAATCATTTTCTTTCATCATCTTCATCATTCTCATCATCATCATTGCAAATATTGCAATGTCAATCTTCGCTTGCAATATCGTTAGTTAGGTACAAAAACCTCTCGGACAATTATTTGTATAAGTTGGAATTTGAAAGTATTTGAAACTAAAAAACGTGGCAGAATCGATTGGAAGGCTTCACAAAAACTGGCAAGTAGTTAGTTACAAGCAATATTATGTACCTACTTGCGTTGTTGTTTTTAGGTTTTTGGCGACCTCCGTGGCGCAGCGCGTGCGCTGTTGCATTTCAAAGTTTGAGGTCCTGGGTTAGATTCACGGCTCGAGTCTGGTCTGGTGGGAGGCTTCGGCTGTGGTTAGTTACCACACTACCGACAAAGACGTGTCTCCAAGAGATTTGGACTTCCGGCACAATGTTGCGTAGAAACCTCAAAATTTCTTCTAGCAGAGCTTCTTTCCGAAGCTCGCCAAACAGCACGGTTACGCTGTGGCAACCAATAGGGTTAGCACAGCTAATAGATAGTCCGAAAAAAAATACGACAGCGCACGCACTGCGCCACAGAGTTCGTTAAAATCTCGGTTATCTGACGTCGCGGAACGTAATTACGCGTATTTCAATTTCCTTTTAGCCTTTTACATTTTACGGTTAATCCCTCGCCGGGGTAACAGTTCGCTGGCATGCAATCGTAAAAGTGAAAACGGTTTCACTTTAATATCACGCAGAAAACTAAATATATTCAGATCCAAGGTTATGAACACGAATTTATCTGTTTTACTCGTAACTTTAAAAAGAAATAGTCACCTACCAGTCTTAACACAGAACGTGGTTTTAGATTGATAAGAAATTAATTGGTGCTAAGTAATTGATAGTTCAACATTCTTCTTGTGTGTGTGAGTGTGTACATTTTATGGTTATAGGCCATAAGCGTGCACTGCGAAGTTTGTTTTGTCATGTTTTTTATTGTAAGACAAATTGTAACTCTCTATTGATTACTAAAATATATTCTCCATTTTAAGAACTACTAAACGGTATTTTTTTAAAAGACTACAAATACGATGTTAATTTATCACCCGTTCCTCAGTTTAGAGCCTGAAGAAACTAATAGAACGTCTGAGTGGTCCATACGTCTCCGAGGCCGCTGGTGGATGTCCCACGTCCGGATGACGTAAGACAACGGGACCTCGTCTTCGCCGGCGAAGACGGTGTGTAGCGTATGATTGTGTGGTAGGTGATACGAGTATATTGTCAGTAGCCATCTGATCGTCAGGTTCATGAAGGATATGTTTAGGTTTCCTCTTTCGGAGAGGAGCGCTTAGGTCGTGGGCGTATTATAAAGTGGTTTGATTCCAGGCTTGGGTCTGGTCCAAGGTACCAACCTATACTGGCAAACTTAACATGGCACTTAACATCAGGTGAACCGTCTGCTTTGCTTGCGATGTTAATTGGTGTTGTATTCGACCAATCACAGGTCTTGCTCAAATAAGCGCGTTTTGCAATTGGTCACACGCATAACGAGCACTTGCAAATGCAGGTGACCCGTTTAATTTGTTAAACATTGTAAAATTAAAAAATAAAACACGCGAAGTGCGTATTGGATTTGCACATGAAGGGTTCCGTACCCAAACGTCTGTTTAATATGAAACATTACATAATGTTGGCATTATTAAGATCGAGCGTGAAATACCAAAAATTACACGTTGTTTGTATGGCTTATTTAAATTTAATCTACACGGAGCAATTAATTTAAAATTAATCAATTTTAAACACACCTCACACCTTCCAAAATGCTCTCTCTACGCTCCGACACCAAAACATACTCGGGAGATGTTGACTTCGCATTTAGTTATAAAAGTTATTAATACCTCCAAAAAAAAACTTACGGCTCTAAATACAATACATAAGGAAAATTGCTAGGTCAAAGACTTGCGCCTAATTTAAAATGTTTCATAAAGTTCGCATTGTTTATATTATAATATCCTCTCAGCTGTATCTAGCCAGGGTCGGCCAGGTATTACGTCAGCGTATATTAAGTCATATTACACTGATTATACGTTTAGGTACATATTTGGGACAAATGTTTCGCAACGGCGGCTAGCGAAATACTATGGTATACCTAGTTACTAAGTGTGTGCATAATATGAAACTGGGACCGGCGAACGTCATCAAACCTATAATTTTGTCATTGGGTACATTCATTTACTTTGCTTTGCTATTATGTTAATGTTAGACTTAGATCACGGACGTAGTTAATGAAGGATTATAGGTATTCATTAGGTTGTGGTATTACTTATAAAGATTTTTTTAAATATTTCTCTGGTGCATTTAGTTTAAAAAAAAAAAAAATTATGGAGCACCGTCTTTGGAAATGATACATGTTATTCTATGTCGCGAGGATCATGGGTATGCATGTATTTCGATTGCGGAGTGTGCAATCGTTCCGGTGACCCAGCCACCAGGCAACGCGAAGGAGCATCGCTGGGTTTTAGTCGCTAGTCTAGCCATCGGGGAGTCCCATATACCTCTCGGAAGTGGCGCAATTATGCCTGTGTTACTTCCGGAGGGAATGCGTAAACGTCCAGCGTCAAAAAAAAAATTACTCACCATTGTAAATGTACTTATAGCTCGCTGGTTCAATTGAGCTAGGGGTCCCAAGCGGAATTACCACCAACAACCTAGATCGTGCTGATCGTGGTTGCTGATGGTAATTCCTCTAAGCAGTCTGACAAAACCGTAAGAGCCAAAGTGTGTCGCAAGTCACAGGTGGCATGTCGAAGCTCTGCATAGACCAAAGAATACTGCTGCCAACATTACTTTGTTAGTCACTGACAATTTAAATAGTTTCAACAGGAGCTAGAACACTGGTTGCTAGCAATAAAGCTAATTTTATTGCATTTCTAACACTTAACATATAAAAATTAATAAGTTATCATTTGTGTCAATGTAACGCCATTAAATTTACAAAGTTATATTCCAAATTGTTTAGTTTTAGTGAGCACAATTTAAGCATATCGATTTTAAAACAAACATAAGACATTTAAACAAGTGATATTCTCACTTGTTAGACAATCTTTATCAGGGTGTGTCCAGCTGTGGGCTGCAACGATGATGTATTTCTACTATCCCTTGAAATACAATTCTTCGTCACTAGTACAAATGTCGAACGCCGACTGCCTTAGCTACAAAGTCGACGTGTTAATTGAATATCAATTGACACAATTTAAGTGTCAATATACGACAGAAATAAACGCAGAAGAATATTATATATAGGCTTTTCGTAAACGAAGACACATTTAGTTGTTAACACGGAATACAACATCCGATTACATCTTCTAAAAGATTACTGAAAGGCGTTTTCAAGAGCACACTGTTCTCCGTGTTAATCATCCAGTCGCTTCCAGTATGTCCAGCGGGCTGGAAGTTGGCGCTGTGCTTTCCCTTCCAGTCTCTATTCCGGTACACGTCTAACCCAATAGCCGTCTGTTCTGCGTCAGACATGACCTGCTGACATCTACTAATCTTGATTATTCTATCAATCCAACTACCAGTGGAAATTTTTTTAATATTTATTCCATTTCGCAAATAACAGCTGCTGAAAGCAAAGCTTTCATGTGTTTCGGTTTGCCACATATTTGGTCCTAAGCATCAATTAGAAAAGGTAGTGCTATTTTTTGGCGACCTCCGTGGCGCAGCGCGCGCGCTATCGCATTTTAAAGTTGGAGGTCCCGGGTTCGGTTCCTGGCTCGAGTCTGGTCTGGTGGGAGGCTACGGCCGTGGCTAGTTACCACCCTACCGACAAAGACGTGTCGCCAAGCGATTTAGCGTTCCGGCACGATGTCGCGTAGAAACCAATTAGGGACGTGGGTTTACCATAGTCCTAACAGGTCAGCCCGCTACCATCCTAGACAGCATCATCACTTACCACCAGGTGAGATAGCAGTCAAGGGCTAACTTGTAGTGTGTAAAAAAAAAACACCTGCCAAATAAGTAACAATAATGAATTCATGAAATAATGTAATAACAAGTCACGATGTCTTTGACTGACGCCCTAAACTCGATGTATATAGATAATCAATCAATACAATACCTGTAGATAGCAGATTGAATTTAGTAGTAACGTCCTTTTCTTACTCTGACCTGGCGAAAAGGATGGCCCTATTAAATTTCATAAGCTATTTGAAGTTTTTTATTAACATCGGAAAATATGATCCTAGATGAACTGACTTGACCGAACTGAAGATCCAGGTAAAACTTGGCTGTTATTAAATTGGGTAAGGATATCTATATTTTGCCTATAAAATATATAAAGCTGTGATAGCCTAGTGGTTAGGACGGCCACCTCTTAATCAGAGGTCGGGGGTTCGAACCTGGGCACCTCTGACTTTTGTTTGTTCTGAGTTATGTGCGTTTTTAAAACATTAAAATATCACTTGATTCAACGGTGAAGGAAAACATCGTGAGGAAACCTGCACGCCTGAGAGTTTTCCATAATGTTCTCAAAGGCGTGTGAAGTCTGCCAATCCGCACATGGCCAGCGTGGTGGACTATGGCCAAACCCTTCTCACACTGAGAGGAGACCCGTGCGCTGTAGTGAGCCGGTAATGGGTTGATCATGATGATTAACATCGTTGTTTATTTGGTTGTCTATGATGGCATCCCGTGTCAGTAAGAAGAAGAGTCTCCGTTTGAGTGAAACCCTAAAAACAATCGCTAAAAGACAAATCACGACGTTCACATCGCAAAAGCATCCTTTATAGAACTAGATTCTAGTTCTTAAACGATAGTAGTGCCAGCTGATTGTGGAAAAGCATTGTAATATTGTTGCATTAATGTTACCCTTAGTGCGTATAGTGTTGTAAGTGTTCCACATTTCTCGGTACATAAGACACCAGTGTAGGTATATCCTGGATATATTGGCTCACGAATGTCTCCGATCTACGCAACCGGTTTGGTCCGGTGCGACACGTTTGTATTATGTTATGCCTCTTGCTAGTTATTTTTAAAGCGCACATATGCGATAGCATTTTTTTAACTGACTCGTAATGTTACTCTGTGTCTCTGTCTATCGTCTGTCTGTCCATTAACTGTTTTTATGCGAAAAATCACGTCATCACTTTGATCTGTTGCCGTTCCGTCGAAGGAAAAACAACAAACTCACTTTCGAATGTATTATATTCGTATAGGTGATAAATTAACAGCTGTGCGGGTTGTATGCCTATACGGGTAACGCCCGCACAGCTGTGAAAACGTGTGACAGTGTGTCTAAAACCTGTGTTGAGTTTATTAGCAATGAATAGGTTTTTGGCCTCCCTGACTACTCGCAAATTTGTTAGAGTGCGGCTAATAAGTTTTGAGATTACTGTACATGAACCTCCCGGGGGTGTATGCGTATGCCGCTGGCTTCTCGCAAATAGCTGTGAAATCAGCATTATTAATCTTATCCGATAATATATTTATTTATATGCTAACGGTGATAGTCTAGTGGTTAGCGCGTCAGCCTCCTAATCAGAGGTCGGCGGTTCGAATCCGGGCACGCACCTGTTCGGAGTTATGTGCGTTTAAAAAAAATCTAAATATTACTTGCTTCAACGGTGAAGGAAAACATCGTGAGGAAACCTACACGTCTGAGAGTTCTCCATAATGTTTTCAAAGGCGTGTGAAGTCTGCCAATCCGCACGTGGCCAGCGTGGTGGACTATGGCCAAATCCTTCTCATATTGAGAGGAGACCCGTGCTCTGTAGTGAGCCGGGAATGGGTTGATCATGATGATATGCTAACAAGTTGGCGTTGACAGATTTCACCTAATGGTTAATCTGACGGAGCTCCTTATCTATACGAAATTTTACCAAAATGCCAAGTCACTTGCGTACTGTCATTCTGGTAGAAACTGGCGCAGTCGAACTTGCGCATCAGAATATCGCAAGTCTCTGTTTTAATAAACAAATGCTCAGTAATCACACGTAATGATAAGCGATGATGGTAAAGGAATTTGCCTATTCACTCTTAAACTAAAGTTACTCCTATTATAGGTGGGAAGTTGTAAGCTAAGCCAAACGCCTCGTGTGTCCATGGTTCAGTTTCAAGTCTTAAAACGTTAATAACTTACACAGTAACCGTATAAGTGTCGCGAGAAAGGAAATTATTAATTATACAACAATATTTAAGAACCTTGACCTTTGCCTGGTCCTCAACTCTTAATTGCAAAAGATTGTGACTGAAATCTGCTCTGATTGCAAATTACTGGAATTACCACTTAATAAGACCCGACTTATTATAATCAAATGAAAACTCTTTATTCAAATAGGCGTAGGTATCATAGACGCTGTTAAAAAAAGTTCATACATAATTTTATATGTATAATGAATCGTCCATACATCATACTAATATTATAAATCTGAATGTAAGTTTGTATGTTACGCTTTCATGCGAAAACCTACTAAACCGATCATCATGAAACTTTGAACATATATTCTTGATAGTATCTATTAGAAGTAACATAAGATGCTCTTTATTTATTACGAAAGATCAAAAAATGGTTTCATTAAATATAGGTATCATATTGATTCATTTAAATTGTAAAGATCATATATATACTTACAATATATACTATAATAATGGCGTCAATGCGAGCGAAGGCGAAAGCTATAATTTTTATATAGCTC
Organism: Lasiommata megera; assembly: GCA_928268935.1. Classification (NCBI taxonomy): domain Eukaryota; kingdom Metazoa; phylum Arthropoda; class Insecta; order Lepidoptera; family Nymphalidae; genus Lasiommata; species Lasiommata megera. The sequence goes on from OV743323.1 coordinate 11,281,242, forward strand.
CGGCATCTATGATATATATATGATAGGTGTGTCGTCCACCAATCTACCAATCCGCACTTGGCCAGCGTGGTGGACAACGGCCGTATCCCTTATCATGGTGAGAAGAGTACTGCGCCCAGCAGTAGGGCGGTTTTGGGTAGATAATAATAATGATGATGATGATATAAAAAACTCTGTTTCAACTTTTACAGACGCCGTATGCAGCAGCTTTGATGATAATGATGATGATGATGATGATGATATAAAAAAAACACTTTTAACTTTTACAGACGCCGCATGCAGCAGCTAAAATTATGGCAGCAAAGGGAAAAGGAGTGGGCGCGGACGAGGGCGAAACGAGAGAAGAGCAACAAGCGAGGCATATATTTCAACGATAGCGTCATGTTGCTCGAAGCCGCCGCGAGGAATGACATCGACGAAGGTGAATATAACATGCACCAGTTTAGCTATTTTTAGCTAAATATTTAATTTTTTAGCAAATTTTAAATTTTTTAGCAAAGTTTTTTCTCCAAGTATTTAGATTCCATCCATTCGACATCACGTCTTATTAATGATTGTGAATAGTAGACACATTGTGATAAAGTACCTAGCCTTGATTGTGTCAATGACAATACGTTTATTGAAAGCCATGACCGCTTGTTATAGCCTATTTATATGTGAGGAGAAGGAGTAAGCAACAAGGAGTATAAGAAAACTTGTGCAGTCATGAAGTCACAAATTTTCTTGAACAACTTTTACTGGTACAAAAACATGATCTAGTAAACAAAGAAGCACTTGTAAATAAAGTTTCACATTAATTTCGTTCCATCCTTTCGGTATATGACGTCCACCTTTCCGTACTGATCTTATATTCCCCTAATTTTACTTTTTTTTTTGTGCATTTAATTCCGTTACGTACGTTTAGGCAGAAACCGCATCCAAATCGTAACCCAGACAAGACACAAACTATTCAGATTTATAGAATACCTTTTTTTCCGACGGCGGGTATAAAAATAACTATATTAACCACGCCTATTATGGAAAAGAATTAGCTATTTGAGACACAAAAGATAATGTTCAATATAAAGTATTACACAATGACAAAATTATGTTAATATATTATAATTTCTTAGTCTGCTCCTAATGTAGCATAGCTAATAATAAATAACAACAATATTATTCCATGCTCAAAGATAGAATCGTCGTTGATTATTTATAAATGAGATTTTTTTATGTCTCGATAACAGAGAGTAAATATTTTTTTAGCATAAAAATATTCTAGGAATTTTCACAATTATTTTTGTAGAAGACTCATGGGTAGAAGGACGATTTACGTTTATCCACACACAAGAAAGAAAACAGTTTTAAAAACGATAACTTTTGTAAGGAGCAAATTCTTAGCTTTCTTTTGCATTCAACAGAATAGTTTTGAATACCTATAAAGTGTACCAAAATAAATCATAACTAACTACATATTATTTGTAGGTTGTACTTACTGACTCACAGACTGATCAAACAGCTGAACGTTGATATTTGAATTTGAGCGGTCTTATGGTGAATTTTTATCTATTCCAATACAAGTAAGCCCATCACAGCAATCTCACCTTTTTTTTTATTTTGAAATGGGTTTGCGGTTACGACAATCTCTCTGAAGGCAGTGGTGAGGTCTAGGTTGGAGCGCGCTTGCCTAGAAAATGCCTATTCACTCTTCCCTTGAAGGAACTAAGGTTATACGTGGCTGGAAACACCGATGCTGGAAGTGAGTTCCACACCTTAGCGGTTCGAATCGATCCAAATCGTTTCGTCCGAGTAGGTTGGATTTATTTATTTTATTTTATTTTTATTATTTATGTACCAAAAATGTGATATCAAACATAAGTATAAAAGTATACAAAGGAAAGCTTATCTCTATAAGAGATCTCTGCCAGCTACCCTTAGATGTGAGTAAGGTGAATTTATAAAGTGGGATAGGTCAAACAAGGTATTTTAAACTACATACAAAAATATACTTAGATAATTTGAAATTTTTAACCACGTAAGGGTGCCAGCGCTCACGATTTCTCGAAGTTCTGATGCAGTCTAAGATGTTGGCGCACTAGTCTGTTACCCTTTATTAAACCCATGCAGGAATATAATATGATTTTGCACGACGATACTGGTGGGTGGACCAGAGGTATACCGTACCTAGCCCAGTTTAGGCAAATTTTTTTGAAATTACAAATTCCATAATTACCCCTGCCGGGGATGGGCTTGGGTATCTTCCATTTATGTGACCACATACCAAGTAGTGCCTTCAATCAAACTTCTATAAAATTCAACATTTTTCTGTATTTCGCTTTATAGATACGGGCATGGGGTTCACCGCGTTAAAGTTATTTAGTGTTACAGAAAATAAAAATTCTAAGCGATCTAAGTGGCGGACTGTACTGTAGCATGTATTCGTTTTGTAATATTAAGATTTACTAAAGAGTCAAGTCGTAAATAGCTTCATTGGTATCATTTGCATTATAAATCTGCAAGATTAGCGTACAGATTACGGTTATAGCTTTGCCCATGCAGGGGTGATGTCATCGGTTTGGTTAGACAAAAGCCTTTAGCCTAGGTTATCACGATACTATGCAAATTTTAATATCGTTTGTTTTCATCTCGATCTATGAAAGATGGCGTTGTTTTTACTCCGTTGGTTTTTATTGATTACATAATCTACCCTTGATTGATTGTGTTAATCGTGAATACATTGCACTGTTTTTCTTTGTATATTAAATCTTTTGCGAGCCAACTTCACCTGGTGTTAAGTGATTATGGTTGCCCCTGAACTTCTGAAGTACCAGAAGAGTACTGATGCGTTGCCGGCCGAACCCATACTCCTAATCGGTTTGCATATGTTGGCTAGTTACCACTCTACCGACAAAGACATGTCGCAAAGCGATTTAACGTTCCGGCACGATGTCGCGTAGAAACCATTTAGGTGTATGGGTTTACCATACTCCTCCGTATATACACCAAAGACCGCAGAGCTGAACACAGACACGGGGAGATCGTGGAAAATATTGCTGAGATAATATATATTCACGCACATGTTCATATCGCACAAGAATTATTGGCATTGTACCGGAACTCTTGCCGGTATATCTTTACTAATAGGGTGGTATATAGCCGCGGCCGAAGTCCTTTCAGTTATAATAATAGAGTAAGTACTATCGATCGATATATCGATTTATCGATCGGTTATGTTTAAAATATATTAAGTAGGCTTAAGTCACCGTCCATTCAATTAAATAAGTATAAGTCTTTAATAGCAGCAATTTTGATTTCGCTGTCTGTCCGTCGGTCTCTCAGCGGCTCAGATTAATTACAAATAGATAAAGGATCCGTGTGGCCGCACACAAAACATCAATATCCAACTTCAATTCTGTTATTATGCGTAATTTTCCCCAAATGGTATTATAAAACAATAAAATACGGAATGCTAAAACTACTAAAATAACAGCAGTGCCTTGGCTAACTCTTAAAGTTAGCCAAACAAAGAAAAACCATAACCCTGTAATAGATAGAAGATAATTTATGTTTGGTCGCAATTTTCATACATAATCCATATATACGCTTCTCACTTCTACATTAAACTATATTTCATTGCGAAGTTAGTGGATTTAAAAAAGTTAACATTTCCTGTATACAATATAATATAGTCTGTATTTCTGGTGATGCTCATCAATTAATAATTACAAAAGCTAGATGTGAAGATGATGATCAACCTATACAGGTAACAATATGTAATGATCCTATATTGTTATATTTCTCATTTTAGTTCGGAGATTGCTCGCACGCGGCGTTACCCCGGACGCAACGAACGAGGACGGCCTAACCGCTCTACACCAGTGCTGCATAGACAACAACGAAGCCATGATGCGACTCCTATTAGACCACGGCGCGAACGTGAACGCTGAAGACAGCGAGAAGTGGACACCTCTACACGCGGCCGCTACCTGCGGGAACCTGAACTTGGTCCGAGTGCTCATACAACGTGGAGCAAACCTCCTCGCTGTCAACGGCGATGGGAACATGCCGTACGACATCTGTGAAGAGGAGAGAACGTTGGACGCCATAGAGAGCGAGATGGCGGCTAGAGGCGTTACCCAGAGGCTGATAGACGAGACGCGGGCAGCCACCGAAATGCAGATGCTTATGGACGTGGCGGAGTTGGTCAAGGCTGGAATGGATTTGGATGAGAAGCGAGACAACCAGGGTGCAACGCTGGTATGTGTAACTTTTTTGAAGTGTGAAATCTTATCAATAGTGCAATCTGTGATAACGTCAGACGGTATGGAGAGTGAAATGATAGCTAGGGTTGTCACGCATGGGTGAAGCTCAGCTCATAATCGGTGATACAGGGGAAAGTCATAGGATACTTTGGTCAAAAAACGTTTGTCTTGAAAAATAATGCAAATCAAAACATACTTAATAGTCATAGAAAAGCCAGTCGTAAAAACTTTAAAAATTTAACTATTATGAATGAAATATGATAATTATATTCCTACTATTTGTGTTTTTCTCTTTTGTATACTTTGGTGTGATGTAATTTTGTTTTGCATTAAAATTGTCGGTTTACTCTCGTAAGTTGGTCTACCTTTTATAAGTATGTTTGTTTAAATAGTTATTCTGTATATGTATGTATACATGTACAGAACTAGGCATTAAAACTTAGACTTGTGTTTAGTAGTTCCATTTATTATACAATATATATGTCGGGTAAAGGCCATCGGAGATGTTTTTACTAAGAGTGACGTCACGATTTCCCTTACGCTCATAGTTATTAAAACGTCACGATTTCCGCTCATAGTAATTAAAATCACAACTTGAGGGATTACACTTTTATTGCGAGAATAACTAAGAGGTCCGAATGGTCCGACATCTCGAGCGAGAATGCCACGAAAGGCATTGACCGCCCGTTTTTATAGCAAAGCATGCTTGTACAAAATTGATTGCTACTGTCTAAATTGTGTTAACAAAATCATCAAGAGTTCAAATGTGGGTAATAATTGAACTCCTTCGCGCATTATTTCGACATATATAATTCTACTATATTTAGGGACTCTAACCTCACAGTGGAAAATAATCACAAGTCCTTGTCCGTGATCACTTTGTAGGTCATAAAAAACATCGGTTTGTAAATTATAGAGTTATGAGGTGACAACATTGATTTACCACTAGCCGTAGATAGAGCGCGTCATACAAAAACAAGGCGAGAATTTGGCACCAACTAACTATATATTCCTACATATCGGTATATCGATGTATTACAACCCGTCCAATACACTAGACATCTGGATGTTATATTATCTGTAGCGGCGCGTAGTGCTTTGTAATTAATTCGCATTATACGGCTCGAGTGTTAGAATCGGTGACTTTCGTCTAGCCTTGTCACACACTAGGGGAAAGGAGTGCACGCGTCGCTATTGTGCACTACTTTTGCGTCCCATTTTTTGAGCGTTAATGATCGATCTACGGCTAGTGGTGAATCAATGGGTGACAAATATAAATTATACAACCGAATGAAAAACATCTCCCTATTTTTTTTTGGTCAGTAAAAAAATATAGATACATACATTGGCGGCTTTATCGCTAAACAGCGATCTAACCTGTTGCTGTTAGCGACAGGTGTTGCTAAAATGAGGAATGTAAAAATAATAGCTGAACAGAATATCAGCGATAACTGGTCTTTTTGTAGAAGCAATATCAAAACAATCAATAGGACACTCGATCAAGTGGCCGATTATGTTGGAATTGCCGGTAACTCGATATTGTATCGCACAAGATTGCGAGACTAATGGACTGGCCCTAATTGCTACCGACGGCAATGCTACCGCTAAATGGCTGTATGAAATCATGGGACACAGTAATTACTTTTCATTTGTTCTCCTTTTCATAGCACTGGCATACATACTCGACCTTGCAATTATGAGGTTTCAAAAACACCAAAATAGTTATTTTATAGTTAGCAATAAGGTTTTTTTGATGTTAACAACCGTGAAATGAATTTTTAATAATGATGCTGAATTTCATCATTTCGTTATTACATTAGGGACTACAGTTTATAATCGGTACCTGAATATTCTTCTTTAGAACTAGAATTTTCTCTTGCACGAACTGTTCTTATACTTTTATTTGAATATCCTGACACGTATTATCCAGATCTTACCGCAGAACTGCCAAACAAACACGAGGTCCTACAAAATGTATTTGCGATGAGTAAATTTGATTAGCAAACGAACCAATCAATCTATCAACTTTATTCAAATAATCCTTTTAAAGGCACTTTTGGTGCCAAAAGTGCCTATTGTATTGTATTGATGATGATTACATTCGTGTAAACTTAAGACTATGAGGGTTCCAAATGCATTTTGGTCTAAGAAGAAGCCCACATATAACATAGCCGGGAAACTTTAATATAAAAATAAAAAACAAACTAGTCTAAAATGGTTACCGATCAGATGCCTTCCTGAATTTCAACTGCTTTCTATTCTAGTCTCCACGTATTTATTCTAACAGACCACTCTTGATTTATTTTCTGGGCATAATAGCTGGTCTGGTACTATTTTGCAATACAAAGTAGGTAACTCTTTTACTTTTGGGCTATCATGCTCTGGAATAATCTGCATTCTAATATCTGTAACACTAATTCCCTTCACATATATATGTGTCTTCTGAAAAAATCTGACCTTGAACTCTGAAATTAAACTTGTATTCATTAATGTGTTTTATAAGTATTCATTAATGTAATTTATAAATACATATATACTTTTAGTTACATGTAAATGAATATTTGCCCCGTTTGTATGGATAGTACGAATATTTAGGCCACGTTACGCTGCAGTTGGTTTTTTATCTGTCTTATACTTTGGTAGCCGTGATAGACCAGTGGTTAGGGCATACGCCTGCTAAACAGAAGTCAGGGGTTCGATCCCGGGCATGCAACTCTAGCTTTCGGAGTTATGTGCGTTTTTCAAAATTAAAATAACACTTGCTTCAACGATGAAGGAAAACGTAAAGGAATTTTTTCATAATGTTCTTAAAGGCGTGTAAAGTCTGCCAATCCGCATATGGCCAAACCCTTCTCATATTGAGAGGAGACCCGTGCTCTGTAGCTCTAAATGACTTGATCATGATAATGATGATGATGATTCTTTGTTACAGTTACACGTAGCGGCCGCCAACGGGTACATAAAAGTGGTGGAGTTCCTCTTGGAGCATCGCGCTTCCACAGACGTAGTGGACCACGACATGTGGCAGCCGGTCCACGCAGCCGCTTGCTGGGGACACGTGAGTATTATTAAATTCAAATTCAAATAATCTTTATTCAAATAGTCCTTTATAAGGCGCTTTTGACGCGTCAATAATTAACATAGTAGTGATTTATTGGTGATAACTACATTCGTAAACTTAGAACTAAAGCTATGAGGGTTCCAAACGCGCCCCGGTCTAAGAAGAGGCCCACAACAAACTTAGCTAGGTAAATTTTCTTTTTGTTATCACCCTCTCACATGCCACTTAAAATTATATTAAGAGCAAAATTTAATAATTATTAGGCGGAAATGTTCGACACTTTGTGGTACCTCTTATGAGATAACTATTTAGTTTTAAAATAAAACAACATATACGCTTTGAGTGGCACAGACTTAATTTTATTTAAAATCATTGAACATACAAACACAGTGCACGACAGATGGCAGCACTAGTAACATATTGTGTAGATATTTTAACTTTAACAAGTTTTTGTTACTCACCGTTATTCATTTAAATATTTTTATTTTATCAATACACTGATGAAGAATTCCTACTCGGAATCATGAATTTAAGTTTTGGCTGTAGCGTACCTTAAACCTTTTCTATAATGATATATATTAATCTTCGCATGGCTAGTTGCAAAAAAAATTGCATTGAGCCGATGGGGTGGTAGTTTCATAATAATGCAAAACTTTTATTACAGCTGTATTAAGTTGCATCAAAAAAATACGCAGTGACAACCATAATATGAGTTATGTATACAAATTTTTAAATCAAATCTGGGCAGGATTTAATATGACAATTGAAATAATGATATACTTACTCTTAGATAATACCGTATAAATGTGATTACAAGTCATCACAATTAAAGTTGGGGTGGTCAATTTACTATTTAAGGTTACTTATATATGTTATAGACATTAAGTTAAACTCATTTCTTAATTAAAATCGCTCCCTGTCCGGTTGGAATGATTTTTATACGACTTGTTTGTTGCAGTTAGAAGTATTGGAATTGTTAGTACAATATGGCGCTGATCTCAATGTAAGGAATAAGCACGACGAAACGCCGGCGGGTACGTTAATTGGAGTTTAATTTCATTATATTATTAAAGGTGTTGCCAGAAAACCATAATAATTTTGACTTTTTTATATCGTTTGCGCAGACATATGCGAAGAGGGTGAGATGCGCGGGCGCATCTTGCGGCTGGCGGTTGAGCAAGAAGAAGTTCGACGTCGCGCTGCGAACGCGGCCGGGGAACGGTTGCGGGCAGCGAGGCGATCTTCCTCAACAGCTTCTACTAGCAGGTAAGCTTATACTGTCATGAGATGGATACAAAGATTTTACGTCAGATCTTTTTATTACGGTATAAAATAATTTTATCGAAGCTGTGATTGCCTAGTGGTTAGGACGAAACCCCGTCGTCGGCCTCCTTGTCAGAGGCCGACGACGGGGTTTCGATATCGGGCATGCCACCTTTAAGTTTTCGGGGTTTTGTGCATTTTTAAGCAATTAAAATTTCTCTTGCTGCAACATGCATAATGATCTCAAAGGCGTACAATCCGCACATGGCCAGCGTGGTGGACTATGGCCAAACCCTTCTCATTTTGTGAGGAGACCCGAGCTTCTTTATTGAGCCAGCAATGGCTTGATCATGATGATGCCGAAAATAATTTTTAATTCATATGATACCTTGATACATCGTCTATGTAAGACCATTGTAATGAAAACGCGTGCTATATCTATCAATATATGGTTGGCTATCCAACAGACTTCGTGCTGCAGATTGATTTAGGTCAAGGTTTATCATGCCTTTTGAATACTATCAAAGTACCAGTACACTGCATTTCAAGGCAATGGGAACGTCTCGAAGTATTTGTTAACATAGGTGTCAAGATAAATGCCTGAACTAAAAAAAAAATCGTTTGTTTTGACTGTCTTAATTATCGTTGGTTCAGAGTACGGTCCGTGCGTCGAACTTCGCTGCGTGAAAAGCAGTTGGCAGCCAAGGCTGATGCGAGGGGCGAAGCGCGACTTCGGGAGACCTTCGACTCCGCTGTCGATGATGAATACCAGGTGAGTAATTTTATTTATTTATTTTAAATAAATAAATAATTTTAAAGATGATCATTCAAATATCATGGTGCTCTCAGCTAAGTGGAGAGATATCATCATTCTCAGCCTACTAATATTCCACTGGCTTTTCTCCTTGAGGAGAAAGAGGTTTCAGCACCGTCTTATTTACTTTTTAAGTCAAACCTATTAATCACTTAACAGTAATATAATTTTTTTTTTCACATCCCAATCAAGTTTTCAAAAACATAAATCACAGAGAGATAAAGAGGGACTAAAATAATGCAATAAAAAATTAAATTAAATATATTTATACAGGAACTAAATCTAGATTAAGCTAAACATATTATTGTGGCTGGGCTAGCCTAAGGATGTCCTAAGGACATCCTTAGGCTATCCCTTGCTTCAACGGTTAAGGAAAACATCGTGAGGAACAGACTATACTTGGTTGACTTATGGCCAAACCCTTCTAATATTGAGAGGAGACCCGCGCTCTGTAATGAGTCCATCAATGGTTTGATCATGATGATGATATTATTGTGCCAATACTACTTTCCTGAAAGTATCTAGGTATTTTTATGTTATAAAATATCCGTCTCACTATATTTGCAAAATATTTACTTCGTACCTAGTTTTCTATTATATTCAGGTTTTCGGACTATTTTTATAAAATAATTAATAAAACATCCACTCCGCAAGCGGCGGAGTTCTGCTTGCGTCGCTTCTGGAGGAGATGCGTATGTGGGCCTTGCCAGAATGGCTATCGGAATACCCACTAAACCCAGCGATGCTCCTTCGCGTCGCCTGGTGGCTGGGTCACGGGGACGTTCGCGCACTCATCCGCAGCCCAGCCAGAGGCGTCCGCCAAGGCAGACCTTCCACCGAGGGCCTATCTACGAGGCCCTCTTACTCCGTCCGAGGCGCGACAGAAACATTAAGTGCGCCTCGCGATCTAGGCTAGGCTCAACGGGTGATAACGCCTCCTATCCATCACCTGGAGCTTTTCGTCAGGGAAATAATTATTAAAACTAGAGTCCAAAAACCTCCTGTCTAGATTCAAGGGTTCTTGATAAAATATTTTCGTAACGTTGAAATCGACGAGAATTTCGATAACTTAACAGTGATCCCAAAAAAGGGAACCTCTGTCACCTTCAATAAATATCTATATATATAAAAGCGAAAGGTCACTTACATACTTACTTACTTACATACTTACATACCGATTAAACACCAGATCTCAAAAACTATTGTACGTATAAAGCTATAATTTAGCAAGTAGGTAGTTGATAGTTAAGAGATGTCAGCTAAGAAAGGATATTTGGAAATTCCACCTCTAAGGGGGTAAAATAGGAGTTGGAAGTTTGTATGAAATTTCTTTGTTTTTAGAGTTAGAGACACAAAAATTTGCATTAAGATTAATAATAATAAATAAAAAACATGTACATCAATTTTTTTTTAAATATTGCCTGTTAACTGTGGTAAAATAGGGGATGATAGTTTTTGCTTATTTTTTTATTATGAAGTCTACAAGCTTGAAATTATGAAAATAGGTATAATATCTTTTAGAGCGTAAGTATAAGGTTAGAATTCTTTTTCATCCAAATCTACCCCGAACGGGGTAAAATAGGGGTTTGAAGGTTGTATGAAAGTCCTATGTTGTTTAGTTTAGAAACACAAAAATTGGCAATTTGACATTTGCCTGTAGCTTACTTTCTGAAGCAGGGCATTGGCCGCACGGGCAACCTCAATCTCAAGGGAAATCAGTAATTCTACGCAGACGAAGTCGCGGGCAACAGCTAGTATATACATATTATCAATAAGTGATACAACTTTTAGATCGAAACAAGTACATGGCGTATTCATTTCAATCAATTCCATAATGTGTGTGAAGGACATTTACGCACAATTAAGACAAACGTACATTTCCTATCCAACGTTCAGCTAGTGCAATCTAGCCTTAGTGAACTTTTCTATCGAGAGTATCTAACCCAATTAAAATGTAATTGCTTCAACACGTTTGTGAGATATAGTGCGTTAATGTATAATTGTAGACATATAAACACTGATAAGACAGGTAATGGACGGACTGATTTTTAATTATTACGAGCATTCCGTGTAACGGTGAAACCGTTAAATTACTTTTAGTTTAAAATGCCAAATATGCGTGTTATATAAAACAATTTTATTAATGTATCAATTTTGCTCTATTATAAAGAACCACTACTTTTTACAACTTTGATTATTATTTTTTTTTTTTATCCACTACAAATTAAACCTTGACGGCAATCTCACCTTATGGTAAGTGATGATGCAGTCTAAGATGGTAGCGGGCTAGCCTGTTAGGAGTATGGTAAACTCACACTCCTAATTGGTTTCTACACGACATCGTGCCGGAACGCTAAATCGCTTGGCGACACGTCTTTGTCGGTAGGGTGGTAACTACCCACGGCCGAAGCCTCCCACCAGACCAGACTCGAGCCAGGAATCGAACCCGGGACCTCCAACTTTAAAATGCAACAGCGCACGCGCTGCGCCACGGAGGTCGTAAAAATATTAATATATCAATTTTGCTCTATTATAAAGAACCACTTCTTTTTACAACTTTGATGATGATAGTCCACAAGTCAAACTATCCATAATTTCAGGCATGCAGGTTTCCTCACGAAGTTTTCCTATGCCTAAATCAAGTGATATCACTTGATTTAGAATTGCTTAAATTACATTAAAAGCTTAAAGGTGACGCCTTATAATCGCTTTTATATAATCGTTCGGTATATTATGTTATCGTTCAAATAATCCTCATCAATGAGGTAAGTATTTAAAAATCACACATATGTATTATTTCTTTTTATAGATTACGTTATAAATATTCATTATTCTATTTTCGCGCCAATGAATAAAATATGATTAATGATAATTAACTGTCATTTATATTTATTATTCTCAGTTGGAAATTTCTATGAAGAATATGTTACGACCGTGGTTTCAATTGTTTTTACATGTGTATTTATAGCTATAATATACCGAATATACATAGAAGCATTGATAGCCTAGTGGTTAGGACGTCAGCCTCCTAATCAGAGGTCGGGGGTTCGAACCCGGGCACGCACCTATAACTTTTCGGAGTTATGTGCGTTTTTAAGCAATTAAAATATCACTTGCTTCAACGGTGAAGGAAAACATCGTGAGGAAACCTGCACGCCTGAGAGTTCTCCATAATGTTCTCAAAGGCGTGTGAAGTCTGCCAATCCGCACATGGCCAGCGTGGTGGACTATGGCCCAACCCTTCTCATATTGAGAGAAAACCCTTGCTCTGTAGTGAGCCGAGAATGCGTTGATCATGATACAATAGCTATTGCCCGCTACTAAATCACCTTGATTTTTTTAAAATCCTTTTGAGACTTATAAAATGACTCCGGAGTAAGAAGTAACCTATACCCAGGCTGCAAGAAGTATACATCCAAAATTAAACGGCTATTTTACTATAAAGAGATACTAACACTTGCAATTTATAAATCTATCCTGAAGAACCATACATTTACCAGGATCATAAGTTCAGGGATGTCACTTTCTCGTCCTTTAAATATCTAATTTGCAAAAAAATTACATCCCGCCGTTACTGAGCTGCTGTGTGATCACCTTTGATCACACAGCAGCTGAGACAAACTAACAAACACACTTTCCCATACAATAATAGTATGGACTTTTATAACTAGTCGTTTTTGATGACCACCGTGGCGCAGTGCGTGCGCTGTCGCATTATAAAGTTAGAGGTCGTGGGTTCGATTCCCGGCTCGAGTCTGGTCTGGTGGGAGGCTTCGGCCGTGGCTAATTACCGACAAAGACGTGTGCCAAGTGATTTAGTATTTGGGCACGATGTCACGTAGAAAGCAATTTGGGTTGAGCCTGGGTTTACCATACTCCTAACAGGTTAGCCCGCTACCATCCTAGACAGCACCATCACTAAAAAGTCGTTTGACCATTCGTATCAAGCTATTGCATAGCTTCTATCGATGGCCTTGAGCGCGGGGACCGAATCCAGAAATTCCGTAACGAAAAAAAACCTCACGCTCCCTACTCCGACGGGCACAGTGGTGATACTTTTTTACCATATAGATATTTCGCCACGGCCATTGCAGTTGCCGTGGTACAGCGGTTATCACGTATGCTTTTTGTGCAGAAAGTCGTAGGTTCGAGCCACGTCGGGGTACGTCTTTATTTTTTTATCACGTTTTTTTAATTTTTATTATTATGACAAGCATTTTTATTTAGTTTCACCTGTCCCGTTGTCTGTCTGTAATCAAATCTAGAGTTAAATTTTACTCATTTCACTTTTGCTTTTTTTAAAATTAATTTTATGAAAAATAACCTCAATATTTTTAATATTTTTATTTTCATTGTTTTTGAAATATTAATAATTTAGTTGATAAAAAATGCTATGCAATAGCTTTACCGCGGCAGTCACCGAGTGCCACACGTCTTTTTTTTTATTACATTTACCGCATAATATATTCATTATCGTTGTATTCACAATTAAATTAAATAACGTTAGCGCTGCGTAGTATGATTAGAAAACCTATACGAGAATATAAAAAAAAATGTCTAAATAACAAAACGTGAAAGGGAAAATTAATAACCGTATATATCTGCACCATGCATCTAAAGTATCTGCATAAGTAGATGTGCAATAAGTGCGTTTATTGCCCCTCATTTCAGACAAAAACATTGTATCATAATAACTTTATCGTATACTATTAAAGTCTGTTTAGATTTTATTTATAATCCTATTATAGATTTAAAATATCACTTGCTTCAATGGTGGAGGAAAACATCGTGAGGAAACCTGCACGCCTGAGAGTTCTCCATAATGTTCTCAAAGGCGTATGAAGTCTGCCAATCCGCACATGGCTAGCGTGGTGGACTATAGCCAAACCCTTCTCATATTAAGAGGAGACCCGTGCTCTTTAGTGAGCCGGTAACGGTTTTTTCATGATGATGATGATGATTATAGATTTAAAATTAATTTGCACATCACAATAAATTCATTAATAGTTTGGTACCACCCGTGGGCCTCTCACATGTGAAGGATGAGTTCAAATCCTCCATTCGGTTTAATTAGGGTCGCGAGCTTCTTTCATTCGGAAATTCTATATATCTTACCTTAATCCCGAATCTGGAATGGTTAACGGAATCCTGTGGTCCGCATACAATGAGACCAAATTATTGATGCCAATAAAATTTCATATTCGTAAAACAACTCTACAAGGTCATTTGGAAAGGATTCCACCACCCAGTATTACCGCTATTGCTCGATTTACAACAATTTGGATAATTTTAAGATTATTTATGTAAAAGTAACTTAAAATAAAAAAATTACAAACCTGTCTAATCTCTGTCTGGTGAAGATTGAAAAAAAAAAACAAGAAATGTCAAGATATATATTTTTTAAACATTTTAGTAGTGAAGGACTTGTCTTCACGCTGGGAAATGCGTTGGAGGGGTATGTGTGGGACTCACTGGCGACCAGAATACCCACTAAAACCCAGCGATGCTCCTTCGCATCACCTGATGGATGGGTCACGGGAACGCTCGCGCATTCGTCCGCAACAATAAAGGGCTTGCCGAGTGTTTAAGACTCTAGGAACGCCACTGATGGGATTATCTAATCCATTACCGGCTCACTAAAGAGCATGGGTTGGTTTCCTCTCAATATAAAGAAGGGTTTGGCCATAGTCCATTACGCTGGCCATGTGCGGATTGGCAGACTTGACTCGCCTTTACGAACATTATGGAGAACTCTCAGGCGTGCAGGTTTCCTCACGATGTTTTCCTTCACCGTTGTAGCAAGTGATATTTTAATTGCTTAAAAACGCACATAACTCCGAAAGTTAGAGGTGCGTGCCCGGTATCTAACCCCCGACCTCTGATTAGGAGGCGGACGTCCTGACTACTAAGCTGTCTCACAGCTTCAATACGTTTTTAAGTTGAATATTACTTGAAGCAAGTGGCCGTGTATGCGCGAACATATATCGAGCGCCAGTATGAAATTAATTGGCAGAAAGTATCTGAAGTACTAATTGCGCCTGCACACACCGGTATGACGTAGTTTTTGCAATCGCCCGTTCTATTCTAGATGCTGTGTAAATGACCGTTGTTATGGATTACCTATATTTTTAGATAAACAGTTCCAGCCAGCGATTTCGTTCGTGAACTACTTACGCAATTTTTTTTGTACTATTTTTCAACCCTGTTTTAAATAGATGTGTTTTTAATTTTAAAAACTAGTGGTTGTCTGTGAGTTTATACCGTAAACTTATCATAAAACCGCGTTTGTATAGTTAGTAGGATCGGTTGTTTCTCATAAACGCTTATAGACTTATAATAACATATAATTTTATACATTACATATATTTTTATCTGGTGTGAGGCTAGTAGAGTAGTTACCTCCGTATCGACAAAGACATGTCGCTAGGCGATTTAGCATTCCGACAAGATGTTGCGTACAAACCAATTAGGAGTGTGGTTTTTTTTTTTTTATTTGGCAATCTTAACAAATTACAATTCTTATAATTAAATCTTAACTTAGTTACATGTTCTATATCTAATTGTAATTCTAACAGACTGCACAGCATGACAAAAGCTTAATACAACCAATTACACAAAAACAAATCCAAAGTTAGGTGTAATACCTACTGTATACTAAATTAAATCCATCACACTCAAACAAAACTTCCTATAGTGACCGTTAAATATATCAATTTTGGAGTCTTTACTGATAATCTCATTGTACAAACGACACATTCTTACAATGGGATTATAGTAGGAAGTATTGTTTTTACAAACCTCAATGATAAATGTCTTGGGCTTGCGGCATACGTATCTTGTGTTAATGCTTATTTGAGATAGTAAAGTGGGGGAGTCTAAGTTCGAATGCAGTATTTTATGAAGGGTAATTAAGTCTTGCCGTTGACGGCGAATATGGAGCGGAGCCATATTAAACCATATTTTTTAGACGACCAGAATAGGATTGGATTTGCCTAGAGAGTCCGCACCGGTAGGTTATAATCTTGAGGCATTTTTTTTGAACGCTTTCAATCCTACTCGAGTGTACAGCATAGCAAGGAGACCATATGATTGAACAGTATTCCAGCACTGTGCGAACTAACGGTTCTACTATATCCTTACAATTAAGCCCGCTATTATCTTAGACTGTATCATCACTACATCAGATGAGATAGCCGTCAAGGTCTAACTTGTAGTGGATAAAAAAAAAACATTGTTTTAACCTCCAAGGGGTAAAAGATACTTTAGAAAAATATACCTTTTTTTATTTTAGTAAAGTATTATTCGTTTACGTACATTAATTACGGAAACTTACAAAAGTATTACGTGTAGTAAAATTTACTTCTCATTGAAAAAGTTAGGTATTGATTTTCAAAATATTTTGACGTTGAGTTTAATAAATTTCTCTAGGTAATATTATTAACTATAAATCAAACAGTATCACTCTTGAAAAAATATATAGTATAGTAGTACGTATTCACGCTCCCGTACTTTCTCCACTTTCGACGAGGCCGATTGTAATTGGACGGACTTAGATAATTAATTGCCTACCGTTGTCCATATTTGCCGGCCATATATTGTTTTAACAAGTCTCATTTACACCATGAACATCGAAAACTGTAATATTTTGCAATTATAAACTAGAAAGTTGCTTATTTGATGTCCCATCTAGATACGCCCGCGACTTCCGTCGAGTTGTGTTCTCGTGTTTCTTACTACAAACTGGCCCTTTCATACCAAATATTCCAATCCCTATCTTACGCTCTTAGGGGATGAAATTTCAAATATTCCGTCTTAAAGGACATCCTACGTATGCAAGCCGATCCGTTAAGTGGTCAGAGCTCTGCGTTCATCAATCAATTAAGCAGCCTATTCTTTTTATATATTAGACAGAAGAAATTATTGACTATTTCTTATTATTATTTGTGTTACATTAAAGCGGTGATAGCCCAGTGGTAATGACTTAAAATGTACATATATCAAATTATACATTTCTTCGTATTACAAGAAATTTTTAAACATGTATTATTAATTAAGGAATCACCCTCATCCCAGAACGTGGGATGTACTTCCTAACAGCACATACCGTTAATCGATCTGTGTTTGTGTAGAATAACATATTTTGACCTAATCACGAATATCACAACAAAAATCGTAGAGAACGCCATTTTGAATGTTAAAAACGCATGAGAACTCCTTGTGCGGTGCGTATAATCTTGGATTCCAAACCGATTTATACTATTTTAGCTTTCATCAGAATGGTTGTGTGTGTGCTACACAATTCCTAATCTTTTGTTTTGATTTACACTAGTCAGCCTCTGACGACAATCTCACCTGATGGTAAAGTGATGATGCAGTCTAAAATGGTAGCGGGCTAATCTGTTAGTGGGGTACTCGTGATTGGTTTCTACGCGACATCGTGGCGGATCGCTTGACGGCACCTAACAAAAGTTGATAGCCTAGTGGTTAGGGCGTCAGCCTCCTAATCAGAGGTCGGCGGTTCGAATCCGGGCACGCACCTCTAACTTATCGGAGTTATGTGCGTTTAAAAAAAAAATAGAATATCACTTGCTTCAAAGGTGAAGGAAAACATCGTGAGGAAACCTTCACGCCTGAGAGTTCTCCATAATATCCTCAAAGGCGTGTGAAGTCTGCCAAACCGCACATGTCCAGCGTGGTGGACAATGGCCAAAACCCTTCTCATATTGAGAGGAGACCCGTGCTCTGTAGTGAACCGGTAATGGGTTGATCATGATAATGATGATGAAGCCTCCTAGCAGCTCGACTGATCTCTCTCTTAAGTTTATCCAAAATGCGTGCACTGACCACAATTAATGAAAGTGTACCAAAATCCCAAACACTGATAGCATGCAACGCATTGCCGATGCATTCGTTTTGAATTTTCCTGCGATTTCCCTGCGGGCGGGTTTCACGCATCGCGTACGAACGCACCAGTCGGCGCGGGCCGTCCGCGCACGCAGCATACCCGCAGAACTCTGATAATGCATTACGATGTTAACGAAACAAATTAATGCTTCGTACGCCATACAAATCGTTATTTAACAGTGTGTTGTGATACAGTGATAATGTTTGTCGGATTGCGCCTCTGAATCCTCTCGCAGAATGTCGCTCGATATTATGTTCTTGACGAACGACAACCTGCACCGGCTGCGGAAGGAGCCGCAGGTGCTAGGTCTTCGTTATCGGGTATGTGCTTACGATTATATTTATAACTAGCTGATGCCCGTGACTTCGTCTGCGTTGAGTTATTTTGTGTGAAAGTGTGTTTGTTTTCCAATCACGAAGCAACGTATTACTAAACCGATGATCTTGAAATAATTATAGGATGATCTGTAAAGTAACTCCTTTCTTACAAAAAAACTAGCTGATGCCTGCGACTTTGTCTGCGTTGAGTTAGTGTGTGTCAAAGTGTGTTTGCTTGTCTTCCAATCACGAAGTAAAGGATTACAAAACCGATGACCTTGAAATAAATACGGGATAAAAGTATCTCCTTTGTAGCAAAAAAAGGATGAATGAAATCGGAGTACGCGTTAATGAATTACAACTAAATACACATTTTGACTTTCATCCCCTCTCACAAGGGAACCGTGCTGATTTCAGAGATAAAAACTATCCTATATGTTGAAACGGAGTATCAGCTACTCCTATACCAAACTGTATTCAAGTCTAGCCAGTAGTTTCGGCCTGTTGCGCGGCCATGATACAGACAGACAGACAAAATATTTAAAAAAAAAATGTTTTGGGCTCAGTATCGATCGTAAAGTCCTCCAATTTAAATTTTCAAAATATATTTTTTTAATGTACAGAATTCGATCTGTTACTTTTTTATTATATTATAGACTAGCTGTCACCAAACTTAATAATACCAAAAGTGAGCATTCTAGCTTTGTTAGTCAAATTATTCCAGAAGAACTCTCAACTCCTCAGGGGTGAACTTACGATAAAAGAAAAGTGGCCTGTATCGCTCCCCTCCCTCCCCCCCCCCCCTGCCAAAGATTTTGTAGGATAAAAATTAAATCAAAATAGTTTTATTAATGTATTAATGTAAATTATAGGCATCTATGAATCGTGCATATATAATGCATTTTTCCATTATTTTTATTCGTTAAGTGATGGTGATAACTACACTCGCCAACTGAAAACTACTGGTTCTAATCGCGACCAGGTCTAAGAAGAAGCCCACAACAAACCTAGCCGAGGTTTTATTTTTTGTTTTCAACGTCTCCAAATAAGCGGCAATGATTTCGAAAGAAAAATAAACTCTTTCAGTTTATTTGTTTGCATAACTTGTGATGTTGTTTGAAACAAATGTAAGTAACCTACGCACTTGCTCCAACTCTTTGCTTTTGATGACAGCCTGGTACACTCGTGCAAGGTAACTCATACTGCGGGTGTGATGTGATCTGATCTGTCCACTGCGATCTTCAGGTTATTATTGTGACCTATACCTCCAATGAATAGCTCTATGAAATAAGGCTGAGATCTATAGTGTTAGACTTTGCTAACCCATAATTAGTGCTAAGTTATCGTTTTGTCAAATGAGCTATCAGTAATTCTGGTTCTTCTACGTACCACTTCTTAACTAAACTTGCGTTTTAAGCCTTAAGTTATTATTAATTTTTCGATTGTTATCTGGTGACATGCGTATATTAGGACATAGAGCAACTTGCCTCAGAACTTTACTCAGATTGTATGTATGCATGTCGGCATACATACAATCTGAGTAGTAAAAAAATTTTAATATGAGCTGACAGACCAAATATTCGAAACTCAAGCTTGAATGTCTGTCGTTATGTTGTTTATTTTCTCTTATACTATACTACTCACCTATACACGTAATTATTGGAAATCGAAATTTAATGCATTGCACACAGTTATATAAGTAATATATAAAAAATAAAAGTAAACATAAGAAATAATACCTACGAGTAATATTAGCCACGAAATAGTAGGTAATACTATCTTGCGAGAAAGTGCCTGAGGATTTATACAGTTTCATGTTAGTTTTGCAAAAAAAAAAATAATAACATTTAGTAGTAACATTTAGTAGCTTTCCCACACAAAACACGATGAATTATTTGTAGATATTTTAAATTTCTTTAGTGAAGAGATTTACGACATTACGAGAATTAGAATCATTCCACTGCTTGATGTCCATATCTGCTGATTAGCAGAGATCAGTCTCAAGGTTTGACGGGGCGCGCTTTGATAAAATTAGCTCGATCTTGTTATACTACCAGTGGCATTTAGTTTGTTTTTTCAAGGGAAAAATCTTAATAATCGTAATATCTCGACTTCCGGGTAGGGAAGTGCACGCTAATGTCTCAAAAAGATACGATGCCCAACAACACAAAGCGGAAACAGATTGCTCATGAATAAGTTTCATTTATCTGCAGACTCCTAGGGTATGCTCCGCTTTATTGCATGTATAAAGTGCAGTGGCATGCACCTCATACATGCAATAAAGTAATAAACATGATATGTTGTAGATGGGTTTAATAGTTACATTGTCCCCCAGTCAAGTTCATCGCGAAGGCCGCGTTCACTTTGCTTGGGTTTGCATTATATGGGTTCCCATTCCTTGAAATAGTATCGAAGGGATGATCGAATTAGTCTTACACTGTCTTAATGGGAAATTATAGCACGTTAACGTACGTACGTTAACGTACGTACGTGCGGTAAAGTGAGCGACGCCATTTTTAACGCTGGGTAATGCGTTTACGCGTCCCCAAGCGACGCAGGTAGAACTGCGCCGCTTCCGGCGGGGTATGTGGGTCTCTCCAGCGGCCATAGTGACGACCAGAATACTCATTAAAACAGCGATGCTGATTCGTGTCGCCTGGCGCTGGGTCACGGGAACGCTCGCGCACTCGTCCGCAACCCAGCCCGCCAGTGAGCGCCGCCTAAGCCTGCAGCATCAACAATAAATACTCGTCTATGTTTGTTGTGGGCTTCCTGGCTTTCCTTTCCTTCCTATTTGAATCAGTTATATTTCCAACTTCGTGTTAACCACTCGTCCGCATGCTAAACGCATAATTTGACAGCGACATAGCAACTGTCAGCAACTCCTAACGGTGCGGCGCGTTTAGATCGCGTTGCTTTACTTCTATGGTGCCGAAGTCAGAAATTTATCGTCATCACTTCATTAATCAACGACTTTAACGGTCTATTTAAATTTAAAAAAATATGTGAGAAAGTGGTGGTTTTTATTTTGTAAATATATAAATCCTGTTAGATATATACTAAGTAGAATTGTATGATAACGGTGAAGGTGTTGAAATGTCCAACATAAAGTGACCTGGTTTCGCAGGAGTTCGCAGGAGTTCTTCTGTTATGTCGTGTTATTTTTAATTACCATACAGAACATATACATATACCGTTTTTAGGATTCGGTAACCAAATGCCTGTGCTGTTGGGCTCTGCCCGTCCTTATGAGAGTCAGAGGGCTGTATGCCATGTACCATAATAGTTAGAGCGTGTATTTCTTCGACCGCTCTTATAAGTAATAATAAATTAAAGGAAAAAGGCACGTGTTCTTTATGTTTTTTGAACCCATATAGATAGATAAAATTACATCGATATTTTTCTGTGTTACTACTAGTTTATCCTTGACCAGTTTCCGAGATCCGATTGTGATAGTTCGTGCGAAAAACTGGCTGGCTTGCCAATTAATATGGGTTAAAATTAAATTGTGTTGACATACCGTGGTTAAATATTTACCATGGTTGTACAAGCGGCATTTAAAATTATGATTAATATTGCGTAAAAGCGTATCTCTTATCTTGAACCTTATGTTTTTATTGTTTAAACCAATAAGTAAGGAAAAATCCAATGTGAACCACGGCTACGTATGTAATTAAAAATTACAAATCAAACCGTTTGTTATCGATCACCCTTGATATAATTGCATCTTTTCCAGGGGCTAACGAACGGCGTCGAAAATGATCAGAACACAGCAAATGTACCTGCCGATTTGTCCCACACGAGATTGTCCATCAGCTCGACAGCATCCAACCAGAGCTATGACTCCGGCAACGTAGACTACGCTTTACCAAAACATTCCTACAATCAGAAGGGCTCACTGAGAACGAATGACGCTATCGACTCGAACGATAACTTGACCTTCAACCAACCGAAGATCTCAAATCCACTATTTGGCGTAAACGCCGCATCACACTATTCACCAGGCCCCCTACACGAGAACGAGACGAAATTGTTCGAGCGAGCGTTGCCCAACGGCGTTAGGAAGGCACCGGAAGGTCAAGACAACGAAGGATACAAGACGGAGGACGCGATTGACGGTAGGAAAGAGTTGGTAGTGAACCCAAACCCCATCGCGATCGCTGAAGGCGGCACCGCTACATACACGACAGACAATAATGGTAAAATCAATGTTCATGTCACCGTCATGATTAATGCAGGTAATTATATGCATCCTTACGAACCTCCATTTCTATTAAAGCACATAATAATAACATAATACGTGTATCTAAAAGGCACAATTTAACATAAAAATATTTTTGTAAAGTTTATTATATCTAACAGTTTTGCACAGTGATGGTTTCCTATTATATTATGATTGAAGTTTTCGGAAGTGGGGAGTGAGAACCATAGCAAGATAATCTCTCGAGGATGCATATTGAGGCAAGCTGTGCTCCGGTTGTAGTTGTTGCATGGTTTTTGTTCAAATGTATGAGTGTTCCTTCAGTGTAGTTCTGTGTTTAGCTTTCTTAACACTTTGGCACTTGGGTTGCAAGCGGTATCCTTTACCTTGTCAAAGTGCGGACACGACCTTGAAACCTTTTCGGTATCATTATTGTCACTTAATTACGTGTAATCTGTTGCATGAGTACTAACTTATCTTGTAGAAATCTTTTATAACACATTCTTTGCTATATTGTTTCCTTTTCTGTGTATTATTTTAGTGTTATTATGTGTACTGTGTAGTTCTATAATTAGATTAGTAAATTACAATAGTTGCGTCATATTTAGATGCTGGCTTGTTAGATGTTACACTTTCGCATTGCTCCTATGTATACAAGTAACGTTCGGTACGTGCACGTGAAAGTATCGCGCAATTAAGAAACATCACATTCCTTCACAGTTACGCTTATTTATCTTATAATGCTACAGTTTTTATTTTGCCGGCTAGATCATATTGCCACAAGAGTCTAGATATATAACACCGATGCTCCTGCAATCTGACCCAAATTAAGTAATTGAATTATTCATGCACCAATATAATTATTTTTTTTATAATTGTTAGTATTAATCCTAAGAATTTAATAGTCAGTCATAACCTCGATACAGACTCGAAATCAATACGGAATTTTTTGTACAAGTGCGTTAATAATACTCTCGAATATTACAGGCACTTTAGCGGATTTGAAGAAGCAACGTGCTCAAATACGAACAAACGGAAGTCCGGTCGAGAATAGTCTGAGTTCGACGACCAATCACAGTCTTAGCTCAATACCCGAGGGAAAGCAAGACACGCAAATACAGATAAGTCCACCCACACTATCTCCCGGCACAACCGTCCCAAGGTTTTCGGGCAACACCAGCGATGTGGTAGGGGACACAAAGTCGCACCGATGCTGTATTATAATGTAGACAATATCCATCACTAACGTACGAAACCATTCGACTCGTACAAGTCTGATTGTCATTCCAAAAAGTTATTTATTGCGAACTCATCTATGTTACGTTTGGGTTTGAGTCATGGCAATTAATTATTTTCAGCATTGTTTTGTCGCGCTAAGGTCTTTAATAATAGTAGCCGAATATTATGTTTTCTTAATTTAAAATAATTAAAGTAACGATTTCTATTGGTATTTATTAAATTTGAAAAAAAAAAAGTCAAGACAGTAAGTAAGCGATGCCGAAATCACTTTTTTATTTATAGCATTTGGGTAAAAATTGCCATTTTTGCTTACGAAGCAAGGACTTGCCAATACGCTGAGAGAAGTGTGATAATATATGAGCTCAATGGTTTTATAGCATTCGGTCGCTAATATTTGATATAATATAATGTTACAGATAAAATTATGTGAATATATCTTAATTTATTGTTACGTGTTAATACTGATATCATTTCCAATTACTAAATATCATTCCGTTCACTTGTTTATATTTGATATATTAATTTCGGGTAAAAATTGCCCTAGAAACAACAACGTCCGATTATTGTTATGTTTTTTTGCGCTCTTAATTGTAGTGTACTTACCTAATTCATAACTCATTGATTTTGAATTAAGTGATGAGTAAATTTATCAAGACACCGTGATAGTAAGCCCGGAACTGCGAGTTTGAAGCCCTTTTAAATTTATTGACGTCGGTTTAGGGAAATTCTATTAAACTTAAACATACCACCATCGCTTTCTGTTAAAGGCTGAGGTTAAAAGCGATGGCACAATTTTAAAAGTGATATTATTTTAAAGTTATCTATTTATTCCCTTTTCAAGTACGTTTATTTTTTAACCGAATTTGCATAAATTACACACGTTTGAAATCAAATCCGAATGTTAACGTACAAATAGCAGTTTATTGTTTTAAAAACAAACTAGAAAGTCTTCGTAAAAGGGTCCCATAGGATGCTAAAAATTGTATACTTGAACGTGCAAATAGTAATTAATTTGTTGTTAATTACTTAAAAATTTAATTAGTGATAAAATTCTAATGAAAGGTTATATTAAAGAGCTGTATCTTTCCATAAATAATATCTTTCGTTATTGTGTCTATGTCATGAAATGCAATTATTTCTTCTTCAAATAATTTCGCAATTTCTAAATGTATTATAAAATAGATTTTTGTCTTATTGAGGTGATAAGACGAAAAGCGATTTGATTATGATAGTTAAAAATGATGTTTTAGAACAGCAGTTCAACTGTTTAGTTTCTTAACTAATTAAAAAGACATGAATAAAATATATAGCCAATTTTGAACTATATACAGTGATTAATGTAACAATGTTAATAGTTGAAAATTTATATTTAATAGTTTCTT
The DNA here is from genome assembly GCA_928268935.1 of Lasiommata megera. Classification (NCBI taxonomy): domain Eukaryota; kingdom Metazoa; phylum Arthropoda; class Insecta; order Lepidoptera; family Nymphalidae; genus Lasiommata; species Lasiommata megera. Next base: position 11,306,665 of record OV743323.1, read on the forward strand.
TAAAGTATGAGGTTAGCGACCTCGCATATGCATCTACCCCTAAAACCACGTTAACAGACAAAGTAACTTGAAAATTAATATTCCTGGATATATGAATAGCTGGATAAATAATGAGCGGTAAACCACAGATTTTAGACGTAGATTAAAGCTATTGCTATGATTGTTTACGAAGGCTCTGCGGCTTAGACAATTATGACTCGATAAAATTGATTTTTGTCTAAAAATATGGCGTTTACACATAAAAATACTGTGAAACATTTTCCTGATTAATTTTTGAGTTGGAACAAACTTCGCCATCTTCCTTTGTATTATAAAACTTATCTTACGACTTTTTCTTACCTTATTATAACTTCGAAGGAATTGATTGCCATACAATTTCATTTTCGACCAGAATTTTAGAATTTTCAACATCTTATACGGATTGTTATTTTTTAAATATTTGTGTAACAAAAATGTACTGTTTTCATTGCAACTTCTAAGACTGGAATTGTTATATAATATGTATAACTTATTTCGTTAAACCGATCTCTGAATGAAATATTGTTACACATTGTCCCTGAGTAAACTGAAAATTGGGTCACTAATTCATAGAAACATCATAGAATATGATGAATTCATCATTTTAACCGCCTATTCATAGTTTAATAGTATAAATAGTATACTTTATTATCAACACTCACGATCAGTATCCATAGTATAAGATTTACACGCTCTGGATACTAATTTCATGTATGTGTAATGTCAGAGTAAAAGAGACCTAATTTATATCGTTGTAAAACTTAATATCGCCTACATTTAAACCTGAATAAGGTGTACAGAATGTACGACTTAAAAATGAGAACCATAAGGTCCTTTTTACTGTGACGCTGTAATGTTTCGAATGAATCGATAGAAGCATGCAATTCTTTATACTAAGGATTCGGATGATATCGTACCGTTAAGTGATTACTTATACAGCGAATAAACAAAAGTAAAAGCTATTAATATAATATAAATAAAATTTAAGTTTTTATAAAAAACGTTATAGTACCAAGAATAAAAGGTATACTTTTTATACAATTAAATGAACGTAGACAATGTGTTCAATATTTGCTTCAAGGATCTTGATATGCGGGGCTGGCACGGGACTTGTGATTGTCACTTCGCAATTAACATTATTGGTTGAATTGATGTTCCTTTTGATGAAACCCTGTATTGTAGAAGAAGAAGGAATTTGAGGCAATCAGGAAACATCATATATATATATCATTCTTGCTGCAACAGTTCAGTGCTAGTCCCTTGTTTGTGTAACAGCTGATTGTTGACGGAGTGAGGGGGCCATGCCATTATTACGGTTAGTGTTTTTAACTCCGTGCGTTATAGTAATACACGTGATAACATTCAAAATCCCATCACAGTAAGTAATATTGTTAAATGTTAAGCGCAATATCCAAAATGAATGAAGCTGAACCTTCTAACGTCTGAAGTTATTAATCAATCAGCACCCAAATATTTAGATCAAATAATGAAGATAGTAAAGTGATATATATAAATAGAGAAGAGAAGGAAAGCCTTAGCACTACTAAATTCAATCTGTGATGTGATAAAGTTAACATTGATAATTAATTTTGGTTTTAAATTAGCTACTGTTTAGTAGCTTAGTATCGAATCTTATTGCAACTTTTTCGAGAGAAAATACATTGATTTTACAGCGCTCGCGTACGTAAATTACTTAAGCAATTTATGCGTAATTAAATTGTTATTTATGAATAATAAGATAAATTCTATCTTCAACTTTACTTACTGAAGAGATTGCGCTTAAAACAACGTTTGCAAACCTGTATTATGTGTAACGCGCGGATATGTAATCTTGTGCCTTTTATTTTGATATATCTTGTTGTTGTTTAAAATTTGAACCTAATTTATAGTTTTACAATATCGATTTTATCTTGTACTTAAGTAAATTCTTTATAGTAAAACATTAGTTCTTCACAGAAAATATTTATCAGACACAAATTTGTTTTAGCTACTTAAGAATATTGGTTTTTAAATACTGTTATACTCAGATACGTGCACGGGGTAGATCGAGAAATAATAAATAAAACCTACTCCAATGTGATAAAACATCTTCGCTCAGGCAGAGCATTTTTAAATCGACGAAGTACATACTACTGGCCATTTTTGGCAAAGTCAACGCATTCCTTGATATGTCTTCTTCGGAGGTTCTAAAATAGTGTTCAATATATGGCATAGATTATTATCTAGGAAATTTGACTACGGTCAGGCCCTTTATCTTGCCTTTCTTAATGTGTTGGAGATATTCTAATTTTGATTTGAGAATAATATAGCCCAGATATTCTACTACCCCTTGGCACACTTCTGTATAACTCCGAGAACTTTTCCATTCCTGTTTGAAATAAAAAAATATTATTCCTTGTAGCATGTAAAAGCTTGCGAAGGAAATCCGCAATTCTTTGGCGTCACCTTAGATTGATTTAGCAAAGTCTAGTTTATTAGGTCCAAGATTTTAGAAAGGTTTTATTTTAGTTGGATTGGATTGGTGATGATTGTGGTCTTCCTAACGAAAATTTGTTTCCGGATTAACGAAATATCTTAACGTTAGTACGCGGGTAGTAGGTGGGTCATACGAGCATAGAGTAAGTTTGTTGATACAACATGCTGATGTTGTATCGCAGATATTCTCTGTGGATATACTAAAGCTTGCTGGTCAATGCTAAACGTTATGACGTTATCGATGTCCGCTCGATATATGATCTTTTTAAGCGTCTTTCCGTGTAAGGGGGCCAAGTCTGCTCTTGTTATCCCATTGGTTGATCAATGAGATCATTTGTACTGTAGAAAAAAAATACAAAAAAACTTTTATAAACTTTATGTCCAATACAGTAAAATTTCCTAGCGAACAGTAAATTAATAGTGGAACTTTGAATTCTTCTGATATTTTTTGTAATTTCTATTTGTTTTTTCTTTTATTACAAAAATATAGAATCGCAAAAGCATAACTGGGTCCCCATAAGATGTATTGTGCGACTACAATTTCGCTTTAGGTTTTTATTAACATTGTTTTTGTCGACCTTTATCGCGCGTGCTTTATTACAGTAATAATTAAAACAAAATTGACACAAGTGATGTATATATATAAAATTTACGGTACTTTTTATCACTGCCTAAATTTTCTGCTATTGTCTGTTCTTTGAAATGTATATCAGTTTATATTTGTTTAATTTAATACTCTTATTGTGCCAATTTTCAGTCTGATTTTATTGCGAATTGAAATTTTTTTTTCAAACTAAGCCAGATGCTGTTTATTTGGCACTTACTTATAATTATATAATTATACATTTTGAAACATTTTACTGTCTATTAGCAATTTTTAATCTTTAAATTAAAAGGAGGGAGATTATAAAATCTAAACTCCAGTGTTCATTATCTGTGGTAATTGTTAATAAAGGCAGCTAACATTCCATTACTATTGATGAAAACGTAATATATTTATATGAATGTAAATACTTAATACATATTTGTCTCGTAGGAGTCATTATTTACCCATACAGTAGGATGCTTTTCCACGGATATAAGTGAACGGAGCGAAGACCTGCAGAGATATATCAAACGATTGTTAGTTCTTTCTGATGAAGCATAAATTTTTTTAGCTTAGACCTTCATCTTGTGTCACAATAGCGAAAACTTTAGCGTGTACCCTGTGAGACGAAAATTAAAAGCGCAAGATAAAGATGGAAGCATAGAAGTGATATTTTGATTTGATTTATGTCTGCACGTTTCCGCTCCACTGAGGAAATCAACCTTTAGACGACGTCCGGACTGACTAACTAATTTTGTGTTCAAACACGCACGCACCTAACGAATACGTAAAAACGTACGCTAAGTTTCTCGGCCAATCCGGACGCGTCTGTTATGTAGTAATTCATTCGTCCATATCATAGTCACTAGATTAGATAAGTTGTTTCGGTAGTATCATGTAGTGTGTAGTGGGTACTTAAGAAGTACTTAAAATTAGCATAAATTAAAACTAAAGTATTTTATTACTACGTATTGTCGCAAAATAATATTTATATTATAAATAAACTTATGTGGAACAAAGCAATATATAATGGCCTTATAGATAAATAAGCACAAATTATTTTGGTCGTTCGATTTTTTTTTTCTTACAGTATTATTTTACGAAAGCATTTTACAGGTTGCATTTTGTGATAATTATATTTTTATCAAAATCAAAATAATGTTATATACAAAATAATATGTCCAAATCTGGTATATTTTTATTGATATTGTAACTAGAGGGTAGCAAGTCGATATATTCGTTTAACTAAATTTTAATTGCGTTTTAAAAATTGTTGTCGGATAAGCAATTTACTATTATTACCCACAAATCAATATTCACATATTTAATATTTTTATTATTTAATAAATTTGTCTCTATTTTATAGAATATTCTAGCACAAATGTTTGCCCAATCCATGCAAGTATTTAAATAAAACTTACCTACTTTAAACGTAAATGAATGAGTGCCTCTTGAATCTTGCCTTAAAAATGTTATATAATATGTATTATTAAAGAATAACATAATTTGTAAATATGGCTTTAAAAATATCTATTTTTAGGCTGATTGTTTACCTACCTAAACAGGATTTGAAATACAGTGAAATAATGTGAACTATAAGTAAAGATTAATAACCGTGAAATACCTACATATATTACTTTTCACTTTTCAGTACCTATTTACCGCCTATCAAACATACCAGTTTTTTTTATTCTGGATAACTTAAAAGTAAAGGAGCTTCAAGTTCCCATTTGTGTTCTTATACCAGTGTATATACCTATGAAAAGTTTCGGTAATTTTTTCCCCAGTTTGCAATGCTTGTTAGAACAAAGGCAAACCAAGGCGTACAATCTGCGTAGATACAAGTTTACGTCCTTTGTCTAAACAGAATAGTATTTACGCACGCAGAACTGCAATTCCTGCGCCCCTTACACTAAAACCGAACCGAGACACCCACAACCGAGTCAAGGCTTGCAGATTTAAGAACAATTATTGTGATTTGTCGTAAGTGGTCCCCAAATTTACATTCTTAACGTGTCCGCTTGATTTTGCTTTAACTTCGCATTAATTAAGTAAATGATGAAATATATTTAAAAAATCTCTCCAAAAATCGCTGTTAAACACGAAAGGTTTCGTAAAGATCACGTCATCATTATAATATAATCTTAACGCTAGAGACGCGATTAGTTTTCGGTTATAAGTTGTGTTTTTTTTTGTCGAATCGTCCTAAGTTTATTGCCTGAATTTCCTGTAGCTTGCCAACTTGAAACACTTGCCTTGTTTATCACAGTTATTTTGAATAGATTGCAAGTCAAGGTCACTTTTGCGGCCTCGATGGCTTTATGAATAACACACATATTTAACTATATCAATATCTACAGGTACAATTAAATATACTTCCACTAAACACATATCCAAATGTCATAGCACGACTCGATTTATGAGGTTATATTTATAAGTGCGTACAGAAGTTGTGTGGCCTTTGCTTGGGAGGGAATTTTCTAAAGATATAATCTAATCGGAGAACAGATGAATATTGTATATATAAATAAACTATTTAATACACAAAATGAAAAAAAGTAAACGGAAGAAATATTAAGTTTTAACAAAGTAATCAAACTGTATTTTTTTTCCTCCTGCAATCTTTTTTTTTTTCGTTCTATGGCTTTACACAGATTAGCCAATGTCAAGTTTATAGCAATGTAAAGTTAGGGAGAAATGGCGGGAAACTTCGCACTCTCCGGACGCGGCTCCCTCAAACCTTTCCCAAATCAATGCCTGTTAACCATTCAGAAAACTAGCCACTACACAAACGACACCAAAACTGTCCACGACACAACCAACACCAGTCAACAAATATTAATTCAAGAAAAGCGTGAAAAAACCGCGCCCGCCATATACGAAGTCTCCCGCCTTTCTCCCTGCAATATTTAAGTTAATAGATCAATTTTTATAGACAATTGCGTTTGCAATTTTTATTTCATCGATATTAGTTCACCTTTATTATTACTTTCTACACGTATTACTGATGAAATGCCACACAACTAATGCACAAACAATGTTCACGTGTAAAAAAAATGTTTAGTACTTAATTCAGCCTAAACTTGTACTGTAGTCGATGTAAGTAGAAAATGTTTTCGTAATTACTGTGGATTATTAGTTATTACAGATGGAAATTATTAATATTATATTGTGATTTATTGTTAATTATAATTACCTACATTAAGCATTGTACTTATCTGTCTGTGGATGAGCAAATTGACATTACCAGAAATTGGCTAATTTACATTATTTTTTTTTTTGTTAATCTACTCAGAGGGCAATTTATAACAAGGTTCCTTTCGGATCTAAAATAAATTTTAATTGCATTGAATTAAGAGCTATTTTACGATTAACTTGTTTGTTAATATCTGAATAACATGTGGAATATAGGCGTTAAATGTGATAATAAATCATGGGTCTATATTAACTATATTGTAGTGTAAGATTTGCACGGAACCTTGAAAGCATAGAAGCCCCTTTTTCTAACACTATGGATACGAATAAGTAACAGAAAATCCTCCGTTTTTGAAACATCAATTTTAGCATCCATAGACAACGTATTACAAGACACTACTGTTTGATTGTTGAATTGAATTGGTACAAATTTATTTCTGAACTGAAAATTATAATTAACTTAATGCAATATTGAACTGTTGTACTTTAATGGCACTTAACTTAAACTGCTTACTATTTAAGGAATTTAAGGTTTCTAAATGTGTACTTAGTGACTGACTTTTAAACAGTAGTGATATTTAGTAAGATGATTCCTAATTTTCTTAAATACTATTATATTAATAAATCAGTTGTTTAAATTAAATGGCGTTTTTCAATTTTCTCCTTTAAATCTACTATAGTCATCATCATGGTCAACCCATTACCGGCTCACTACAGAGCACGGGTCTCCTCTCAATATGGTAGGGGAGCCCATGATGCTAAATGGGGATTTACTCGAGCGTCATAGAGACCTATTGGGTTGCAAAGCTTAGATGATAAGAAGAAAAAAATGTTATATGATATATACCTTTCCATCGGTGGGGGAAGCGGCTATAGATTTTTAAATATGTAAAAAAAAACTGTTGCATGGACATCTTCGAGCGCGTCAGATATTGATAGCATCAATAGCCTACGTATTTTTAATAATGTACGTATGTTAATCTGATCGTTTGCATGATGCGTATGGTTGTATGTAAGGGTTGAAAATGAAAAAAAAAAAAATTTAATCGAGCGCGTCAGATTTTCTAAGGGAGTGTTAAGTACACCAAAAATAAGCTCTCATTCACTAATCTGACGATTCCGATGTGACGCAAAGTCGCGGCGATTTTCATAATGTGCAAAAAAAATTCGCCATTTTGAAATACTCGAGCGCGTCAGATTAAGATATATATGGTTCACCTTTATGTTCTAAACGTACTGTCTCATAATCTGACGATTATCTAGAGGGATTCGCCTAATCTGACAAAAAAAAAACAATTTTTTTAAATAATTGAACTTAATTAATAGAAAGCTCAGGAAATAGCACGCAAATAAATAAGTGTATGCTTTTTTTTTGTAGAATACATGTATTTATAAAAAAATAAAATAAAAAAGGCTTAAATTTTTTTTTATGTGTTATAATTAATTGATTAATGTTACTATAAAGTATTGAGTAATGTCTACTGTAAAGTTTTTGTAAGGCACTTTCACCACAAAATACACATTTTAACAATATTTATAAACTTTAATTAACTTAAATAATATTAAAATAGCAAAAAAAGCCAAAACGTTGGAAACACGTTGTAAACAATATGCCTCGAACGAGTCTTTATGATCAGCTGTGATGGCGTCATGGCAGCAGAAACCAGAGTGGGGACGGAGAGAGTAATAAATAGAGAAAGAGTGATAGAGAAATAGAAACGCGGAGAAGGAAATATAGGCATCACCCAGCTGCACGCATTTAACTTTATTGGCGAATATTTGTTATTTCGGCTTGCGGAAATCGTCAGATTATATATTTTTCGTTATTCTTGAATTATTTCCTTCAAAATAAAAAAAAGTTTAGCTACGCTCGAGAATGTCGAGATGACGTTTTTTTTTTACAACTTTGCTGCCCTCCCCTTTCTTTACGTCACTCTCAAATTGTCAGATTAGTGGAATATACGCTTTTAAGGATGTAATTAACTCACCCTACCTTAATCTGACGCGCTCGAGAATTTCTGATGTTCAATTTTTTTTTACTAATCTGATCGGGTATCGTTTACGTGCGGCCTTATATATGGGGCTCATGTTAGGTGGAGGAACATAACCGGGTACAAGGTATCTCCCTGTATATTAATCTGCCGCGCTCGAGTAAATCCCGGAATCCCCGCTTGGGCTCCCCTACTAATATGAGAAGGGTTTGGCCATAGTCCACCTCGCTGGCCATGTGCGGATTGGCAAACTTCACACGCCTTTGAGAACATTATGGAGAACACTCAGGCGTACAGGTTTCCTCACGATGTTTTCCTTCACCGTTGAAGCAAGTGATATTTTTTTTTGTAGGTACTAATACAAAACTAAGAGATTATAAATCGCTAGTTTATAGTGGTTCGTCTGATCTGCATTACCTTAAAACAGAACGATAGAAGGTTTAACAATTCACTTCAACATCTTAATAGTATCACCCGATACGTAGGTAACGATTCTGTCCTAGATAAACTGGTGCTATACTGGCCAAGTGATCTTTTATCAAACCGAAAAATTTAAGTGATCTATATTCCCGAGATAAAACTAATGAATTGCAGATGCAGTAAAATTAAATCTATGTGCGTAGTTTTAGTTATAAAATATACCAACACTAACGGAAAATAAAATTAAACTAAACGCACTTAAACTACTAGCTACAACTATCATGCACTTAAAGCTAAATAAATTGGCCTCTGGAATTTCGCCAGATATCCACTGTGTATGTCCGCAACATTAATCTGCCAGTTTTCTTATTTCTACCATTTTTTTTTAAACAACTTCACCTTCACGTAATATTACCGTGACTTCATTTTACTCGTATTCGTTGACAAATTTGATGCTGATAGTAACAACGGCAACGCGTTTCGATATAATAACGGTAACGTTATTAAAATATAACAGTCATGTCCAAATTTAATTTTCAAGTTCGTTTTAATGATGTGGGTAACTAAGGTAAGGTAGACCGGACCGGTTTTCTGCACGTTACATAATTTTGAGGCAAGCGATCAAGGTGAACCCCGAGACTTTAAATAATAAACTTACAAACGATTCTTGAATGAGTATAACCTTTAGTGAAGCATTAAGTCCTCTTATTTCATTCCTGATTATATTACTCTTGGGAATTTTATGAATCCAAAATTGGTTTGAACTAAGTCCACATGTATCTAACATGTGGAATTAGTTCAAAGCAATTCTTGTATCGATCCGCTACACTTAGCAGCTTGGTCTATGGACTGAGGACTCTAAATAGCTCTCTCCCATAGAACAATTGGTCAAGATAGATGTGGAATCAAATCTGCTCAGGAGCTCCGTTTCTTCCGTGTCCAGTTGCTCTATTCGGGTTTGCCTCATCAAGTTCAAGATCGCAGCCTATCGTAAACCATTAGTAAATCAATTAGAGAAACCCCAGCTTTAATATATAGATCAAATCAAAATAGCTTTATTCATATAAACCTATTACTGGCATCTATGAATCGTTCATATATATCACATTTTTCATTATTTCTATTCGTGACGTGATGGTGATAACTACACTCGCCAACTCAAAACTAAAGCTAAGAGGGTTCAAATCGCGCCCAGGTCGAAGAAGAAGCCGAAAACAAACTTAGCCGGGTTTTATTTTGCTATCACCGTCTAACATAATTAATAATAGTTTTAGATAGGATAAAAATAAATTATTTTTCAAACATTTTTATTAATATATTTTTTTAATAATTTGATTATATGGTTACATAATATTTTGTGTTGTTTCAATATAATGAGGAATAATCGACGTCAGTAGCGTTTAAAAGAATTGCAATCGCCATCGTAGAGTCAATTTCGAGTAACGAAAAACTATGGTCAAAGTAAAATAGACCTTACGCTTAAAAATTAGATATGCAATTTTCGTACTAATTATGATTACTTTTAAATTTTGTATAGCCGTGGAAGTGTGGACGAATTTGAGGTTTAAAACCTATGTACCTAACATAGGTTTCAATACACCATGATACGACGTTTGTGTGTTCGATATTGGAAAACGGTACTGGAGAATAAAGATTGTTTGATTTAGCCGGTAAACAAAGTTTATTAGTGAGTCAGTTAATCAGAGAGTCTACCCCAATTGTATGTATATTTGTAGGCTTCATGTGTGTGATGCAAATTGCATTGTCATTGCGTCATACATATCACCTGCCATGAAACGTAGCCGTTACTTACTCAATGGAGTGTAATCATTACAATCGCATTATTCTTTTAGTCATCCGTAAACTGCACAATTGATACCTGACAGCAAATTTATAAGTAGGGTCTACGTTTCTAGAACTATAGTTTAAGATGGAACTTATTATGTCCCGGTCACTGTAAAGTGAGATATGGACTACCGAAGAATAGATAACATCGCAGACAAATGCAAGGTTTTAGCTTAAGTCAGCCGGTAAAAATGCTCTCTTGATTTACACCATTAAAAATTAACAGTTGGGTTTTTTTTCTGATTTTTACTTCCTTCGAATTTAACCGAAAGGTATAATAACCTAAAAGAGAATACTAAATTGAGCAGATAATCAATGAACGCTCAAGTAGAATCTCATTCATTGATATACAATAAGCAGCAAGTATAATTTGCTATATTCCGCCGACAAGTTCTTTACTTTTCGCGCTTGTGAAGTCAACATCTCCTGAGGATGATCCGGTGTCGGGTCGAAACGTGCGTAGAGGTTCTAGTGGAAGATTTTGTGTGGTGTTATATTATACAAATCTCCCGGTTGTCGGCGGAATATAGCAAATTATACTTGCTGTTTATTGTTTATCATGGACTTCCGCAAAGTAACGCCTGCTTCTATTCATTATTCTCATTCATTGAGACAATTGTTTTGAAACACTTGGGCCCTAGTTCAGCTGGTTACCTTAGTGTCAAAATTTACCTCCAGATACTCATAACGTGCGCTGTACAAATTGACATTTCATTTAAATTTTGAGCGCTATTATATTGTAGTAGTTATTATGATTCTTATACATAACATTATTATTTTGAAAATGGCTGTAATCTATAGATAGCCTACGCTTGATGCAGTAATCAAGCACCGAACTTGCTGTATCTCTTTTGTTACACTTTATAGTAACTACTGCGAAAGAAGCACGTGTTTTTGTTGCGCCGTTTCAGTCCCTTAGGCTACTTACGTAGATTACAGCTGCTACGTCATCAGAGTCATCGCGTCTGCGTATTCTACGGGCACATACGTAGTTGATAGCTAGAAAATTTAAATTACGGTTACTGCGGCATTGACAGTGCTGGCCGGATCGCTACATTGAATAGACGTGTCTCGGCTTCACTCCCCAATCGTGTTATATCGCATCGCTTACGCGGACAAAAGCGGTTCAATCATTTAATATCTCCCAATTAATAGTCTCGTTCGTGTATGTCGAGTTTTATCAGAAGAATTTGCAACATGAAGCCACCCACGAACGTGAGTATTTTTTTCTGTAACCTTATTCCAAGCGATGGTTGTAATTTAATTTTTTTCAACCCAGCTTATTTAGCAGACAAGTTAATATGATTATTAACATTGAAATATAAAAAAAACAGGGGCTCAGTATATTTACAATTTGGAAAGAAGTAATATGTAGCTACTTACTTAGCTGTTAATTAAAAATTGAAACTATATAGCAGAATATATTAAGATTAAGATAAATTCAAGACTCTACTCGGTGTGCTGGTGCTCGACTGGTATGTTTAGTGTAGAATTGCGATTTAAAGCATTGCCTTCGATTTCAAATTAAACGGAACATAGATAATGTCACCTGCAAAACTTACCATCATTGGTGAGAGTGGAATTCCTTCACCTAATTAAATGATTGTTTTTGTCAATTAGGTTGGGTTATCCAAGTTTTGATACTTTTGTACAAAGCACGTACCTACTCTACCTACACAGTAATTCCGTGATACTGTGATTGGCAAGTAAGGCAGCAGTCTAATTAATTAATAGTTATTTGATGAAAATAATAAATTGCATATTAAGGTAATAATACTTGTTAATTTGAATTAATTATGAATAATAATCACATTGTAACGGTGTTTTTGTGGCCTCATAATCGTGAGTGTAATGAATCAATTCTTCGAAATGTAAATTGCCATTGATAGATTCACGATGGAAGATTTTTGCGAAAGAAAGTGGGACGATGAACTGGTTGCTCGGTTGTCTGTTATAACCAGATTATAATGACACAGTGGCATCTTTATATACTGTAAATTTATTTATCCAAAAACCAATAAAAAAGGTATAATTTTACTTATAATAAATAATTAACTAACCTGCCTAATATCAAATATAGAAGTAAATCCAAGATCCATCCTAAGAGCGAAAGTGTTTTTGTGACTTTTGCAATGGTGGCACCGATATTGAAAGCAAAAAAGGGTACGCTGGTCCCTTATATTGATACAGGCATTGAGATATTTTTTATTCAGGCTTAAATAAAAGGTTCACCGAAACAGAAATACGTATGACACAGGCAACCGTCTTTTCTGTTTTGTATTTCCAGAGTGAAAAAATAGGACATAAAAAGCTTACGGTAGAGTATCAAATACAAATTCAAAAACGTTTTTATTTATGTAACCCTAGTACCTGCATCAATAATAACAATAATAACAAAAATAAACAGGAAGCAAAGAATAAGATCTATATAGCTTCTTCCTTAAGTTCGAGACTACTTTACATTTTAGATATGTACCTACCTATTCATAATATTAGTCTGATTTGTCGTTATAATATTTATTGGGATAAAGCCTTAGAAAAGTCGATGATCAAGCCCAGTACTATCATGACTTAAGCCGAGATTTATAGAGCGAACTTTGATTCGGTTCAGCCTAAGTTAGTCTTGAAACGATACAGACGTATACCGGACACATACAGTTATCACCTTTTCATCATGATCAACCCATTAACGGCTCACTACAGAGCACGGGTCTCCTCTCAATATGAGAAGGTTTTGGCCATAGTCCACCACGCTGGCCATGTGCGGATTGGCAGACTTCACACGCCTTTGAGAACATTATGGAGAACTCTCAGGCGTGCAGGTTTCCTCGCGATGTTTTCCTTCACCGTTGAAGCAAGTGATATTTTAAGATAATAATCTGCCTAATAATAGATATCTGCCTTACTTAAACAATATTGGTAAGTGGGCTGTTTTGTGTTTATTTTTGGTCCTATTCTTTATTGGCATACTACTTCTGGTTGAAGAAACACTACTTTTTAATTACAATACAAAAGAGACCTCTCAATAGCAATCTTTGCCAGTCAACCTCAGGATAAGGCAAGGATTAGAATTTTTGTCAAATGCTTGCTCACGCGATCCTTTGGCAGCCTATCTGGGACGCGGAAGGCTCCGCCGGGTTTTAGTGGGTATTCTGATCGCCGCTTTGGCGGCCGGCGAGTCCCACATACCCGCCTGGAGCTCGCACCTAACTTGCGTAAATACATTTCCCAGCGAGAAAAAAAGGGATTAGAATCTAATAAGTTTAGGTAGGTTTAAAATTGAGTGCTTACTTAGTTTAAAGTTTTTAACTTCATTTTGTTACTGATAGTAATAGGTATATAGAATTTTTTAGCTATATCTTGGTAGCTAATGTAATCGATACTTTCGTTACTTTTTGGCAGGTAGAAACCTAAGCTCTTAGGTCTGTTAAAAAGGTACTCGAGCAGTTACATTAATATAAAAAAAACTCTATTCGTGCTATTAATTTTGACTCGCTTGTTGTCTTTTTTTTGTGTCTAAAATATATAAGACCGGTTATTCAATATGGAGTACTTATATTTCAAATAGTTATATTTTCAAATACTCTATTTTTAGGGTTCTATACACGAAGGTTATTAACGTACTTTCGTCGCATCCATCCGTCTGTAGGGCCGTCTGTCTGTCAGCGGTTTGTATACATATAACTATAATTCCTTGAAATTTTTATGGAATGCGTAATGAATAATGTCGAAGGATTGTTAGGTTCTCCTTTTATATATCAATCAATCATAAACAATCCTAAAAAATCAATCCTTGAAAGGGAAATTTTGACGCGTCAATAACTTACATAGTAGTGACTTGAAGGTGATAACTATATCCGTAAACTTAAAACTAAAGCTATAAGGATTCCAAACGCGCCCTGGTTTACTGAGACCACAACAAACTTAACCGGGTAACTATTATTTTTGTTATCCCCATAACAAGTGTACGTACTTTGGTATTGAAAATGTTTCGTAAAGTAACAAGGTTCTGCATACAAAGTAAAACTCCCATTCAATTACCTTTGTACCTCGAGGGAAGTGTTCAAATTGATCATACCGAAATAGCCCGGCTACATGGCCGACTGCGATCAAAATTGCGACTGTTAACTGATTTAAATCCAACTGCTCTATTATATACTACTGTATCGGTCTAGTAGTAAGAATGTTCAGTCCAATTATGTATCACGAGGTTCTATTCCCGGGTCGAGACGAGGACGAGACGATGAAATTGAAGGTAATTCGTGGGATTTTCTAACCCCCCCCCCCCCCCCCTTCTTCCTCTCCCCTTGGATACGATAAACTATCGCTCCCAGTTATTATAACTATATGTTAGTATAGATAGATAATAATGATAATGCTTCCCATCTTATTTTCTTAATTTAGAGAGATTAATTTCTCCCATCGGAGAGGAGGTCAGTGTTCAATTACTAGGATGAAGATAGGTTGACGATATTGCATATTAATATAATATTTGCCATATCTCTAACATTTGCTTCGAAGTTAGCAAAGCGTAATAATCTGAAAATACTGAGAAGTTTCGTAAATATTTTTTATATCTTTTATACTACTTAAATTCCAACAAAATTAAATGAATTAGTTAAAGGAAGGTTGTCTACTTTATTTATTTTATTATCTGTGTTCACACCACATAAAACGTCAATCAGTTCTTCCATACCAATGGATTCTTTACAATATGATTCATCATCATCATCATGTGCATCTCGACTCACTACAGAGCACGGGTCTCCTGTCAAAATTAAAATGGTTTGGTTTTTGTCCACCACGCTGGCCATGTGCGGATTGGCAGACTTCACACGCCTTTGAGAACATTATGTAGAACTCTCAGCCATGCAGGTTTCCTCACAATGTTTTCCGTCACCGTTGAAGCAAGTGATATTTTAATTGCCAGGGTTCGAACCCCCGACCTCTGATTAGGAGGCTGACGTCCTAACCACTAGGCTATCACAGCTTCTAATACAATATAATTATAATAGTAGTAATATAATTATTACAGACATAATATATTATAATAGTAAGTACAAACTAGGAGAAGTTGGTTAGAAAAACAGTGATAAATTACGTTATTCTTATTCTTATGAGAATGTAGCATATCTTAACTTGTACATACAATATTATGCTAAATTCGGAATTGTTCCTAGCAAATTGTTTGTCTTAATGGCCTGGACACAGTTAAAAATATCCGGACATTTACTAGACAGATTCTTTGACTGAGACGTTAAGCTTTTCTTCAGACCTTTGTTTGCCGAATAATGAGTTAACTGCGAGGGTTTGATAATAATTAAACGCAGTTTCCGCTATCAATGACCTTTAGATAGTAGACAATTGAGCTACAGTGCAGTTCAAGATATGATACAAGGATCTGTTGTTGTTTAGATGAGAATGCTTTCTTGTCATGCTCGACTCAAGTATCGAATCATCATTGTGACTAATTAATTCATGAATACGTTATTAATAGGAGAGAATGGGTTAGATTATTTCACAAAAATATATTTTAAGACTTAAAGTTTAGCAATACTTTTCGTGAAACGCCCGAAGGAGAAATCTGAATTCCTGTTACCCGAAGAAAAAACGAAAGACCGCTTTGTTATTAGTGAACCGGTTCAAACTTCAAACGAGGTCCAAAATTATAGGATTTCTGCAACTTGATTCCTTTTGATGACTTTATAACTGGTTATATTCTTTAGCATGATCAGCCTTATTTATTTATGAGACAACAAACAATCATGCACTTAATTTAAATTAGGAATATGATATACTAAAAATATATTAACTGGTGCAAGACCCACAGCACCGTTCATAGATAAGCAGACAGCGACAGTCCACAGTTAATATGGTGAGGGCAATGCAAAAGTTTTCAAACTGATCAGTAAGACAAACAAGAATTTGTATTTAAGATTGCTAACGACCAACCTCTTGAAACCAGCTACACGATTTGCTAATATAATGGTCGGATTATTGTCATCTCTACTCTCTAGGAATGATACTGTCGTACTCCCTGGCGCAGTAGTCTTGGAAGCAGTCTATCCCGGGTTACATCTCTGGCCGGGGCAATCGGAGAATACATAATGCCTTAATTTAATCGGGTCTGGTCTGGTGCGTGGCTTCAGCTGTGCTACCAGCTACGCTACCATTGTAGACTACTTCATCTCATACCGGTGAGATTGCGAACTTTAGTTGTAATGGAATAAAAAAAAGGGATGCATAGAGCGAAATAGAGACATCCACTTTGTAGTCCAGTTATTATCAAGTAGCGTGAAGGGTCTAAGCTAAGTCAAAGAGAGAAAAACATTGTGTCCTTTAGAAGCACCTGAACACAGTGAGGATGTAGAGGTTTTAAATCAATTAATCATTGAAATTAAGCTTATTTTGTTACAGGCAACACTCCTCCACGATGTTGACATACCAACTAAAAAGGCGACGTTCGGCATGGGTTGTTTTTGGTCGAACGATTCCCTTTTCGGTGCGACACTCGGCATCATTCGCACCAGGGTTGGCTACGCGGGAGGCACCACAAAGAACCCACACTATAGGAATATGTGAGTTTGAAACATCTCAACCTAAGGAAGTTCACTGGGATTCAGAGATTTCCATACTCTAGGATCTTGCGACCTGTGTCCAATTCTGTATGATTATTGGATGACGTTTGCCCACCTTACCCAGGCAACACAAAGAACCCACACTATAGGAACATGTGAGTTTTAAATATTTCATCATCTCAACCGAAGGACTACTTCCTTCGGATTCGGAAGGAAGTACACTGGGATTCAGGATATTCCGTACTCTAGGATCTTGCGCCGCGTTTGTTCAATTCTGTGTGATTGTTTGATCAAGTATGCCCACCTTACCCAGGCACCACAAAGAACCTACATTATAGGAACATGTGAGTTTTACTCACATATTCCTATAACATTGCATCATCACAATCGAAGGAAGTCCGCTGGGATTCAGGCATTTCCATACTCTAGGATCTTTCGAGCTGTGTCTAATTCTGTATGATTATTTGATGACGTTTGCCCACCTTACCCAGGCAACACAAAGAACCCACACTATAGGAACATGCGAGTTTTAAAAATTTCACCATCTCAACCGATGGAAGTCCACTGGAATTCAGGGAGATCCATACTCTAGGATCTCGCGCCGCTTGTGTCCAACTCGTATGATTGTTTGATGACGTTTGCCCACCTTATCCCAGGCACCACAAAGAACCCACACTATAGGAACATGTGAGTTTTAAACATTTCACCATCTCTACCGAACGAAATCCACTGGGATTCAGGCATTTCCATACTCTAGGAACTTGCGACCTGTGTCCAATGCTGTAAGATTTTTTGATGACGTTTGCCCACCTTACCCAACGCTGCCAGATTCTCATCGAACAAAAGGTACTTACATAAGTATTCAGAAGTTTTTTGACGCTTACAGTTAATACATTTGTGACTTTTTTTTACTATCTGGCGTACCTTACTATAATGAAAAGTTTAGGGTTGTTCAATAATCTTAATATACAAAAACAAAAGTCCTGAAGCGATGCTTTGCACTCCAATCCTACTGATTTGTTATGTTCACTAACTCCTATATACTTACTTAATATTATGAATGTGAATGTATGGATGTTTGTTACGCTTTCACGCAAAAACTACTCAGCCCATCGTTAAAAAACTTTGTAACACATATTCTTTGAGGTATTGAATATAACATATTATTACGAAAAATAAAAATAATGGTTTGTTAAAACATAGTTATCGTATTGAATTGTTTTTTTTAATAGCTTCAATGCGAGCGAAGTCGCGGGTAAAAGCTAATAATTAATAATTTTATCAATTAAATACAAGAAGTCGCAATGTCATTTTTTAACTAGTGGTATTGTATATGATGGTAAAACGTGATATTTCTTGGTCAGACCCGGATAACAAATCCAGGTTCTCGTGATCAAAAGTCGACCATGCTGCCCTCTAAACCAAGTGGTTATTTCCGAATAATATTATTTATTATTAGCAGCGTCTCATATAACATATATTCACGTTTACAAGTCTTACGCGCTGAGCAAAGAAGTTCTTTGTCTAGATTATGTACGGTTGACAGATCGATATTCCTCAAGGCAAAGATTATTTTTAGTCTCCGTCGACTAGAGGCTTAAGAATTTATTTTCAAACAACGAAGCATGATTACGAATTTATCAATAATTCATCTTATGTTTTAACAATATTATGATATTTTTTTTGCTCTATATTGTTTTACCTAAATCATGTGGAAAATATTTCTTGGGAACATCTAATATTATAATTTCAAAAGTGTTTGTATTTTTTTTGGTTTGTTATTATTTAAAGTAGCAACAGAGAAACGTATTGGCGTGTTTTTATGTATACGTATTGATATAAAACATCCTTCTAAACACCGAGGACTAATGTTTTAAAGGCGAACGTTTGTATGTTTGTTACTCCGTCACGGCAGATCTACAGAATCAATTTGGCTGAAATTTTGTATATAAATCTATTATACGCTGAATTGAGACATAGGTTTTATCCCGGAAAAATTTAAGGTTTCCGCGAGATTTGTGAAAAACTGAACTCGTCGATTTCCATGTTAGGAAAGGAAGCGGAACTATGAAAGTCAACAGGAATGAGATATGGGGAAGTCTTCCAATACAGTTGTTGCTTATGACATGATTTCTGTTAAACTCTTAATTTACGCGGCCAAAGTGGGGGGACATCAGTTAACCAGTGGGGACTTTATAAATAATTAACTACTTTTGATAACTGTGATAATACCCAAATCATCATCATCATCATGATCAACCCATTACCGGCTCATTACAGAGCACGGGTCTCCTCTCAATATGAGAAGGGTTTGGCCATAGTCGACCACGCTGGCCATGTGCGGATTGGCAGACTTCACACGCCTTTGAGAACATTATGGAGAACTGTCAGGCGTGCAGGTTTCCTCACGATGTTTTCATTCATATAAAAAAACCTCTTTTTTTTTTAAACAATACCCAAATAGTACCGAAAAAAATCTTTTATAACGACTGATTCGCGGGCATTTCCTAGTTAAATATAGTTATCGAATATGAACAATGACCGTGCACTTACGATATTGACAATTTTATCGTTTGTGACACATAATATGTAATCATATCGCCTTTTTATTGCGCAACGGATTCTCGCCTTCATTCTTGAATAAATGATGATAATCATTAATGATCGCACTGTTCTAATTAGTATACAATTAAATAAACACCGCCAACTGTTATCGATAAACTATTATGTAATTTTAATTGAAACGTACCTAATAATGTTTATTTTCATGTTTGTTAGTTTACGCTGCCTCAAAACGAATATAATCAGAACTAAAGTCATGCTTATTCAATCTCTCATACTACCTCTTCTTGACTATGGGGATGTATGTTATTTAGATTTAAACACCGCTCTTAGAAAGAGCACAAAGTAAATTAGAAAGACTACAAAATTGTTGTATACGTTTAATTTTCAACCTTTGTAAATTTGACCATATTTCTCACTACCCATCGCAATTATAATTATATCACAAATGGCTAAATTTGCGTGACCGGCGAAAATTAAGTGGGTGGGAGGCTTCGGCCGTGGCTAGTTACCACCCTACCGACAAAGACGTGTCGCCGCTTAAGCGATTAAGCGTTCCGGCAGGATGTCGCGTAGAAACCAATTGAAAAAAAAAGTAACAGGCTACATTTTATCGTCCCATTCCTACGGGAACGGGAACGACGCATATAAAACCACAGGGCGTAGCTAGTAATAGGTAATTAAAAAACATTGAGAGGCAGAGGCATTATATGGGTCTATTCCTTAAAATTTTTAAAGAGGTTTCCCGCCTAATTTTAGGTAGGCAGGTTTAACATATATTCTATTTCTATAGAAAACACGTAAACGTAGGCATCTACGTTTACGTGTTATCTATAGAAACACAAAAATAAATGTAAATAATACTTTACTTTATGAAAAAAGGTACTTTGGAATGCAATATTTTTTTATTGTCACTACTATGTGTATTTTACTGGACACGTTTCAGACATTTTCTATACATTGATGTTAAATATGTATTTCTAAAAACAAAATCGTTAAAGATACCTAACCGAAGATTTTTATGACTTCCTTCTCGCTAGTCTGACCGCCGGCGAGTTTTTTTTTCGGACTGACTATTAGCTGTACTAACCCTATTGGTTGCGACAGCGTAACCGGGCTGTTTGGCGAGCTTCGGAAAAAAGCTCTCCCAGAAGAAATTTTGAGCCCTAGGGCTCGAAGAAACTAAGGGAACTACTGCCTATGGGCGCCTCCCGTGAGGCCGAACCTCAGCTTAGGCGACGTTTGGGATAACGGGGGCTTCGGACGGTGAGTGGTCCGTACGTCTTCGAGGCCGTGGATGGAGCCCACGTCCGGATGACGCAAGATAGCGGGGACCTCGTCTTCGCCGGCGAAGACTTCCGGCGAGTCCCACATACCCGGTAAAGCGGGGTAAACGCATTTCCCAGCGTCAAAAAAAAAGTCACTTACATAATATGACACTAGTTATAATCTTTAAAGCCCAAAACCTGCGGTGAAACAGCGTGGGGGTTTTGTTTTTAAACCACAAGTTAGCCCTTGATGGCATCTCACCTGATGGTAAGTGATGATGCGGTCTAAGACGTAGTGGGCTAATCTGTTAGGGGTATGGTACACCTACACTCCTAATTGCTTTATACACGACATTGTGCCGGAACGCTAAATCGCTTGGCGACACGTCTTTCTCGGCTGTGTCGGACTCGAGCCGGGAATCGAACCCAGGACCTTTATAATGCGACAGCGCGCGCTGCGCCACGGAGGGCTTCAAAACCTCTATCAGCGTTTCTATTTAGCAGATATTTGTATTAAACTGTAATATAACACGTGTTGCTCTTGATAAACAAATTATCCATTCATACATTAACCGCGCGTGCAATGTGTACAATGCTACCGAGTAGGTATTCTGTCAGTCATTCATAATTTAAAACGATAACAAACAGGTAACTTATGTATTTAGAGTTATATATATAAATAACTCTAAAAACACACACACACACATATATATGTGTGTGTGTGTATCATTCAATAGCTATATTTTTTCTGCTTCCTTTGTTTCCCCATTATTTGTAATTTGTTTTTTTTTTCTTTTCTTTTTCTTGTAATTACTAATATTAACACGATATGAGAATAAATACATCTTCTTTCTTTCTTCTATATACAATCGTGCGGTTTGATTACAATAAATCATAAAGCACCAACATATTCATATTAAGGAATCCATAATTGTAGACTTTGTAATGCAAAAAGGATTGACCGACCAACCCACATTGAAAAAGGCAAAAACTAGAAATATTCAGTTTCAAATCCCATAATGTTCTCAAATGCAGCCACATCCCTTTTCATGCCCTCCCTCCCTTAACTGTAGTGGAGGGAAAAAATTCAGAACTGTTTTATCCATGTAAACCTAACCTGTTTTAAACTACATGTTTAAAACAGGTTAGGTTTACATGGATAAAATAGTTCTGAATTTTTTCCGCGTTCATATAATATTATTTCAGACGGTGATAACAACACACGTTAGCTTAAAACCAAAACTAGAAAGGTTATAAAATAAGACACAACAAAACTAACCCGTTTTTTTTTTTGTTTGATATATTTCATCGTTTTCGGTAATTAATTACAATTACTGATGACGATGTAAGTAGGAGCTAATCACACTTAAGCTTTTTTAACGTTGTAGCAAAATAGGATTTTTCTTTAAGCTTACGTTTTATACAAATTTTAAGCTTATTGAGAGATGTCTCCACGATTTCAGTTGGTAATATATTATTATAATCTTATTTTCTTTAATGGGTTGACGAATGAAGTAGTAGGTATCTGCCAATGTGTTTTTTATACACTACAAGTTAGCCCTTGACGGCTATCTCACCTGGTGGTACGAGTAAGTGATGATGCAGTCTGGGATGGTAGCGGGCTAACTTGTTAGAAGTATGGTAAACCGACGCTCCTAGTTGGTTTCTACGCGACATCGGAACGCTAAATCGCTTGGCGACACGTCTTTGTCGGAACAAAAAGATAAAGAATAAATACTAATTCAATTGGAACTGGTAGGCTTTGCGTTATGTGAGATTGACGAATATCCTCGTTTCGTTCGAAGTCTTTCTGTAACCGGTTATATTGAACAATGACTCCCAACACGTCTTTTTTGTGAACGTGTAGTCGAATTATTTTGGCATTGTGAATCATTTGGTCGAGGTTGCCATGTCTACGGACCATCAAGGCCAAGGCTAAACTAGTAAATTTCGGACATATATATTATTTTTACAAACGATTCTTTCTGTATACTTAGCCTACACTGTTATATTAATGGAAATGCGCAATTTTAAGGGACCATTACACTTTATATGCAAATTTATATTATTATTTATTTATTTATCTCCTCTTATTCTAGCTTGACCTAATTTGCTAGAGTAGCCTAATATAAAAGTATATCATCATCATCATGATCAACCCATTACCGGCTCACTACAGAGCACGGGTCTCCTCTCAATATGAGAAGGGTTTGGCCATAGTCCACCACGCTGGCTATGCAGGCGTGCAGGTTTCCTCACGATGTTTTCCTTCACCGTTGAAGCAAGTGATATATTTTTTTTTTTTAAACGCACATAACTCCGAAAAGTTAGAGATGCGTGCCCGGATTCGAACCGCCGACCTCTGATTAGGAGGCTGACGCCCTAACCGCTAGGCTATCATCGCTTCATATAAAAATTGCCTAAATTTAAATATTGCGATAACATAATATTATCCATGATGTCACTCTTGTGAGTTCACTCAGATTACAACTGAATAGGTCCAGCCTCTCTGCGACATCGTTCAGAGTGATAAGTGCGCGCGTTAGGGGCGTCTGGTTGAGCAGGTTGGTGCGTCCCCTCGGCACTGCCAGCAACAGCGGCCTGCGCCTTCGATACATTTTGACTTTATAAATGGTTGTTACGCAATCACGCAAAAACAGCTGAACAGATCTATACGAATTTTAGCACAGGCACAGTTTATGGTCTGGAATGGCATATAGGGTAGTTTTATGCCTGATTAAGTTATGGTTCTCGTGGGGTCACATTAAAATTGCCAAGTGAGGTGATTGCAATAACTTCGCTTTCTAGAAATCTTTATATTATATTTTAATTATGTTTATTTATTTATTTAGGGATATTTTACATGTGTTTTTTTTTTCAATTTATCTAAGTATATTTTTGTATGTAATTTAAACATACCTTGTTTGACCTATTCGACTTTATACTTACTTTTTATAAATTCACCTTACTCACATCTGAGGGTAGCTGGAAGAGATCTCTTATAGAGATAAGCTTTCCTTTGTATACTTCTTTTGTAAGAGTTTGATATCACAAATTTTGTACATAAATAATACAAATAAATAAAATCTTTTCAAACTAACTGATTTGCTTATGTCTATGATTTTACAGTGGAGACCACACAGAAGTCATAGAACTGGACTACGATCCAAAGACCGCCACTTACGAGGAGTTGCTGGACATGTTCTGGGCGAACCACGAGTATGGACTCACCACCAAACTAAAGAGACAGGTGGGTCAGTAACACTACGCTGTTGCACGTGTTTTCGATATCACTAACTAACAGTTCATAGAGTTTTATATAATTAAGCTTCCCAATCTGAAAATATGTAAATAAATGGCGAAGCGCATCCAACTCAAAACTAACCTACGTCCAACGTCATAATTTTTACATTTTTATAACAATAATTCGGTACTACATTCATACATTTTTCGTTGGATTATTTTCTATACACATTTATATATAAAAATAAAACCTAAATAACGTTTTTATATACACTTGCTTCATATGAGATCATGTCCCGTTAGTAATAACTTTGAACTTTATAACGTTGATTCAAAAAACGTTCAAGTACTAGTAACCTATGTGAGAATGACCACTCGTATTTATTTATTACCTGACATCTCTTAACTATCAACTACCTACTTGCTAAATTCTAGCTTTATACGTACAATAGTTTTTGAGATCTCGTGTTTAATCAGTAAGTATGTAAGTAAGTGAGCTTTCGCTTTTATATATATAGAAAATAACCAACCTAGAAAGTTCTTCTAAAACTCGTTCAGCATTTTATAACACCACGTTCTGTAGAATGAAAACGAAACAAGGAAACCATACAAACTTCAATCTAGGCAGAAGTCATAACAATGCAAGATATATACACTCAGATATACACACAATCTGTCTATATAAATAAAAACCAAAGTTTGTATGGGTTTCTTTTATGCCTTCCGAAACCATTGTTCAACTTTTTATTCAAATAAAATTGAGTTTCTTTACAATTAAAAGTTGCCAAAAGTCAACTACCATAATGGATGAATACAAACAGCCACTATCCGGCTATCTGTGTGTCTATACCTCCTTCCTCATAGTATAGGTAAGTGACCCGCCATGCTGCTGCAATACTATTTAGCGAGCATTAACTACTAATATCACATGCTTATTACAATAACGTTCTCCTCAAGGCACTGCCATGGATTCCACCAATTTTCCAACTCCAGACTGGGTGCTGAAAATTTCTAAATAAAAAATCTCATAGCCCAAAATTGTGATTCGAACCCACTGGGTTACCTGTAGTCGAATATACTAACAACTAGATCGAAATTTTAATAATATGGAAATTAAAATTAATTACTAATATGGAAATGAAATGAAAATGAAATGAGTATAAAATAAAAAAAAAATATGAAAATACACTTCATTGCACACCATACAAAAAAAAAAGAAGAAACAAACACACAGAAAAGAAAAAAAGGTGGGATCTACAACCTAACCTGTGGTTTAACCTAGGCAACCTAGCAGAAACCAGGGATAAAATATCAAGAAAGGCGAGCTTGGAGTGTACAATCATAAATAATAAAAGTTTAAATATATAAACAACTACAAATTTAAAAAAACATAATATCTTAGATATATATAGATCTAGAATATTTTAGATAAGTATATTAGAAAACAATACTATTAAAATAAGAAGAAGATATATGAATAAGAATAAAAAATAGAAATAATAGTAACAAATATTACGCCTATTCATTAATCGTAAATAAATAAGAAATAAATGAATGAAATATATGCATGCTCATAATGCTTATTTATACAGCACAATGGATATACAAATAGAAAAGATCTAGTCTAATAATATAATCTATTTTGTAATCTCATCCAAGTTAATTATTGTTATTTAAGTATCAAACCACACAAAGCCGACACGTGTGACGTCTTTGGCCTACATTGAATGATCATGGTGATAAAGATAACATAAGAATGTTATCAAATCACTTACTCACGCTAACGTTTATGGATTTTGCGTCGAGTAAATTTGCAGTCCCGGGATCAATTCCAGGAAAAAACAAGGAGCATGGCAGTTCAATACTCTGTATAGATGCATAAAAAGAACCGGTGATAGCCTAGTGGTTAGGGCGTCAGCCTCCTAATCACAAGTCGGCGGTTCAAATCCGGGCACGCACCTCTAACTTTTCGGATTTATGTGCATTTTAAAACAATTAAAATATCACTTGCTTCAACGCTGAAGGAAAACATCGTGAGTAAACCTGCACGCCTGAGAGTTCTCCATAATGTTCTCAAAGGCGTGTAAAGTCTGCCAATCCGCACATGGCCAGCGTGGTGGACTATGGCAAACCCTTTTCATATTGAGAGGAGACCCGTGCTCTATAGTGAGCCGGTAATGGGTTGATCATGATGATGATGATGATGATGATAGATGCATAGCATTCGAAAGTAATAGCCTTTAAAGTAACTTTACTAAATTCTCGTTCTGTGTTGAGATTTCGTACAGATTATAATAACTTTAATATAAATTAATTGCCAATTGCAAATAAGCAAAAAAAATAGGTTAATTACAAATATTTGATCCAAGCATTTTCTCATAAAAAATAAGACCTTTATGTTATCAAATCATTCGAGATTACACTGCATTATCTTAAAAGGAGTTAATTTTTGTGACATTGAATAGTTGTAGATAAGATTTACAATAGAAAGTCCCTATCTACAGATAGAAACACATTTGAAGTTCTTCCGCTTTGGTTATGGTTATGATTTTTTTTTTTTTAAACTTTATTGCACAAAAAAAAAATTGTACAAAAGGCGAACATAATGCTAAAAGCATTCTCCACCAGTCAACCTTGGTACATTAGGAGAACTAATGGTACAGGCGCACGAACAAAAAAAAAAAAAAGTAAATGTATATATATAAAAGTAATAGATACCATAATATAATAATAAAATAATAATATAATAATAAATAAATACCAACAGATAATTAAAATTATATAAATATAAAAAAAACAAAGAAAAAAAGAAATGCAATACGAGAATTATGATTATTTGCAAGCAAGTTTTTTGTTTAGATTTCCGACTTCTCTTTAATTTTCTTGCCCTTATCTCACACTATGTGGGGTCGGCTCAATACGTCTTCTTCTTCTTCCATTCACTTATATCTACAGTCACTTTACTACCCACACCTTATACCCGCATATCTTTTTTTTTTTTTTATCCACTACAAGTTAGCCCTTGACGGCAATCTCACCTGATAGTAAGTGATAATGCAGTCTAAGATGGTAGCGGGCTAACCTGTTAGGGGTATGGTAAACCCACACTCCTAATTGGTTTCTACGCGACATCATGCCGGAACGCTTAATCGCTTGGCGACTCGTCTTTGTCGGTAGGGTGGTAACTAGCCACGGCCAAAGCCTCCCACCAGACCAGACTCGAGCCGGGAATCGAACCCAGGACCTCCAACTTTATAATGCGACAGCGCGCACACTGCGCCACAGAGGTCGTCAAAAACGTGACGAATAGCGATTCAGCGTCGCCCCACGATGCTGGTGAAACCGATGATTAGTATAGTTCCAAGACGTTTACTATTGCCAGCTTGCAGTTTGCAATCGTATAGAGTACATTTTCTCCACACAGAGAATTTTAATACAGTTGTTTTTCCATGATTTCTCCCACGAACGGTTTTCACTTGTCAGCGTCTCGCATATTGATTGGTCCGTGGTGCCTACTCTTAGTGTTACAAAAATATATTGCACCGTTTCTATCTATGTTATATACCAGTATATCTATTAAGTTCGAAAAAAAACTAAACTAAAATTTACTAAACAATCGTGTTTTAAATCAATGCTGAATTTATTATTATAATGATACGTGGAAAAATTTAATCAAGAATTTCCAAATTCTTAATTTCCAGTACCAGTCCATGATCCTTTACCATGACGAAGAGCAGCGGGAGGCAGCCGAGGCGTCCTACAAGTCTATGCAAGTCAGATGCAACGGTCAATTGAGAACCGAAATAGCACCGGCTGGCACTTTTTACCCAGCTGAAGAGTAAGTTTTAACACCCATTGACTAAGTATGTAAAAAAACATGTTTGTCCTATTGAGTGAGTACGTAAGAGAACATGTTTGGATGTTTGTCTGGTGGGAGGCTTCTGTCGTGATTTGTTACCACCCAAGCGACAAAGACGTGTCGCCAAGCGAGCACGGCACGATGTCGTGTAGAAACCAATTAGGAGTATAGATTTACAAATATCCCTAACAGGTTAGCCCGCTACCGTGTAATACCGTATCATCACTTACCATCAGGTGAGATGCCGTCAGGGGCTGAAGTGTGGTATATTAAAAAATATATATTTATATAAGCTGTGTTAGCCTAGTGGTTAGGACGTCTGCCTCCTAATCAGAGGTCAGGGGTTCGAACCCGGGCACGTACTTCTAACTTTTCGAAGTTATGTGCGTTTTAAGCAATTAAAATATCACTCGCTTCAACGGTGAAGGAAAACATCGTAAGGAAACCTGCAGGCCTGAGAGTTCTCCATAATGTTCTCAAAGGCTTGTGAAGTCTTCCGATCCGCACATGGCCAGCGTGGTGGACTATGGCCAAACCCTTCTCATATTGAGAAAAGACCCGTACTCTGTAGTGAGCCGGCAATGGGTGGATGATGATGATGATGAAAAAAAAACAGTGAGCCTCTTTATGAAGCGACCAGATTTCTTACGTCTTAACTGGCTGGCACTTCTATGCTACGATGTTAAAACAAAAATCTTCCGAAGTATACTCCAAAAAGAAAGTTTTTGTATGACCGTATCTCCTACGTGAGTAGGTATAACGTATATATTTGACGACCTCCGTGGCGCAGCGCGCGCGCTGTCGCTGTTGTAGGTCCTGGGTTCGATTCCCGGCTCGAGTCTGGTCTGGTGAGAGGCTGCGGCCGCGGCTAGTTACCACCCTACCGATAAAGACGTGTCGCCAAGCGATTTAGCGTTCCGGCACGATGTCGTGTAGAAACCAATTAGGAGTGTGGGTTTACCATACCCCTAACAGGTTAGCCCGCTACCATCTTAGACTGCGTCATCACTTACCATCAGGTGAGATTGCCGTCAAGGGCTAACTTGTAGTGGATTAAAAAAAAAAAAAAACGTAAAATCATTGGCAAGCGTATCTGGGAAGCAAGTCCTTGTAATTCGAGCATTGCAAATTATTAGCAACTAATTACTTGACAGGAATATGTAACCAACGATATTAGTTGGAGGTTAATTGATACAATTGATAGTTTAACGCTCCAACCCTGACATAATTATCGTTGTAATATTGACAGTCAGTTTATGTGCTGTCGATTTGAATATTCATACATTGTTGCTAGGTAGACAGGTCTGAGGTCGAATAGTATGAAACAGGATTGTTGGACGTGCGTGACCTAGTGCATAATGAAGATCTGTTAGTTTTGATATTAAGACGATTTTTCACGACCCAGTAACCTGCAGCTGGACACAGTCAGCGATTTGTATATCTGGACACTGGTAACAATAAATTGCTAAATCGCAGACCAGACTCGAGCTGGGAATCGAACCTAGGACCTCCAACTCTTAAAATGCAACAGCGCACTCGCTGCGCCACGGAGTTCGTCTAAATCGTGATAGCTCATGATGGAGTGAGTTATGCTCGAAGTATCTGTACGGAATTGAGTAGATCCGAAGAAGGATCAGATTTACCGAAATATGAGCTAAGCGTGAGAAGTTGGGGTTAAAAAAGGTGGGGCATAGGCATAGAGCGGAAGGAAGTCTAACTACTACCCGTTATTGCACGAGTCTCCTTATTGTCTGGGGGGGGGGGGGGGGGATCAAGCTGTGGTGGTTTTTAGTTCGGGTATACCTCAACGATAAGGGGGGGGAGTCCCACATAACCTCCGTCTTGCCCAACGGACGGAGGTAGCCATAAAGCTTTTCCACCACGGGGGGAAAAAAGGGCGAAAGGAAGTAGGAAGTTTTGGAACTAGGACCTTGAACCGGCAAATGCAGCGCTGGTCCCTTAACTAGGTGGACTGAAGACATCAAACGAGTAGCGTAACGACGGAAGCACGCCAAGTCCGTTGACTTCGGGCCTTCCTATAAAACATCTGTGTCCAGAAGTAAGGTCAATCGGTTTATATAGTGATAAGGACGACATGTGTGAAAGGCAAAATAATATAATGATTGCGGGTAGTTACATAAATCAAAATGCATAAGTTCAAAATTTTCACGTGATGATGGTACAATAAATTACTTTGATTGAAATGCATTCTTAGTATGATCGATTTGACCTCAAGATCAATAAATGTGACTTCAATTTTACAAAGAGCTTCTTGCGCTAATAGGCTGGTTAAGGATGTTGAACCACTTTTTCAATTGACCTTTCTTATTTTATTCTTCAGTGGTAGCTATTTTAGCATAACCCAAGGATACCTATTGTTAGTAATTTTATTTATTTTTATTTTATTTGGCAATCATAACAAATTACAATCCTTATAATTTAATCTTAACTTAGTTACATATTCTATATCTTATTGTAATTCTAATTGACTGCACAGAATGACAAAAGTTGTTGGCAGAATGACAGAATTAACAAATTATAGAAATATAAATATAAAGAAGTTAGGTGTAATAAATAAATAAATAAAAAGCCTTTTATTTTTCCTTTAAAAATAAACTAAAACATAATTACAATTCTTAAATCTTAATACTAACTTATTACTAAATAAATATAAATATGTAAGTATAACATAAAAGTTAGGTGTAATAATTAATGTTTACTTAACTAATTTTATCACATTTGAACAAATTTTCTTATAGTAACCGTTAAAGATATACATTTTGTAGACTTTACTGATAATCCCACTGTATAAACGACACATTCTTACAATGGGATTATAGTACGAAGTATTGTTCTTACAAACCTCAAGGATAAATGTCTTGGACTTGCGGCATATATATCTTGTATTGATGTTAATTTGAGTAATATTTCTTCTGGTTTGTCGGCCTCCGAAGTACTTATAATACCAATACAACCTAGTTTAGATAATTTCCTTTTATCCGTTGCGTTGCAAATTTGCAATTGTCTGAGGTTTTACGAGTATGCTGACTCGATTTGTCCAATTATCCTGTGACTTTTTTTATATACAACCAGTTAACCCTTAACGGCAATTTCAGATAGTAGAAATGCTTCAAACTAAGATGGTAAAGGTAGCCCGTATGATAGTAGTACGGTAAGCCCATACTCCTAATTGGTTTCTACGCAACATCGTGCCGGAACGCTAAATAGCTTGGCGACCAGGCGGTAGGGTGGTTACTAGCAACGGCTGACGCCTCCAATCAGACCAGACTCGAGCCGGGAATCGAATCCAGGCCCTCCAACTTTATAATGCGACAGAACACGCGCTGTGCCACGGAGGTCGTCAAAAACTTTCTAAATTAAATTAAGAGAGCTAAAACCAGTGCCAACGTTTTTAAAAAAAGATGGACTACTTTTAGAAATATCAATTTCAACAAAATCGACACATTACCTCACTAACTCACCCATAAACTTAAATAAAATATGTGCAAAGCTAATCCGTTTTTGTTACTTTACATTGCAGTTACCACCAGAAATACAGACTTCAAGGCCACAAGGACCTTTGCCGAAGCTTAGGTCTCGATTCCTCTAAACTGCAGACCTCGCACTTAGCAGCTAGACTGAACGGATACTTGGTCGGCGTTGGTGGCAAGACCCAGTTCGAACAAGAAGTGGTCCGGTTGGGCCTCAGTGAGAAACAGGCGGAGTATGTGCGACGGGAGTTAGAACGAAATGAGGGCGGTGGACTCGCGTGCTGAAGTGATCGGACATTGGCGTGCACTGATCGTTAAGAAATAGCCAACCTAAGGCCGCTCTTCAAAAAAAATAAGCTTAAACTCTATAACTTTTTGTCGGTACTCATAAAAAAAACAATATCTACAAATTGTTGTAAAGGATTTGATTTTAATCTTTGCAGTACAATAAAACCTTGAATCAACTCTAATTTCTCAGTAGCGACCATTTTAAATAAAAACTCTTTAACTTTTTGTCGGTACTCAGCAAAAAAACAATACCTACAAATCATTGGAAAGGATTTGATTTTAATCTTTGATGTACGATAAAACCTTGAATCAACTTCTCAGTAGCGACCATTTTAATTAAAAACTCTTTAACTATTTGTCGGTACTCATCAAAAAAACAATATCTGCATGTCATTGGAAAGGATTTGGTTTTAATCCTTTTAGTACGATAAAACCTTGAATCAACTCTGACTTCTCAGTAGCGACCATTTTAATTATTCTCTACAATGTATCGTAAATTCTAAAGGTTTCATTAGAATTGATATATGCGCGAAGAACTGGAAGTGCGCTTTAAAAGTACCATTAAAAGGAAATAATAAATTTTAAACATTTTTCCAAACTGTTGGATTCCGGAAGAGTTCCGCAATTCAACCCGTTGATTGATCTTAGCCTTAAGTGGATAATTACCTTTCCCCGGTACTTTACGAAAGTTGATTAATGTCTGAGAATTCAAATATGCAAAATTGAATGTATTGTTGATAACCCATATTATGTTTGTCTACGTTAGTAGCTAGTACATAGACAAGGCTTATTTACACTACATTAAAAACTCATTTTCTGGTCCATAATTCGTTTATCTTCGTGAAGGAAACTCTAGAAATTGCCCTTTATTTTCTTATCCTCTACAACACCATTCTTTATAGTTTTATAGGATTTTATGTTGTGATATATGTTTTTTTTTAATCTATCCAGCATTATTATTAATAGGTTGGCAATTTCTGAATTATGAATAGATCTGTGCATTGAAAATGTGTTTAGATTATTACGAGACGCGTACATCTTTATGCAAAATAGGCTTCCCTGATATAAAGCAATTAAGATGCATGTGCAAAGCTATTATCGCTTAAAGAACATACATAGCGCACGTTAAAAAATATATGTTTCCAGAAACAGTTCTAATGTTGCCGTTATCATCTGTTTTGAATGTGCCCAGGATATATTTAACTTAGTAAATAAGTTAATATATCCTGGGCACATTATATTTTTATATATAGGTTACAGTTCAAAGCTTGACTGCAATCACTCCTGATGGTAAGTGATGATACAACTTAAGGTATATAGCGTTTGCGTTAAATATACTGATATGCCTATTCACTTATTGTGTCCCTGTCAGGAAGGTCAATGTTTTTAGGCGTACCGATAATTTAAGTTTATAGAGTTGTGTAATACACCGTCTATTCCTGTACAGAACAAATATTATTAAAGCGAAAGATTTGCATTTCTTATTGTGTTTTTAAAATAATACTGAGATAATGTTATTATATATTGTATTCCATTCTAATATTTAGTTATGTGCCTAATTATAATCTCATTTAAATCCTGTAACAAAATCTGTTCAAGTCTTCAATCAAACAAACCATACTTATTTGATTGCATCGTATCTTACAAATTACATTTTCTCAGTATTAAGTTTGAAATTAATTGTTATATAACGCACTCAGATTTTCTTATCAAAATGTTATCAACATATTTACCTGTTTAGTTCTAGACATAATTCCATAGATTTTATTTTAAATAAATAATTTAATTTTTGTTTAGCTTGTTTTATTATCATGTCATGTACAATTTAATTTAACAGCTTCTAGTTTTGCAAAGTCATTACATAGTATCCCTCAATATTATATTAGGAAGGAAAATATCATTTCGGCAAAGAGGTCAACGTTCTTTGTATCATAACTTTGCAATTTAAAGGTTTTAAATTAATTTTCTTAGCAACTAGTGGTTCAATGTAATGAAATCGTGTTTGTAGTTTTGACACACACACACACACACACACACACACACACACACACTCACACACAAACACACACACACACACACACACACACACACACACACACACACACACACACACACGCACGCACACACACACACACGCACGCACACACGCACACACGCGCACAAACACACACACAGGTGACTAGCTTAGGTGTATGTAAGCCTTATGGCTGCGAAACATGGTCGCTCATTATGGGATTCATAAGAATTAGCGGGTGATACAGAGAACAATGCTCTGAGCATCGCTACGTTATCAAATAAGAAATGAGATGACAGAAATGAGATAGGCGCGCAAATCTTTTTTTTATATACCATAAGTTAGCCCTTAAATGCATCTCACCTAATGATAAGTGATGATGCCGTGTAAGATGATAGCGGGCTAACCTGTTAGGGGTATTGTAAACCAATATTCCTAATAAAATCGCGAAGTTAAATCGCACCTGGCTTGGCTAACAGCTCTGAGAACAGATGGACGTTGGGGTCCCAAACCGATACACGCAGTTTTGATCCAAGTACATCCAACACGAATAAATAAAAAAAATGAGATATCAGACGTGTCGCGGGCCGCTTGTAAGATGTGGCATGTGATCGTTAAATTATGAACTCCCTACAAAAGACCCATATATATAGACATTGATTCGTGATGACCACAACCGCTCTGCAAAGATGAAGAAGAACACAAAAGACCCATGTCCAGCAGTTGACGTCTATCGGTTCATATGATGATAATTATACGTTTCTGTAGTAGAATTAAAATACCGTACAAATGCTTTACCAAGCGAACAAGTATAGGACATCTCTATAAGCTGGGGATGACAATCTAGCAATAAATTTTACAAGAATTCTTTTCAATTTCAGTTCTCTCTATCCAAATAACAAGTTAGGTAGGTATATAATGAAAGTTTGTATCGCATCTGTAGTGAACTGCGAATATTTGTTTGTGGCGCCATCTTTTGCTGTATCTTAGAACCTTTATCAAGCTTTGGTACTGAAAATATCTAGATCAATGTTGATTAGCTATTTAGTTCCTCCATAACATGTAAGATGGCGGTAGTTGTAATAATATTGGTATAACTCAAATAATATAATAGTTTAAAAAACTAAAAAAACACGCTACTGCACGCATGCGTAGTTCGCGCACTAGCTCTGTCTCTCTTACTCGCATGCAAAGGATGCGGAAAGAAATTAATTAATCCTGGCGAATCTAATTAGGATAATCGGATATTTTGATCGGATTATTGCATTGTCATCGACCTTTGACAGGTGTGCAAAGTTTGAATCAAATCTGATCGTTCAAAGTAGGGCAAAATCGAGCTCAAAGGAGTCGGTTACAAACAAACATACATACATACAGGTGAAGCTAATAAAAGCGTGTTAATAAAAAGGGACGTAGTTTTTAGGTATGTAGATTAAAAATTACCGAAATTGTATAATTAACTCATCCATTATTAAAATTTAACTCAAGATTATTTATACGATAGCTTCCAAACAAATTTTTCTTTAAAATATTTCACTGTAAGTACCTATGAATGTACTGTTTCTGGTTAATCTTCAAGACACGTGGACTGATTTTGATAAAGCTTTAACATGCCAGTACGCGGAGGGGTGAAACCAAATCTCTTCAGATAACAGCTATGTGTTACACTAGACATAATTACTATATTATTAAAACTAGACATAATTTAGCTCTTAGTTTAAAAAAAAAAGCTATTCTATTTATCTTACTCTGAGGGGTAGAAGTTAGAAGGTTCGGCTAAGTGCCACAAGTAGCTATGTTTTTTTTCGTTTCAGTGTATTTGTTTTTGTGTTTCAGTTTCTAGTAAAACAATACCGGACTGTTAAAAATTGTCCTAAATCCCTATACCACGGACAGCATACCAAACCTTCGATACCGGTTTTTACAACTAACATGCAATATTATCTGAAAGCATTGGCAGGGAAGCGGTGATAGCCTAGTGGTTAGGGCTTCAGCCTCCTAATCTCGGGCGTCACCTCTAACTTTTTGGAGTTATGTGCGTTTTTTAAAAATTAAAATATCATTTGCTTCAACGGTGAAGGAAAACATCGCAAGGAAACCTGCATGCCTGAGAGTTCTCCATTAGGGTTCTCAAAAGCGTGTGAAGTCTGCCAATCCGCACATGGCCAGCGTGGTGGACTATGGCCAAACCCTTCTCATATAGAGAGGAGACCCGTGCTCTGTAGTGAGCCGGTAATGGGTTGATCATGATGATGATGATGATTGGCAGGGGTCAGCTCTTAATCCTTGTCACCTATTGAAGAGCAGCGATGCACTCATATTAAACACAAAACACAAAAAATGTCTTTACCTATCTCCAGCCGACGTGCCACAAAACCGATTTCATAAGGAAGGCAATAATGTGACGATAGTTCTAAACACAACGTTGGTCACCCATCCATTTACCGACGCGACTCAATTTCGACTTTCGATTTTTCGAACTTTCGATTTCATACAAATTGAAGTTAACTCTCACGCGATCGAACACGTAGATAAACTTGTAGTAGGCACTCTGCCAGTAATAAAGGATGATGATGATTGAAGCTGTGATAGCCTAGTGGTTAGGACGTCCGCCTCTTAATCAGAGGTCGGGGGTTCGAACCCGGGCACGCACCTCCAACTTTTGAGAGTAATGTGCGTTTTTAAGCAATTAAAATATCACTTGCTTCCACGGTGAAGGAAAACATCGTGAGGAAACGTGCACGCCTGAGAGTTCTCCATAATGATCTCAAAGGCGTGTGAAGTCTGCCAATCCGTACATGGCCAGCGAGGTGGACTATGGCCAAACCCTTCTCATATTGAGAGGAGACCCGTGCTCTGTAGTGAGCCGAGAATGGGTTGATCATGATGATGATGATGATGATGAGAGTGAACTCCATCCATTATTATACAGATGGCGCTCGATTCCATACATATTGAAACTAACTCTCACGCGATCGAACACGTAGAAAACTTAGTAGGCACTCTGCTAACTTGTAGGTGGCAATCTGCCAGTAATAAAGGATGATGATGATTTAACTAAATCATTATATTATGACTATTTACTATGTAGCTGAAGTACTTAGCTGTTTACAATTGCGCACAACTTATTTAGCATTACAATCACGAACTATTGCATGCTAATGTGTAATGCACGCATATTGTATTGTATTATTTTGTTGTAGATTAATACTAGACTAAGTTAATACTAGACAAGTTATTATTTATTATTCACTACCGTGCATTTGTGTTTAGTAAATTGATTTATCATTTTAATCAAACATTTGAAATCTTGAGTAGTCTTTAACCTTATACAATATTTTTTTTTTACGTGGGAAAATCATATCCAGTGCTTCGTGAAGGCGCAGAGGTTATTTCAGACTATTCTTACTAGCGGCACCAACAGCGGATTTCAATACATACCCACTTCGGGAGTAGGGGACTTTGCCCACCAAAAGTCCCCTACTCCGCCGAGTCCAGCGCGAAGCAAACACTGCCGTACCATCCTTTACTGGAACCATTTCGCCGCATATTCAGGCCCCAAAAATATCACTATTTTTGGATTTGTTTGGATTGGACTTTTTGGATAACATTGGATTTTTTAAATCTTTTTTTTTTTTTTTTTATTTACCACAAGTTAGCCCTTGATTGCATCTCACCTGATGACAAGTGATGATGCAGTCTAAGATGGTAGCGGGCTAACCTGTTAGGGGTATGGTAAACCCACACTCCTAATTGGTTTCTACACGACATCGTGCCGGAACGCTAAATCGCTTGGCGACACGTCTTTGTCGGTAGGGTGGTAACTACCCACGGCCGAAGCCTCCCACCAGACCAGACTCGAGCCAGGAATCGAACCCGGGACCTCCAACTTTAAAATGCAACAGCGCACGCGCTGCGCCACGGAGGTCGTCAAAAAAATCTATTTAATAGTAATACACTATGGAATGATACATTTTTGTATAAGTTATTTAACTTGATATTTTTACGGGAATAAATGTTAAAGTTTTGATAGAAGTTTTCTTTAAACCCAATAACCCCATGCAGTTCCTCATTAGTAATTAATGGTGATTAGCAAATGATCTCAACGATCTTGGTACTCGTAAAAGATACGAAGACGACAGTGAGTGCAATCAATTAGTGGTGATTAGCAAACGGTCTCGGGATCCTTTACGTGAGATGCTATCTCCGTAACCCTGCAAGAAACGACGACGGGAGTGTGCGCAAACGCTTTAGACGACCCCAAAACCATTTTTGGAACGAAGTTCCTTATCGCGCGTTGTGAAAGGGGGCTAGACGGAAAAAAATCTTACGAAAAGTTGTCACGACACTTTTTGTTATTGTAAGCTGTGCGGCGTCGCATGTTTCTCTGTCTGTCTCTCTCTCTCTTATAGAAAGCAAGCCAGATATTTTCATTTCTATTTCGCATTGAACAGTGTGGTGTCGCGACGATTATTTTTGTTGAGTGTATACAGGTTTTTTGTAAATAATAAATAATAAAAAATAATAATAATAATGAATCCTGACAGTGTTTCTGCACAAGTTCCGGATAGTGCTGATGGAGTACAAAATTGAGCCTACTGATTAAGTTTATATAACATGATATTTGTTAATAATAAAAAAAATATTATTATAACTTAAATAAAATAAAATTTTATTACAATTCATTCACTAATTAATCGAAAGGAACTTCGTTCCATCCAGGTGTCCCTTGACACCTCTCAAGTTTTTTTTTAGGTTAGGTGTCGTTAGGAGCTGGGTCAGTACTAATCCAGAACCGGTGAATACCATACTTCTGACGACCACCTGTCCGCTGGACCGACGACCTGAAAAGGATCGCTGGTTGCGGGTGGATGAGGAAGGCGGAAGACCGTGTGTTGTGGAGCGCTCTCGGAAAGGCCTATGTCCAGCAGTTGGCGTCTAGAGACTGATAGATGATATAATATGTGAGATCATTTATCAACTACGTATCTATAGAAATAAATAAATTTGGAGTGTCTGTTCGTAATATTGAAATAACCGTTTTTTACTATATGTATATGAATATGTATGGACCGTATACACACCAAATTACAATTTTTGCCTGTCTGTTTGTTCCGGCTAATCTCTGAAATGGCTATACCGATTTTTACGGGACTTTTATTGGCAGGTAGCTGATGTAATAAGGAGTAACTTAGGCTACTTTTATTTTAGAAAAAGTCATTTATTTTAGAAAAATAAAGTAATGTTGCAATGTCCAAGTACTGTCCAATACCGCGCGCAGCTAACGTGCATGCCACCGCCTGTGCCATCACGTCTCGAGCGCGTCCCACAACTTCTCCCACCAACGAATCAATATCCGATTTCACTCATTCTTTTTTTTTTTTTAGAAAGGAGATACTTTAATGTTTATCCTCTAATTATTTCAAGTAATTCGGGTTAGTAATCTATTGCTTAATGATTGAAAGACAAACAAACACACTAACTCAACGCAGACGAAGTCGCGGGCGTCAGCTAGTTATAAATAAAACCGCCTTTATTGGAGTGATTTTTTGTCTAGTAGCTTGGTATTTATTTATTATTAGAACCCGAATAAGCTTCAGACATCATTTACATAGCAACATAATTAATAATATCTAATATGCATGGGTAAAATGGAATAGCCAAACAAAATGTAGGTGCTATGAATGGAATGAAATGTAGGTGGAATATAGATGTCACGAAAATGTTTTGAAGCGACTATTTATTACAACAGTTATTGCTATCTATGCCATACAGAGTTTTATAATATCGAAATAATTTTTTGAATCTATCATAAATATGTTATTACGTAAGAATATATAAAACTGGGTGGATTAAAATAATCATTTCTATTTAAATAGTTCACAGTTCCTAAACCCATAACCAGCTCACTACAGAGCAGGGGTCTCCTCTCAATATGAGAAGGGTTTGGCCATAGTCCACCACGCTGGCCATGTGCGGATTGGCAGACTTCACACGCCTTTGAGAACATTATGGAGAACTCTCAGGTGTGCAGGTTTCCTCACGATGTTTTTCCTTCACCGTTGAAGCAAGTGATATTTTAATTGTTTAAAAACGCACATAACTCCGAAAAGTTAGCGGTGCGTGCCCGGATTCGAACCGCCGACCTCTGATTAGGAGGCTGACGCCCTAACCGCTAGGCTATCACAGCTTTTTTATTTTTATTTTTTAATATAACTTTTTATTATATACCTACTAATAGATGCCCGCGACTTCGTCCGCGTATATTAGGGGTTTTAAAAAACTCGTATTGAATAAGTAATATATATAATATATATATTGTTTCTCTCTTAATAAATAAAAGTATAATGATTTATGTCTATTTTATGCGTGTGTGTATATTTAATTAACTTACTAGTCACATTGGGGGGAAGTTTTGTACATAGCAAAAGCCAAGTTGTACATTTCTGTTTCATGAGCGTCCACAAGGTAGCTTTATCTATTTGCATTCAACATGAGAAAAAATGAGTGTAATGTCAAGAAATGGTATTCAATGATTAGATAATCAAGATGACTCGACTTAACATCACGTGTATAAACACACGTGGATTAACACATGTCTGAATACCATAACGAAGCAGATACATAAAGATTATAGATGACGATAGATAAAATATATTTCCGTATCGGTATTTTTTATTAACTAAATATATTTAGGACTTTTCACTACTTCTAGAAAATTATCTTGCCTGACAAAATAATTCTAACCGGCGCGGCGTAGGTAGGAAATTTTTTGTATGCAAATACATGTGTATATTACCGGCTCACTACAGAGCACGGATCTCCTCTCAATATGAGAAGGGTTTGGCCATGGTCCACCACGCCGGCCATGTGCGGATTGGCAGACTTCACACGCCTTTAAGAACATTATGGAGAACTCTCAGGCGTGCAGGTTTCCTCACGATATTTTCCTTCACCGTTGAAGCAAGTGATATTTTAATTGCTTAAAAACACACATAACTCCGAAAAGTTATAGGTGCGGGTGCCCGGGTTCGAACCGCCGACTTCTGATTAGGAGGCTGACGCCCTAACCACTAGGCTATCACAGCTTATAATTTTCAATTTATAAATTTCATATTTATGCAAAGTGTCGGTACTTAGGATTAGCTGATGCCCGTGGCTTCGTCTGTGTAGAGTAAGTGTGTATGAAAGTGTGTTTGTTTGTCTTCCGTCACGAAGCAATGGATTACTACACCGACGACCTTGAAATAATTAGAGGATAAACATTAAATTATCTCCTTTCTAACAAAAAAACAAAGAATGAGTGAAATCGGAGAACGCGTTAATGTGTAAGTACAACTAAATACACATTTTGACTTTCATCCGCTATCCCAAGAGAACCGTGCTGAATTCCGGGATAAAAACTATCCTATATGTTGAACTGGAGTATCAGCTGTACCAAATTTCATTCAAATCCATCCAGTAGTTTCGACGTGATGCGCGGCCAATATACAGACAGACAGACAGGTAGACAGAAGAGTTAGAAGTATTGGTTTACCAAACCCCTAAGAGATTGGTCCTCTATATCTATAATCTTAGACTGCATTATCACTTACCATCATATGTAAAAAAAAACACTAATTCGTTTCAACATACATGCCTGGAAAGTCTGCATGATTTTCATTTATTTATTTTCCATCACCTAACACTATCATTACAGAACTTCCAATTCGATAGCGGAGTTATACTGATCTATCTAGTTAAAAGTTAAAACTACCTTACATCTACACATTCTTATGTAGGTAGAGGAAATTAGATGTTATTTTTTATTTTTTTTTAAGATTGATTACCCGTATTAATTAAAACATTATAAATTATTAACAATGATAAGAAATCTGTTAGTTTCTAAGAAAAAATGTCAGCTAATGTCAAAGAAAAAATGTGAATAAAATTTGGAATACTATATTCCAAATTACCTGCACCTCATGTCAAATCTCATTTTTGGAGTTTTTTTAATTAAATAGGCATTTTGACATGATTTTCGGTTTTAGTTATATTTGATTGCTTTTATTATGAAAATGTAATAATTTTGCAATAATTTATTGCATTTTTTATGAAGCTATCTCGTTTCTCCTTAAATTTATTCTCAAAAAACAAACTAGTATTCCAAATATGCTGCAGTTCCTCTATAACAAATAGTCCACATTACTGTCATTTGAGACAATGACCGATGAAGACGTAACACAATCACGCGTACAATTTACAAAATTGCTTATAA
Organism: Lasiommata megera; assembly: GCA_928268935.1. NCBI lineage: Eukaryota > Metazoa > Arthropoda > Insecta > Lepidoptera > Nymphalidae > Lasiommata > Lasiommata megera. Next base: position 11,348,755 of record OV743323.1, read on the forward strand.
TGCGCAGGTTTATCGCCAGAGGTTTTCTGCTTAACCAGAATCCTATGTACTGAATTTAACTATAGAACCATAGACTAAGGACCGTTGTCTCTACTGGCAATAAAGTTAACAAAGTCCTGTGGGCAGAGTTTGTTGCTCTGGGAAGCCGAGTGCTGGTATACTGAACTTGCACCGGACGATGGTGATAAGTTAACAAGATAATTCGTCTCGCCCACTCCACAGTGAACAATTGGTGTCCAAACACGTTCCAATATACCCCTTATAGCCGCTAGCATAAAAGTCATAATGTATTTTCGATATCGCTTTGATTCGGTGATACCATTACGTCATGCGGCTGGCAAGGTCGTTCCACAAGTTCGTAGCGTTTGGCTTTGTTTTTTTTTGTTTGTCTTGAAAACACAAGTACCTTTGTGTAGATTATAAAAAAAAACATCACATTTACAATAGGTATTTGGGGGCTCTGAAATAAAAAATATTTTAAAGACGAGGAATAGAACAAAGGCTTTTTTTGTCGTTTTCTTCGTTCATAGAAATCTTTAGTGGGATTCTAAAAGCTTCAACTGATGTAAAGACAAGACTGGAAACACTAATTCTTTCCGTTTCCCCGTCCGACCCCCCCGTTATCCCAAACGTCGCCTAAGCCGAGGTTCGGCCTCAAAGGAGGCGCCCTTAGGCAGTCGTTCCCTTAGTTTCTTCGAGCCCTAGGACTCAAAATTTCTTCTAGCAGAGCTTCTTTCCAAAGCTCGCCAAACAGCCCGGTTACGCTGTGGCAACCAATAGGGTTTGTACAGCTAATAGACAGTCCGAAAAAAAAAAAAATCTAATTCTTTTATCATTGCGAACCAGATACGCACAATTATAGAAAGATTACGGGGTACCTTCGAATTAACAAGTGAAACATTTTCACATGCTGTAAAATAAATAATCAAAAAGGTATTTCAAATACTGGAAAACTATTAGAGAAACAGAAATGTTCCTATGTTCATAATAGAATTAAGGGGTTCCTCATTAGTATCTCGTGAATATCTCTCCGGAAAAATATATAGTTACATATAAGTAACTGCAAAGTTATAAGTGAAATATTACTGATAGGGTATAATTTATATATCTACGACCAATATTTTATCGTATGATTGCGAAGATCCACGATGTTTTCAATTCAATTGTCTACAAAATAACCATAGTTTCAAGTTCAAACATTAATCTGACTGTATAAGACGGTCTCTGAAAGCGATATGTTGTTGTCACTGCGATTCTAAGAAACGATATGTACATATTTGACACCTAGTTGGAGGTCCTGGGTTCGATTCCCGACTGGATTCTGGTCTGGTGGGAGGCTTCGGCTGTAGCTAGTTACCGTAGTTACCGACAAAAACTGTCGGTAGGGTGGTAACGCCGAGATCCCGGAGCCTCCCACTGTTTTATGCTGATTGTGGCCACCGAGGGGGTTTTAGTGGGTAAAAATCCCACCTAACCAGAGCTTTTCCCCAAAACAATAGTCGGGTATCTCACTAGGAGATTTTCCCCCGTAAACAAAAAAAAAGGGTGGTAACGCCAAGCGATTCTCAATTCTCTTCCCTCCTCTCCTCCCTTCTCCTGTCCTCTCCTCTTCTCATCTCTTCTCTTATCGTCTCTTCTCTTCTCATGAAAACAAAATAACAGAGAGGAGAGGAGAGGTCCTCTCCTCTCCTCTCCTCTCCTTTCCACACCTCGAAAGTTGATAGATTTACAATAGATTAGATATTCTCAATAGATTTACACATGAGATGTTTTTTTTTTAATATTTCAGATGATTTGCTGACTTCTAAAACCAACAAATAAAAAACTATTAAGCGAGTGTCGCACTTCCGGGAATCCGTGATTACAATTTATTAAAGCATGAGAGCAATACAGAGATGAGCTTTTTAAAACTAAAAACGTTAAAAAATATATTTCGTTTACTTAAAATTAAAGCTAGGTTTCCAAACGAGCCCGTCTAAGAAGAATCCAACAGCAAACATAACCAAGATTTTTTTTGTTATCACCATTTCGAAATCAGAGTCGGACGAAACATTGTAAAATCGACTTAAAATATACGGCTTAAAATAAAACACCTAGTTATAAAATAAGTATCTAGGCATTAATATCTATTGATTTTTTTAAATGTCATCAACACATTATTTATAATAACTGAATGTTTATTAATTTAAACATATATTTTACAAGTTGGTTGTAAATTTAAAGGTTATAGTAAACTGATGATTTCAATTTAACTGGCGTATTTATTTAAAACTAGCTGAGACCCGCGGTTTCACCCGCGTAGTTTTCGTTTCCATGGAAATACCGGGATAAAATATTGCCCCAATATAAATTGCAAATTGACTCTTTGAAGTTAGGAACACACCTGCATTTCTCAGACAACAGTAAGTGATTATAATTTAATATGAACTTTATTACACAGCAATAAAGTTCAAATTGTCTCCACATTTTACTTAGAAAACGTTTATATGGGAAAAAGAAAAGGGCTGTTTTTAGGGGTTTCCCGGAAATTATTCGAATGATTCTCACTTTTTAAACCTTCCCTAGACCTCCACGAACATTTCAAGACCAAGATAAGACAAATTCGCTCAGCCGTTCTCGAGTTTTAGCGAGACCAACGAACAGCAATTGATTTTTATATATATGGATTAACAATATCATTTTGCACAAGTTAACCCACAGAACTACTAATGGAATATCTGTCAAAAGAACTTCTTTCACCGCTTATTGTTCAAAAAGCAATTCTGCGATCTAACACTTCAATTCTATTCTACAGACACTTATCGTTTATATGTTTCGTCAGTCTGGAGCAAGATGAATAGTCTTCCAAAAATACAAACGGAAAATTTACGAGATATTTAAAATTTATGATTAATACTTTACAGGCTACGCAAATAGAAGTTTTTTGTTTTTGAATTCTTGGCTTCGTTGTTAATGAAGCATAAAAAAGGTATAAATTCCATATGGCGAAGTATATTCTTAGATTGCTGACTCAATAAATTAAATATTATATATTAAAATAAGTATAGGCTAAATTCAATATTGTAGATTATAGAGTGCATTACACACATGTGTCAATTAGTTATTTATCTACTATATGGCAAATACTCACGTTAGTAAATAATTTTATAAGAAACTAGCTGTTGATCCCGACTTAGTCTGCGTAGAATTGCTGATTTCCCGTGAGATTGAGGTAATGTCAAATTGCCGATTTTCGTGTCTCTAAATTAAAAAACATAAGACTTTCATACAAACTTCAAACCCCTATTTTGTGCCCTTCAGGGTAGATTTGGATGCAAAAAATTTCTCATACTTACGCCCTAAAAGAAACCTATTTTTAAAATTTCAAGCTTGTAGACTTATTAGTAAAAAAAAAGCAAAAACTATCATCTCCTATTTTACCACTCTTAAAGGGTAATATTAAAAAAAAAATGATGTAGGTACGTGTTTTTTATTTATTATTATGAATCTTAATGCGAATTTTTGTGTCTCCAACTCCAAAAACAAAGGATTTTCATACAAACTTCCAACCCCTATTTTAGCCCCTTAGGGGTGGAATTTCCAAATATCCTTTCTTAGCTGACATCTCTTAACAATCAACTACCTACTTGCTAATTAATAGCTTTATACGTACAATGGTTTTTGAGATCTCGTATTTAATCAGTAAGTTAGTAGGTAAGTACGTCAGTGACCTTTCGCTTTTATATATATAGATTGCGATGGTGTTGCAGGTACATTTTGTGAAATATTTTATCATGAATATGTTATAAACTAATCTTCCTGACCGTGTCACTATAGTATCTTAAACGATTTGATTTGTAATCAACAATTGTTGTTCTCGAATTATATTCATGTTACAATGAATGTAAAAATATCTATATGTCGCGTCAAGGGTGACGTCACGATTTTGTTTACTTTCGCTCATAGTAATTAAAACCACAACTTGCCGGTTTACACTTTTATTGCGATAATAACTTAGAGGTCCGAACAGTACGACGTCTCGAGCGAGAGAATCTTAGAAAGGCTTCGACCACCCGTATTTATAGCACAAAGCATGCTTGTACGAAATTGATTGTTACTGTCTAAATTGTGTTAGCAAAATCATCAATAATTAAAATGTGGGTAATTATTGAATTCTTGAGGTTTTTGGCGCCGCTGAATAAAGTTAATAACTTCTTCGCGCCGACATATATGTATATTAGATACTCACATGTTAGCATCATAAAAAGAGTTGAAGTAACTTTCTCACGGGCTGAAAAGACTTTGCGATTACAGCAAGTTACCGGTACTTTACCTAGTAAGAAGTTATATATATTCAAATTCAACTTTATAAGTTAATATGAAACGTCAAATTTGTCTGTTTTTTTAATGACTTTACCAACGGATTTTGACGACGTCCGTGGCGCAGTGCGTGCGCTGTCGCATTATAAAAGTTGGAGGTCCTGGGTTCGATTCCCGGCTCTGGTTTGAGAATTCGACCCTAGCTAGTTACCACCCTACCCATTAAGACGTGTTGCCAAGCGATTTAGTGTTCCGGCACGACGTCGCAAAGAAACTATTAGGAGTGTGGGTTTACCATCCCTCTAACAGATTAGCCTGCTACCATCTTAGACTGCATCATCACTTACCATCAGGTGAGATTGCCGTCAAGGGCTAACTTGTAGTGTATAAAAAAAAGAGGATTCTAACGAGAAGAGGTCGGCAAGAAACTCAAGTAGACTATGTATATATATCATCATCATATTAGACCCATTGCCAGAGCGCGGGTCTCCTCCCAATATGAGAAGGGTTTGACCAAAGTCAGTAAGCCACCACGCTGGCCATGTACGGATTGGCAGACTTTACACGCCTTTGTGAACATTATGGAGAACTCTGCAGGTTTCCTCACGATGTTTTCCTTCACCGTTGAAGTATGTGATATTTTAATTGCATAAAAACGTACATAACTCCGAAAAGTTAGAGGTAGGTTGGCTCTGGACCTTTGATTAGGAGGCGGACGTCCTAACTACTAGACTATCACAGCTTTTATGTATGCTATGTATATATAAAGCATTAAGGTGACTCTCTCACGATTACAACAAAATACCGGTACGTTACCTAGTATGAAGGTATAATAGGTTGTGTACCACTTCTATATTCATGTTCAACGTCATAAGCACATTAGAAACGTCACATTTGTCTGTTTTATAGTTTACTCTACCAACGATTCGCAAGCAAAATGCAGTAATGTAGCTTTCTATAGTTTTTTACAATTGAACAGTCACTTTGCTATCTTTTGAGAGACGGGAGCAGTGCTGACTGCTTTCAAGGAACCTTGTTGATCTAGAGAGATTATCGCGATGACCACATTTTGTCTGCTAACTACTAAGTTAAATAGGTAAAGTAGAACCATTTAAATATAACACGTTTAAAGAAAATCCAACATGCAGAATTCTGGCTAGCTTATATGTACCTACTTACGAAAAAGGGTCGAAAATAATTAATATAATAACTTAGTTACCACCCAACCTACCGACATACCTACGAGTACAATACACCCCAGCTTAAGCAACTATCCGTCTGCATCATCATTTTCCACCAGGTAACATTGCAGTCAAGATTGCTCAGGGATTCTGCAAAATTGTATAACGATTTTGACGACCTCCATGGCGCAGTGCGGGCGCTGCCACATCATAAAGTTGGAGGTCCTGGGTTCAATTCCCGGCTCGAGTCTGCTCGAGAGGCAAGTTATCAAAGATTATCGACAAAGACGTGTGCCAAGAGTTTAGCGTTCCGGCACGGTATCGCGTAGAAACCAATTAGGAGTGTGGGGTTATTATACCCCTAACAAGTTAGCCCGCTACCATCCTAAACTGCATCATCACTTATACCAGGTGAGATAGCCGGCTAACTTGTAGTGTATACAAAAAAATATATTTTTTCAGGCACTTTGAAGTTATGTTGGAATAAAAAAACTCACATAAAAACTTATTGAACAACAACCTTGAAAAGTAATTCACATAATTTTTCGGCAGTCGTGACCAGTAGTATGCGCCCCTAAATTTCTTCTGCGTGATTTATTTACCGTCTCGAGCTCGAATTGAATGGTCTGATTGCTGAACGAAAATAGCTCGTCATAACAGAACCCCTCAGTGATAAGCGAAACGGCCAATCAATTATAATTCCGTCTGATTGACTGGTGATCTCATCGGCGCCAATCGTTTGAGATATAAACGCTGATTGTACCTACCGAGAAGCATACCCAACCATCGCGATCGGTCCACGGTCATTACCAGCGTTTAAGCCTTTGTGGAATTTTAATGCATACATTTTTAGTTTTATCAAATTTAGTTTTCGGCGAAACTAACGCAGTTCGTAATGAATATATTTTTTTTTTATTTCCAAAAGTTAGCCCTACACAGCAATTTCACCTGGTCGTAAGTGGTGATGCAGTCTAAAGTGGAGGCTGGCTAACTTGTGTGGGGTATGGTAAAAATACTCCTAATTGGTTTCTGCGCGACGTCGTGCCGGAACGGTTAATCGCTTGGCTGCACGTTTTTGTCAGAAGGTTGGTAACTAACTACGGCCGAAGCTAGACCCGACTCGAGCTAGATATCGAACTCAGGACCCCCAGCTTTATAATGCGACTGCGCCACGGAGGTCGTCAAAACCAGAGGTTACTATGATTCGATTTCACATTGGTCTCAATTGAGCTTTAGGAGAGAAAAATATGATAAAAAACCACGCTGGCCATTTGCGGATAGGCAGGGTTCACACGCCTTTGAAAACATTATGGAGAGCTCTCAGGCCTTCAGGTTTCCTCACGATTCTTTCCTTCATCGTTGAAGCAAGTGATATTTTAATTGCCTTAAAATGCACATAACTCCGTAAAGTTAGAGGTGCGTGCCCGGGTTAGAACCCTCGGCCTAATAACCACTAGTCTATCACAGCTTTTAACAAAGCATAGTTAAAGATTTAGTAAAGTTAATACAAACAACAAATGTACTGGTATATTAACGTCATGTTATTAAGGGTATGTTTGTATGTTTGTGTATTAATTGACTACTAATCCTCCATTACTAAAAAAGGGATGTACGGATATGTAATATTTATTCATAAACACTTACTAATTGTACTCTGCCTACCAACTAGGTGAATCACTAAAGCGTGTACGTGGGTATTGTTTACCGTCTACAGCTCGATGAATGCTAAATTTTACACAATTACATTTACGTATGCTCTCAAGATCAAGGTTAAGAAGATGGAATTTATCACCACACTTATTAATAAAGTAAACTATGACGGAATAACGTGGTGGTGATTTGGAGCTAATGATAAGATTTTTAGACTGTTTTTCGGACTGAATTTTTCTACTAAATGGTACAACAAAGTATTTTACAGCATACTTTTGTTATCGCCGCGATTCGAAGAAGCTTTGTTAAAGCTGCAATCACACCTTATTCTGTTTAATGTGTTCCTATCCTTACACTTTCATAACGTCACTTAGAAGAGCTCGTGCCATCAGGAGAGATCGCGGTCAAGTACGAAACCTTGACAAAGAGATAGGTATCATTGAAAAATAGTTTTAAGTTTCCATTTCCTTGTCATTAGCCATTGAAATCCGTAAGCTTGTCATCATCATCATGATCAATCCAATACCGGCTCACTACAGAGCACGCGTCTCCTCTCATTTTTTTTCGTAGGCGACCTTAGCTTATGCTTCACTTAATAAAAAAATGTACTATGCTAAAATAATTTTCACAACGTTGGACTCAATGGTTCCTACGACAGTTTCCCTGTACCTTCCATGGTTTTGGATTTCGCTATAAACGTAATGTACACAGTATGTTATTTCGTATGTCCTACCCGACCACATGCCTTCGTTCAGTGGGCGCCACACCTCTATTTACCCAACGAGTGTATACTTTTATACCTTTGTCACCTCTATCTTTAGCTTACAGGGGCACGTCTATTTGTATAGCCACACTTTGCCGTATTATTATTGATTTATTAAAAAATACCCACACTAGGTATAGTACATTCCATATTAACTGGCGTCTTTCCACTTGAACCTAAACAATAGGGGTAATAAACCAAACACTCATAGAGCCCATTCATTTTTAAAGAAGCCGTTTCGGCCTTATCTATTTTGTTGCAAACCAACCAGTGTTGATACTTTTGAATAATCACAGAATATTTTTTCTTTTTCTTTGTTCTTTCAGAGCACCTTTCACACTCTGAACTGCAATTAAAATAAACATTCAAGAGAATTATTTGTGCATCACGACTTAGATGCTTGTTGAACACATTCGGCTTATCGTCTTTATTATTTTCACATGGCACAGTGGAAGGTGATTTCACGCAAGGACGAAAAATATCGGAAGACGTAATATTTCCACTGAACTAATCTCTTCAAAGTTTAAAAAACAACTGAGCGGTATTTCTATTTGATTATATTATTTAAAGGAAGATAACATAGGGAAAGTATCAAAAACGTTTGAAACACCGTTTGAACGCCGCACGTGTTTTGCAATACAAAGAATTCACCCGCCACGACTTAATCCTATTGTTATTGCTAATGATGGTCTCAAGTGGAAAGACGCAGTCAGTTAATATGGAATGTACTATAATAAAAATGGTTTTTCTCAAAAACGTCTACTACTAGACGTTTATGACGATAGGTATTGCGATCGATGGATGCCAAATCTTTACCAAAACTCTAAAGTATGTAAGTTCACCCGTCCACACTGAAATGAGTAAACGTTTTATTTAAACCCTTAAACAAAGCGGAAGCACCGGCTAGAACAAAATATTAACGTTACCTACTTAATAGGACGGAAGGTCTACGAACTACCACGTGTTAACGATTGTGACAGCAAGTATTGCTTGCTTACTATTTATTGTATCGTTAAAAATGACGAGTCACGTTTGCCGGCCAGTAACCCTTTTCGTCGCTTTCACTAGGACCGACTGCTCAGTGAAAGGAAGTCAATAAATTACACAACAGATCCACAATAGAACCTTCGAGAACAAAGCACGCGTAACCAGCTGACTAATATAGAAACGATGTAATTATGCATTTTATTAGTGAAATATCGATTTCACTCTTATGTTTATTACACTTCTTAATAGTTTGTATCCTTTATTGATTGTTATAGGTAATTAATTGTAAACAATTTGTCGGATACAGTTTAAATAATTCCGGTAGGTACCTACGCTTATAATAAAGAACTCGGTGGAAAACAATCTGCCGCTGGTCAGAGGTTTTGCCGAATTTATCAAGTACTCATATTTTCGCGATCTTGACAGCTGATTGTGCCAGGAAATAACAAAAAAAATCGATAAAAATAATAATAAATATATATATTTCTACATACTACAAATTAGTGCTTAGGCAATCTCTTAAGTGCTAAGTGACTTAAAAATTTGCTTTTAAAATGCTTTGCTTCGCTACTACATCGACACATTTGATATGCACATGTTTAATTAATAGTATAATTTTTAGAACAACTTTATTCGCAATCGTGTCTAACAGCCCTTATCGCTACAAAAGTTCCACCGTCATATTGTTAAAAAATTGCATGTCACGTGACCTTTCCACAGAATTACTGGTATCCAGTAATTTATTTACTGCGGTAGACCGAACGGTAAGGTGAAATCCCCTCGGTCCTAAATTTTAATTTTCTTATTTAAAAAAGCAAACTATATTTCTGTAAAAGTTTGGCCTCGTTTCATATATTGTGGCGTGTCACAACTATTATTTTTTCTTCTACATTAGATCTTCATGTTATATCCTAACTATTAAAATGCTAAAAGTACTTATGTCTTATCCCCTTATTTATATAAAAATCATTCAGCATTTGGCCAGCACGGCGTGGTGAACTAAGGCCAAACCCTTCTTATATTGAGAGAAGACCCGTGCTCTGTAGTGCGCCGGCAATGGGTTGTTCATGATTTGAATCAGGTGAATTTAAGATTGGTGTATTAATTTCGTCTCATTAAATGATTCTTAAACTACTCATAGAAAACTGTGGAGTAAATTAAAAAAGCATTAATTTATTTTTATGTTGACCAAGACGTGCGTCATCTTTTGATGTTACGGGATTATATTATAAAATTACATCCCATGTTTATAAACTAATAAGAAAAACACCTTGACTTTTATGAGTATTTTTCATAACACGTTTGATCTTTTTGACCATGTACCTATTCATGCGTTACCACTCGTAAGAAATATTACGGAAGTATTTCCACCCAGTTCAGTTCCGTCAGGTCCCAAAACCCAGGTCATCAAAGATAAGCATGGGTTCTGCAAGCCCTATCGTAACTTTTCCAACAAGTTGTAACATGTATCGAAGGATTTAAATTTAGGCAATTTTTATATATATAAATATATACTTTTAGATTAGGCTACTCTAGCAAATTAGGTTTTTATCCTGTTAAGCTAGAATAAGAGGAGATAAATAAATAAATAAATGTTATTATTTTGTGTTTAAAAAGAGATTGTTTTGTCACTCATCGGAAATATCAATTACTCAAGAAATTCAATAAAATATGCCTTAAGCAGCGAGGTACTTTTCATGCTTTAATAATTTACATTGTAGTATCATAAACAACCCATTTCCTAACTGCTCACTACAGAGCACGGGTCTCCTCTCAATATGACAAGGGTTTGGCCATAGTCCACCACGCTGGCCATGTTCGGATTGGCAGACTTCACACGCCTTTGAGAACATTATGGAGAACTCTCAGGCGTGCAGGTTTCCTCACGATGTTTTCCTTCACCGTTGAAGAAAGTGATATTTAATTGCTTAAAAACGCACATAACTCCGAAAAGTTAGAGGTGCGTGCCAGGATTCGAACCGCCGACCTCTAATTAGGAGGCTGACACCCTAACCACTGGGCTATAAATAAATAAATAAATGTTATTATTTTGTGTTTTGAAAGAGATTGTTTTGTCACTTATGGAAAATATCAATCAATCAAGAAATTCATTAAAATATGCCTTAAGGTACTTTTCAACCTTTAATTCTTTACACTGTAGTGATGGTGTATAACTTAAAACTAACACGAGTGTACAAACTGCTCTGGTCTCAAAGAAGCCCACAACTAACTCATTAGAGTAAAAAGCTGTATGGAGATGGAAAACCAGTCACTACCACGCCAACTTTCAAAAGTTTTGTGAATAGGCAGTACCGTCATGTTACCTATGAATATTTTATAGTATATCTATATATATAAAAGCGAAAGGTCACTTAAATACTTACATACTGACATACTGATTAATCATCCAAATCTACCCCGAAGGGGGTAAAATAGGGGTTTAAAGTTTGTATGAAATTCCTATGTTTTTTAATTTAGAGACACGAAAATAGGCAATTTTACATTTGCCTGTAGCTTACTTTCTGAAGCAGGGCATTGGCAGCACGGGAAACCTCAATCTCACGGGAAATCAGCAATTCTACGCAGACGAAGTCGCGGGCAACAGCTAGTATATTCATATATGTCTTTAAGTTTTATGGACAATCGCGAGAGTAACAGAAATCATTTCATACACCACATCTTCTTTGCTATTAATCTATTAGTTATGAAAGGCTATTAATTATGAAAGGTTCAAAATGATACGTTTTATTTGCGTAGCTATTACCTATGCGAATGCAACATTTGTAACATCCAGTCATAACAATTTTTGCTTTACTAATGTAGTCATACGTATAACTTATGTATTTGTACTTATATCTTAGTTACTAACTTCATAAGTAAAATAGCTATTATTGACTATTTGAGATGGTGATAACAACACATAAAACCCGGTAAGTTTGTTGCGAGATTCTTCTAAGACTTGGGCGCGATTGGAACCCTCCTAGCTTTAGTTTTAAGTTGGCGAATGTCATCACCATCAAGATTTAAAATAATGGAAAATATGTTATATATGAATGCTTCATAGATGCAAAAGCTCGCGTATATATATAATATAACAATTTTTTTTTTCGGACTGACTATTAGCAGTGCTAACCCTATTAGTTGCGACAGTGTAACCGGGCCGTTTCGCGAGCTTCGGAAAGAAGCTCTGCCAGAAGAAATTTTGAGCCCTAGGGCTCGAAGAAACTAAGGGAACGTCTGCCTAAGGGCGCCTCCTGTGAGGCCGAACCTATGCTTAGGCGACGTTTGGGATAACGGGGGGGTCGGACGGTGAGTGGTCCGTACGTCTCCGAGGCCGTCGATGGAGTCCACGTCCGGATGACTTAAGTAACTATATAACTATATAACTAATTCTTACTCGTTCGCTTACACTAAGGCGTGTTGTCTAGTTTTTAGATCTTTAGGCGCGGCTAGCTATCTAGCCTTACTTCCAAGCGATTAAACCGCGTAGAAACTAGAAAACCACGCCCGTGCACAGAGTAGATATGAAAGGGAGCCAAACATTACCTTTCGACGACCTCTGTGGCGCAGCAAGTGCTGTCGCATTATAAAATAAGAGGTCTTGGGTTCGATTCCCTGCTGGTAAAATGGGAGGCTTCGGCCGTGGCTAGTTACCCTACCCTAGCTTTCCGGCACGATGTCGCGTAGAAACCAATTAGGAGTATATGTTTATTTAGCCTGCTACCATCTTTGACTGCATCACCACCAGGTGAGATTGCCGTCAAAGGCTAACTTGTAGTAAAACAAAAACATTACACATGCCAGTCCAGTGCAGCATGACCGCTTCTTGGCTTCGGCTTTCATAGTATCAATATCACCTCAAACATGGTGTGCGAGGGTAAATGGAATTATAATTATTATAAAACACATTTGAGTTCCTGCGTTCAATTCCCAGCTCGAGTCTGGTCTGGTGGGAGGCTTCGGCCGCGGCCAGCAACCATACCACCACCCTACCGACAAAGACGTGTCGCCAAGCGATTAAACGTTCCGGCACGATGTCGCGTAGAAACCAATTAGGAGCGTGGGTTTACCATACTCCTAACAAGTTAGCCCGCTACCATCCTAGACAGCAACATCACTTGCCAGCCAGTGAGATTGCCGTGAAGGGCTAACTTGTAGTGTATAAAAAAAAATTTAGTCCCTTCGCTCCCGTCTCTTGTGGACCAATGGTTTGTTTTATGCACTACCTTGGTACCATTTACATACCTACCTACAATCTACTGTCAGACATGAGTGGTCAAGTTTATTCGGTTTTATTTCAGACACTCGAGCCACAATACATCTTGTACAGATTGGGTCTGATTGGTCCACTTTTTTATTTCGCCTATTGAACGGCTGTTATCAAATCGTCCGGCAATTGAAAGCTTTGACATTTTTTATGAGCCGTATTCAAGCACTTATATTGCCATATTGATTTCTATATTAGATATTCAACATTCGAGCAAAATATTATCCTAGATATATATATTATTTAAAAAAAATTAAAATATCACTTGCTTCAACGGTGAAGGAAAACATCGTGAGGAAACCTGCACGCCTGAGAGTTCTCCGTAATGTTCTCAAAGGCGTGTGAAGTCTGCCAATCCGCACATGGCCAGCGTGGTGGACTATGGCCAAACCCTTCTCATATTGAGAGGAGACCTGTGCTCTGTAGTGAGCCGGTAATGGATTGATCATTATCCTAGAAATCTTAACTAAGTCTACAGCACTAGTCTAATTGAAATTAGTAAGATATAATATGTTGTCGCCGCAATTCTATAGGAAGCTGTATATAATATTTCGTGAGGAATAAAGGGAGCTATATATAATATATATTCCTCACGATGTTTTCCTCCACCGTTGAAGCAAGTGATATTTTAATCGTTTAAAAACGCACTTAACTTAAAGGTTAGAGGTGCGTGTCTTTTTTATAATTTCCGCTGGGAAATGCGTTTACGCATCCTCACCGGAAGCGACGCAGGCAAGACTGCGTAGACTGATATGTGGGACTCGCGGGCGGCCAGACTGGCGACCCAGAATACCCACTTAAACCCAGCGATGCTTCTACGTGGGGTCACGGGGACACCCGCGCCAAACCAACCAGAAAGGTGCCCAGGATCAAATCCCCGATCTCTGATTAGGAGGCGGACGTCCTAACCACTAGGCTATCTCAACTTTAATACGTATTGAGTATTAATTACTCATTGCAACCGAGCTCAATGTTAATCTGTCTTACTATTACAAAAACATACTCAAATAACCTACAAAGTTACCTACTTAAAACATTATGAGCAATGTCTGATTTCGTTTGAGTCATCTTATTTATTAATGGTCAAAAACCACACGAAAACTTCCTATGCTGTAAATATGTTGTAAGCTGAGTTAGCGTCAATCGAACTTTGGAATCCGTATCGTTGGAATATAGAACGTTTTAAAAGATTAGTCATCTTTTGAACCAATGTGCATTGACGAGTTCAACGCATAGGTATATTAAGACGGTACTTTTACTAATCATACACGTGTTTTCGTGATAAATATACGTAAGTATGCCTACTATAAACGAATATACTAACCATAAGATATACTTAATATACTCTTACATAAGACATACTTCATGTCCTATTTCTTATCCAAATAGATGGAAACTTTCATAAACGCTTGAACCGTTATTTGTACTTAAATACAAACGACTATCGTTTTATCTTAGTCAATAGAACTTCTGTACCTAAAACTGTTTAAGTTAGCTTCTCTTTTGCGATAAAGGGTAGTTTATGTTCTTTCCTCAGCTCTAGTCTATCTCTGCAACAAATTTCATTAAAATTGATTCAGGGGTTAACAGTGAAAGCGTAACTTTCATTTCACTTCCTAATATATTAATATCGGTGAAATAATGGTGAAGATTATCCGCATTTGTTAATCTAACACCAAAAAGTGTTCCAAACACGCCTTGGCCTAAAAATAATCCTCTAATGAACTTTAGAGTGTATATAACTTTTAGGATTCTTAATATAGTTTCATTATATATATCATTATTGAACTATTGCTGTCCCATATCTGTGTACATTCATTTTCATAGGATATGAAGTATAAGAGTTTGAACCCACTACACTGCCCTAATGAGGGTTACCGGTCTGAGATCTATTAACAGAAAACTCTTATATTCATAATTTCATAGCTCGTTCTCGGGTTGAGCTATAAAATAGGGGTAAAAACTGATGGTTCGTAGTTAAACATTATAACCTCTTGACAAATAAGCCAGTTTCAATTTATCAATAATTCATTCAATCGACCGACCGACCGACAATCCATCCAAACAGCCAACCAGCCAACCAACACTACCCTAGTTGGGTAGTTTGTTGGCAAGCATAAACATAAACAACAATAACATAATCAAGCATAAACTTTATTCAAATAATCCTTTAAAACACTTTCGATTTTAAATGACATAAGTTGAACATATTAGAGAGTTAACCATATTAGTGGTTAGGACGTCAGCCTCCTAATCAGAGGGCGGCGGTTCGAATCCGGGCACGCACCTCTAACTTTTCGGAGTTATGTGCGTTTAATAAAAAATTAAAATATCACTTGCTTCAACGGTGAAGGAAAACAACGTGAGGAAACCTGAACGCCTGAGAGTTCTCCATAATGTTCTCAAAGGCGTGTGAAGTCTGCCAATCCGCACATGGCCAGCGTGGTGGACTATGGCCAAACCCTTCTCATATTGAGAGGAGACCCGTGCTCTGTAGTGAGCCGGTAATGGGTTATGGGGATGATGATGATTAGAGAGTTCATTGTGTTGTAACAACATTTGTTCAGTTTGCCTCAATCTTAAAGAATGCAAGTAGTTAGATACCTACCTGCGTATATTGTGTAGTCTTTGAACACTCTATTCTAAACGGTGATATTAAATAATCATGATTTACCTACTACGCCGTTTGGTTGTGGTCGTAAAGTTGAAGGATCATTTGGCCCGAGGTATGAGCCACATTTGTCCGTGGCGTCGGTGCGCGTGCACTGAGAACGCACTCGGCGATTAGAAAAACATAACGTCTTTTAGTTGAGTATTTTTTTTCGGGCTGTCTATTAGCTGTACTAACCCTATTGGTTGCCACAGAGTAACCGGGCTGTTTGGCGAGCCTCGGAAAGAAGCTCTGCCAGAAGAAATTTTGAGCTCTAGGGCTCGAAGAAACTAAGGGAACGTCTGCCTAAGGGCGCCTCCTTTGGCAGACTCCTCAAAGGCCAAAGGCTCTAAGGCGACGTTTGGGATAACGGGGGGGTCGGACGGTTTAATGCTATTGTGATAAGGTGTATTTGGAACCCTCGCAGTTTATGTGTTAAGGCAACCTCTTGACGACCTCCGTGGCGCAGCGCGCGCGTTGTCGCATTATAAAGTTGGAGGTCCTGGGTTCGATTCCCGACTTGAGTCTGGTCTGGTGGGAGGCTGCAGCCGTGGCTAGTTACCACCCCACCGACAAAAACGTGTCGCCAAGCGATTTAGCGTTCCTGCACGATATCGCGTAGAAACCAATTAGGAATATGTGTTTACCATATCTCTTACAGGTTAGCCCGCTACCATCTTAGACTGCATCATCACTTACCATCAGGTGAAATTGCCGTCAAGGGCTAACTTATATGTATAAAAAAAAACATTTAGTTCGTATTCCCACACTTATTTGCCCTTGTTTACTGGACAGGATAATAGTAGAAGGTTATATATAAACTATGTAACACAATTTACCTCTTACCTAACGTATAATAATATTAAGTCACAATGATAACTAAAAAAAGCGATTTGTTAAGGTACCTCTAAGTTTCTTAATAACACTAAAAACACGTCGTATTCACCTTTTAACAGATAGGTACCTACCTAAGTAAATTCGTCGGTTATAGTTTAATTATACCTACTTGTCTTTAGGGAAACAAAGAAGGTAAGCCATGTTTATTTTTTGTTGTATCTATGACTCACAGATTTTCGATTTCGGTTGGCATATTGGTCTTTTTGCAAACTTGATTTAAATGATTCATTTATTTAAGACAGTGGTACCTTCTTGTCTTAAGGTATACAAAGAAACGGTAAGCCATGTTTGTTTAGTTGTATCTATGACTCACAGATTTTCGATTTCGGTTGGAATATTGGTCTTTTTGCAAACTTGATTTAAATGATTCATTTATTTAAGACAGTTGTACCTTCTTGGTCTTAAGGGATATAAAGAAACGGTAAGCCTAGTGGTTAGGGCGTCAGCCTCCTAATCAGAGGTCGGCGGTTAGAATCCGGGCACGTACCTCTAACTTTTCGGAGTTATGTGCGTTAAAAAAAAAAAATATCACTTGCTTCAACGGTGAAGGAAAACATCGTGAGGAAACCTGCACGCCTGAGAGTTCTCCATAATGTTCTCAAAGGCGTGTGAAGTCTGCCAATCCGCACATGGCCAGCGTGGTGGACCATGGCCAAACCCTTCTCATATTGAGAGGAGACCCGTGCTCTTTAGTGATCTGGTAATGGGTTGATCGAGATGAAGCCATGTTTATGTTTAGTTGTATCTATGACACAGATTTTTGATTTTGGTTGGAATGTTGGTCTTTTTGCAAACTTGGTTTAAATGATTTATTCATTCTAAGACAGTAGTACATATAGGGAATAATGTAACTATGTATGTATGTATGTAATGGAATCTTTTACCGAGATTATCACAGTTCACAACTCTTATGAACATCGGGTTAATTTCCGATGAAAATGGAATAATTTAAATATCAGGCCGCACTGTTATTACGATTTTTAAGATGAGCGATTCTATCCGGAGACACGGTGGAATCTTTCACCATGTAGACGTATGAAATTTCTTTAGTAGGTACTTTTTGGTTCGTCTTTCTACGAAAGCGTGAGTTTATATTTTTTTAAACTATTATCGGTTATTATATGTTATGCATAATATGTTAAATAAGCTATGAAAATCTCAAACATGGTTTTAAGTAATCATACATACTTATATCTTCCATCTGAATTTTCGTTACGACGAAAATCCAGGTGATTTCTAAAGACAATAATATTCAATATTTTTGACGCTGCTGTTATGGAATTATAATCCTTATTTAGTGTTTTTCTTTTTATATACACTAGAAGTTAGCCCTTGACGGCTAGCTCACCTGGTGGTAAGTGATGATGCAGTCTAGGATGGTAGCGGGCTAACCTGTTAATGGTATGGTAAACCCACACTCCTAATTGGTTTCTACGTGACATCGTGCCGGAACGCTTAATCGCTTGGCGACACGTCTTTGTCGGTAGGGTGGTAACTAGCCACGGCCGAAGCCTCCCACCAGACTACACTCGAGCCGGGAATCGAACCCAGGACCTCGACCATTTATAATGTGTTAGAAAACTTTAATATGAAATAATACTGTTGTAAGCGATAGATAACTTAACAGTCATTTATATTTTCTTTTTTATTCCAGTTTTATATTTCTTGTACGAATGTTATTTTGCATCTAGATTCTCTTTTTGCACATAGTGCTTGGTCATCATCCTACCATAGCTAATTCCAGAGCTTAGGTATATAACAGACATGGATTTTAACTAATCCTCCTTATTCATATTACGTAGATAAGTATTACGTAATAATACTACTAATAATGTCAATATTACAAGAGACTAAAGTATTATATTACGTCTTAGTGGAACAAAACGCCCATACGCAGTTTTTTTTTTTAAATCTAAAGCCGGTTATACATTCACCCACGTGCATACCTACATTATGAAACAAGTTCTAAATCATGTATCTACAAATCGGAAACTATCAAAAAAGGCATATATACTTATTGAGGCTAAAACTTCAATATATTTTTCGGCATACAAATAGCGACGTTATAACTTATAGATAAAAAATATATAGGATGGGCGTATCCGTCGATAATTTGGGTAGACGTGATTCTAAAACTAGATGGCGCTGTTCTCTGAATGCCGTCAAACATAATAGTTAAAAGAAGCTATAAATTGATATGTATATTGCACCAGCTTTAGTTAATAATCGAACGAGAGAGTAAGAGAAAGAGAAACCTTATCTTCTGATATAAAAAATCGCTAATCCTGTAGATTCTGGTCAGAAAAGTGGAACCAACTATTTCATTTACTGTATTGTCATCGTTTATTGATAGGTTCGTTTCATCTTTTTAAACGTGGTGTTAAATCACGTTCAAAGGTTTTGCTTACAATAAGTAATAATCTGCTGAAACCATCCCAATCGTAATATCTGCGAATGGGTTGATCCCAGTTAGCCTCGCTCACCATCTGAGGCGACTGGGGTTCAGTGGCAGTTCGCTCGCAGCCAGGATGCAAAAAACGGTCTTGCTGGACTCGGCTAGGATAGTCCGGCGGTTTCTCAACCTGTTGCCCTGACCCCCGGCCGTTTGGTGCAAATATGTATCTATGTAATGTGTATGTAGGTTTATTTATTTTTATTTATTTAGGTTTATTATATCTCTTTTGGTTTTTATATTTTTATTGTATTTATTTAGCACACGGGCGTGAGAGTTGGAATATATAAAAAGTAATAAAAGCTTGTAAAAAAGGAACAGTTAAAATAAATTATAACACGATGAATAAAAAATAAAAGCATAAAAATATCTCAACATTTGTTTGTTTTTATGTTGTTTGTTGTTTACCATGACCTCCCTGGCGCAGTGGAGAGCACTGCGATCTTAGGAGTGGGAAGGTCCCGGATGCGATCCCAGCAGGGGCGATTTGAGATTTAATAATTTCTTAATTTTTTCTGGCTACACCTTATTATCAACGTGCCGCCAAGAGATTAATTGTTCCTTTACAATGGCCCATAGAAAATGATGGGTTTAATAAAATTTCCGGCTGGAATTACAATAAAGGGCTAACTTGTAACATGAACAAAAATATATATATTTATGGCAGACCTTGATGCCTCTAGTGCCCATTAACTAAACAAGGTCCTTGAATTAATCTATTATATCTATTATTTAAACAATGATATCTAATCTGGTTCATATAACGTTTTTTGAAATATAGGCAATATGAGTTATATTATGTGATTCTGATTTACGTACTTATTTGTAACACTTGTCAATAGACATTCACGGGGAGGTGTTCATAAATGGGAGATTGTTGTTAATACAAATATACCATTTGCTGTCGATGTTTTAGGTTTATATTAAACGTACACATTTTTCATTTCTTTTTCTATGAAACAAAAAAAAATTGTTAAGTTGGAAAATAAACCTGTATTTGGAGGTCTCGCTCTTTCCAATTTAAATTTTATAACAAACAACATGTAACCAATTATGATATCATATATGTTAACATTATTGTTATGAATTTTACAAATTCCATCATACATACATTAATATTCAATTTTCTGTTAAAGCTAGGGGTCGCGGGCTCAGAAAGAGCAGGATTATAACCGTAGATCACCACGCAGGCCAAGTGATAGTTTAATAGACTTCACACGCCTTTTAAAACAGTATTCAAAATTCTCAAGCATACAGGTTTTGTCACAACGTCTTCCTCCAACCTTAAAGCAAGTGATATTTCATTTAAAATTGCTTAAATTAAAACGCACATAACTCCAAAATGTCAAATAATCATATCATCAAAGGATCGAACTAGGTCCACCCCCGAAATATAATTGAGGTTATTAACACGACAAAAGGTGTTTTGCAATTGCGGAACATTTCCCAGAGTAGGTACCGTTGTTAAAACGAATGATTTTGACACCACGAACAATTGAAGCGAGATACCAAACATGATGTAGCTAGAGTATTGTAGTTAATTGCTAAAATGTTTGATTTCAATAAAGCAGTCAATCAATTACAAAAGAAAACTGCTGCAGAATAACAAATATCTACGTCTTTATCTGTGTTTTTGGATCTTAGCCCGCCAGAAAAACTCCGAGACTAAACATATTTCGTTTGCAAGTCTGGCAGTAATGTCAATTCATTAAATGATTGACAACTGTAAAGATGTTTTTGCGATTTGAAATACATTACAATAGACATTGCATAAGATCTTACGTAATTCATTTTCACAATGCACCTATTTTCACCAGTGCTAGAATGCGAGCAAAACTTTTGTTTGTTGCCTACCTACTTTTTTTTGCAATATTTTAACCTCTCTCATTGAAAAATGTTGGCTCATGACCAACGTACTATTTTCGCATGGCATTTATTATTGCGAATGTAATTTTTGTGATGCTAAGCTTATTAATACATCGGTGCTGGACAAAGGTCTCTTCACAAGTACCGACGACGATCCTGAATGGACAAAAGATCAACTAAGTCCGATCCAGTCCCTTTTTTTTTATACACTACAAGTTAGCCCTTGACGGCTATCTCACCTGATGGTAAGTGATGATGCAGTCTAGGATGGTACCCACACTCCTAATTGGTTTCTACGCGACATAGTGCCGGAACGCTAAATCGCTTAGCGACACGTCTTTGTCGGTAGGGTGGTAACTAGCCACGGTCGAAGACTGCCACCAGACCAGACTCGAGCCGGGAATCGAACGCAGGACCCCTAACTTTATAATGCTACAGCTAACGCACTGCGCCACGGAGGTCGTCAAAAAGTCCCAGTGTGATTATTGTTTTATAGGCAAAAATCTACTGATACTCATATTAAGAATTAAATTACAATTAAGGTGCGTATGGAATAGATAGATAGATAACATATTATCTTAAAGTTTCAGGGATGGAGTTCATAGTATTCCCTCGAAATGCTTTATTTAAATAGAGAATGTAAGACAAAAAAGAGATTTGTTACAGTTAATTGTTGTTTTCACAATATCTCAAAACAACCTCAACAAAGATCCTCATGCCGATGGAGAAGTTATATAATAAAAAGGGCTTCCTTTGGTAACACTGTACGTCACTTCAATTAGTAAATCGCATTGCAAACAGACTTGCCGATGAGAAACAAAATTGCTCGCCTCAATCATAATTATATTACGCTCTATTCATAATTTTATTACCTTATTATTAAATCACTGGTAGTCGGTACGTCAAGTGTAGGACGTCGACTATCGGCTAAACATGGATTTTTTGTAAGATAAACTATACTTACTACTACTAACTATCATCATCATCATGATCAACCCATTACCGGCTCATTACAGAGCACGGGTCTCCTTTCAATATGTGAAGGGTTTGGCCATAGTCCACCAAAAGAAAGTAATTTCACTAAAAGAATGTTATATATGAACGTGAAAGGGCAAAAGAGTAGGGAAGACCAAAGAAGAGATGGATGGATTTTGTAAAAGAGGATAAGCGGGTAAAAGGTGTGGGTAGTGTTGTCACAGCTGATAAAAGTGAGTGGAAGAAGACGTATTGTGCCGACCCCACATAATGTGTGAAAAGGGCAAGAAAAAAAAAAGTTCCGAGTCACTCAACGGGCTATGTTGAGAGCTATACTGAGAATATACAAACATAATCAAATCAATAATAAGTAGATAAGTACATAGCTCGGAGTGCCGGTAGCCGTTTAGGTTACAAAGTGGCGATCCCAAACGGCTCAGCGTTGAAATAACGATGATGCCTCTATTGATAAGAAATTTGAATTATTGATAATATTATCATGAAATAAGCTAATTTACAACTATTCCAATAATGGTGATGCAACTATTCCAATATAAACATTTTCTATGTAACCAGCACTGTATGCCGTTGCTTTTTTTTATCCACTACAGTTAGCCCTTGACGGCAACCTCACCTGATGGTAAGTGATGATGCAGTCTAAGATGGTAGCAGGCTAACCTGTTAGGGATATGGTAAACCCTTTCTCCTAATTAGTTTCTACGCGACATCGTGATGGAACGCTAAATCGCTTTGTGACACGTCTTTGTCGGTAGGGTGGTAACTAGCCACGGCCGAAGCGTCCCACCAGACCAGACTCGAGCCGTGAATCGAACATCGAACCCCAACTTTATAATGTGACAACGTGCTGCGCCACGGAGGTCGTCAAAAGGTGCGTGCAATAAAACATTTGCCTATCAGCTAGACGCCAGACTATCTGACCGAGCCTCAAGGTCAATGTGGTTAGTTTATGGGCAGGGCACTTTAGCATACACAGCTGTTATAGTACAGCGGTTCCCTTCCGACAAAATCATAAATAAAGGTTAGTCTTGCCCTCGCAAGGTCGATGACTTTACCAATCAAAGCGAAATTGGAACGGCTCACGATTATTTATTAACCCCCCGGCGGTTAAGGTCGTTCGGGAATAGGGCTACTTACTTTCGGAAGTAGACTGTTTGCCAGAATACAATGTTTTCGATGAATTTAATTTGATACACACTTGATGAGTTAATCAAAATGTTAGGAAACAATCGGCTGTGCAAAAGAATAAATTTACTCTAATTAAATTGTTTGGTTATTTTATACATTCTAGTACCGACGTAATTTTATAAATTACTGTTTGTTATATTCATCATCATCATGATCAACCCATTACCGGCTCACTACACAGCACGGGTCTCCTCTCAATATGAGAAGGGTATGGCCATAGTCCACCATGCTGGCCATGTGCGGATTGGCAGACTTCGCACGCCTTTGAGAACATTATGGAGAACTCTCAGGCGTGCAGGTTTCCTCACGATGTTTTCCTTCACCGTTGAAGCAAGTGATATTTTAATTGATTAAAAAACGCACATAACTCCAAAAAGTTAGAGGTGCGTGCCCGTATTCGAACCGCCGACTTCTGATTAGGAGGCTGACGCCCTAACCACTGGGCTATCATCGCTTCACCGCGTTTGTTATATTGTTTTAATTCAATCATAAATGTGAATTTTCTCATATTATCAAAACATTTAAATAACAAAGTTGAATGTTTTCATTTTTACGCTTTCAACTGTTAACTATTTTAACTTGACTAGCTTTTTAAACTCATGCTTTATCCCGGTAGAGTGTTGACGGTGGAATCCGCTTTCCAAAACAGTGGCAGAGTCAACAAATACAGCAAATTAATATTTCAAAATTTGTAAAGATCCTTTAAATGAAAGGAGTTATTAGTAAATATTGGTATTGTTTTGGATTCATTAGTTTAATTCACGCAAAATAAACCTTTTTCATTAGAACTTTTTATAGGTATTATACATGCATAACAAATTAGCATTAAAATATTTTATTCTACACTAATCTGAATCTATGTATTGTATGTAAATTTTCGTTCACGTTTTGCGACGTAAACTTTGATAAGATAAGATTTCTTTGGCTATGTAAAACATATAAAAGTGAATGAACCATTAATTATACTTGCCGTGACCCGCAGTTTCACCCACGTTAAATATACATTCGATGAAGACCTACTACAACATAATTCATTATTTTAAGAGTTATTTTAGGCGCGTCCGTAATAATTAAAATATTACCATATTATTAGTTTACATTACTTAGACTTAATAACAATAATTTTTCATTTCAATTGGATTTATAATAATTGTTATAATTTTTAATAATTTTATTTTGACTATCATAACATTGACTAATTGATTGTTATTGTTATTTTTTTTATTGAATTGTTTAATATTCATCAATGTATAACAATTGTACTGTTTGCAATGCCCTGACCGGGTCTCATGTCTGTTAGATATGAAAGCAAATAAATAAATAAACAAATCATCAATCACTCCACGCTATGATAAGTAAGGCTGGAACTAAAGTTATTATAAAACTGATATCTCCTAAAATATTCATTGAAATCCAATGATGTCAAGGGCTATTCCGTTCATAATTAAATATATATGATGAATAACGTATTTATTAGAATAAGGATTATATAAGATATAAAAGATAAGGGCCATAAAAACACTATCGCATATAGCGTATTATGTTAGAACAAAACCGTTTAAAAAAAATGGTACCCGCACTTCTATGGCATCATTAAAAATATATATGCATAGGTATAATATGTTTTATTCAATTTATTTATTTTGTAGCTTATAATGATCCCGATATATTTTTTTTATTTATTTAAATAAATTTGAACATTTACGCAGCGTACTGTTATATAGAATTTGACGAGTCTTTTTAAAAAAGAAACTTTTACACAAAAATAAAATATATTAATTAAATTGGAAATAGAAACAAAGAATATACACTGGATAGAGAAATGAGACGTTTAACCCCTCTGAGGTCTGGGAACCGACTGTCAGGAGGCTCTACATTCCCCCCTTGTGGTCAAGTATGAGTAGGTCCTTAGTTACCTTTTCTTTATCTACAAAAACTAAACCAAATAGTGACCTATTTGGGTCTTAAAGGATTTGTTATGATTACTGTATATGCGCAGGTAAAATTCTTTCGTTTGTATTAGCTTGTTTTCTTTTATGGAAATAATCGTGTGCACAAAATTTATCAATGATTGCGAGTTATGACATCATGTTGGCGAGATGTTATCGATCGTTAGGTGTCACCGATAAAAAATTCTAATTGATGACAGTTGACGAATAGAATTTTTGGAATTTAATATTTATTTATCTTGTTTCTTACCTGATAAGTAATGATAAGGAAGCTCAGTACTCAGTCGGCAATGGAGAGAGCCAGAATGCAGCCGGCAGAGATTGGAATATCATTCGAATAAAAAAGTGCCTGAAGTTTCGAAGTTATATAGATTTCCTGGTGGGAGGCTTCGGCCGTGGCTAGTTACCACCCTACCGACAAAGACGTGTCGCCAAGCAGTTTAGCGTTCCGGCACAACGTCGTGTAGAAACCAATTAGGAGTATGAGTTTACCATTCTCCTAACAGGTTAGCCCGCTACCATCTTAGACCGCATAATCACTTACCATCAGGTGAGATGCAGTCAAGGGCTAACTTGTGGTGAATAAAAAAAAAAAAAAGCTGGACTCAAATGGCAGTAGGCCGAGCGTTTCAGAAATGCCCACCATGCCCATTTACACCACAAGTTAGCCCTTGACGGCGTCTCACCTGATGTTAAGTAATGATGCAGTCTAAGATGGTAGCGGGCTAACTTGTTAAGGGTATAGTAGACCCATACTCCTAATTGGTTTCTACGCGACATCGTGCCGGAACGCTAAATCGTTTGGCGACACGTCTTTGTCGCTACCTAGTGCTGATTTTGCTACTACCTCATCATAATTGGTACATCAGAGGTGCGTACAATAAAGTACCCACCAATGTCAATGCCAAAAACTATATCCTGGGTATCCTTTGATATGGTGATTGCGATGATGATTTGCTACCTAGTACTGATTTTTGTAAGCTGTGATAGCCTAGTGGTTAGGGCGTCAGCCTCCTAATCAGAGGTCGGCGGTTCGAATTCGGGCACACACCTCTAACTTTTCGGAGTTATGTGCGTTTAAAAAAAAAAAATATCACTCGCTTCAACGGTGGAGGAAAACATCGTGAGGAAACCTGCACGTCTGTGAGTTCTCCATAATGTTCTCAGAGGCGTGTGAAGTCTGCCAATCTGCACATGGCCGGCGTGGTGGACTATGGCCAAACACTTCTCATATTGAGAGGAGACCCGTGCTCTGTAGTGAGCCGGTAATGGGTTGATCATGATGATGATTTTGCTACTAGCTCATCATAATTGGTACATTATGTGCGTACAATAATAATTGTGGACCTTGGCCACCCAGTTTGGGAGCCGGGGTCGTTTGCCAAGAATTCTTTTATTGAGGTCGATGTACTTATTTTGCTACATTGTTTTCAGATGCGACGTACGTGGTTGGTTTTTGCATTTGACGACAGTTATTCTGGTAAGTGTTAACGATCCGGAAAGAAGGAGGGACACAGTTGCTTCAAATTCAAATAATAAGGAATCGCATACATCAAAAATAAACCTCGGTCCCAGATTTGCTCGTCCGACGCAAAATCTTTATTCAAATAGTCCTTTAAAAGGCACTTTTGACGCGTCAATAATTTATATAGTAGTGATTTGATGGGGATATTAGAAAGGGAATATTAGATTAGCACATTCCTAAACTTAAAACTAAAACTATGAGGGTTCCAAACGCGCCCCGGTCTAAAAAGAAGACCACAACAAACTTAGCCAGGTAAATTTTCTTTTTGTTATCACCATATCACGTGCCACTTAAAATTTGATCTCGCTTAGGCTCTTGACCGTCCAAACTTACTATGAAGCTCATTAGATACTAAAAAGTACACCTACATGTTGCAATTTAGTCATCGGTGGCAGGCATTACAGTTTTCCCGTGATACTGAAATACTTCTTTGATAAATTTGACCTGGGGAAATTTCCGTCATCACTTATCACGAACAAATCTTAGCTCGAACAGTTCACAAAAATAAAACACAAAAATTCTTTTGGAACTTTTATGAAGTTTAACGAATCTGAAAGACAGTTTTTTCATCTAAAGAAATGATGTAGCTATTCACTTAGGATTTGAAGGTTTTATTACTGTTTTATATAGGTTGCTTAGAACTTTTCTTACAACGTTCCTCTCAAGAAACCCCCTTAAAATTATATTGTACTATCTTTTACCCGCGGCTTCGCTCCCATTGAAGCCATTAAATAATTATCAGAGATCATTACAATAGAAATGAATCAATATGATAACTATATTTTAATCTTTAATCTTCTAATCTTTCGTATTTTTTCTTTCAATAAAATGGGATATGATATATAGGATATGTTACTTCTAATACCAAATAATGAATAGAAGCAGGCGTTACTTTGCGGAAGTCCATGATAAACAATAAACAGCAAGTATAATTTGGTATATTCCGCCGACAACCGGGAGATTTCTTTAATATAACACCACACAAAATCTTCCACTAGAACCTCTACGTAGGTTTCGACCCGACACCGTAGAAAGAAAAGTAAAGTCTCACTTTACTTTACTCGCTTGTGAAGTCAACATCTTCTGAGGATGATCCGGTGTCGGAACCCGTAACAATTGAGAAATACTTTCCACCGTTGTACGTGGTGCATCATTGTTTAGTAACATCTATTTATAAAGATATGTATTTGTATTTTGTACTATGTACTATGTATGTGAAGCTGTGATAGCCTAGTGGATAGGATGTCCGCCTCCACCGGTCGGAGGTTCGATCCCGGGCACGCACCTATAACTTTACGGAGTTATGTGCGTTTTTTAAGCAAATTATGTCACTTGTTTCAACGGTGAAGGAAGACATTGTGAGGAAACCTGCATGCATGAGAGTTCTCCATAATGTTCTCAAAGGCGTGTGAAGTCTTCCAATCCGCACATGGCCAGCGTGGTGGACTATGGCTTAACCCTTCTCATATTGAGAGGAGACCCGAGCTCTGTAGTTTAGTGTAGTGTGGTTTGACCATGATGATGATGATGACTATGTACGGAGGTTTTTGGGTTTAAGCTGCATTGACCAGCCACACCATTGGTGATAGATTCTGATACGGGCAGATTCTGAGCTATCACAGCACTTAATATTTTGGGTATATCACATCTGCAGCACATGTGGACTTCAGCTCACTTTCTTACTCATGTGACCATACAGTTGTTACAGTTGTACGCCACCGCCGGCTTTGTTGCCGGAGCTAAAATATTACGAGTTTACATAACTTATTACGGGACATCTCCTATTATTAATATAACTTCATCATACTAAAAGCACTGATTAACTTTATTT
The DNA here is from genome assembly GCA_928268935.1 of Lasiommata megera. NCBI lineage: Eukaryota > Metazoa > Arthropoda > Insecta > Lepidoptera > Nymphalidae > Lasiommata > Lasiommata megera. The sequence goes on from OV743323.1 coordinate 11,377,253, forward strand.
TATTATTTATTTAGAGTTATACATCCTTCTTTCTTCTTTAAGTGCCATCTCCTACCGGAGGTTGCGACATTAAGGCTAATTGGATCTTGGAGAGTTATACATATATAATTCTCAATAAATAAGGCTCAGAGTCACTCAGCGAGCTCTACGTGATCAAATGAGAAATGAAGAGATCCGTAGAAAAACCATAGTTACCGATATAGCTCAGCGTGTTGCGAAGTTGAAGTGTCAAAGGGCGGGACACATAGCTCGGAGAACTGTTGGACGTTGGGGTCCCAAGGTGCTGGAATGGCAACCCCGCACCGGTAAACGTAGCGTTGGTCGTCCCCCAACAAGGTGGACAGACGACATCTAACGAGTCGCAGGGAGCCGCTGGATAAAACGGCCCCAGACCACGCAAAGACCGTGGCCATTGAAACTCCCTAAAAAAGACCTTTGTCCAGCAGTGAACGTCAATCGGTTGAAATGATGATGATAATGATGATATATATATATATTCTCATCACTAAATTATATTTATATAATTTAATTAAGCTATATTTCTTGCAGCTTCCTTCGGTTCCCCGTTAATTGTAATTTGTTTTTTTGTTTTGTTTTTCTTTTAATTATTGTTGTTACTACTTTTTTGTTGCTGTTGTGACGTCACTGGTCTCAGCTGAAAATCAGCAACATGTTTTTCATATAAGGCACGACATATGCTGAACTGTACCTTACCTCCTTTCCGGTTGGTGTTACAGACAGACATAAAATTTCAGATTAGAATAAGATGTACCGTGTGTAACACCATACGAGAATAAATTTTCTTTCTTTCTTTAATCAAACATATCACTTATTTTTAATTAAGCCCTTGGCAAACGAAATGTTTATTTCAGTTATCATACAGTTGTGAGTCTATCATACTATCACGCGTATATTTAAATACCATACGATATGAATTGTGAATTATATAAAGCAGAGTATTCATACATAGAATAGCAAGTTGTTGCTTATGAAACCAAAAAATTGACGTTGATTTTAGCTCTGATAAGAAAACTCAAAGTCACTCAGTGGGCGATAGAGACAAGCTTGAAATATGGCTTATTTTGTTTTTTATTATATACCTTGATATATATACCTTGATTATACCTAAGTCTTATTATACGAGTAAATGCGAATTTGAGTTTGTTTGTTATTGAAAGCAACATTATCAGCGAGTTACATAGGTTATATATTGTCCCCGCATTCCCGCAGGAACGGGAACTACGCGAGAAACCGTGAACCGCATGTTGTATATTATATATTGAGAATCAGTATTCAGAATTTAAAAAAAAAAAAAAATTATCACTTGCTTCAACGGTGAAGGAAAACATCGTGAGGAAACCTGCACGCCTGAGAGTTCTCCGTAATGTTCTCAAAGTCGTGTGAAGTCTGCCAATCCGGACATGGCCAGCGTGGTGGACTATGGCCAAACCCTTCTCATATTGAGAGGAGACCCGTGCTCTGTAGTGAGCCCGGTAATGGGTTGATCATGATGATGATTCAGAATTGAAATGTATAAAATGTAGCCAACTTCACTAATGAATACATGACTTTGTATTTATATAGCATTGTGAATGCGACTATAAGACGTCATTTAAACTAAATAAACAATTAGACGAGAAAGCCGGGTCTTTACGATAAATGTTTACACATTTGAATGGAATATTTTACTGAAATGAAAAGTCATTCTTTTACATGAAGCCTGAAACTGGGCAACGCCTACGTCTAGACGGTTTGGTAGGTAGGGTAATAGCTGCTTTATTGATTTAAATCTAGTACTACCGCATGGCTACGGTACATGGTAAAAAATTTTAAACTCGTCACACGCGGGGCGTTTAAAAGAGCTATTATTCCTATTTAGGTGGTGTAGTTGGAGGTCCTGGGTTCGATTCCCGGCTCGAGTCTGGTCTGGTGGGAGGCTTCGGCCGTGGCAAGTTACCACCCTACACTATTTAGCATTCCGGCACGATGTCGTGTAAAAACCAATTAGGAGTATGGGTTTACCATACCCCGAACTGGTTAAACCGCTACCATCTTAGATCGCATCATCACTTACCATCAGGTGAGATGTCGTCAAGGACTAAATTGGGAAGGAAAAAAAAAGATACTCAGTTTTCATCAGGACCACGATCTCCAGGAATTTAAGAACGAGACCATACAGAAAGAGACACAACAAGTAGAGCCTTTTCAAATATCGAATTATCATTTTACCTAAGAGAAGCCCTTTTTTCAAATTGATGACTCTTTGGACCTCCATGGAGGTCGTCAAACAACACGTCACGGAGCTTAGTAAAAATGCATAAAAAACTTTTTTGCAGTACTTTAGAACGCATAAAAACGTCAGACGAATTGGATATATCGGGAAAGAAGCCGAGAAAATATCGCTGAAATAAACAAGCGTCTATTTTTCAACACAACGAACCTGGCAACTATTTAAAAAACACACTATTATTATTTATAACCACTCGCCCGAATCATTTACATACCGTGCAGTCATAAAACCAACCGTACGGGTGTAGTAGCTACCTACAAGTAATAAAATTATAACATCACATACGGCATTCCACAGAATACAGTGCCAAACCAAATCTCATGTTTGTTGTACTAGACATTGTGCAGTCCCTAACAAAATCTAGCAGAAAAGTGACAGGTTTATGTTGTATTATACTTATGTTTATCTAAGTGTTTATAAATAATCGTCAATTCATCAACCCATTACACTACAGAGCACGGGTTCCTTCTCAATATTTGAAGGTTATGGCCATAGACTACAACGCTGGCCATGTTCGGAGTATAACAGCCCGGTTACGCTGTGGCAACCAATAGTGTTAGTACAGCTAATAGACAGTCCGAAAAAATAAAACATGTGTGGAGTGGCAGACTTCACACGCCTTTGTGAACATTATGAAGAACTTTCAGGCATTCAGTTTTTCTCACGATGTTTTCCTTCACCGTTGAAGCAAGTGATATTTTAATTATTAAAAAACGCAACTAACTCCAAAAAGTTAGAGGTGTGTCCCCGGCAAAAAGTTAGAGGTGGCGCAGCGCGTACGCTGTAGCATTATAAAGTTAGATGTCCTAGGTTCAATTCCCGGCTCGAGTCTGGACTGGTCGGCTTCGGCCGCGGTTAGTTACCACCCTACCAACAAAGACGTGTCGCCAAGCGATTAAGCGATCCGGCACGATGTTGCGTGGAAACCAATTAGGGTTTACCATACCCCTATCAGGTTAGCTCGCTACTATCTTAGACTGTATCATCACTTACCATCAGGTGAGATTAACGTTAAGGGCTTTATGTAAGAGCAAACTAACAGTACCAACCTGGCATTAGGAAATTAACATTTCCAATCCCGTGCCTCAGTAATCTCTATTAGATACCCACCAACAAATACGAATCTACACTCTTATTTCCTCTCACCTACGATGAAGGAGACATGTACCTAACCTAGGACATCAACATACCAAATGAAAAGATGACGAAGATACCAAAATAACTTCGGTCGTAAAATGATAACATTGTTCTTATGATAAGCTAATGGTATTTTTATAAATGCCATTCAATTAATGTAGCACTTGATAAGCTAATGAACGTGTCCACCTATTTCTGTAATAACGTAAATTATAAATGGGTTTGGCTGGGCTTTGCGTAATTTTCCACTTTGTATATTAGTGTGAATGTACTCATTTGTTTAAATATATTCTTGTAACATTTTTGAAAACAGTTGTTTAGTTTTCATCGATGGTGATTTATAATGAGAAAGGAGGATTCCTTTTTTAAGGGGGTGAACCACCGTATCCATGTCGGATGGGCAGCGTTCGGGAAACCTCGTGACATCTTCTCATAGAAAAGGTGAACCACCGTATCCATGTCGAATGGGCAGCGTTCGGGAAACCTCGTGACGTCTGCTCATAGAAAATCCCTCAGTGCCTGAAGACCAAAATCTACGAACAGTGATTAATACCAGTGATGACTTACGGCTCCTAAACGTGGTTGTCGACTATGCGCGTCATAAGTAGGCTTAGATTAATTCAGCGGGCGATGGAGATAGCTGCGCTCTACGTGATAAAATCAGAAAAGAGAGAACCGAAATATCTCAACGAGTTACGTAGCTGAAGTGGCAATCGGCAGGGAACACATATAGTCCCAAGTTGCGGGAATGGCGATCACGCACTGGTAAGCGCAGCGTTGGTCGACTCCCAACGAGTTGTAGGAAGCCGCAGGAATCACGCTGCCCAAGACCGTGGACTTTGGAACTCCCAACAAAAACCTATGTCCATGTGGACGTCGTGGTTGATATGATAATGATTATTTCTTTAACCAGTTTCAGTTAATAGTAATTTGTTTTTGTTTTAAATTTGATGAAATATTTTTTAACTTTTTCGGACTGTTTATTATTCGCAACCTGTAACCATAAATACTCATTTCTAGTCGACATGCATTATTTTTTTTAGATTTTCGGAAATAATTGCGAGACTATTTCTCAATCAATAGCGAATAAGTTTTCTATAAACTGTCCAAAAAGTTTAAACTTAACTTAAAAAGGAATTAAATAATTGAAAACAAAAACAGAATAAGTTGGATTTTTTACCATATTTTAATTTTATATAATCTGTAGGCAATCAAACTCGATCCTAATCGTCACTCCATCAATCTCTATTTCGAAAAGAAGTGTCAATTCAATCAATTAAGCCAGGTGCTTATTTTGTCCGTTTTGTGGGAAAAAATCAAATTCAACCTATGGTATCTAGCACTCTCTAAGAGACCACCTGGATCGTGTGAGACCATGGCTGCTTTATTTGTAATAAGTTAGGCTAGATGCGTGACTGGCATGGAGTCCATGGATGGATCACATGACCTTCGTTTGCCACGACTTGCGCAAAGGCGTCAGCGCTGGGTATTTGACGCGTTTACATGCAGTGCGACATCTGTAGCATTATAAAGTTGAATGTCCTGGGTTCGATTCCCGGCTTAGGCTGGTTTGTTCGGATGCTTCGGCCGTAGCTACTTACCACCCTACCGACAAAGGCGTATCTCATGCCTCGAGGACCTTCCTATTACCAGAAGCATAAGAGCGTTATCTGCAAGATACTACTTGTGTAGCGCGAAAGAGACGAACTGGTCTACGAGGAATACATTTGTAGTTTTCTAGATGTAAAGAAAGTAAAATGTAAAAAATTTGATGCGGACACTTTTCGGGTTAATATTCTATCCAAATTGGTATATAGTACAAGACACGGCATACGTTACGCCATATATCACTGATAAACTACAAGGGCCTTACAACTCAACGAACCATTATGTCGCAATAGTTAAATAGTTTTGCTTAGACATAAACAGAAAACACTGATCTAAGACATTCTTTTGTCTCACTTCAACTTGCAGCACCTTTAAAATGTCAGATTGTGACAAAACACTAAAAGCTAATTCGAAGTTTTGCCACGTTTATTAATAAGGTCCCTAACGCATTGGAACATAATTGTTACGACGTGGAAGGGGATAGAGTTAGCCGCGAGAACGAGTTAAATCCTCATTTATCGTCCAAATCAAACAGTGATTCACTGCGTCATCGTCATCATAGCTCAACAGTGAGCACTCACAACTCGGTTATACTGTTCAGTCTTTAGTTCGCGTGCACCGGCGGTTGAGTGCGGTCAATCGCTAACGTATCGGTTGCTATTTTGAGTCCAAGGCACTTCGCTCGCTCGTGGGACACAGTTGTGGTGTGTTGATAAGCCAACAATCAACTTCGGTACGCCGTACGTGTAGCACGTTTCGAAATCGATAGTTGATAATCGGGCGCGCAATTTGTAATCGTCCATTTCATTAGTCTTTACTCTTTTGTGTCTTCACTGTTGTTGATTCGGACGTATCGAGTTTTTATTCGCATAAATTCTTGGATAGTTAGGTACCTACAGTTCGCGGGCGGATTTTCTGTGAGTGGACTTTTTTGATAGAACATTTGATTTGCACTTTGAGTTCGGATTTTGTGGATTGACGGATGACTGTGGCTGCGATACCGCTTCTCTGGGACCGGGAAAGAGGTGGAGCCATGGAGAGCTGTTACAAACTGTACACATGGATCAACCATACGCTGCTGATGCTTCTTGTGCAGATGTTCTGGAAAGTCAGCCAAATATCGGATTATTTTAAGCCAAAGTAAGTATAGCTGCTTTAGTTATATATAGGTACAAGCAACATAATTTAACTCAATTCAACACTGATACAGCGATGTAATGAAACAATAATTCGACACTTAGGTACCTACCTACATATATATAATATACAGTAGCGAATGTTGTGTCAATTGATATCCTTCTTGTTACGTGTAGGTATTATATTATGTGCCCATGTCAATAGAGTCTTAGATCGAGAAGATAGGAAGTACTTACCTTGATTAAACGTTTTTTGTTTGTTTTTGTCTTATTACATAGATAATTAAGTACCTATAAACTCAACAAAAATCAAATGAAAAAAATCTGTTTCTTATTAGAATTACACGGCTATTCAATAGGTTGGAACCTACCTATCTAACTTATTAAGTGCATTTATGTTTTTTTATCTTATCTTCATGATTGAGTGGGTACGTTACAAGTAAGTCTTTTTATTGTTTACAGAAACGAATAATTGTACGGTAATAATATATGTACTTATAACCTATTCTTATTTTTATTATTGAATATATATATAATAAGTACCTACTTAGGTACCAAACAAAAACAAAACTTAGATTTACGTTTTATTTCGACACTAATAGGTAGGTCTGTTGCTTCTTACTTATTAATTGAATGTTTATTAAGTCGTTTAAAATGGCCTACTAATTATAACGAATAGTAAAGAAAATATTATGTACCTACGATAACAGATGTTATTTCATAGACAGAAATAGTTTAACTTTGTTACGGACGTAACGTAATATGTGATACTTATCTACCTATCTATATATAGATTTTATAATAGTGATTTAGTAGGTACTATAAGCATTCATATGAAGACTAGGTAGGTAAGATAAAAGGTCAAGTCACGTATGATTTGATTATTTTGATTCCTACATTCTTAAACGTATGTTATTCCTACTACCAACTTTGTATTTATGCAAAACTTTATTCTATACCTATTAGAGGTAGGTTAAGTTAGGTTAGTTCTGAATTTTCTGATACTAATAATAATATTTTTATACTATGACATTAGGCTATATAGAAAATAATAACTTCGGTAAATTAGGTAGGCACTTTATTCACTTTTAAAACCACATTTAGTAAATCAAAGTTTTTTCCCAATAATTCATAAATTGATTTTTGAATGAACTCCGTGGCGCAGTGCGTGCGCTGTCACATTAAAATGTTGGAGGTCCTGGGTTCGATTCCCGGCTCGAGTCTGGTCTGGTGGGAGGCTTCGGCCGTGGCTAGTTACCACCCTACCGACAAAGATTTTTCTCAAAGCGATTTAGCGTTCCGGTACGATGTCGCGTAGAAACCAATTAGGAGTGTGTTTACCATACCCCTAACAGGTTAGCCCGCTACCATCCTAGACTGCATCATCACCTCCCACCAGGTGAGATAGCCGTCAAGGGCTAATTTGTAGTGTATAAAAAAATAAAAGAATGATGAAAACAATTTTGATTACCTCTATGTTTATCTATGTCCAAGGACAACCGATTACCATTCATATATGTTATCTACACTATAGAGACTAGTACAATTCGTAGCTATCTGCACATCTTCGAAAGAGCCGTGTTAAGGCAATCACTTGTTGTTAGCGATACCACGTAATATATTATGGTGATAATAATAAATCATTTATTTGCAAGAATGTTCGTAAATAATGAGATAGTGAATACAATTTTGTCAATAAATAGACCATAACATTCAACTAAAAACATAGTGTGCAAAATATAACATAAATTTTAAGTAATAATTAAAATTCCAACATTATTGTTACATCATGATCAACCCATTCTCGTCTCACTACAGAGCACGGGTCTCCTCTCAATATGAGAAGGGTTTGGCCATTGTCCACCACGCTGGTCGTGTGCGAATTGGCAGACTTCACATGAGATTTGAGAACATTATGGGGAACTCTCGGACGTGCATGTCTCACGATGTTTTTCTTAACCGTTGAAGCAAGTGATATTCTAATTGCTTAAAAACGCACATAACTCCGAAAAGTTACAGGTGCGTGCCCGGGTTCGAACCCCCGACCTCTGATAGGGAGGCTGACTTGCTGACTACTAGGCTATCACAGATTATTACATAGTCCAGTGTATTGTGTTATAATGTATCTACCCAGTATAGTACCCTTAGTAAAAGATTGATTTGAAAGATTGTATTGCAAATAATCGTAGAGTTGTTTTCGAATATTGAAACATTAACGTCATAGTAAATTGAAACGCATTTACCTAGTTTTAAAACTCAGATTCGTCCAGACTGCGGTACCGAACATACGATGGTAGTAGTACGGAAATTGCGACTCTAACATGATAATATAAGGTCCATTTTACTTTAACGTTACAGTGTTACTATAATCGAAAGCGACTCTACGGTTGCGAGTATGCAAATCTTATACTAAGGCGAAGTGATACGGAAGACCATAAGATAACCGTGCTGACAGTGTCCGGTTACGGCAACCGGAGATAGTAACTAATATCTAATCTGTGAGCTGGACACAGTGGTCAAACGCCAACTATTGAAGAGGCATAGGCAATCGTCTAAGTACATAAAAACCGCTACTCTAAAAGTCTCGCACACGAAGGCTTCCATTGACGGTGGTAACTAGCCGCGGCCGAAGCCTCCTACCAGTCCAGATTTGAGCCGGGAATCAAACCCGGGACATCCCACTATTCAATATGACTGCGCAGGCGCTGACCCACGAAGGTCTTTTATTATTTGTTGTTATGGCAATAGATAACACACAATCGGTGTATTTCAGCTGTCTACTTATGATCATGATATAAAACCCGTTTACAGACAGACTGACTTACGCACGCACGAAACCTAATCATTACATAATACAAAATGGATTCTTAGTCAACGTTTCTACATATGTATACGATAGAAACAAAGAAAAAATCTGAGTGGATATGATTAACAATGCGGTATCAAAGTAGAATCGTTCGTTCACTTCCATCACTGCATTACATAGATATTTTATAGGGATTCAGGGATCACACGCCACTATCTCGTGTAAACAGCTCCCCATGATTAGTTTATCGTCCATAGTCTACCAACGTTTTCCATTATATTATCTTCATTTTTATAATGTATACGTTATTTAAAACACAACACAACTATAAGCTTGTAAATTTCCGGAGATAAGGTGAAAGCTCCCCATTTTTCGCAACTAATTTCCGGACATGTACGGAAAATTTTGCTAGCAAAACTTACGCGGTTGGATTTCCATAGGTAATAAGGTACATTGTATTCTGATTCTCAGTTGGTATTAAAGAAGGTCGAAGCTTTTGGTTTATTTCAATCATTCGATATTTAGTGGGATATACTCGTAGATACAATTTCTATACGTAGTTTGACGTAATGTTGATGTTTCACGCGATCGTGTGTGCCGTGTTAGTACCTACTTGATGGTGGCTGCAGATTGATCACCACGCCGGTAGGTAATGCGTCATCACAAAACATTTAATGGTATTGATTTAAGCGTACACATAAAACAGAACAAGTTTAAAAGTATTTATTTTTACCAGAACATGGTGAAGATATCATTGATCTATTGAATACGGGAAATAGGCAGCAATGAAATATCCCGACCGTAAATCCTCACCGTCCGACCCAACCGAAATCCCAAACGTCGCCTAAGCCGAGCTTCGGCCTCACAGGAGGCGCCCTTAGGTAGACATTCTCTTAGTTTCTTCGAGCCCTAGGGCTCAAAATTTCTTCTGGCAAGGCCTCTCTCCGAAGCTCGCCAAACAGCCCGGTTACGCTGTCGCAACCAATAGGGTTAGCACAGCTAATAGGCAATCCGAAAAAAAATATGAAATTTAAATAAATCACCTTATTTCGAAAGCAATAATGGTCACTCTTCCCAATATTGCATCGCTTAAAGTATGAAGTAAGTTTTAATTAAAAATTACTGTGTAATTTGTGTACCCATATCGCTACGTTGGTATCGGTAATATAAAGATTATCGTTTTGAAAATTAAGTTTTTTTATCCAATACAAGTTAGCCCTTGACGACAATCTCACCTGGTAATGATGCAGTCTAAGATGGCATCGGGCTAGCCTGTTAGGAATATGTTAAACTTCTACTCCTAATTGGTTTCTACGCGACATCGTGCCTGAACGCTAAATCACTTGGCGACACGTATTTTTCGGTAGGGTGGTAACTAGCCACGGCCGAAGCCATCCACCAGACCAGACCAAACTCGAGTCGGGAATCGAACCCAGGACCTCCAACTTTATAATGAACAACGCATGCACTGCGCCCCGTAGGTCGTCAAAGTTATTTAGCTTAAATTAGATATCTTATTATTAATAAATAATAATATGAAATAAGATAATAAATACCTAGAATGCTGAGTTAATTTCCCAGTAATTCACATATCATCATACCTAACAAAAACATGTTTTGAATCCAAATACTAATTATTACTCGTCGCATTTATCGACAAATTGATGATATCATTTCCTTTAGTATGTAGTTATTATTTGAATAAATTTAAATAAACGTTAAACATCCATCGGTATTGATGTTTCTTGGGCTTAAGTAGACGAAGCCATTAAACAGTGAGGAATGCGGAAGCGAGAAGCGTGTATATGGATTATGTAAGAAAATTGAGAAAAAGCTCGTATCTTCTGTCTCATACAGCGTACCGGTTGTTTGGCTAACTTTAAAAGTTAGCCAAACGACCAAAAAACAAAGTACTGTCCATTTCTACTAAAAACCTGATTTCAATCAGTTCTGTGTTTTTATTTTAGCAGTCCATATATTTTTGTTTTCTAATGACATTTGGGGAAAGTATTGCACAACAACAAAAGATAGGTCGTGCGGTCTGGTACCACCCTACCGACAAAGATGTGTCGCTTAGCGATTTAGCGTTTCGGTACGATGTCGCGTAGAAACCAATTAGGAGCGTGGGTTTACCATACTCCTAACAGGTTAGCCCACTACCATCCTAAACAGCATCGTCACTTACCACCAGGTGAAATAGCCGTCAAGGGCTAACTTGTAGTGTAGAAAAACAGTGGCATTATCTATTTGTATTTAATCTGATGCTAATTGGTTTTGTTTATATATTCACAAGCATTGTTTAAAATAATGTTATTGTTTTAGTTTGAAATACACTGACGAAACAACAACTTAAGTACACTGGTAGTTACATACATGTTACATATCTATCATCATGATCATCATGAACAACCCATTACCGGCTCACTACAGAGCACGGGTCTCCTCTCAATATGAGAAGGTTTTGGCCATAGTCCACCACGCTGGCCATGTGCGGATTGGCAGACTTCACACGCCTTTGAGAACATTATTGGAATCCGGGCACGCACATATAACTGTTCGGAGCTATGTGCGTTTTAAAAAAATAAAAATATCACTGCTTCAATGGTGAAGGAAAACATCGTGAGGAAAGATATCTATATATAGTATAAATTTCGATCTGAATGCTTCCGGAATCAGTTTCTGCGCTAGTTCATCCTCAACCAAACATTCACTTTCAACTGGGCAAAAGGGATACAAAAAGGCAGCTATTCGCTTACTATGGTCATCATATGATGGTCAAAGTCACTTAGCGAGCGATGCAGAGAGTCATGCTCGAAGAATCTCTGCGTTACCAAAACTGAAACGAGGAAAACCATAGAATGACCAGAGTTCTCGATATAGCTAAACGAGTCCCGTAGCTTCAATGGTGATGGAGCCCATACTCCTAACACAGACCAATGGACGTTAGGATCCCAAGGTGAAAGGCGAACGGAAGTTAGCACGGTCCTATACCATGAACTTTGGAACCGAGCAGTAGACGTAAATCGGTTAAAGGAAGGTAAAAACGAAATTCTCTATTGGCGAAACCGTCATAATTATTGATATTTAACTACTTTGCAATATCAGTTTAAATAAGGTGCATCTTTATAATGCTATAGGGATAACCACCGAGTTCATTTTTCATTATGAGTAGAAAATCCTCGTCGACATTTAAAGCCAACCTCTGCTCCATGTCTCCAAAGCATAATCCGCTTTATCTTCCACTGTCCATTTTTTATTATCTTCTAGTCCTTCTTTTATCTCTCTTACTATTTCCATATTAAGGTCGGGTGGTGTTTAAGGACATGACATAGCCACAACGGTCATCTTGGAAGATATACCTTTCCTGCTTTGTCTAAACAAGATCAATCCACTTTAAAACAAAATGTTTCACTCTATGTTAAATCTATAATGGATAATATTAGTTCCCTGTCTTGCGATAGGTATTATTGTCAGAGGTGTGTGGGCTTAAACAAAACTACCTTCTATTTTAAGGTTTAGGTAGCCGTGACATTTTCATTCGTGACTGTACACGACATTTTCAGCGGGAATAGGTTGTTCCTCTCACCAATTCACCAATACTAACATAACTAAACATTAATAAGGTCTAGCTAAGCTAAGTCAGCTGTAAAGGTCATGGTTAAGTGTTGTATGGTGTAATCGATTCGGGAAGCGTTTTTATTGTCCAATCCGTCTCAATCAATACATTCTATCCGGAAATCCCCGCGGGCGAGACTATGCCTTCTTAATGACTATTAAAGCATCATCATGATCAACCCATTACTGGCTCACTACAGAGCACGGATCTCCTCTCAATACGAGAAGGGTTTGGCCATAGCCCACCACGCTGGCCATGATTAAAGCATGTCTTATAGAAATTACCCCTAATTTATATCACCTATGTACCGATAAGATGGACAATAGGCATTTTTTTTAACAGGTTAGACCGTCATACATTCTAAGATAGAAAATCTCAGGATTTATGATAGATCGTTAGGTAAAAGTGGAGTCAAGGTCAACTTGTAAGGAGAAGAATCCTGAAAGTAGAACCCATTTTTAAATTATACGGCTATCAAAAGATAACATTGTAATTACTGGATTATTTGTTTACGGTATTTTAAGTCGCATTCGAAACGGTTCGTCGATTCAACATGACTTCATAAAACCGCGTCACTTATCAAACATATTGTGCAATAAAACGGAGGCCATTCCCCGTGTGTATTCAAGAATACATGACTATCTCATTATCCTAAGTTAATGAAAATTAAACTTTAATTCCCCGCAGAACGACTTAAAATTTACTAATTGTGTCAGTTATATGAATAACCAATATACTTACCTACCCGAGTTTAGTTCGTGAGACTGTATGTTATTGCTTATAATTAAAATACTTTTGTGGCAGTCGTGTCACCGTAATGACAAAAACGTGTACACAAAATGTTGATTAAAATAATAATAGTTTAAAAAACTAAAAAAACACGCTGCACGCATGCGTAGTTCGCGCACTAGCTCTGTCTCTCTTACTCGCATGCAAAGGATGCGGAAAGAAATTAATTAATCCTGGCGAATCTAATTAGGATAATCGGATATTTTGATCGGATTATTGCATTGTCATCGACCTTTGACAGGTGTGCAAAGTTTGAATCAAATCTGATCGTTCAAAGTAGGGCAAAATCGAGCTCAAAGGAGTCGGTTACAAACAAACAAACAAACAAACAAACAAACAAACAAACAAACAAACAAACAAACAAACAAACAAACAAACAAACAAACATACATACATACAGGTGAAGCTAATAAAAGCGTGTTAAAAACAATCACATTTAAGAAGCTTCTTACCTAATTTGTATTTGTACTTGAAACTTACATGGTTTTATGAGGCATAAAGGGTTAATGGATAACTCAACTAAAGTAGACAAAGAAACTAATATTAATTATTCATTAAAATATTAAATGTTGGAATAAATTCTATATTTCACAGACAAGACCAAATGGATGCACAATATATATATTTAGTCAATTTTAAATACCAAGAAGTTAGTTCACGATGAAACCGTGTAATATTTTTTGAATTATTAGAACTTTTTGCCTATTTATAAACAATCATAGATGTGTAGCTACACAGAAAAAGATATCAGTGTGTTACTGTGTACCTTTTGTATCTACTATTTATTACTAAAATCGTTGGTGTATAGTGTGACTATCAGAAAGCATTTAATTCCAGCATTCCGGTTAGTCCATTGTTTAACAAATGGTTCTTAAACCAAGTTAGACCAAATACCTAGTCAAATTTAAAGCTGTAATATATTATAACATATGTGTATATCTGTAAAAACTTCTACAAGTTTATAAAAAAACGGCTCATTAGACGGCGTATGAATAGGCCCTAAAAACAAAATAAAAAGCATCGAACCTTCGGACTTACTGATGCGAAAGCATAAAAAGAGCACGAGATAACATGGTGTTGCCGAGTTGACAGTACCAATTAACTGATTATAACAAGCTAGAAGCGGTGATAGCCTAGTGGTTAGGGCGTCAGCCTCCTAATCAGAGGTCGGCGGTTCGAATCCGGGCACGCACCTCTAACGTTTCGGAGTTATGTGCGTTTTAAAAAAATTAAAATATCACTTGCTTCAACGGTGAAGGAAAACATCGTGAGGAAACCTGCACGCCTGAGAGTTCTCCATAACGTTCTCAAAGGCGTGTGAAGTCTGCCAATCTGCACATGGCCAACGTGGTGGACTATGGCCAAACCCTTCTCATATTGAGAGGAGACCCGTGCTCTGTAGTGAGCCAGTAATGGGTTGTTTACTTAACAAGCTACAAGTACGCCTAACCTGGCTATGTTTCATCATATTATAACAAATCTAACAAGATTATGGTCATTTGTAGTGTTAGTTCATAAGTGTTCTAAGGATGGGCACTGATTTGTGGGTGGTCTGTTTGGCACTGATTTTTGTTTGCAGGATCATATCTACTAAATTATATAATACATAGACAAAGCCTCGGTAAGAGGTCCGATGCCGTCACACGCCTCGTGTGCTGATTTGTCAACTTGTTTCGTCATTACTATACCACGGTAATATTATGTATACAGTATTCCAACTTCATACAAACGGACGAAACGCGGACTATGCCTACGCGCCTTGATCTCGGGGTGCGTTCAGCATGCAGACAGTCGCGACTGTGCTGCAGTGACGGTGTTTTGTTTTTTTGAACGATAACCGCGCGATCTTTTCACTTAAAATTACTTCAAGTATATTTTTAATACGACAAGTAGGATATATTGTGCACTTTTTGGTTGCATTAATAATAGTTGTTCATTGTACTGTTTGTATGAATAAAGTTCAAATCACTAGATAGTTAAAATTTGATCACAAAGTAGGCAAATGTAATTAAAATTCTGGAGGCGGGTAGCCCTATCGCATATTTAGATGCCACGCGGCTGTAGGTATTTATTTCAAAGATAAGCCCGAGTTACAATACTGTATACATAATATTACCGTGACTATACCGCATAAAGAACTGATACTGCTATGGTAACCATCACAGACTTCAATCGATAGATAGGGGCTTTAATACGATCCTCACAACTAGCAGAAAAACTGCATGCCAAAATGTCACGAAACCACCAAAGTAATCTAAAATAGACACTTAATTTATGCAACGAGCCGAAACTATAAGCATTTCCTACAAGCCATTCACAAACCAAAAAAGAACTGCCACATTACTAACAGTTGGCAAAGTTTAATTTCCTTATACCATTGATATAAATGAGAGTTTGTATCTATATTATATATCTTCATTGGTTTAATAGTATGTTTGACTACATATCATGAATCGTATATAGATCGTTGATTCTCGCCCAAAATGTGTAACAAAAAGTACAAATGAGGACCTAGGAGTTTGTTTATATGTATATGTATAGATCCCGGAGCCTCCCACTGTTTTATGCTGATGGTGGCCACCGAGGGGGTTTTAGTGGGTAAAAATCCCACATAACCCGAGCTTTTCCCCAAAGCAATAGTCGGGTATCTCACTAGGAGATTTCCCCCCCGTAAACAAAAAAAAAAAGGAGTTTGTTTATATCCACCCCCGTGCCACGGTTATCATTTATAGCTAAAGGTTTCGAAGGGTACCACTAACGAGACGTTATAATGATTATTAGACCCATATTGGTCTAGTGTGAAAATCCGGTGCAAATCCGGTCGAGCATACTTCTAGTTAGCAAAACACAGTTACTTTATAATTCTTCTGAGCGTTGGCTAACGAATCAATTTAATGTTTTGACAATTCAGTAGTACATGGACAAGAAAACCAGTCAAATATGTTATTTGCTTTGATTTCCTAGCAATTTAGACCAGTGTTTAATGATGGAGGTAAAAATCATGGTATTTATGATCTTCTAACTATTCGTTTGGGTCACCTATTCTGCTTTTGCCTTGAGTTCTGTAGGACTTCATACTAAAGACTTTGTAAACCATAGAACCAGTAGATTACAAAATCATCAATGTTTTAAATTGATGGTCACGTGTAGTCTAGATATTTGGACTTTACGAATTTAAATTTTCAATTTATTGCCAAATGTACGTAAAACATACCCACAGCTGTCTTAACATCTGTAAACGATTCAATGTTGAGTCAATCGTCCTAAAAACTGTATTCTAAACATATAGCTATTATTGTTATATATTTTATTATTAATTGATAAACCAAAATTTGATTTGTTTGATCCTCTAACTGTTCGGAGTTATGCGTTTTCTTAATTTGAGGTAATATAAATTACTAGCTTTAACAGTGAGAAAAATATCGTGAAAAAGCAGCACGCCTGAGAGTTCTCCATCTCCTTATAATGTTCTAGGTAAAAACCCACACTTGGCTTTCATGGTAAGAGGTGAAACGTGGCCTGTAGTGGACTAGTAATGGATTGAAGGTGCTGATTATGATGATGATGAATTGATCAAGATGATTGATGATGATTTATTATAATCAATTGTTTTCTTTTTTAAATCAATTAATAGTACAATAACATCAGCTTTATCAATCCAGTGGGACATCGGCCAGTACGCCCCCTTTAGGGGAGTTCGATATTTAACCCATTAACCTGCCAGTCCTACTATACGTTGTATAAGAACGGTTATTTCACAGGATTTCTACTACAAGTTAGACCTTGACGGCAATCTCACCTAGTGGTAAGTGATGATGCCGACTAAGATGGTAGCGGGCTAGCCTGTTAGGGGTAAACCCATTCTCCTAATTGGTTTGTACACGACATCGTGCCGAAACACTAAATCGCTTGGCGACACGCCTTTGTCAGTAGGGTGATAACTTGCCACGGCCGCAGCCTCCCACCAGACCAGACTCGAGCCGGGAATCGAACACAGGACCTCCAACTTTATAATGCAACAACGCGCGCACTGCGCCACGGAGGTCGTCAATGTTATGTAGGATAATGTGTCCCAAAAATAGGAACAAATATTTCGTTTACATCAAATGTTCCCTATATCACAAGCAGTATTATAAATTCTAAGAGGTTTTGGGCTCAATCAATTGGATCGATGCCATCTTCAAAAATAAATTACTGGCATAGGTACATATTAAAAACGGAATTTGGTTCGGCAATTTATCTCAATTTATCATTAGAACTACACATGTACCAGCGGTTTTATAAACATAACCGTGTTAAGGGACTTTAATCAGTAACAGCAATCTGTAATGACAGACAACCTTTGATAAGAGTAATTACAAACATGGAGAGTGCAACAAACTTTTAATCATAATAGACTTTTGTCTCTTTTGGTACAGGGATGATAAGAGAAACAAATTGGTAATATAGACTTTGGTAGTACTACACTAAATTAAAACAATCTAGCGTTAGGAATTCATTTAAAACTGAGCATCTGAACTACGAGTATGTTCAACATTAATATGGCAAATTGCTTTCAGAACGGAAGATTTAAAGTAAGCTACATTACAGGAACACAACAATATCGGTTTCAATGAATGGAAGTCGACGTCCAAAACCTACACCTATTTGAAATAAAATTTGTTAGAACAGTATCTTATTATCGTAATGAAAGGCAAACCAAGACGATGGGAGAGGCTTTGGGCACTAGAGCTTTCTCTATCATATAACACAATATAGTATAATACAAATCACGCATAGATATATTCATAACATTAACTGAAATCCTTCTCCTTATTTAGAAGAGATTATAATATAATATTATATAATATTTAATAAGCTGTGATAGCCTAGTAGTTAGGACATCCGCCTTCTAATCAGATGTCAAAGGTTCGAATCCGGGCACGCACTTCTAACTTTTCGAAGTTATGTGCGTTTTAAAAAATTAAAATATCACTTGCTTCAACGGTGAAGGAAAACATCGTGAGGAAACCTGCACGCTTGAGAGTTCCCCATTATTTTCTCAAAGGCGTGTGAAGTCTGCCAATCCGCACATGACCAGCGTGGTGGACTATAGCCAAAGCCTTCTCATATTGAGAGGAGACCCGTGCTCTGTAGTGAGCCGACAATGGATTGATCATGATGATGATGATATATGCGAAGAGAATATTTTTAGTTACAGGTTGTCCGAAATGTACTAATCGTATTAAAGCATGCATTGTGCCAACATAGTTCGATAATGCTGACGCGAATATTTAAGGATGTTTAATAAACACCATACCACGATTTCGATGCATTTTATTGATACGTAATTGAAGCTATTAAAGGTGAGTCTAAAAATAACTGAGCGAGTGAGTCAGATGTTTGCGAGCGAAGGCCTTCCACGTAACTTCCGAGTTTGTTATCAACATCAGGTTATAAAGCCTAAGGTCTTGAGACTGGACCAGAACTTTCGTTGGCAACGTTGCTTCATGATCAACCCATTTACCGGCTCACTGCAGAGCACGGGTCTCCTCTCAATATGAGAAGGGTTTGGCCATAGTCCACCACGCTGGCCATGTGCGGATTGGCAGACTTCACACGCCTTAGAGAACATTATAGAGAACTTTCAGGCGTGCAGGTTTCCTCACGATGTTTTCCTTCACCGTTGAAGCAAGTGATATTTTAATTGTTTAAAAACGCACACAACTCCGAAAAGTTAGAGGTGCGTGCCCGGATTCGAACCGCCGACCTCTGATTAGGAGGCTGACGCCCTAACCACTAGACTATCACCGCTTCTTGCTTTTGCTTTACAACGTTGCTTCATCAACTTGCTTATATAAATTAATCTGAAAGACAGATTTATGAGGATTTCCTCATATTTGCTACATCAAATACTGCGTGCGAGCGTTGCCAGTGCAAATTTAGAGCTAAAATTGCTAGCTAGTTCTACGGGCGATGAAGAGTGTTCATCGGTATAGTTATGAGATCCAATCAATTTTGAAGAGATCTATAAACTAAAGTAAATATCCTAGCACACTGATTGACGAGTAAAGGTGCTGGCTGACTTGGAGAATAATAGCATATGAGTCATTTGCAGTTCCAGAGTTCACAATAGGACTTTACTAGCATCGAGGTAACTAAAGTTAGGTGATCCAATCAGTTTTAAAGAGATCCATAAACTAAATCTATTGCTCTAATAAGATAGCTCTTAATATAATTTTAAGTGTCATGTGAGATGGTGATAGCAAAAAGAAAATTTACCTGGCTAAGTTTGTTGTGGGCTTCTTCTTAGATCGGGCCCGTTTGGAACCCTCATAGTTTCAGTTTTATGTTTACGAATGTAGTTATCACCATCAAATCATTAGTATGCAAATTATCGACGCGTCATAAGTGCCTTTTAAAGGACTATTTGAATAAAGATTATTTTAATTTGAATTTAAAGTAAATAGCTTGGCAAACTGATTGACGCTAGAGTAAAGGTGTTAAAGGCGACCCCTGTCAAATTCAAATTCAAAATAATCTTTATTCAAATAGTCCTTTAAAAGGCGCTTTTGACGCGTCAATAATTTACATAGTAGTGATTTGATGGTGATAACTAGATTCGTAAACTTAAAACTAAAGCTATGAGGGTTCCAAACGCGCCAAAATGTCTTGGAGAATGATACCATATGAGTCATTTGCAGTTCCTCTGCTCGGCAATGGGACTTTACTAGCATCAAATTAACTAAAGCCTGCTCTCTCGTTGAGAATATTACATTTGTATAAATATTCAAATCGACAGATGTAGGTAACCGGTTTTCGCAAAACTAAATGGCTATCCATTTAACAGCAACATAGTTAACGGTAGATGATCAAGACCTTCCATATAAAATGTGTGTTAAAATTTAAATCACCAGCTGTGGACTTCTATCAAATGGGTGAACACATTTTGAAGGTATAATATGCGGGGAAGTAAAAGCGTAGGTGTACGAGTATGTAGCGATTTCAATTTTCTCTTTCTAATTTTGTAATCGAACTAAAAACCGAGCTTTCTCCTGTTTTCAAACCGAGTAGGTACCTATTAAATATTATTTTGTTCTGATAGGTATCCAACAGAAACACTAAAAAGCTTACTCACGCGATGGGGTAGCCATTTATCGCTTTAGTCTAGTGACCTTGAAGCTAAGCCTTTCTACCAACAGGAAATACTTCCATTTCCTTCTACTGGTAGACATTATGATGTTCCAGTAGTCATCCATTCGTATTACATTTTTTGAATAATCTGTTTTTTTTTAATATATAAACTAATAATAGAGCAGATATTTTTGTTTGTTTGAAAGCACTAATGCATAGAGTATACGGTCTACTTGTACATCGGATTTGAAAAATGTTTTTGCAATGCTTGAGGAAAATTATGGGTTAGTAGCACTAACTTTATTTTGTAGAACGCAAAAATAAAGAACGCCCAGCGAAACTGAAAAGCAAGGGCAGATTCGACGCGGTGGTTTTTTAAACAACAGATAAGAAATCTTACGCGAAAAGGTCAATATTTCGGGACATTGTTTAATCACAAACTGATTGAGAGTGTGACACTAGTTGAACAAATGCTGCATCAAACGTATGGCTAGAATACAGTGAAATCGAACGACAGACTGTGTTATTTTGAAATCTGATATCAAACCAAAAGATATAGTTGAGAACATATATGGTGGATATATGTTCTCAACCGTAACACGTTGGTACCCTCACGGCCATTGGTTCTCAGAGGTTTGTAACTATATCTTCGCTACTAGCTCATCTATTCCGGTAACACTGCATCCTTTTCGGATCACACTTCTGATATTATCCATATGACCATTATTTTCTTTACGTTTACTGCATTTACATATGCAATATACCGTATATACAAAGCTACAAACCCACGCACCTGTATGTTTTTATCGAGTCGGAATTCATTTCCGTACACTATCAACATTGAGAATAAATGTATAAACTTAAAGAATTGCTATTGATCACAATTTACTTCCTGAACAAGGTATGAATTGAGGTTCATAGGAAGTACTGTAACGCATTGAATACGATTTTTTAACCTGATGCTGACTAATAATTTTCTTTGTTTTAACGCTCGGGCAAGATATGCTTTCGTAGGTTATAAAATTAATTTTCTAATTCAAGCAGCAAGCAATACTCTCAGCCTAGTCAATTTTTCCATATTCTAATAAAAGATAATATGCTCACTTAAGCAAAATCTTGTGCGCTTTGGAACAGGTGAAAAATGAGAATAAAACACAGTGAGATACTTTATACAATAAATAAAAATCTTCATTATATATTTTTTTATTTATTGTGCAAGATACAAGAGGAACACATTTTAATTATAAACTTAACCATCCTCCAGAAACTTTGCGTTTATTTATTTGCGAGGAGCGATCAGAATCGAATCAGATGTTTGTAGAATTTTAAAAAAAACAACTATTCTAGACGGCAGTCCCTTGAAAATTAAAATTAAATAAAAGCGGTCCAGATGTTTTACGGACCAACAAAGTCACATTGCGAAACTAACGTTCGCCTGCATTTAAACTCAATGTTCGCATTGAAAAGAGAAATGATTTTCTCCTCGTTTTAGAAGTTGTCTGAACATAAACTAGCTGGTATTGCTATGTTTCATTCTATGTTAGAAACTATAGAAAAGAAAAAATACACTCCACATATCTAGAATACTGAAAAAGGCAATTTCGTAGTATTAAAAATGTCATGTTACGACTTTACGAGTAAAAGCTAAACGTTCGGAGGTCACGGGGTGGTATGGTTACCTATCGACGAATGAATATTTCTAGGAATATTGCTGTAGCAGAGAATTATGTTTTGAGCGTTTCAAATGTGCCTTGATTTAATAAAAGCGAGCTAGGTGATTCTTTTTTTTGTTTATTGTACCTTCTTATTGTGCTGTTACGACGTATGAATAGGTACTATATGAAATCAACGACTTGCCAATAATACAAACGATTTGGCGAGTGTAATTTATATATGTAATTACTTACAACATATTTTTGAAGAAATGACGTCTATGCAAAACGAAAAAGAGCGAATACAATAAATAAATAATTGTTGGCAACACCACACGTTTTTTGCACAACGAGCGACGCAGCGCCAACTAGGTACCTAAATGTCTGTGGCCGGGAAATCACCGGGTGAAAAGAAATGGCGGTTCTGCCTCGGTACGGTGATCGCCTCACGCAGGACTTTACACACTCTGACGATCAGATAACTACTGACAACATACTCGTACCACCTATCACACAATCATACGCTACACACCGTCTTCGCCGGCGAAGACGAGGTCCCCGCTAACTTACGTCACCCGGACGTGGGCTTCATCCACGGCCTACGGAGACGTACGGACCACTCACCGTCCGACCCCCCCGTTATCCCAAAAGCCGAGGTTCGGCCTCACAGGAGGCGCCCTTAGGCAGACGTTCCCTTAGTTTCTTCGAGCCCTACAGCTCACAATTTCTTCTGGCAGAGCTTCTTTCTGAAGCTCGCCAAACAGCTCATGTACGCTGTCGCAACCAATAGTAGAACAGCTAATAGCCAGTCCGAAAACAAAAAGCAGGACTTTTCCGCTTGGCTTCGATAGCGAGTAGTGACTGAACTTGGAGCTTGGTAACTGGTCAATTTTGTGACCAATGTACGTATTTTTTTTTTTACGCTGGAAAATGCTTTTACTCATCCGCTCCGGAGGCGACGCAGGCAAGACTGCGCCGCTTCCGACGGGGTATGTGGGACTGCCCGGCGGCCAGGCTGGCGACCAGAATACCCACTAAAACCCAGCGATGCTCCTTCGCGTCGCCTGGTGGCTGGGTCACGGGAACACTTATGCACTCGACCGCGGCCCAGCCAGAATGTACGTATTAACTGAACTAGGTTGGTTTAATTATAACAAAATGAATATATGAATATTATATAAAAATGAACGTCATGTACAAGAAACGATTTGGTGACATCATCGCTACATACCGATCTCTTTGAGACAAACAAAGAGCATAGTCAGACACTTCAATTTTCACTCGTGTAATGAAAAATTAGCATTAATTAGTCCAAGAGAAAAATATACATAGGTACTCTAATTCCTTCAGTTTCCTTATAGATTTTGGATTGCTTCCAATGTCGAAGTATATCAACCCATTCCGTAATATCAGGGTTCAAGTTCGCAAGATCTCTTTATGCAATCGGATTGAAAGATCCAATTAAGTAGATACGAATAAATATCAAAATATATATCACAACCAGTCACGCGTTTTATCAATTGATATATAAGGCAAGAAAAGCTATCCGATAAATTTATCGTTTGTTTTTTGAAACATAAACAATGTAAATTGAGTTAAATCAGACCTTAACTTAATTTACTTAGTAATAATTATTTCCATCTATATATATATACTCTTATATTAGAGCACGGGTGGGGGTTTAATTAAATTGCCATACTCTTTTAATAGTCTGTTGCAGTCAAGGTCTAACTTGTAGTAGAAAGAAAAATTAATAATGTAGGTCAAATTATTAAAACTTTATATAGTATATTATATAAAATAATACACGTTTTTGTTTTTAACTAATGTGTGACTTGCAGGGGCTTATATGTATGAATAGTTAAACCGATTTTGCGGCGACTTCCACACGCAAATAGTTATTGCATTTGCTAAAAAAACCTAGCCTTATAACGGAATAATTCTCAAACAATCTATGCACGGCTTAGTAGCTTCCTATCTTGATTTAATTTCGTATAATAGAAATTAAGGTAGCTTAGCTTAGTTTTTTTTTCTTAAACGGGTTGTCTGGGCGTTTAAACCAGCGAGATGGTCGCGTATACCCCTCCGAAGGGGGGGGGGGGGGGGTCCCGACATAACCTCCATCCTGCCTGAGGTTATGGGACGGCCATAAAGCTTTTCCACCACGACAAAAGAAAATGGTTAAGAAGTTACCCTTTTCAGCCAAATCTATCGAGTATAATAATAGGTAGACGAATATACCTAACGAGTACAAGAATCTGACCACGCTTAGTCGCCGGTCCACAGATTTCGCGCACTTCACTTCTCCGCTCTACATCACTTGACGACTATTGTGCGATTTCAAATCCCAAATGGACTCTTGCGAAACAAAATGAAGATGAAATTTTCCATTCAAAAACAAATTAAGTGCGTGTTAACTATGTGTAGGACATGGTGCTCCGGTTATTTGTAACCTATTAAGAATTAGCCAATATCGTTTCTAGTAAACTGTTTCTTCGTATAATAATTATGTAATTATGTATTTTCCATGTAACCAGGAATAGCAGATTACAGATGACATCCCATCCCATTGCCAGCTCACTACAGAGCACGGGTCTCCTCTCGGTATGAGAAAGGTTTGGCCATAGTCCACCACGCTGGCCATGTGCGGATTGGCAGACTTCACACGTCTTTGAGAACGTTATAGCGAACTCTACAGAGCACGGGTCTTCTCTCAATATGAGAAGGCCACGGTGGCCATGTGCGGATTGGCAGACTTCACACGTCTTTGAGAACATGATGGAGAACGCTAAGGCGTGCAGGTTTCCTCACGATGTTTTCTTTCACCGTTGATTCAAGTAATATTTGAATTGCTTAAAAACGCAAATAACTTCGAAATGTTATAGGTGCGTGCCCGGGTCTAAATCTAAAGTGTATTGTATTGGTAGATACCTAATTATAACATTCGATATATCTGAATAAAAACTTCCATATTCTATATGATGAAAACACTGAAATAGTATACCTATATGTTTCTATTCATATATGTAAAATATAGCAAAGAATGACGAACGTTAATTTAAAAGAATGATCAAATATTCAACGATATCCATTTTATCCATGTCTTTCTAAATCAGCTTACACTGTATAATACAAACATGGCGATAATGTTCATGACGTCACCAAGCCTGTATCTAAGGCTGTACATAGATTTAAAGCCATAGATACACCCAAACAGGTTGCAGAGATACCTGTTTGGGTGAAGTTTATTTTTACCCTTTCTGTTAGTGTATGTATAAATGTCGAACCTCTGTAGTCGATATCTACTCGTATTTGTCGTCATACCACATTTTAGTTTTTTACCGACAATGCTTAAATTAAAATATGTCCTCGAGTAAAAATTATTATATATGTATTTCTACTCCAGTGAGTTTAAATACTTGTCTCGCAGTCAGTAATCACTCAAGCTGTTCGCGGATAAGGCTAAGAACCAAAGTGTTTTAAAAATCAACATTTTCTCTAAGAATAATCATCATGATCAACCCATACCGGCTCACTACAGAGCACGGGTCTCGTCTCCATATGAGAAGGGTTTGGCCATAGTCCACCACGCCTGGCCATGTGCGAATTGTCAGACTTCACACGTCTTTGAGAACATTATGGAGAACTCTCAAGCGTGCAGGTTTCCTCACGATGTTTTCCTTCACCGTTGAAGCAAGTGATATTTTAATTACTTAAAAACGCACATAACTCCGAAAAGTTTTAGGTGCGTGCCCGGATTCGAACCGCCGACCTCTGATTAGGAGGTCACAGGTGAAGTCATTTTCATATAATTTTTAAGAATCATTATATACTTAATGACAATTGATAAAATAAACTAACGAATGAATATAACATAAAAATAGACATCTGTGCTATGGTTACAATAAAGAAGAAAAAATCTAAGCAAAATCACATTCATAACATACAATATTAAATTCTCGAAACAGATTTATGTTTTCTCGCGTATTATTTTAAATCTAGCATAAGGGTCGCTTTATGAATCCTGTTGATATATTATAGTAGATATAAATAGTAAAATTCTGTGCAGGTACAAAACCAGGTACCTATTGGTACTCCTTAGTGTTTTGATGGTTGGAAAACTTCGTCTACAATACAAATTAAACTACATATTCATTAAAGCAAGCACAACGACCCAAAGGTATAAAAACCAAATTAAAGTTCCTGTTAGAGATTCTTTGTTAGATGCCGGTCAACCTTACATTTGGCATTTGGTTCCTCGTTTCGAACTCGGATGAAGTGAGGAAGGTGTTTAAGTTAAGGACATGAATAACAACTGTGAATACTATAAGGTTAAGGATGAGTCAAGTCGAGTCAAGTGAATCAGCTTAGGTAAGTTCTAACTTACTAGGCGTTAATCATCTTCAGACATAAATAATATTATGTATTTGATTTACTTCGAGGAATTTTTCAGAGTAACATATATGATGATTTAGTTTATTCTACGCGAACTTTCATACCTTATTTGTTATACCACGGTGGGTTTCGCTTGTAACAAACCGACCTTTACTTTGTGACTTTTGGACTTTTATAGAATCTGCCAACCCACATTTAAGCTAATTACCATTTGTGGTAAATATTCGGAATAGAAAGCGGCATATGTTACCTTGTGTATTACTCCCTGTTTGTGATGGTGTCGTTAGTCGAAATTTTTCCTGAACAAACCCATTTCTTTCTAGATATAAAACGTCATATTTTTTTTACTATTATTACAATATCCTTCAATTAAACGGTTGTAAGACCGGTCGTGTTGTATGGATCAGAATGTTGGGCGGTGAAAAGAGTTTCAAAGGAGAGTAGGTACATAGCTGAAATGCTGGACTGGGCGACAAGAATGGATAAGATACGTAATTAGCTTAAAGGTACAGAAAATATGACGCGTGATAGGCTAGCATGGTATGGTCATGCGGAGGGAAGGAATAAATCTTACCAGAAGAATGTCAGATATGTATGTAAAAGGGTAAAGGGATAGAAGAAGACTAAAGAAGAGATGTATTGATTATGTGAAAGTGGATGTGCGTGTAAAATGTTTCGATAGTGAATTGACGGCTGATAGAAGTGTTCGCAAAACTTGAGTTTGAATAAGAGGCAATTATTTCGTAATCACAGATAGATACTTCGATTTTATTAATCATTTATAGATTTCAAAATAAATTACATCAGCAGTACCTCATCCTTATCCTGTAATTATTTCAAGTAATTCGGGTTAGTATTGCTTTGTGATTGAAAGACAAACAAACACACTATCTCAACGCAGACGAAGACGCGGGCGTCAGCTAGTACTAAATAAGCGAAGACGTGCTATCAAAAAGATGTGTTATTTTGCTCGAGAGTTTCCAGGTACCCCTTAGAATGTTACGAGTTCGGAGAACTACTTAATGACATCATCGGCTGTGTTTTCAATACAGGTAAATCTGCTCATTGCCAAGATTACCACTCATTGTGGCACTTTTGGTTATTCTTCTATTTGTTTAACTCATATCGTTAGCCGCTACAATAATCTTTTGATGCACGTAAAGGACAATTAGTTTTCTTATCTTTACCTTAATTACAGCTATTACTTTTATAGTTGTTTCTTCTTGTATTTACATTTCTAAAACGATATGTTATCTTTCAGGACATGCTATTTTTTGTATGTATGTCTATACAAATATCTCTTTATCATCAGTATTTTGACTTTCGAAAGAAAAAGACAGAATATTGATCGAACAACTCGGCCGATAACGAAGTTTCATTGAATTATCGTGGTAGATAATTGTTATTATCTCATGACACTTGCTGTGTAGGAATGTTTATTCTCGCGTTTTTGTTTATAAAATGTAAATATCTAAGGTCGAAATGCAGAACCGTCACTAAGTCTAGCCACTCAAAGGGATCAACCAACTCGATGAATGCCAGTTGCCAAGCTGGTCAAAGTTGGCAAATAATCAAAATAATCAATGAATATTAAGCAGAAATCCACTGCTTAAATACAAAATAATAATAATATAATGACCCAAATAATTATAGTGACCTCTTGTGACAAATCTGTAACCTTAAACAATTATAGTAGAGTAGTATTTTGTCTCTATTAAATTATTATATTATCTTTATTTAATTATGTATTCCAAATTAATAACTTTTTAAAGTTTATGACCAATCGACATTATTAACAACTGAAAAACCTATGTATCTGATTTTAAAAATTTAAATTACTAGTAGTAAAGGATAACATACTTAAAACAACATCTTATACCAAATCAACACGAACCCCTATATGTTTCAATAATTAAGAATTTAATCAACGTCTCTTTAAAACTCATGAAGTTATAAAGTGGCCTTCTCCTCCAATGTGATATTAATTTGTATGAAAGATGTACCTGAATTAATTGTTATTTCTTTTTAATTGATAATGTCATGTTTATTACGACTTCAAAGATTATTCGTACCAGAAAGGATACAAGTGAGTTTTTTTAAACTGTGTGTCGTCAGGTTTCTGTCCCAAAACTCATATGATATAAAGCGACATAGCCAGCGAAAAGCAGTGGTAAGTGATGATGCAGGCTAGGATGGTAGCAGGAAAACCTGTTAAGAGTATGGTAAACCCATTCTCCTAATTATAAAGTTGGAGGTTTGGGTTCGATTCCCGGCTCGAGTCTAGTCTGGTGGAAGGCTTCAGGCGTGGCTAGTACCATCCTTTTTTTTTTTTTTTTTTTTTTTTTTGTCGTGGTGGAAAAGCTTTATTGCTACCTCTGTCCCTTGGGCAGGACTAGAGGTTATGTGGGACTCCCCCCCTAGGGGTATACCCGAACTAAAAACCACCACGGCGTGTCCCTCACGCTGAGTTTTTCCAGACGCCCGGGGAACACCATTGCATTCTTCCCAGGTATCTAACAAGCACCCCAGCCTTGAGCCGGGGCTCCGCGCGGAGGGGAGAGGATCGGGACAGCACGATCCCTCCCAGACTGACAGGAGGTTTGTTTAATGTCAGGTAGCTAGCCCAATAGCTACCCGTCACCTCCTAAGGCAAGCTGACGAGCGGCAAATTGCCGCCGTCTTCTACCGGGCCGTCTACGTCGGAGTGGGTGTGCATCAGCGGCTTGCTCACGCGCCCGTTCCGCAGCTTCCTTTTGAGATATAACGGCCTCGCAGAAAGTGGCCATGGCATCCCAGGATCTCTCGCTGCTCAGCATGGCTCTGATTATGCTGGATAGCGATAGGTCTCCACCAATTATCGCAACCAGCGCTCTGCGCTGGGGATCCCAATGGCCGCACACCTCAAGAGTGTGCTGAGCCGTGTCATCTTCGGCTCCACATTCGTGGCACGTTCTGGTCGGTTCTCTCCTCGCGACCCGGTGCAGGTAATGACCAAAGCAACCGTGCCCCGTCAGTACCTGCACGAGTCGAAAGGAGAGCGACCCATGCGCTCGCTGGCACCACTGCTCCAACACCGGACGGATGGCCTCTATCGTACGAATACCATAATGGGCATCCGCCAGGCTCTCTTTCCAGCGGTCCCGCATCCTCCGGGATGCCTGTCGTCGCGTTCTCTGCACCACTTCGATAGCCATGCATTCTCCTCTAACTCGGCTCTCTACCCTCGCGTTATGGACCTCCGCAAGTACCCCAGCCTCCATCTCCCAGGGAGGGGTGCCCGCGAGGACGCACGCTACCGCAAAAGATACCGTGACGTAGGCCCTACAGATCCGTGCAGCTACTACCCTCTGTGGCCTACGTAGAAGTGCTTTGGTCGACCCACGGAGCGAGTCGTACCATATAGGGGCCCCATACGTCGCCATACTTCGCACCACCCCCGCAAAGAGACGACGACATGGAGTTTCAGGGCCTCCAACATTCGGGAGCAGCCGGCTCAGAGCCGAGGCTGCTCCTATCACTCGAGGAGCTAGTTGGCGAAAGTGCTCTACGAATGACCACTTGCGGTCCAGGATCAGGCCCAGATATTTGATATGGGGCCTGATTCGCACCGGTTCCCCCGCCACCGAAACGCTGGCGCCTGCTGGGGGCCGCCATCCCGGTCCCCCAAATACGATTGCCTCAGTCTTTGCGAGAGCCACCTTCAGGCCCAGCATCTCAATCCGGGCCACGATCAATTCCGTAGCAATTGTGGCTCTTCTCGCCGTCTCCTCGTACCCACAGCCCCTGACGGCAACCAATGTGTCATCCGCATAACACATAATTGCCATCCAGGGGAGTAGTACGGGACGGATGGCCCAGTCAAACCCGATGTTCCATAGGAGTGGTCCCAGGACAGAGCCCTGTGGGACACCGCACTCCATCCGTTTTTGGAGTCTCTCACCCCCGCTCCCCTGATAGAGCACTGACCTTTCCGCCAGGTAGTGCCCAATCATGCGTCGTAGATAGAGAGGGACAGCATGAAAACGAAGCGCCTCTTCTATTACGGAAAAGGGAAGGGTTCCAAAGGCATTGGTGATGTCCAGGGACACCGCGACAACCCCCTCCTTTTGCTGCGCCGCGTACCTTGCAAAGTCCTTCAGAGCACCAATAGCATCTAGGGTCGATCTTCCGACCCTGAAACCGTATTGGCGATCCGATATATCGGGCCCCGTTTGAGCAAGATGTTGATGGATTCTGAAGGCTACAATCCTCTCCAACATCTTGCCCGTCTCATCCAGAAGGACGATTGGTCTGTAGGCTGAAGGAGAGTCTCTTGCGCGACCCTTCTTTTCTAGAAGAACGAGTCGTCCTTCCTTCCACACCCTTGGAAAACGCCCAGCCATGAGGCAGTCGTTAAACAACTGTCTCATGCGGTCTCCTATGTATTTTCCTGCTACTAACAAGACCTTCCTCGGAACTCCGTCAGGTCCTGGCGCTCTTTTGGCTCCCCGAAGGCGATCTATCGCCCCCTTCATTTCATCATCTGTGATTATGGGTGCGACTGGAGGTCCTTGCTGATCCGCTGGTAGAGGCGGAGCCATGCTCGGGGCTGTGTAAGACACCGGCGGCCGGGGAAAGAGGCCAGCCACTACTCGGGTAAGGAGCTCCGGCTCCAGGGACTCTGATGGGAGGGCACTCCGCATCTTGTTACGCACGATGCGGTATGGCCTTCCCCATGGGTCTCTGTCCAGTGTCGCCAAGAATTCTTTACGGGCAGATTCCTTGGCATCGGCAATTGCCTGCTGGAGTAGTATTTTGGCTGCCCTGAGCTCCTCATAAAGCCGCTGTTCCTCCTCCGCGGGTACTCGGGTTCTACGGCGGCAACGAGTATACGCCCGCCGGGCTCTGTTTGTAATGGTGCGGATAGCCTCGATCTCTGCTGACCACCAGTACACCGCCCTCCAAGGTAGAGGTCTTCTTGCCCGGGGCATTGCCGCATCACAGACCCTCGTTAGTGCGATGCGGAAATTCTCTGCCCTCTCTTCGACTCCAGCGGAGGTTGGAGTAGCCATATTCCAGGCCTCGACAATAGCTGCCTCTTCTACCATGTCAAGGTCGAGGCGAGCCAGGTTCCACCTCGGAAATAGCCCAACAGATCTTCCTCCCCGGCTTCGGGTGGCTGGAAAGGATGAGGAAACCGTCCACCGAATATAACGGTGGTCGGAAAGGGTTTCGACGTCTTCTAGGACGCGCCAATCCCTAACACGCGCGGCGATGGCAGGGGTAGCGAATGTGACATCCACTATCGACCCCCCCTGCCGCCGCACACAGGTGTTGACGCACCCTTGGTTGAGAAGTACTAGGCCAACTGCAGCCACCCAGTCCCCCAACTCAGTCCCCCTCGGGTCTGTTCTAGGAGACCCCCACGCGGTGGATTTCGCGTTTAGGTCCCCCATTAATATCATTTGGGCCGGGGCCGCCCCTCGCACCACTGGCTCTAGCCGCCGCAGGAACCCTTCGAAGTCGGACAGGGGTTTATTGGGGGAGAAATAAACGCCAAGAAGCATAATTTCCCCCCATTTGACCGCCACAAAACCCGGGCCCCTCTGTATCGGGACCAGGGGAAGCGCATTTTCCTGTGCCGACACGACGATGGCTACGGAGCCTTCGGTATCTCCTGCCCAGTGTGGCTGGGGAAGGACAAAATAGGGCTCCGTGATTACCGCCACGTCTATCTGCCACTCCGCCAGGTGCTGCATTAAAAGATCCTGCGCACGGGCAGAGTGGTTCAGATTACATTGGAGAAAGTCGTTATGACGTCTTGGCATTATGTTTCCATGACTATCTCATCCCGTACGGGCGCGCGACTGGTTTCCGCTACAGAGGGAGCCGGGGTCGAGATGGCCTTCCTTCCTTTATTGGGGGGTGGGAGGCAATTACGTCCTCCCATGACGTGGCCGGCTGGCCGTTGTAAGTGAACGCAAATTGCACACTTCGGATCAGCCAAACACGCAGCCTTCATGTGGCCCTGACCACCACAACGGTAGCAGAGTATGCTTCGATCTATCGTAGACGAACAGAGGGCTCGAGTGTGCCCTACTCCCATGCATCTATAACAGCGCATGGGAAGAGGATCGAGGAGTGTAACACGGGCAGAGGACCACCCAACGATTACCCGTCCCACCTCAATGAGCAGCTTAGCTGTGCTCACCGGGCAGCGGATGAGGATTGACCCAGACCCGCCGGGCCCCACCCGGATCACTCCAACCTTCACCTGCTCCAGTGGGATGTTGCACTTATCGACTATCACCCGCTGTACCTCTTCCGGGGTTACCGACTCGTCCAGGCCGGTAAGCCGCAAATCAGCCGTTTTCGTGGGCCGGGACACTGTTGCGAGATCACCAATGAGGCCCAGTAACTTATCAGCTAACTCGTCCGCGGCTTTGGTGTTGCTAGCCCCTGGAACCTCAATAATTCGAGCCCCGGTAGCTGATTTCCTTACGCGGACATGATCTACCCCGATGTCCTTTAAGGCCAGCGCTGAGGCAGCCGTCTTTAGAACCATCGCATAAGAATGTGTCGCGACGGCTTCCGGTTTCAATGAGATGACGACCGCCGCGGATTTCGGGGAGGTCAGTTTACCCTTGTAGATGGACGGCGCTTTGGCGGAAGCGTTGCCTGTGACAGCTGGTTTTGGTACGGTAGACTTCGCCTTCGCTTTTCCCCTGACCACCGTCGACCATGTTTGTGGAATCGGAGCCGTGGCTGGGGCTACTGCCTCGTTGGCTTCCGTACTAATTGCACCATTTGTCGGGGGAGCATTGCGCTTTGCTTGCAGCAAAGAGGCTGGCTTAGTACCCTTAGGCGCCACCGCCGAGCGAACCCTAGCCAGACGCGCCGGCGAGGGACCTGCAGACGGTTCGTCCACGGGGCGATAAGTCGCTTGCGCCCTGTTAGTGGCAGCTGTGGGTCTTGGGGTAGAAGATGTAGTTTCTGCCTCTTTCCTTCTATCTGCCGCGAGGGGCGGCCTCAAGATGGGTTCCTGTGGGAGACGCCTTTCGATTTCTCCCAGACGGACATTTATCATCTCTCCCAGGGATGTAAATAGGTCCCTTTTGAGAACCTCCAGCATTTCTCCAAAAGACGAAGGAGCCTGGGGATGCGAGGCATTGAGGGGCTGGATCACTGGTGGAGTGCAGAGAGGGGTGGTCTTCTCTCTAGTAGAGAAGGCGCGACGGAGGGCCGCGACCTCAGCTCTCACTACGGCTAGCTCCTCCCGCATACGCCTATTGTCAGCCCTTATTCTGCGAGCCTCATCATCCGGTGAGATATCCTGAAGGGCATCTAAGGCCTCTAGCACACTACGAGAAGCTCGGTTCATGCCACCCCGTACCGTCGTCTTGAGATTGGCGGATCTTTTAACTTCCGCCAGGATCGTGGCCACTCCATCCTTAGCCCTCTCAATTATCTCATCTCTATCGAGGACTAGATCATTAGTATCGGTCTTCGCTTTACGCGGCAGGATCGGACTTCTGGACCGATCTGTGTCCTCGTTCGCCTGCTCAGTATCCACCTCCCTTTCGGTGATATTCTTAAGGCATTTCTTGGCGGCCTCACGGTCCATGGGCGCCCCACTCTTTTCTTTCGTCCGCCCTGATGTGGACTCATCCTGGTCGGGATCGACGGCATACGCTTTTTCCACAGGCTCTCCCTCTTCTTCTGCTGGATACTTTTTAGCAGGGTGGGACCTTTTGGTTTTGCGTACCTCCCGTGACCGCTTGGAGGTAGCTCCGGTTGACTTCCACGGCCCCACTAAAGCTCCTACCATATGGTCCGCTTCAGAATCCGAGTCCACGATGTACTCGGTGTCCTTTCCTTCTCTCATCGGTGTTGAGAGGACTATTTTACTCCTATCCTTTTCTCGTCCTACGCGCGCTGGACTTGCCATCTCCTCTCCTATCGAGCCTTCGAGCTCTCTCACATTGTTGTTGTTTGTTTTTGAAAATTCCATGTTTATTCCCACGAGTGTGGGGGAAATAATAAGTCCATCCGGGTGGTGCCCCCTGCGCCCAGATAAGCCTGAGTGTAACCCGCCAAAGGGTGTCGGCCGGTACCCTGGCGGGGGTCGCACTATCGACTGAACTACCCATCAGCCATGCATCCCCTCACGGTGCGCCGCCGTTTGGGATTCGGGGTTATTTTTTATAGAGGTTTTCTTCCTCGCAGTCCGGCCAGTGAAGGCAAGACCCTCGATCCCATTAAGGCCATGAGACATGACCAAGCTACCTTAATACGGGATTTCGAGTCCGACGGCGGCTAAAGCCTGTTCAGTGGCAGTGTAAGTGTACACTGAACCCGTCCATAGTCTAGGACCCCTTGACCCAAATTCGCTGTGCCCTCTGCTGATCAGAGGGACACGCGAAGGGACCATTCCCTCCCGGTGCCGGGCTATTAGCCGACGGCCAGCAATGTCCACAAGTAGGAATTGTGCGCATTGCTGGTCCCCGTTACTAGGGCGCACCACGTAGAGGTTGCCCGACATCGCACCCCCTTAGGCTAGTACCATCCTACCGACGTGTCGCCAAGCGATTTAGAGTTCCGGCACGATGTCGTGTAGAAACGGTTTACCATACCCCTAACAGGTTAGCCTACCATCTTAGACCGTATCATCACTTACCATCAGTTATAAAGTTGGAGGTCCTAGGTTCGATTCCCGGCTCGAGTCTGGTCTAGTGGGAAGCTTCAGGCGTGGCTAGTCCACCCTACCGACAAAGACGTCGCCAAGCGATTTAGCGTTTCGGCACGATGTGTAGAAACCAAGTAGGAGTATGGGTTTACCATAGCCCTATCAGGTTTGCCCGCTACCATCTTAGACCGCATCATCACTTACCATGAGGTGTGATGCCGTCAAGAGCTAACTTATGTATAAAAAAAGTTATAGACATGTAAATAATTTTGTTTAAACATTTTTGTTTTTAATCTCGTACACACTCTACTTACGTCACCTACTTTCTTTTTTCCTAATCCTAAGGTTGCCTGGCAGAGGTCGCTGCTAAGCGATAAGGCCGCCTTTTGTATCCTGTTTCTTCTTGTTTTTCTTATTATTTCTATTAATATGTGGTGTACAAATAAAGAATAAATAATAAATAATAATAACATTAAAGTTCTTTGTCTATGGTAATAGGTATATAACTCGACTGAGCACGTTCACCTATTTATAGTTCGTCAATTACTATTATTTTATCGTGCAGACATCGTATGTGTATGGAATGGCAGATAATAAACTAATGGAGTTTAAATAGTAGTTTAATCTAGCCTTGCTAGTTGTTATCATGGAATTTTTATGTGCAAAGTTTTACTGTCACGAATATCATAAATGGTGATTAACTAAAACTGTACTCCGACGTTTACAAATATACCTTGCTCCTTCTTCTTTTTCTTGCCGGCACAACACGTGTTCTTCTTCCACTCACTTCTATCAGCCGTCACCTCACTACCCACACCTTTTACCCGCATACCCTCTTTTACACAATCCATCCATCTCTTCTTTGGTCTTCCTCTACTCTTTTGCCCTTCCACATTCATATATAACATTCTCACAAATATACCTTACTTCATCCTATTAATTTTTAGGTATATACTAACGCCTGATGTGAATAATAAATCTAAAATTCAATAACTTAATAATACTATATAACGAAAATGAAGCGGTGATTGCCTAGCCGTTAGGGCGTCAGCCTCCTAATCAGAGGTCGGCGATTCGAATCCGAGCACGCACCTCTAACTTTTTGGAGTTATGTGCTATTTTAAAAATGAAAATATCATTTGCTTCAACCTGCACGCCTGAGAGTTCTCCACAATGTTCTCAAAGGCGTGTGAAGTCTGCCAATCCACACATGGCCAGCGTGGTGAACTATGGCCAAACCCTTCTCATATTGAGAGAAGACCCGTGCTCTGTAGTGAGCCGGTAATGGGTTGATCATGATGATACCTCTAACAAATTAGTCCGCTACCACTACGATCAGATGACTACTGACAACATACTCGTACCACCTACCACACAATCTACTACACACCGTCTTCGCCGGCGAAGACGAGGTCCCCACTATCTTACGTCATCCAGGCGTGGGCTCCATCCACGGCCTCGGAGACGTACGGACCACTCATCGGCCTCACAGGAGCCAAACAGCCCGGTTACGCTGTCGCAACCAATTAGCACAGCTAATGGTCAGTTCAAAAAAAATTACACACCTTATTTGGCAGTTGTCTAATAAAACATTAAAGGTTAAAAAAGTAATCATAGAATGCCAAAGTTTATAAGAACACATTTACGCAACAAATACTTAAATGCGGAGGAATTTTCTCGTAAATATTAATTAAATGCTACATTTATTCCCCATTAAGATAATGAAATAGGTTAATTGACCTCATCGAGTCATCATAGACAAAACAAGCACGTTCAATGGCTAATGGGCAGCTGTTAACAGTTAACGGGTACATAAAGACATAGGTATTTCTTCTGATAGTTCATTTGTATTGAATATTGATTATCTTATTGTTAAACATCGATGAAATTAAATTGATAATACACAATAATATTTTGTTGATTAATTATTTATTGATATGCAATTTTGTTACACATAAAACAATCTACACTCGATTTAAAACTCTAACTATGATTTATTAGCTCTAATACTTTTGAGGTTTTCTGTCTAAGGTAAATGAATTTAAAAAAAAAAACAATGTTTAAATTTCTATGAACAATTCAACCGATCACTGTGAAGATACCACCAATTCACATGTTATAAGAAAAAACGCTTATTTTGCTATGTTATAATATATAGATATATATTATAGTAGATGACTTTAATACAATATTTCCCCTTACCAAAGGGTAAGGGAAAATTTAAGTAATTACAAAAAATATTACCCTTTACGGATGGGTTTCCTTATTACAAAATTTATTTTGTATTCCCGTATATATCTTTCACGGTCTGCTCAAAATAAGAGTTCGTGATATAGACAAATCGATTTCCTCTTGTTTCATTAGCTATAGTATTTTTAAATAGCGACAAAACCTTCATATTTCTAATGCAAAGGACTGCTACGTACGTATATAAATAATTAACATGATATAACATAGTAATTGAATTAATTTTTATGACACGTACCACCTAAGGTGTGGGTTCGGCAAACATGTTGGTTTTACGTATGTATTTCACTACGAAGTTAAGTTTGAATAGTTGTCTTCGTTTAAAACCAGAATTATTATTTGCTTTTACATCTGTGGTAGGTTAATTATATTTTACTCCTGGTATAATTAATTACCAGGAGTAAAATATAATCTAAAGATTTTTTTCGGAAATCTACCCCTGATTAGAATAGGTTGTTTTAATAGTTTCGAATATCTCTAAATACATTTTTCTGAAAACAACACAGAATGGAATAATAGTGTATTATGACACTACACTAATTTTTCTCACGGTATAATCTTTTGTTTGACGACCTCCGTGGCGCAACGTGTGCATTTTAAAGTTGGAGGTCCTGGGTTCGATTCCTAACTGGAGTCTGTTCTGGTGGGAAGTTTCGGCCGTGTTACCACCCTACCGACAAAGACGTGTCGCCGAGCGATTTAGCGTTCCAGCAAGACGTCTCATAGAAACCATTTGCTCTCGAGGGCTAACTTGTAGTGTAATCAATAAAAAATTATAAAAAAGCTTTTTTTCTTACACTACTTACCATAGGTACCTAAGTAAATAATATCACACAAATCTTAGAATGATGAAAAGGAAAAGTACCTAATGATACGGTGATAGCCTAGTGGTTAGTGCGTCAGCCTTCCTAATCAGAGGTCGGCGGCTCGAATCCGGGCACGCACCTCTAACTTTTCGGAGTTATGTGCGTTTTTAAAAATTAAAATATCTCTTGCTTCAACGGTGAAGGAAAACATCGTGAGGAAACCTGCACGCCTGACAGTTCTTCATAATGTTCTCAAAGGCGTGTGAAGTCTGCCAATCCGCACATGGCCAGCGTGGTGGACTATGACCAAACCCTTCTCTTATTGAGAGGAGACCCGTGCTCTGTAGTGAGCCGGTAATGGGTTGATCATGATAATGATACGATTAACTAAGCACACACATTACCCGAAGGTATTTTAGGTAAGCATATTTAAAATAATCACGTCATAGAAATGAATACTGTACGAACCTCGGCCCTTTGGTTTCAAGGTGCGCCCGCCATGAAAAATATTATAGTACAGATATTACGAAGCAAAAAACAGATGGCATGTCCAATTAATTACAAGGACAAGTGGTAATGGCAAGTGGTACCTACTTGCGTAAATTGTTGCGGCTAAAAGTCGAAGTTTTGTTTGTATTCAATCATTTCACATAGTCAATAGTACTAGTATTTTTATATATTATTATTTTAGCCGTAACAATTTGCACGAGTAGGTGCCAATTACCATTATCACTTCAAACTAAATATAAGAGGGTTTCAATCGCGCCTAGATCTTAGAAGAAGCCCACAACGTAAGCCGGCAATTTTTTTCGTGTTATCACCATCTCACATAGTCAACAATAATATATAAAAATACCCGGATAATTTTGTTGTGTATTCATGTAAGAAATAATTAACCGATTCAACTGTTAATCAACATCATCTTCATGATCAACCCATTGCCGGCTCACTACAGAGCATGTGTTTTGCCACCTAAGTTATATAATTTGGCCTCTAAATGAATAATAGCAGATGCAGTCGAGGACCTAGATCGTGGAGTCGAAATAAATCGCCAGAATCTATAGCATTGTCTTGAGAAAAGATTTAAATAATGATACGTTATATCTGCTATGTTATACTGTTTTAAAGACACTGAAATAATAATGTAACCTTGACAGACAACTGCACCACAAACATTCCAACTCAACTCCTTGACGAAGTGTAAAGGAGACGATTATTAAAACATATAGGAACTCTAAATTACCGGGATAGGTATCATCATGATCAACCCATTCTTGGCTCACTAAAGAGCACGGGTCTCCTCTCAATATGAGAAGGGTTTGGCCATAATCCACCACGCGGGCCATGTGCGGATTGGCAGACTTCACACACTTTTGAGAACATTATAGAGAACTCTCTAGCGTGCAGGTTTCCTCACGATGTTTTCCTTCACCGTTGAAGCAAGTGATATTTTAATTGCTTAAAAACGCACATAACTCCGGAAAGTTAGAGGGGTGTGTTGTGACCTCTGATTAGGAGGCGGACGTCCTAACCACTAGGCTATCACAGCTATCAACTGTTAATAAAACCTCTTAATATAAAATTCATGAATCTGATAATTAACACCTATCTCTTTCTTATTTTCAGGTCCGTAGAAGAGAAGAAGGCGCAGAAGTCACTGATGTTCCCACCTTTAACAAAAGAGTCAAAACAACGAAGGCACATCAGGTCGATGTCGGACGTGCAAAGCAGTACGCCGTACCGTTTTCCATTCAGATCAAGAAAAGGCCTCCATCCCACTCTCACCTATGACTCAGACACGCGTGCGAAGAGCATATCAGCATACAGGCGCAGATTTAATGACTCCTCAGACTCGAGTGACTATTTCGAAGCACCCAAGTATTTAAGCATAGAACACAACATCGTCAAACATTCTGACTCTATGAGGATACTATGAACATACGAAGATCTGACTGAGTGAGGCTGACTTATCTAGTTCAAAACTAGTTTAATGTTCGTTTAAAGTTCAGTTCACACTGACTATTTAATATCAAAGACAATATTATAGTAAGTGCAGTGAGATACGACTTTAAGTACGGTCCGTATAGAGGTTTTACTGTTTTAAAATTGTCCTAAAACAAAATCAACAACAGCACAATTCTGTAGAAATAGATATCCAAGACAATATTTTTTTTATAATTATGGTAACTTAATTAATAAATTTTTAATAATTTGTTGAAGCAAATCACAAATGAGATATTAAAAAAATATATAAATAGGTTGACTTCCATCTTTGAAACAAATTTCTCCAATTTAGATTATCTGTTTTACTGTCTTCCTTGTAAATAGTGTAGTAGACAAGAATGGAAACTTTTTTAAATCTGAGTTCAAAAGTTTTGCAGATTCTAGAGCAGCTTCTAAATCTTTGGTATGGACTGGGGATAGTGTGGTAAAGCAGAGACAAAATTAGTTTAATTCTCTGTTAAAACAGCTTACGAAGTCCTCTGAGAAACTGCGCAAGAGTGTGGTAGTCATCTGTAAAATTAACTTCCAAAACTGTGGTAGAGATTGTATAAAGTGTGGTAGGTTTAATTATTTCTAAAACCACTGCAAACAGTATGGACTTCGAAGAGTGTGATAAACTAATAAATAAAATAAAATAATAAATAAAAAGAGTCAAAACTACATAATAAAAAATTTCCAAAACTTGGGTTGACAGAGAATGACGTGTGATGTAGACTAAGTAATTGCTTAAATATTACCTACGAAATGAAAATATTGTCTTGACCTTACTTATTAATGCTATACATTTCTATCGAGTTCATAGATCTTGTGTGAAAGTGTTTTCGAAGTTAACTAGCTTATAAAATGTTAAGAACTTATAGTTAACATGAACCCTTCGTGATTGATTTAGTGATTTCTATGAGACTGTGATTGTGTAAGAGTAATGGATATTTAATGTATGAATATAAATGAATAATAAAAAAAAAGTGATTTAGATTTTAATAAACTATTTTTTTGTAAGATATTTTAGAAATTACGCGTAGATCATAAAATTAAAAAAAAAAACCGTCAGTCAATTAAAAATAGATGTTATAATAAGTAGGTACAAAGTTATTAACCAAAATATGCTGTGCCACCAATAATATCTAATTATTAAGTTCTTTTGCGATCTTATCTCTTTTTTGGTTATGAAGATATTTATAGCCATGCTGCAGCTTCCAGATTCATAATATTAAAAACGATGTATACTTATACCTTCTATACTTACCTATATCTACAACTAATTATTTCTACGACCTAGTATTATACTTGCCTTTTTATATAATTTACCTACATGTTACTGC
Organism: Lasiommata megera; assembly: GCA_928268935.1. Lineage (NCBI taxonomy): Eukaryota > Metazoa > Arthropoda > Insecta > Lepidoptera > Nymphalidae > Lasiommata > Lasiommata megera. Next base: position 11,418,839 of record OV743323.1, read on the forward strand.
TAATTAAATTCGTATTGCACAACGTTGTAAAGAAACGTGTAGGTAGGTTTAAACGTACAAATCTTGTTTTGGAAGTGCCTGCCTACTTTATAATTTGTTTATTGAAAGTGAGAGGTAAAATTGCGAAAAATTCAAAGGAACCTGTCCACCAAACGGTAGGGTTGCCAACCGTATTGTATTGTTTATAATATGATCATGAAAGTTTTTATTAATGTACCAACTTACATAAATACTTTAACTTAACGTTAAAGTATTTTTTTATACTTTGTTGTAGACGCATACCTTATTTTGACTTTGAAGGTTACTTTTATTGTTATGACTCATTATAATCTTCATGACGAGCGTACCAGATGAATGGGTCCAGTATCTTTAAATAGGGTAGGTAATGAACAGGCAGATGTAATAAATTTATGGGAAAATCGTTCTCCAATATGAACGATAAGCAATGTTTTTGTGCTTGTATATAGTGCACGTAATTATATGCCTAAAATGTCATAATATTACTACTACAACTGTTGCACAAACAGTGCACAAATTACTTAACTAATTAGTTAAAAACGTTGTGCACGGTAAGCGATTTAACGTTCCGGCGCGATGTCGCGTAGAAACCAATTAGGAGTATGATATAGTGGATTAAAAAAAAGCTATGATGGCCATGCTAAAATTACATGAAATAGGTTTTCTATCTTTCTCTCTTTTTAAACAGTGGCTGATAAAAAAAAAGACTTATAGATAAACAAATGGCTTCATTTGTCCATCTTTTAGTTGCTACTTTAGTTACTGGTCGATCCCTAGGCGGAGGGTGCTGAGAAGTTACTGGATGACGAAGGTTAAACATATAAATGCGTAGTTTGTAAAAGAATGATGATAATGAACTACTTCGTTGCGCGAAGTGAACTTTTCTTTCGTTTACTGCCTACTCAAAAGTATCTTTTAACTTATTCAAACGCTTCTCTACTTCATTTAATTCTCTATCTTTTCGCTCGCTGTAATATAAATTCTACAAATCTAGATTTTCTTTTGTAATTAATGCAAGAAGGTTTAAAAAATATTTTGGGTTATTTCATGGTTGACAGAGTGATTGATTTGAAGAACTAAATGAAGTAGGTACATACCCTACCAGACTAACTATATGAGGTAAAGATAGTATTAGTATTATAGCAGATTTACTAAACTTATCTGGCCTTTAGTCCGCTAATCACAAGCAAAATTTCATAGCGAACGGCAGACCTATTGGCATTTCAATAAGTATATGTCATAACTAGCAATTTTGCCTACGTTTCATATGAGAATTTTGACAGTAATCATAAACAAAGTAGACTTTAGACGGACAAACTCAGATTGAGAATTAAGTGTCTTGGTGATTAATAGATGTATGGTGAATGACTGCTCATATCCAAAATAACGCAAAATGATGACCCGATGTGATTTTACTTACTCGTACTTATATGAGTCTTAGATAGTAAATCTTCTATGTGCTTGTTCGAAACTTTATTTTTTATTATAAAAAAATATTATTTTCGCGTAGCGAATCGACATTTATATTATTATTTACTTGCAACTTTTATATTTTTATTCAATTATTATAAAACATGAAATATTTATTAGGTAAACAGGCACTCGTACGTATGTCTATGTTCTTCATCTGAAATAGAGAATAACAAAATGATGTTATGTGTCTATCGAACATCACTTATTTTTTGTTAAATCTTTGAATGAATAAATAACGTACAAAACGATCATTATGGTTTTTTTTTTATTTAGCTAACCTATTTGTACTCTACCAACTTTAGCTAAAGATGAGTTACCTATCGACACCCCTAATGAATGACGTCGACCAAAAGCTTACAGTATGAGCAAGAACCGTTTATTATGTTTTAGATAGTACACTTTCAATATAGCTAGAAACAATAAACAAATATAGATAATTAGCAAAATCTGTCGTCTTAACCGTTAATAGTGTATTTATTATCTATGGTCTTAACTAAGGGCTTATGAACATTTTATTCCCATAAAGTTGTATCATCATGATCAACCCATTACCGGCTCACTACAGAGCACGAGTCTCCTTTCAATATGAGAAAGAAGGGTTTGGCCATAGTCCACAACGCTGATCAAGTACGGATTGGTACATTTAGCAGTTAGCACGCCTTTGAGAACTTTATGGAGAACCTCGCGTGCATTTTCTCACGATGTTTTCCTGCACCTTTGAAGCATGTGATATTTTGTTCAAAATGCTAAAATTAAATTAAGAAGTACATAACTTTGTGCAAAAATATCTCTAATTCTATCTTACAATTTAGATCCAATAAAGTCAAATGAAGTCCTCATTAAACTAAACAAATAAAGCAACAAAATCTAACTATTTCATACTTAAATAAACTATCTCAATCCCTTGCAATCTAGGTTACACCTCTGTCATAATACAGTTAGAACATTGGTTAAATGTCACCAAGGTGTAAGCTTTCAGTCCGCACTCTGCCCTACCTATTAATATTATTAAGTACCTAACTCTTTTAATTATCAGCAACGACATCATCATTATAAACCTTTTAGAATTATATAAAGAGAATTTGTGGACTAGGCCAAATGTCAGCGGCCACGTTTCTACGCAAATAAAAGTGGTAATATTATCTATGGTATCTTCTAGATATGCCATTACAGAACTGAGAACACACTCACTAAATACTTTCATCTTTAAGCTTTGAGGAATCGGCGAATTGAAGCCGACTCAATTTACGTAATGCTGCCCAGCCCAGCCTCACTAATAATTCTTAAGCCAGTTTCCTTGACAAAGAAGCTTCTACCAAGTTTTCACTCTACGACATAGATGGCGCTGAGTAAATTTTTTATGATAGATGTTGATAGATGGCGCTGACTTTAGTTTTCAGAATTCTTTTAATTAAATGCAATGAACTGCTTGAAAACATGGTTGCCATTTACCTAGGTACCTAGGTATTTGCCCTCCATCTAATAAAAATATTTACAGTGGAAGTAAACTCAGCGCCATCTATGTTGTAGAGTGTTTTGGTGATGGTTTTGAAGTGCAATAGAATGCACAGAATACATTTCGTATGTACCTATTTACAACAGTTCACTAACTACACACAAGATGTCTGTAATAAAGATCTTAAAAATGATTGACAATATTTTGACATTGACAGACAACTGTGTTCTGTGTTCTTAAGTTTGTGAATTTGTACTTGCCGGGAAAATTGGACGTAGGGAGTGTTTTTTAAAAATAAGATTTGAAGTAAAAAGTTACCTATTTTATATAATAGTACCTACGCGGTATGTAAGTATTAAGTATTATAAATTTATACTTATTTCTGTTGAAGTCACTAAATAAAATAAATCTTTTATTGCCGCAACTTGTGTTATTATATGTGTGTGCTCTATTACCATAGTATACATAATTAATTCCTTATTTGAAATTTAAGGTGCATCAATTAATTATTTTTCACGGAAAAATTTAATCTTTAATAAAAGCAACATGAAACCTTGGTTGGGTTTGTTGTTTTTATTTAAGTTTGTCATGGCAGAACCTACGCCAATAGTTTTGTGGCACGGAATGGGTAAGGAAATATATTTTTTATACAATAAAAAAATACTATGAAAATTTTGTCTAATACCCAACTAGGCCATGCAAGAGAAGGTTGTTCTTTAATATCAGTCTGAATGAATATGTATAACATAATATTTAAAGATGTTTCCCTGTATTGATTTCAATTATTAATTTTGACAAGTCAAATAATCATAGAGGTAATTGTTTTTTTTTTGTAAATAACCAACCCCATACAATTGTTTAAAGTAATATTTAAATGTTATAATTTAAAATTTAATAATTAACATAAAAATGTTTTCATCTGATTAGAATAACTTTTTTCAGGTGATACTTGTTGCCTTGTGTTCAGTCTTGGTTTGTTTAAAAGCTATCTGGAAAAGCAAATACCTGGGGTATATGTCCTATCGCTAAGAATAGGGAATTCTGCAATAGAGGATTTAGAAAATGGTTACTTCATGTATCCGAATAAGCAAGTGGAAAATGTCTGTGACTTGTTGTCCAAAGATCCTAAACTCCAGGATGGATTCAATGCAATTGGATTCTCCCAGGGTAGTCAATTTTTGTAAGTATCATCATCATAAGTATACAACAATCCATAATCTTAAATAACTATAAGAGTGGACAGATGTTCGTAGTTTATCCTAGTGATCCCGCAACTCACTCGACTATTGCATTTCTAGATAAGTTCCCCAACCCAGCTTGAATCATTCTATGTAATTTAACAATAAAACAATGAATTACTGTATGTGTGTATGTCATACAGTGTACAGAAGTAGATACTTCTGATTATTAATTATTTGCAGATGCAAATCCTCACAGATATGACAAAGAAACCATATTTCTGGTACTTATGCAAGTTTCAAGAAATACTTGTTTTGGTTATTTTATCCACTTGTTATATACAATATTTTATGCTTAAGAATACATACAATAATCATTTATTTATTTATTTTTACAAACAAAATATTTAAACAGTTAATATCATTTACAGTATGGTGATTTGGCATGAAATGATTTTATACATAAAAAATACTTTGCATTTCTATTTTAGATTTCTGGATATTTGTTAAAATAGCATACAGAATATTTTTAGCTAATGTGCTATAAGAAAATGTTTAAAATAAGTGTTTGGTTAATATTATCTAAAGAATTTTTACATTAGTTTTGCTATTCTGTATATTTTTACACAGAGTTAACCTTTAAGTGGGTTAAGATAATATTAAATGATTTAAATTGAAATTATAGATATTAAAGAAAATGGCACACCAAAAAGTGACTGACTATTGAATTTTATCCTAAACATATACAGTTAAAGCAAAAAAATATTTATTCTATTCTATGTTGTCCATACATTCTTAGGTTCAATTTTCCTTATTAGCATATGTCGGTATCTACCCTACTTGTGAACATTTACAAAATACATTGGTATTACAAAATAAATACATTGTCCTGTTCACAGTGATCAATTATGTCACAAAAACAATTGATGTCAATAAAACATTAAGTCAAGATTTGTATGTCCATAATTATTTTAATACATGATTGGAATGTTTGGAATATTTTTTGTTTCTAACAGTACCAAAAATACATGAAGCTATATTAGAATAGCGGAAAACAATTATTATTTTTATGACTTTAATTATATCCTTCAATTATTTCTTAAGGTTGTATTTGAATAATGTTTAATAATGTGATAAAAAATCTGTAATGAATTTTTTTTCGTTATCAGTTTTGGATAAATAGCATAAGAATCCCAGCTTTCTTCTATACATGTCAAGATGTTTTCGAAGACAGTCTTAACCTCTATTATTTTGTTTACTTGAACACCTTTTGTGAACCTACAGAGAGTGCATACTAGCTCAGTGATTTTTATTTATTTATTTATTTTATTTTCTAACAATTACAGTGATAAATAATTTTATGATCTCCCACTTTCCAAACTAGTGTATACTGTATCTTGGAAAGTGGGAACTTCCCTCGATGATACAAACATAGTTGCTAGCATGTGTTGAGTAGGTGCGTGCGGGTGTGTGTTGTGTGTGTGTGTGTGTGTGTGTGTGTGTGTGTGTGTGTGTGTGTGTGTGTGTGTGTGTGTGTGTGTGTGTGTTTGTGTGTGTGTGTGCGTGTGTGTGAGTGTGAGTGTGTATATGTGTGCGTGTGTGTGTGTGTGTGAGTGTGTATATGTGTGCGTGTGTCTGCGTGTGTACGTGTGCTATTTCTTGAATATTGTATTTTACATGTTTTATGCCTTTTAATATTATCTCTATCAGATTAATCTCTTTAAATAAGATTTATATATATATAATTTTAGTTGTTGTTGTTGTTTACGGACTGTTCTGTTTTAGACGAGCAGTGGTGCAACGTTGCGGTCATAAAATCGGGCAAGTAAAGAATTTAATTACAATCGGAGGTCAGCATCAGGGCGTATATGGAATACCCCACTGTTTCGCCTTACAGCACGAGACTTGCGACTACGTGAGGAAACTTCTTAACTACGCCGCATATTATAGGTATGTGACTGAATATTTCAATTATTTATAGCCATTAATCAACATACAGTTAACTCGTGCGCAACCGATCCACGCCATAATGCTCCTAGAGGAAGCAAAACTATGTACCCTCTGAAACTATTGCACATTGATAATATAACGGTTATTTTTGCCTCTGCTAGCCTCTCTGAGTTCTATACTCTTTTTTCTATATTTTTCTACTCTTGCTCTTTCTATCTTCTACTCTATTCTACTCTTTAGAACATACTGTCGCTCTCTCTCTCTCTCTGTCACTCTATATCTCAAATACTATAACTGCTTTTCTGTTCCCTAACTATTCCACTTTCTGCACTATATTCCCATCCTCTACTACTCTGCTAGATCACGTGTAATACCTATCCGAAATTATTTCACCGTATAATGCGTTGTTTTTATTGCAATACTTAGCACGTCGTAATTTTATAAATTATACGACTGCACATTGAATAATATAGGAAGCTATTTATATCCATTATAATATTCTTTATTGTTACACATACGCACGCCTGCTGTGTTATTATTTGGAGAGGTAATAGAATCTACGAAAATCAAGATAGCGTTGCACTTTTATTTCAGAAATATACGAAGTTTTCATTGCGTTTGTAAGTGAATGGTTTGTGTTGTGGCTAGTTACCGTCCTACCGACTAAGACGTTTTGTCAAGCGATTTAGCGATGGGTGTACCATAACCCTAACCTAACAGGCTAGCCCGCTACCATCTTAGACTGCATTAATCACTTACCATTATAGGTAGTGGATGTAGGTGGTGTAGGAGATTGTCGTCAAGGGCTAACTTGTAGTGTATTAACAAAAAATTAAGTTGTAAATTCAACAATAACAGTTAAAAGAACTGTCTTATTCCAAAAGTATGATATACCATTATGACACAATTTTATAAGCAGCTATAAAGATATAGGTATCTTTAAGAGGTATTACAGTAGACCCTAATCGATTTCTCCGCGACATCGTACGTTGCGTAATCTTAGGATTGCCTATGTAATTTCATAATTGTATGTAATATAAACTTAACTAGTTACGTACATATGTACAGACGTAACTGCAGCCATAGACGTAGCACCGAATTAATTCTTACAGAATATTTAAAGATTACTTACTATGTTTTACATGACTAGGTTGTGTGGACTTTCTCTTAAATGATAAATTCATAAAATTGTATTGTCATTATTTTTAATTTTAACCTTTTTTTTACTGTACCGTTCTTTAATACGCGTTAAGTGCTTACTGATAAGAGATAGAGGCATATTTATTTAATCTTTTTTTGAGATCAACTTTAGACCAAAACAACTTTCTGTAGTAGTACATAGGAAGCTATGATAGCCTAGTGGTTAGGACGTCAGCCTCCTAATCAGAGGTGGTGGGTTCTATCCCGGGAATGCACCTCTAACTTTACAATATCACTTGCTTCAATGGTGAAGGAAAACATCGTTAGGAAACCTGCATGCTTGAGTTCTCCATAATGTTCTCAAAGGCGTGTGAAGTTCGCCAATCCGCACATGGCCAGCGTGGTGGACTATGGCCAAACCCTTCTTATATTGAGAGGAGACCGTGCTCTGTAGTGAGCCGGCAATGGGTTGGTCGTGATGATTATGTACAGGCGGTACAAAGTAGGTATTCATGGACACAACGAACAGCTTTATACACGTGCTTATAAAATGCTGTAATACTTTTTCTACCGGCTTATTTATCTTTAACGTTAATTTCGGTATTAAATCCTGTTATTACTGAAATAAAGTATCATCATGGCCATAGTCCACCGCCCTGGCCATGTGCGGATTGGCAGACTTCACACGCCTTTGAGAACGAAATGAAGTAAAATCTATGATATTCGGGATAAAAAGTTTCCAGTCAGTTTAAAAATTGCGAAATCGTATTTATCGTTACAAACATACAAATTGTTCCTTTTTATATAGTCATATGGACTAAAGTCAAAGAACGTAATAACTGTAACATCTATTTGTCGAATAACCGAACGACAAAACAAAGCTAACATAGATAACCTTTTGGCGCTTGGCTACTCGTGACAGCTCGGGTGACCTCTGCTACGAGTACATACAATATGCAAACATGTACGATTTAAATTATTTTTTACACGCTACAAGTTAACCCTTGACCTCTCACCTGATGGTAAGTGATGATGCAGTCTAAGATGGTAGCGGGCTAACTTGTTAGAGGTATCATTATGATCAACCCATTACCGGCTCACTACAGAGCACGGGTCTTCTCTCAATATGAGAAGGGTTTGGCCATAGTCCACCACGCTGGCCATGTGCGGATTGGCAGACTTCACACGCCTTTTAGAACATTATGGAGAACTCTCAGGCGTGCAGGTTTCCTCACGATGTTTTCCTTCACCGTTGAAGCAAATGATATTTTAATTTTAAAAAACGCACATAACTCCGAAAAGTTAGAGGTGCATGCTCGGATTCGAACCGCCCACCTCTGATTAGGAGGCTGATGCCCTAACCACTAGGCTATCACCGCTTCAGGCTAAATCGCTTGGCGACACGTATTTCAAGCCTACCACCAGACTAGCTCAGGAACTATAACTTTATAAAGCGACAGCGCACGCACTGTACCACGGTGGTCGTCGGATGGCTATTATTTCTATATTTATAAATCATCTTGTCAAGCAACATTAATTCTGCCACGTCAAAACTATCGCTTCGCTTGCGTAGTCTGAATTGGTGCCACAAAATATAAACAGGCTTGACCTTTCAAAAGAGTCTGGTTGTCATGTCAAGCAACCATCTTGAGAAAAATAATTTTTGTATTTGTTATTATTATTCGTACGCGCTTAGTTACGTTATTTCTTGATCCAACAATTTTCGTTGGAGAAAAAGTCGCTGTGATAGCCTAGTGGTTAGGGCGTCAGCTTCTTCCGGCACTCACCTCTAACTTTTCGGAGTTATGTGCGTTTTTAAACAATTAAAAAATATCACTTGCTTCAACGGTGAAGGAGTTTTCCTTCCATCGTGACGAATCCTGCACGCCTGAGATTTCTCCATAATGTTCTAAGCGAGTGATATAGTCTGCACGCCATAATGTTCTCAAAGGCGTGTGAAGTCTGCCAATCCCCACATGGCCAGCGTGGTGGACTATGGCTAAACCCATCTCATATTGAGAGGAGACCCGTGCTCTGTAGTGAGCCAGTAACGGGTTGATCATGATGATGTTGATGAAAAAGTCTCCTTTTTCCATGGCCATTATGCAATTTTGCCGCGTAGAAAAAAGGGTTTTAACGATTTCTGTGGTATAACCAAGTTTGTAATAGAAGATAATACTATGCTCACGTTTCACTCTTTTCTTTTTTCTTTAAATTATGTAGTATAAATTACCTTATATATTACCCTTCATATTATAAACGAGCTGACGCCCGCGACTTCGTCTGCGTTGAGTTAGTGTCTGTGAAAATGTGCTTGTTTGTCTTCCAATCACGAAGTAATAGATTACTAAACTGACGACCTTGAAATAATTGTAATTATATACATATAATATAATAGATAAACATTAAAGTATCTCCTTTCTAACAAAAAAAAGAAGGAGTGAAATCGGAGTAATAGTTAATGAACTACAACTAAATACACATTTTGTCTTTCATCACCTCTCCCAAGGGAACCGTGCTGAATTCCGGGATGATAAAAACTATCCTATATGTTGAACCGGACTATCAGCTACTCCTATACCAAATTTCATTCAAATCCATCCAGTAGTTTCGGCGTGATGTGCGGCCAAGATACAGACAGACAAAAAAATAAAAATAAATTGTTTTGGGCTCAGTATCGATAGTAAAGCAATCTCCAATTAAAATTTTCAAAATATATTTTATGTACAGAATTCGTGTTGTTACAGTTTTATTATATAGCAGATACTGTTCTAAAAAATGTATATACATAATTTGATTATTTGACTAGCATACAACTTGATATGTTTACCTAAAAAAAACTAGAGAGTTTAACATTACACGGTTATTTTCCTTAAACAATGTCGACACAAATTGCGTTATTTTCGCCAGGTATGATGGGTACTCATACCTGTGTGACATCTTTTTACTGACCTCGAATAAGGCAATTAATATCGCCCGAGGTTGCTATACCAACTCGATTTTGTGTCGGCTTTCTGTGTGTGGGCAAGGAGACGTTAATAATCTTTTGTTGCACGCTACTAGACTACAAAAAATTAGAAATTCATTCAAAGGTTTACAATTTTATAACAAATTCATCATCATCATCATCATCATGATCAACCCATTATCGGCTCACTACAGAGCACGGGTCTCCTCTCAATATGAGAAGGGTTTGGCCATAGTCCACCACGCTGGCCATGGGCGGATTGGCAGACTTCACACGCCTTTGAGAACATTATGGAGAACTCGCAGGCGTGCAGGTTTCCTCACAATGTTTTCCTTCACCGTTGAAGCAAGTGATATTTTTAATGTTTTAATAACTCCGAAAAGTATAGTTAGTTAGTATAGTTTGTTTTGGTGTAACAAATTACCAAATGAAATTTCTGGGACGTCTCTCAATAAGTTCAAAGTTTATATAAAACGTAAGTAGAAAAGTCGTACTATAGTGTAACGCAAGATAAACAAGCATGGGTATGAAATATAGCTCTAATAATGATAACTCTGAATATAATTTTAACTGACATGTGAGATGGTAATAACAAATAGAAAATGTACCTGACAAAGTTTGTCGTGGGCTTGTTAGACCGGGGCGCGTTTGGAACCCTCATAACTTTAGTTTTAAGTTTACGAATGTACCTAGTTATCACCACCAAATCAATACTATGAAAATTATTGACGCGTCAAAAGTGCCTTTTAAAGGACAGATGGGGGCAGATGTCGTACGCCTCACGAGCATTCGCCACTTCTCTCGGTTGGCCGAAAGCCTGGTGCACTCGTGCAAAGGACCGTCTACAGCAGACTTTATCTGATCGGTTCATCGCATGGGTGACCTTCCCAGTTGACTCACGTCACTCTCATCCCGGGAGATGTGTCCGAAAAATTTCTAAGACCCATTACCAACTGTTTGGTATTCAAACTTAGTAAGATTACATATTAATTGTATGTATGTAGTTATTTGTATGTGATAATCAATCCAATTTCTGGCTCATTTCCTTATCCAAAGGTTGCCCGGTAAATCGCTACTAAGCTATAAGGTCTTTTGTAACTAGCGTCTTTATGTTTCCGTTTTTCTCATTAATGTCCCCTAATAAAGGGTAAATAAACGTGTTTTGTATTTTAAAATCTTTGGTAAGTGTGCATATCTAAAATAATTTATTGCATTCATTAAATCTAAATGATTACTTGCTGAATAGATAGTTGTTGACCTAGAATTTGATGCAGCTATTATTCTGACATTGAGTATAAAATTTTAATTATAATAACATGTAAATCGCACATCTTGATAAAACCTTGGCCTCTCTAGTTTCCCCAAAAATTTGATTTATTTTTAAATATCTTTCATAGACGTTATTTTGTATTGTAAAAAACGGGTGAAACCACGACACGATTCATCATCATCATTACCAACCAATTACTGTCTCACTACTGAGCACGGGTATCCTCTCAATATGAGAAGGGACTGGCCATAGTCCACCACGCTGGCCATGTGCGGATTGGCAGACTTCACACGCCTTCTAGAACATTATGGAGAACTCTCAGGCGTGCAGGTTTCCTCACGATGTTTTCCTTCACCGTTGAAGCAAATGATATAAAAGTTAGAGGGCGGTTCGAAGCGTGCCCGGATTCGAACCGCCGACCTCTGATTAGGAGGCTGACGCCCTAAACACTAGGCTATCACCGCTTCACTAGGCTATCACCGCTTCACTAGGCTATCACCGCTTCGACACGATTAAAAGTAAAAAAAATATACAAACTTACACGCGTTAGCCACGTGTGATACATTCCACACACAAAATTTATGTCACATGATTTAATGCTCATTTCAATGCTGTCTATGATTTGAGTAAATACAGTATTATTATGTAACATGACGAGCCAAGATCAATCTGCCCTGTGGTAAAATTTCTTTCTTTAATTTTCAGCTGGGTCCAAAAATCCCTAGTTCAAGCGACGTACTGGCACGATCCATTGGACAACGCCAGGTATATAAAGAGCAGTGAATTCTTGGCCGATATCAACAATGAGAGAAAAATAAACCAGACATACGTGCAGAACTTGAACCGATTGGAGCATTTTATCATGGTGAAGTTTGAGAACGATAGCATTGTGCAGCCTAAGGAGACTGAATGGTTCGGTTTCTATGCTCCTGGACAGGCAAAGAAGATTGTGAGTCTGCAACAGTCTGAACTTTATAAGAAGGTACGAATTTTATCATTATTCTCTGTCATTACATGTGATCAGCTCACTAATTTAACAAGTCTTCTCTTGCAATGATTTTTTTCCTCCACTTTAAGTTAAATTCGTCTATTGTTGTGACAAAGCAGCCTAAGAACCCATAAACTATTGGTTCCAACAAGACGTCATATAATTAAAAAGATTTCAATAGATATGGTTTTAAGATAGGGTATTACGATCAAATCATCATCATCATGATCAACCCATTACCGGCTCACTACAGAGCACGGGTCTCCTCTCAGTATGAGAAGGGTTTTGGCCATAGTCCACCACGCTGGCCATGTGTGGATTGGCAGACTTCACACGCTGTTGAGAACATTATGGAGAACTCTCAGGCGTGCAGGTTTCCTCACGATGTTTTCCTTCACCGTTGAAGCAAGTGATATTTTAATTATTTAAAAAAAAAAAACGATCGCATATAACCAACTTTATTTTTTATTCCATTACAAGTGGTAAGTATTGATGTAGTCCAAGATTTTAACGGGCTAATAATTATGGCAGTTGAATTAACCCATACCCAATATACCATAACCCATCGTTCCGCGTCACGACTGAAGCCTCCCATCAGACAAAACCTAACATACATATTTTTAATTTTATAGGACCGCCTGGGTTTAAAGAAAATGGACGAAGATGGAAAACTAGTGTTCCTCTCTCAACCAGGAGATCATTTACGTTTTACCGAGGAGTGGTTCTCCGAAAACATATTAAAACCTTATCTACTTTAAAACAACATTAACGCTTTAATCGACTGATTACGATAATTATCTACTTATTAGACATACACACAGAAAAACAATCTCATTAGTGACGTTAATTAAGGAAAAGTAATTAAGGAAAAGTCCAATGGGCTATTTACTCTGCTGTAATATTAACTTTTTAAATATGTCATAGTCCACCCTTCGAGGGTTTTTGATTCTACAGGTCTGTATCAATATCTGTCTGAAAAACCTATAATAATTCGCTATACACGGAATTGGGTAGGTAGAGGTACCATATTAAAAAAAAACACTTTTCTTATTGTGTTGCTACCCATTAAAATAGGGTACGCACTCGCAGATTGCAAAATAAAATATTCACTTTAGTTATATAAGACTTATTTTTAAACTTTAAAAGCTACGAACTCATGACTAAGTTCTGTGTTATTAATATAAGAAAAATATTATTAAGAATTTAAAAATATAATTACATGTATGTTACTCTATGATATAGTATTTTATTTTAACAACTACCATGTAATATTTTACTTTGTAACTAAATAGTAAGATTATAACGTCGTTTTCAATAATTCTTTGCCAATGTTTTAATTTTTAACGTATCTATTCACATTCACACAGTGCTCGGAGCACCCATTTTGTCTTATGACGTCATGTGATATAGAATAAAAAACAAAATTAAACACAGCTAGTACCTTACAAACTGGGTACAAAAGACTCTGGAATCTATTTAAGAAGGTAAAATAATATACACAAATATAACATCAAAATATTTTTTAATACAATATTAACATTACAAGTGTCAATGATTTTAACAGTAGATATAGCTACACGCATAAATTAGACATTTTTATTCATTGATGCAATAATTTAGTGAGACCTGCCACACACTTGGTTACCAGTGGTGACCACTAGCGACCGCTCAGTATTATAGTGACTATGCATTCAACAAGACAACTGATCATTCAAGAGGTGGCGTTTCAGCTGAGTCAAAAACTAAGAGCAGCTTAGTTAAAGAAATACTAGTTGTCTTTCGTTCAGTTCAATCAAGGGGTCGTTGTCATGTTATTATGCAATAACAATATATGAATATGAAGAAAAAGTAGTAATAAGATCTGGATATTGTAAATTAAAAAGTCAAGTGATGTTTCGAAGTAATGTGGGAAACATGTCAAGGAAACATTTTTAAAAGGTAAGGTTTGTCTATATAATAAACGTAAAAATTAAAAAATATATTATAGAAATTCAATCTTTTCAGCTAACTGACAATTTTCAAACACCGTTAAAAAGCTTTGATTTTGAATTTCTCGAAGTTTTCTTCTTGGTCGTAAAGTAGTCAACGCGGACGCAATCAGGATTATTTTCACTTGCACATACTGAAAGCTGTGATAGCACAGTTAAGGCGTCCTCCTCCTAATCAGAGGTCGGGGGTTCGAACCCTGGCACGCACCTCGGAGTTTTCGAAGTTATTTGAGATACCCATACTGAGGGGCATCGCGGTTTATCTAGCCTCTAGTATCGATAAATGGCAGCGTTTAGTGGTTGAATTAGACGCTCTCCAGTCACCAGTGGTCGTAGTACAGTGTGAGGCGTTTCCAAAGCGTAGCCATATTGTACAATTGAAATATATAAATGAAGTGTTTTATTCAAACATGCTATCTATATCAGTCAGCTTAGGCGAGTCTTGCTTAACATGCGTTTCGACGAACACCCGCACGCACTTATTGTATTCCGACGATTTCTTGATGAACGGCGCATTCGTTCTACGCAGTTTGTGCAGGGGAAATTTTACCAGACACGACATCATACAACGCTCGGCTATTTTGTAACTATAATGTAAAGAAAGAAAGAATTAAAAACCTTTAAAAATCAAACATGCAGAAAATCGATTTAATCGAAGTAAAAAATCATTGCTACATTATCCTCAACCAAACGCACACACATACACACACAGTGTGTGTGTGACACAACAGAAACGTACGTCTTGGTTAATTTAATTTTATTTTGTAGATGTTAATTTAAGTCTTAAGTATAGATAGATTCATTGTAAAGATTGTCTACGACGTGCGGGACATCCTGGTGCAATTAGAATTGATTATGAATATGAATTATTCTACGGAATATTGGAACTTAGGTAAGTATATAATTACATACAATTATTTCTAAATATTTAGTTTTTTTTTCAGTTAAATTCGCCATTTAGGATTTGTCATGTTCCCATCTAAAGGGGTGGTTACCCTTCCGTATTCAGGTGGTACCTGTGCTCTAAAACCATCTCTTATATGATTATGACAGATATGCTGAAGATGATATTGCGAATAACTTTATAGTATCTACTTAGATCAAATCACATGCATTTTAACAAGTCTAGGATAAGATACCAGTCAATATAGTCTGGCGACTTGGTATATGGAATTATGTTGGAGTTGCCAACATGTCAACCCCAACAACAGACTGAGTGCTCCTTTAAATGATCATACCCTGGTACATTGAGTATTAGAATGTATTTTATGTGACAACGCACTTACTCGTAAGGATTAATGCAGTCCATGCGGACTACTTTATACCCAAGGTCATGTGCTAGAGACATGGATTTCTGTGCGAGCATGGTGCCTGCACCTTGTCTTCGATATTGGGGTAATACAGCTAGCATTTTTATCTATGAATAACATGAAAGTAGCTTTAATGATTAGGTATCAGCATTGGAATACCAGTAGGCCAATTCAGTTATTTATCCAACGAGCTGCCAACTGTTCGTCTTCATACAAACAACATAATTTGCAAACACCAGTTGGATATTTATCCCAAATATTGTATGAAGTTGTTTGCAATTCCATGAAAAGTTAAATATTGAATGTTTGTAAATTCGTTATCATCATCATCAACCACTTACCAGCTCACTACAGAGCACGGGTCTCCTCTCAATATGAGAAGGATTTGGCAATAGTCCACCACGGGCCATGTGCGGATTTGCAGACTTCACACGCCTTTGAGAACATTATGGAGAACGCTCAGGCGAGCAGGTTTCCTCACGATGTTTTCCTTCACCTTTGAAGCAAGTGATATTTTAATTTTTTTTTAAAACGCACATAACTCCTAACAGTTAGAGGTGCGTGCCCGGATTCGAACCGCCGCCCTATGATTAGGAGGCTGACGCCCTAACCACTAGGCTATCACCGCTTCAATAAAATAAAGAATAAATTCGTAAATTCGTTAGGTGTTGTAATATGTCAAAAAATTCTCAGTACTATTGGAGGTGGCCATCCCCCTTGCCTAATATCTGTGGGTCCTGGTAATTATAACTAAGTTAATCTGTTGCCATTTTATTTCCATATTCATTTTGTAATTTTTTTATAAGATATGCTTAATTTAAGTATTAGAAATACAGCATTTATCAAAGTGTAAAATAAATAAAATGGAAAAAAAAAATTGTCTGAAAAGTTCTGCTTTTTTTAAGTATCGTATGTTTGATTTCAATAAGATTTTTATGAAATATCACGTTGTATATTTAGTAAAGTACAACACACTTTGATATCAGAGTTCTGAATCATTCTCGTAATAGAGTGGTTGGTTATTAATATGGCTGATATCTACTGACCTCAAAAATTTTGTCCTCCCCGAAAATGTTCCAAAGATTTGGTGTTTCTTGCAACTTTGCAGAGTAGTACAAGAAATCTTTTGTGTTAGGGTCCTGTAACAAAATTATTACATTAATACTCTAAGGTCAAAAAAAATGTAATAACACTCTCCAAGTTTACTTACCTGTCTATAAAATGCATAGTTGCGGAGATTTTTTGGATCAACAGGACTGGCGGCGAAATTAATGCATAGACCCGCTATTGTACCCTTCTCTGTTTTCGCGAACAGTGAATTACCTGTAAGCAAGTATAGTCAGTTATTAATTCTATGGAAGTAGGTACCTGCCTTTGCCGTTGACTAAATCCCTTGCCGCGACGAGCAAAGCCAACAATTCTGGTTGTCATCATTACGTCTGTCTCTTTATCTGCCTTTGTTAGACCAGGCCTAATTTCGCAATTTAGTCTGTAGACCATATCTATCACCATCCTATGAATTTGTCAATCCTGAGTACATCAAGTCTCTAGCAAAAGTAAGAGTTAATCAGATAAACGATCCACCACGCTGCTTCAAAGTGAGTTTCACCAACAATTATCATCAAACATATTGCATGATCCTACTAACCGCGATCGATGACGTAACACGCTGTCAGTAGACTTAGTATAAGATATCCACACTCGCAACCGTGGAGGCGCTTACGAGTATCAAAACACTGACATTAAAGCAAAATGAACCTTATGTTTTAACGATAGAGTCGTAATTTTCATAACAATTATTTCTTTACAATCTGCAAATGCTGCCTGTTAAGTGTGAACGAAGTGGAATTTTAAAATTAGGTCGACACATTTTATTTTACGATGACGTCTCGATATTCGAACTGAAGCTTAAACTTGAACCACGATTGTGGTGTTTACCGTTAGTGTAACAAATCGTGCATTAAAGGTAAAGGTAACAGATACCACTAAATTCCTAACTACGGTCTTTTATTAGTTATTCCTAGACTAAAAAAAGCACTACCCACTCAAAATTTTTAGCCAGACCGAAATAGAAACCATATTATTATATTATTGTATGTATTACTTTTATGTATGTATCTAGTATTTTATTATTGTATGTTTAATATACTTTTCTTTTTGTTTGTGCACCTACCATTGCTTTTCTCAATGTTCCAAGGTTGACTGGTGGAGAATGCTTTTAGCATTAAGTTCGCCTTATGTACAGTCTTTTTTGTGCAAGTTTATAAAAAAAAAAACCATGACGACCACAGAGGGCACTTTAAATGAATCAAAAAAACTAACCCTGCTTTAGAAGACCGCTAATGTATTCGTCGATAGCGCAATCGTTGTTCAAGTCCATATGCCTGTCTAGCACGAAGACATGCTCGGTGAGAAAATAACGCTTCGCCATTCGAACAGCTGTGTCGTGATTTGAGCTCTGCACGGGTACAGTAGTAAAAGTTTCAAGCTGCAAGCAATTAATAAACCTGATTATGTACCTAAGTTCAGCTGTCGAACTTTTGCGCCTGTTGAGAAACCTGTGATTTTACGTCACGAAAATGTTTGATTTTCAATTAAATTTATATGGCAACACTACTAAAGTCGTTTAGCAGAAAATGAATTACCTAATTAGTGGTTACCTATTACTAATTACTAATTAGAGGTCGGAGGTTCAAACCCGGGCACATTTCCGGAGTTATGTGCGTTTTTAAGCAATTAAAATATCCCTTGGTTCATCGGTGAAGGAAAACATCGTGAGGAAACCAATCTGAAAAGGCGTGTAAAGTCTGCCAGTCCGCACATGGCTAGCGTGGTGGAGTATTGCCAAACGCTTCCCATGTTGAGAGGAGACCCGTGCTCTGTAGTGACCGGCTCACTGGGTTGATCATGATGATGATGATAACTTTATTTGTGAAAAGCATCACCGAAAAATGCTTTATTAATATAGTAGCTGAAAAAGAAAGGTAGATATTTTTTTGTAGCGAATGCACAAATCGTGCGGAAAGTTGAATATTTGGTATTCGTATTTATACAGGCTTTTTACTTTCGTTTTTATTTTCATATGCTATCCAGTCCGTATCCAACCAAAGAGTTTTTATATTCAACCATTTCATTATTTTTTTTCATAAGTGCATATACATGCGTGTGCATTGCAAATGGCCGGTTAAATGGGCTGATTGTGTATTATAATTTCATAAATGACCGTTATTGATTGAACAAATGAAGCGTTTTCTTTACACCTTATCTGACTTAAGCGGTGATAAAATAGTGGTTAAGACTTAAGCCAAGACAAGGAGTCGGGCGATCGAGTTCGGTTCTTGGCACTCTTAGAACTTCTGCCGGAAGGTGTTATGCGCTCTATTCGACGGTTTAACAGCGACAAAAACTGATTCTCTGAGAGCTCTCTATAAATTCTCCAAGACATGTAAAGTCTATCAATCCGTACTTTTGGAGGGGAATTCCGTGCCCAAATAAGCCGATAATAGATGATTATGGAAGCTGTGATAGCCTAGTGGTTAGGGCGTCCGCCTCCTAATCAGAGGTCGGCGGTTCGAACCCGAGCACGCACCTCTAACTTTTCAGAGTTCTGTGCGTTTTTAAACAATTGAAATATCACTTACTTCGACGGTGAAGGAAATCAGCGTGAGGAAACCTGCATGCCTTAGAGTTCTCCATAATGTTCTAAAAGGCGTGTGAAGTCTGCCAATCCGCACATGGCCAGCGTGGTGGACTATGGCCAAACCCTTCTCATATTGAGAGGAGACCCGTTCTCTGTAGTGAGCCGGCAATGGGTTGATCATGATGACGATGATGATTAGTATACCTACCTACCTCAGAATGCTTTTGGACGACATTAAAAGTCAGGATATAATAGTAAGCCTACTGTTCATTTGGCTCTTAAAATAATAACCCTATGACTAGACCCTATAACTAGATCTACTATTAAAATAGTCAATTGGTATTCGTACTTTATCTTGTTGGACTAAATCCTTAATCCCGAATATGCTATAACAATTCCTCTTCTGTATTAAACCGAATGACTTTGTCATAGTGGGCAATACTTTAAAAATATAAATTGGTTTAATATTATTTAAGAACGCCATCCTCTAAAAAATACTACGAATTAGAAATATGAATTTAGTAAAATAACAACGTCAGATGCGTTTGACAATTTTGTAACACAAACCAGAAAGGTAAACAAATGCAAGATTTTTAAGTTTTTTTTTAAATAGAGCTGCCAGATAATTTGTCAACAAAACGTTATAACAGTATTGATGATTATTTCTGTGGTTCGGACGTAGGAAAAGTGTTTGTATCTTCTTTGGCCTCTACTTTCGAAGGTACTTCAAAGTGGCGGACCAGAGGCAGAATATTCAGATTGAGGAAAAATAAATATTAATACCTTAGTGATTGGGTTGTGCAAAGAGTAATTTAAAAAAAAGATAAAATAGTGTAAGTGTAAACCTCACAAATTATCACTTGCTTGATAGTTTCCCAAACTCTCCCGTATTGGACTTTTGAGGAAATTGAAGTAATTTAACTATTTTGTAAGAATATAAAAAAAATTCCTGCTAACTAGTTAAGCACTCGAATTCGAATTCGATGGTTCGAAGGGTTCGGTAATTATTGTTAGGTATTAGGTACTTCCCTACTAGTAGCTAGTGTATCGAAGTTGTATATTATACTCAGAGAGCATGCAAAGGAATCTGATCATCATCATCATGATCAACCCATTAACGGCTCACTATAGAGCACGGGTCTCCTCTCAATATGAGAAGGGTTTGGCCATAGTCCACCACGCTGGCCATGTGCGGATTGGCAGACTTCACACGCCTTTGAGAACATTATGGAGAACTCTCAGGCGTGCAGGTTTCCTCAGGATGTTTTCCTTCATCGTAGAAGCAATGATATTTTAATTGTTTAAAAACGCACATAACTCCGAAAAATTTAGAGGTGCGTGCCCGGATTCGAACCGCCGACCTCTGATTAGGAGGCCGACACCCGAACCACTAGGCTATCACCGCTTCAAATCTCTGATATAACCCTTTTTTCGACGGAAATCCGTTTAGTCTTGCCAAATCGGCGGCCAGAGCGGCGATCAGTATAACCTATGCGTATGCTGTAACGTTCTTACGCGTCATCTGGATACATTCACCATGCCCATGAGGAGTGCCCATGTATTCTCACGAGAATACATGGGCACTCCTCTGCTACACAGCCAGCGACGTCCGCCGAGAAAGGCTCCACCGTGGAACCTATGATCGAAGCCCCCTTACTCCGTCCGAGGCGCAGCAAGAACATAAAGCGCGCCTCACGACCCGATGTTTTAATTTACTTATTTTTTAACGTTTACGCATCCGGAAGCGACGCAGGCAGAACTGCGCTGCTTCCGGCGGGGTATGTGGGAATCGCCGGCAGGCAGAGTGTCGACCAAAATCGCCACTAAAACCTGGCGATGATTCCCCGCTGCGCCTGTGGATGGATCACAGGAGTGATCGCTTTCTTAACGAATTTCTCGAAAAAGCCTCTCTATGAGGCCCCCAAATTCCTTCCGAGGCAGGCGCACTAGGAACATTGTATTCGCCTCACGATTTTTTTTTTTACACACTACAAGTTAGCTTTTGACTGCTATCTCACCTGGTGATAAGTGATGATGCTGTCAAGGATGGTAGCGGGCTGACCTGTTAGGACTATGGTAAACCCACGCCCCTAATTGGTTTCTACGCGACATCGTGCCGGAACGCTAAATCGCTTGGCGACACGTCTTTGTCGGTAGGGTGGTAACTAGCCACGGCCGTAGCCTCCCACCAGACCAGACTCGAGCCGGGAATCGAACCCGGGACCTCCAACTTTAAAATACGAAAGCGCGCGCACTGCGCCACGGAGGTCGTCAAAGATGTGTGATGATGACGCCTCTTATCCATCACCCGGAGATTCTCGTCTGGGGAGCGGCGTTATGTTTTATATAACCCTGCCTATTTAGCCTCTATGCTTCGATTACTGTTACATTAGCAGTAAATTACAACTGGCTATCGAATATTAAACGTACCTTGTAATTGAATAGTTAATTAAATATCAGGGAAACGGTTTCCACGTTCGATGTTCACTTTATAATGTGGTTATTGTTTTACTTAGGTGAGAAAACACTTATATATTTTTTGCGCTTCCCTTGTACATAAGAGTCTTGCAAAAAACAATACGTACATGGTGAAAATGGTTAGGCATTATTTTGTGAGAATAATGCAAGCATATATTATATAGTAGCCACTTACTATATAATATTTGCATAATTGTCTAATTATATGTGAAAGTTGTTAAGAGCCGTATCTTACCGGTGATTGAATATGGAAAATTTGATTTATATATATATTTTTTAATAACTATAGGTAACTTTACAATTTACAATTTCTACATTTTTGTAGTTTCACAAAAACCTTACGGTTTAAGGATAAACACTGGCGTTAAAGCTTTCTTTTTTTATAATCATCTAATGATATTTTCTTTAGTACCTACATGTTATGAAATTTCAATCTCAATTTGCGTTCATGAAAAATTACCATTCAATACAATATTTTACAATTATACACTTCTAGGTACGCTGCATATGGTTCAAAACTGCTTCGGGTTAAAATATATCGACGTTCAAATACAGAGAGAAGAAGATCAAAAAGAAACAGATTCCAACATAAACCAATATGATAGCAAAGGAACAAAAGAAGGCAGACGAAACTGGTTGGACACACTGAACCTTAATTTGAGAGCATCGCCAGCAAAAGACGAAGAAAATGATGATACGCTCAAAACTAAGATATCGACACTCGTCCAACAAACTGTGCACGATACAAATAAAAAAGTAGAAATGCTATCGCACGTAAAGACGCATCTACGTGACAAATACCCTTATAGAGCTGGCTTCATATTGAGCATGATAAAGAAATCGAAAGAGGTTTTAAACGAACTATTCAATATAGCAGTTAAGCATAAGAACGACTGGAAGGCTCTCGAGCAGTTGAAAATATTTGAACTTATCGTTCATACGAATGTCGATACAACTAATCTAGTTCGGCAACTTGTTGAAGTACACCTCCAGCATTTGAACTCCACAAGGACAGATTATTACAGGAGAAGAGTTGTATTAATTAAATAAGTCTTCTGAAGTCATTCTGAACTCTCTCTCCGACACCGCGGCGTTTAACCAACATTTTGTTTTTATATATACCTAGATCGCGGGCTATGGGTCATCCTGAAGTGTGAAGTCTACCGTTCTCATGGTGAGAAAGGTTGGTAGACTTGGAAACCATTCGAGAACACACAGGCCTGTAGGTTTCCTCTCGTTGCTTCCTTCTCAGTTAAAGATATTTAATTTCAAAATATCTATCACTTGATAGATATTTCATTTCAAATCGACAAAAAAAAAATATGCATAACTCTGAAATAATGGCCGCACTCGGTTCCCCCAAAAGGGACGTCGATGTTCTTCGTAGTCTCGTCTCGAAGAATATAATAGCGAACCACTAGGCTATCACCACTTCGCTATTATATTCTCTTCTTCAACATTCTTCATCGTGCATACCGCCTCTACTACAGACGAGAGCAGAGAAAGATTTTTGACTCGTGATAATTTTCCAAAGGCAGTTGGGGTTTGGAGATATTATCTTCGAGAAACACGTCATTATCTTGATGATGTTTCAAATTCAAATTCAAAATATTCAAATAGTCCTTAAAAAGGCACTTTTGACGCGTCTATAATTTACATAGTAGTTATTTCATGGTAATAACTATATATGTTGTTTGAACGATGAAGTTATGCAATGATGAACCTAGTGACTCCCTCAAATTGTACGTAGCCGGAAACCATAGCAGTTCGTATCAGAAACGTGGATTAAAAGGGCTTAATAAGAGACAACTGGTCTCGCAGTTTCAGGCCCTTAGTTCCCCTTTTCTTGGAATTAAGTAAATAACATACAGTCTATGTTACTGATAAATAATTTACCTTTTCAGTGGTGAACAATAAAATATATAAAATTGGTATAATTATTTATAAAAAGGAAAACGTTGTGAGGAAACCTGCACGCCTGAGAGTTCTCCATAATGTTCTCAAAGGCGTGTGAAGTCTGCCAATCCGCACATGGCCAGCGGTGGACTATGGCCGAACCCTTCTCATGTTGAGAGTAGACCCGTGCTCTGTAGTGAGCCGGTAATGGGTTGATTATGATGGTGACGATTTTTTATAATAAGTTTATGATCAAGGGTTGCCATATTTATGCTATGTGGTAACAAACTTTGAAACTAACGAAAGAATACCATTGTGAATTTCCTGAGCTAATTCACTGATATAGGTACTATATCCAAGCTATATGCGATTGTTTATTCATAAAGCTGGTGATATTAATAATGAAATATATCAAGCAAGGCATACCTACTGGATATGATTAGATATACCTTGGCTGCACAAATTGACCACCCCACACATCCGTGTCCCCATTGAGGCGCGATCATCTGCGAGGGTTCGCGGGTGGTGCGGGGCGGCAAGGGGGCTGCAATTATTGAGCAAATGTAATAGCGGCATTGTGATGGAGCCGCGCTCAGACGTAGCGTTGATTAGTGTACGAAAAGCTGTGGAGTCGACGAGTTTTTGTTTTTGTAAACATTTTATTTTGTTGTCACTTCACTATTCTCAGCCTGATGTCCCAAGGCTGCAATAATGATTATCTCATACCTATGCCAGTTGGGACGCGATGATCTGCGAGAATCTAATTTATTTAAGCTGTGATAGCCTAGGGGTTAGCACGTCCGTAGAGACCAACGGGTACACCGATGAGCGCGTCGGGGTGTCAAAGTGCATGCTACCGCGATCCTTTGGCACCCCATCTGGGACGCAGAAGGCTCCGCTGGGTTTTAGTGTGTATTCTGGCCGCCAATTTGGTGGCCGGCGAGTCCCACATACCCGCCTGGAGCTCACACAGGTCGGGTTTCAAAAATGAGTGTCCTAATCAGAGGTCGGGGGTTCGATCTCGGGCACGCACCTCTAACTTTTCGGAGTTACGAGTACGTGCGTTATTAAGCGAGTGCTATAACCTGCACGCCATAACGTTCTCAAAGGCGTGTTTAGTCTGCCAATGCGATCATAGCCAGCGTGGTGGACTATGGCCAAACCCTTCTCATATTGAGAGGAGACCCGTGCTCTGTAGTAAGCCGACAATGGGTTGATCATGATGAATCTGCGAAGGCAATAACAGGACTGCAATTTTTGTAGATAGATAGTGAAATTGTGACAGTGATATGTCCGTAGCATTGATTAGTGAAATTTAAGCCGATATTTGTGGATATCTATCCATGAAAGATAATATTTATACAGGTCTTCCCTTCATCTGTGAGGATGCAGGGTTGAGGCACAGGCGTTAAGAGGACTGCTATTTTTGATTAAATGCTAGTGGCATTTAAATGTAGTCGAGCTCTGTCGCAGCGTTTTTTTTTTTAATTTTTTTATTTAATAGGAAGCCAACGATATACACAGGAATAATTATTTTATGACAACTTATGTATATACACTTAGAGCTATCAATGCATACTCACTACTAACTCAACATGCGTAATCTAAACCTTCTAAATAATACCTAATACTTACTTTAGCCAAAAATACAAATTTAATAGATAACCAACAATACTCACAATATAATAGAAATTTAAGAATTTGATTGATTCGTACAAGTAAAACTATGACATTAATAACAACAGTTTTTCAGAGGTATTGATGTTAAGTTGTAAATATTTAATCTAGTTTTAGTTTTCTTATAACCTTAACCTGGTACTGTAAAAATTAGTATATCTGAATTACTCTTACCAGCGTCTATCGGATTAGTCAATTTGTGTAACTATGCAGACAAACAAAACGTATATAACGAATTTATGCATTAAGATTGTTCGCCGATAAATCGTTACATTGGCTCCAATGCTCAAGCACCGTAAATACTGTTTTGAGCATCTCGGCCCACGATCTGCAGAAACGAAATTTTTATTAATGTTGCATAGCGCGAATTACTTAGAAATAACTACACGGATTGTTGTGACCTGGATTTGAATCATAAATTTTCACTCAATTAAAACATTAGTGATAATCATAGAACAAGAATATTGCATACTATATTATTAACGTCCTAAATATTAGTATTAGGCTATTTGGTTATCAAATTGCTTTATTATATATTTTTTTAGGTGTATTATTAAGCGGTGATAGCCTAATGGTTAGGGCGTCAGCCTCCTAATCAGAGGTCGGCGGTTCGAATCCGGGCACGCACCTCTAACTTTTCGGAGTTATGTGCCTTCTAAAAAAAAATATCACTTGCTGACACACGCCTGAGAGTTCTCCATAATGTTCTCAAAGGCGTGTGAAGTCTGCCAATCCGCACATGGTAAGCGTGGTGGACTATTGCCAAACCCTTCTCATATTGAGAGGAGACCCGTGTCCTGTAGTGAGCCGGTAATGGGTTGATAATGATGATTATTGGCAGCGAAGAATCTCCATTGATGTATCAGTTCTTGATTATATTTGCGACGAGCCACGGACACGCCCCTTCCATCCCTATTATATTGATCTAGCATACCGAAATGGCTTATCTGCCTCCAATTAATATGTCATTTCCTACCTTAATGTAATTGGAGTAAGGATTACAAAGGCTTTTTACAATATACAAGCTGTTTTGATTTGTCTATAAAATAATACACTTTGAGCTTTGTCTGCGAGTAATTTGTGAGTAAGTGATGTTTTAGTATTCAATGAATTTAATTAATTAAAACCTGCTTTTTTGCTAATGGAATTGCAAAGACTATATACCTAATTTTATTTACGTTAAATCCGTCGTGGTCAATTTATTTGCATCCCATTGCTGAGGCTAGACATCATCTCTTGTAGGAAAGAGTAGTGTAGAAATTATACAGAATGCTATGCCATTGCTTGTTGACAAGCTTTTTCGATAACATGCGTATGTAACCTTGACTTTCAGCGTTACGTGGTCTTCGAAACACAGGGGTGGATAATGCTGATTTCCTCATGTCTTCTTCTTCTTGCCCTTATTCCCATGTAGACCCTCGCGAACATTTTTCGATAAGTATACTCGAACCACTATATTTAAGCTCAACCGTCGGCATACTTCACACGTCTTGAAGGTTAAGACATTACAAAGACGGACAAATTTTGAGTCCACCAAGGAGTCTTCGTCCACGGTAGAACATGCTAAGCACTAGACCAACATGGTATATTAAACATTCATATTTAATTCATATTTTGTCTGGTGGGAGGCTTCGGCCGCGGCTAGTACTAACAAAGACGTGTCACCAAGCGATTTAGTTTAGGTATATAAAACGTAAGCTTGTAGAATAGAAATGTAAGAAATGCCGACTATTGTGTAAAGGATTATGTAAATGATAAACAAGCATAGGTGTGAAATATTGCTCTAATAAGATAGGTCTTATATCATTTTAAGTGGCATGTGACATTGTGATAACAAAAATAAAATTTATCTGGCTAAGTTTGTTGTGGGCTTCTTCTTAGCCCCGCTAGCTGGCTTGTGGACGACTGCGCGAGCGTTCCCGTGACCCAGCCACCAGGCGACGCGAAGGAGCATCGCTGGGCTTTAGTGGGTATTCTGGTTGCCACTCTGGCCACAGGCGAGTCCCACAAACCCCGCCGGAAAAAGTCGCTTTCGGAGGAGATGCGTAAATGCATTTCCCATCGTTAAAAAAATCCTCTTCGCTTTAGTTTTAAGTTGTAGTTATCACGAATAAAAAATATTTAAAATATTATATGAACTAATAGTAAATAGCTTCATACCTTGATACCTGTGTTAGGTTTACATAATTAAAAGAATTTTTGATTTGCTTTCAATTTAAATTGAACAATGCACGAATTTTTACATCAAAAATTGACATACAGCTGTTACCTACTGCTTTTTTTTTAAATATACCTATTTATAGTATAGTGATATGTCGGCGCGGGCCAAGAAAGTTGTTTACGAACGAGTGCACGTGCAACGTGTGACGTCATCGTACCACTCAATGAATCAGGCAGATGGAGACGGACCGGTTGCCGGTTTATAAGGCAGCGCGTTGTGCGGATCGGCTCACTTCTATCGTGGCGATTACACCGTCAACATCTCCACATTGCGATCACGCCTGAATCATTTTTAGTATTTGTTAATTTGGTTGATTTTCTTAATAAATTCAGTATAAATAAATCTTAAAGTTTTTATATAAAAATGACGGAAGAGCGATCGAAGATTACAGATTCACAGGATCGGCGTCCACCTTCGCCAATACTGCAACACACGCCCCTTCAATCCGACATCAGAAGTGGGATGGACCGAGGTTCTTCGGCTCCATCCACCAGCACTGGACGAGATGGCGCGGATAACAGTCAAACGCTGTCCGCACTGGCCAACATCATAGAGAATTTAACACGACAGCAGCAGGCCAGTATGCAAGCCAATCATGAGTTTCTTACAGGGTTGTTAAGCCAGGCTGTGGCCCCAATAAAACGACCAAGACTCAGTGACATTTACATCGCATCATTTGACCCTGATGGTGATGTACCAATTCGCGATTGGTGTGAACACATGGACAGGGCAAAGACCCACTGGAAATTAACCGACTACGAGATTATTACCAAAATAGCTGGCTTATTGCAGGGTCGGGCCAAAACTCTTGGAGACACATGGCTAGTGAAGTCACCAGTATGGGCCAACATGCGACAGGCACTAATTCAAACATTTGAACCCGAAGCTCGGTATTCAAATGATATAATAAAACTACGAAATTTTAGGTTTGATCTTGCAAATCCAGCCGAGTCCATTACTAGGGCCTGGAATATTTGGAAACGGGTAATCAATGGTGACAATGAAAAGGACGCCGTGGAGGCCATTATTGGTTGCGTAGCAGCAACGAGTTTTTTCGATTGCGTCTACTATCTAGCAAGTGTGCTTCTGTTCCCGAACTTATTTCAGTTGCGGCAACATTCAAACAGCGAGAACCTAGGCAATTGCAGGGTGAACCACCCGCTAAACGAGCAAGAATTCGTCACTGTAAAGAGGAAACTATGCTTTGTTTTAAATGCGGTAAACCTGGAAATGTGCAATCAAATTGTAACAAGGTTAGTGAGAAAATTAACGATCCAAAACCGTTACTAAGCACAATCAATACAAAAGAGATTTCTAACCGAACAGAACGCCCAAAGCCCAAGTGCAGCTATTGTGAGAAAGTAGGCCACGTTGAATCCACTTGTTTTAAGAAAATGGAGGATGAAGCTGATAAGTGAACTTGGCTAGATGTTTTTATTACTAAGAAAGGAGCCATTATAATGAGTAATTCGATCATCTCAAGTATAAATACAAAAGAGAATCCATTTGCAAACTTAGACATTGATTTAACCAATGTAACAGAAGTATCTGGGTTGAAAAATCTTTTACAATAAAGAGAAGAAGTTAAGATACAAAAACGCTCCAAACGTCTTCAAAAACCAAAGTGACCACGGGAATTTTGAAAATCCAGCTGAAGGATCCCTGACCAAAGTAGTATCTAAAAGACTTTATCGAATGGCACCGGTTGAATGACAAAAGTTGAAGGCCATAATTAATGACTTACTTGATGGTTCACGGAGTCGTCAGAGAGAGCACCTCGAATTACGCCAGCCCGTTAATTGTGGTTAAGAAAAAGGATTAGGAAGATTCAATGCACAGATTATCGCTAACTAAATAAGATATACTGTTCTCATCAAGATTCCACCTCCAATAATATCAGACCAAATTGACAGTTTATCGAATGCTACCTATTTTAATAGGCTAGATATGGCGCAAGGATTTTATCAGGTTACAATCAAAGAAGAATTAATACCAAAATTGCGTTCATCACACCAGAACGTTTGTACAAATACGTAAGGTTGCCGTTTGGACTGATGAACACACCAGCGGTTTTTCAACGAGCCATTATGACAGCGTTACGACCATTACAGGATCTTATCTTGATTTATATGGATGATGTATTGATCAAGTGCAAAACATTCGATGAGGGATTAGAGATTCTGGAAAGGGTTCTCGCAGCCTTAACCGATACTGGATTCACTGTTAATATGAAAAGGTTCTCCTTCTTTGAGACATCCATCGAGTACCTCGGAAACCTAATCACAAGACTGGAAGAAAGGTTTGGAAGCTAGCGATCAACTGTACCAAGAACAAAACTACAAATGTGAGCCCAATTAAAGCTCTCACTGGAAGACAATATGCAGTACCACCAGAATTATTACCTTTAATAGACGAGGAAGAAATGTCAGTGAGTCGAGATCAACTAGATAATTACATCACGAGGAAAGGAATGTAAAGAAAGGTTTTACAAAGGTAAACGCTAGGGCTCAAATTAGGCTTGACTTTAAATATCCAGCTTCATACGTTATTTGGAAGATGCTACCAAACGACCGTTACCAAGTAAAAAAGATAACAGGACGCAGACACCCTAAGAAAGTAGCTCATGATGAACTAAGATTGGCATTCAAGCCAAACGAAAAAATAAATCAGGATTCCATGTCGGCGCTATAGAAGCTCACAGTAATACCAGAACCCAGTATGTACCATGCCAAAATAGGCACATATGACGATTTGGATGAAGTCCCAGTGACTGAGATTACGGAACAATAAAGGTAACAAATAGCCTATAATTATGTCAAAAATTAGTACACACTATTTGCTTTCATAATGACGTAAGTTGAGGACAGGGGCCTCCTTACTATTGTGTAGGGATGTAAGTTGAGGACAGGGGCCTCCTTACTATTGCGTAGACTCGCACAGTGACGTAAGTTGAGGACAGGGGCCTCCTTACTATTGTGTAGAGACGTAAGTTGAGGACAGGGGCCTCCTTACTATTGTGTAGAGACGTAAGTTGAGGACAGGGGCCTCCTTACTGTTGTGTTGAGACGTAAGTTGAGGACAGGGGCCTCCTTACTATTGTGTTGAGACGTAAGTTGAGGACAGGGGCCTCCTTACTATTGTGTTGAGACGTAAGTTGAGGACAGGGGCCTCCTTACTATTGTGTAGAGAGACGTGAGTTGAGGGCTAAGGCCTCCCTACGTAAAGTTATGGTGTTGCTGTTCATTTTTCTTTCTTAAAGGTCGAGGGCGACCTTAATGCAGAATGGCCGTGTCGGCGCGGGCCAAGAAAGTTGTTTACGAACGAGTGCACGTGCAACGTGTGACGTCATCGTACCACTCAATGAATCAGGCAGATGGAGACGGACCGGTTGCCGGTTTATAAGGCAGCGCGTTGTGCGGATCGGCTCACTTCTATCGTGGCGATTACACCGTCAACATCTCCACATTGCGATCACGCCTGAATCATTTTTAGTATTTGTTAATTTGGTTGATTTTCTTAATAAATTCAGTATAAATAAATCTTAAAGTTTTTATATAAAAATGACGGAAGAGCGATCGAAGATTACAGATTCACAGGATCGGCGTCCACCTTCGCCAATACTGCAACACACGCCCCTTCAATCCGACAGATATTATACTCGCAATATATAGGATATCAACGATATCAGATACATCAAAATCTGTTCAGGCATTAAAAAGTTACATTTGTGTGTATATGAAAATGTATCCCACTTCTGTTAGGTTAGGCCGTATAGCCGTGTTGGTACGCTAACAAATACGCATTTAAATGCTAAGTTTTAGCATTAATTTTAAAAAACAAACCGCTTTAATACGAACAATGCGCTCATCATTACCTGTTCCTCGGTAGTCGGTTCCGCTTTTCAAAAGAGTTCCAAACAATTTCTCGCAAAAATTTTTATTCTTTGAATGTGCAATGCGAAACATTTCTATATAAATGCACAATGGATGCGCGTTACTTACATTGCTAAGAGGTTCTATTGTTTAATGCCACAATTAGTTGTGAATTCTGCTGTGAATGAAAGAAGCTGCCCAAGTCGCCGACTGGACACTGTAGTTGGATTTTGACGTTTGATACTTGAACTTTCGTATACAATAGTGTGTTACGTTATTTTTTTTATACACTGCAAGATAGCCCTTGGCGGCATCTCACCTGGTGCGGTCTAAGATGGTAGCGGACTAACCTGTTAGGGGTAGGGGTATGGTAGACCCATACTCCTAATTGGTTTCTACACGATATCGTGCGATAACGCTTAATCGCTTAGCGACACGTCTTTGTCGGTAGGGTGGTAACAAGTCACGGCCGAAGCCTCCCATCAGACCAGACTCGAGCCGGGAATCGAACCCAGGACCTCAAATTTTATAATGCAACAGCGAGAGCGCTGCGCCACGGAGGTCTTCAAATAATCATTTCTGATGATGATGATGGATTGTGATAACAAAAATAAAGTATATACCCGACTAGGTTTGTTTTGAGCTTCTTCGTAAACGTAGGCGCGTTTGGAACCCTCTTAGTTTTCATTCATTTCATTCATTCCTGAACCCATTGCCGACTCAGTACAGAACACGGGTTTGGTCATCATCCACCACACTGGCCATGTGCGGATTGCCAGACTTCACACGCCTTTGAGAACATTATGAAGAACTGTCAGGCGTGCAAGTTTCCTCACGATGTTTTCCTTCACCGTTGAAGCAAGTGATATTTTAATTGCTTAAAAACGCACATAACTCAAAGTTATAGGTTCGAATCCCCGACCTCTGATTAGGAGGCTGACGAACTAACCACTAGGCTATAACAGCTTAGTTTTAGCATGAACGAAATAATATGTATGAACGTTTCACAAGTGTCTCTGATAGGCCAACAATATTAAAAACTTTTTTATTTCATTCGATTTATACTTAAACGCTATTTAAATTTTTGATTCATGAAATGGTTTCTATTCTGTGTAACGTTAATTTTGTTACATAAGTAAATGATGTTTGCCACAATTGTTACCGGTATTGCTTACTTATCGAGTAATAATAATATGGTATCGTGTCATGAAGACAGCTAAAAGGTCGGAAGCATCAGCTAATATATAATATATGATTTATCTATCGTCGACTTAAGTT
The DNA here is from genome assembly GCA_928268935.1 of Lasiommata megera. NCBI lineage: Eukaryota > Metazoa > Arthropoda > Insecta > Lepidoptera > Nymphalidae > Lasiommata > Lasiommata megera. Next base: position 11,451,640 of record OV743323.1, read on the forward strand.
ATTAGGCATGCTGTAGTTACATCTAAATTGATTTATATGTATATCCTAGCACTTAAGGTTTTAAAATGTTTATTTTTTTACATATGATTCTGTTGGTGGCGCTTGAATAAATCATCATCATCATCATGATCAACCCATTACCGACTCACTACAGAGAACCGATCTCCTCTCAATATGAGAAGGGTTTGGCCATAGTCCACCACGCTGGCCATGTGCGGATTGGCAGACTTCACACGCCTTCGAGAACATTATGGAGAACTCTCAGGCGTGCAGGTTTCCTCACGATGTTTTCCTTCACCGTTGAAGCAAGTGATATTTTTTTTTTTTTATTAAATTTTTGAATAAATAAATAAATAAATTAAATAAATAAATATTTGTCTTATTCACTGTTGAGAACTTGAGACTTTACCGTGTGGTTCAAGGTGCAGTTTATTACTCTGTTTAAAAATACCCTATCTGATGGGATAACGGTTGGTTCATTTTTGCTTTTGACTGTTCAGGGCAAATACAGACCATTTCCTTAGCAGGTATAAAAAGTTAGTTTATTTTTTATTTAAACGACCTGTCTGGTCTGGTGGGAGGCTTCTAGTTACCACCCTACCGACAAAGACGTGTCGCAATGCGGTTTAGCGTTCCGGCACGATGTCGCGTAGAAACCCATTAGGTGAATGGGTTTACCATACTCCTCACAGGTTAGCCCGTTACCATCCTAGACTGCATCATCACTTACACCAGGTGAGATAGCCGTCAAGAGCTAACTTGTAGTGGATAAAAAAAAATAACTCAATTAGATGTCTTGGTGTAAAAATTAAACTGATTGTTTGAGAGTGATTGGACATTCTAGGATAACGAGAACCACTATTAATTGCACTGGTATTATTATATATATATAAGGAACCAAAAAAAAATCTTTGAAATAAAGTATCAATATTAGTCAAGCGTTATATATATCATATTTGGGCGGGCGGACAGCGGAAGGTGGCAGTTGTCCAAATGACGGTTCGAGAGATGTGCCACGTATTGAAGGGAATAGAATGGAATAGACCATTGTGAAATGATATTTATCTTTACTATTAGCTAAACTATCATGTTCTTTTTAGCATGTTATTAATGTAAAATAATGCGAAATGTCACTTTGGGATAATATTATGTGCTTATGTGGCTACTCCAAATGCAATCAATGTTGTTATTGATTGTTTTAATTTGTCCACCCACAAGGCAACAGATCAAAGGTTTGGCGATTTTTTACAAAGACTTAGACCTAGACCTAGAAGAGTTATAGATAATAAGTAAGCTGTGATAGCCTAGTGGTTAGGGCGTCAGCCTCTTAATCAGAGGTCGGCGGTTCGAATCCGGGCACGCACCTCTAACTTTTCGGAGTTATGTGCGTTTTTAAACAATTAAAATATCACTTGCATCAGCGGTGAAGGAAAACATCGTGAGGAAACCTGCATGCCTGAGAGTTCTCCATAATGTTCTCAAAAGCGTGTGAAGTCTGCCAATCCGTACATGGCCAGTGTGGTGAACTATGGCCAAACCCTTCTTATATTGAGAGGAGACCCGTGCTTTGTAGTGAGCCCAGAATGGGTTGGTCATGATGACTACGACCCATAAACTATAGAAGATTACGGAGAACTCTTAGGCATGCAGGTTTCCTCACAATGTTTTCCTTCATCGTTGAAGCAAGTGATATTTTAACATGCTAATAACTACGAAAAGTTATAGGTGCGTGGCCGGGTTCAAACCCCCGACCTCTGGTTAGGAGGCTGACGTCCTAACCTAACCACTAGGTTATCACTGCTTAAAAATTTAAATATCACTCGCTTCAACGGTGAAGGAAAATATCGTGATAAAACCTGCACACCTGAGAGTTTTCCATAATGTACTCAAAGGCGTGTGAAGTCTGCCAATCCACACATGGCCAGCGTGGTGGACTACGGCCAAACCCTTCTCATATTGATAGGAGACCCGTGCTCTCTAGTGAGCCGGCAATAAGTTGATCGTCCATTGCAATCGTAGACAGACAGCGATAATATCTCATTGTATTGTAATAAAGGAACGTCCATCCAACTATTTCAGACGTAAGCTCATATTATGCTTAATACAACTGCCAAAACAATGATCAATTTAGCAATCACTATTTTGGTGGTATCATTTGCTTCCTTCCGTATGTGTATTATATTTTTAAGGGCTGCCTATTGTGGTTTTCAAGTTATTCTCACGGTTATTCCAATATTTTAACTATACTTAAATGTTTGTGAAATTGCCTAAATAACGTGTTGCTTTTTAAATTTCTGTTGTCAGATACGATACCGGATCATCGCCGAATTTTCATGGAGGCACATTGAGCAGGTTCGACAAAAAACTTAAGAACTGCTAGGTTACGCTTTCCCACTATAAATGTTTTCTTTGCTTAATAAAACAAATCTTTTCTTTTGCGAATCGACTCAGTTTGATTAACTTAGTGTAAAGTCACCGTTTTTTAATGAGGAGCAGCCTCAAAAGATGTCTACTTCACAACGAGCAATTACTTATTATTCACTAACGTGTGCTACGCAAAGTAACGCCTAATTAATATTCAATATCTATTGATCAATTTATTTATATGTATATTAAGATAGTATGTACTAAAATTTACGTTTAAAAAAATATAATCATCGTTTATTTCAATTTAGTACAATTTTTCTTGAACTACCCTAGCCCCAAAACTAAGATAGCCCGTATTTTGGAGGTAAGTATCTTCCAATTGTGCAATAAAAATAGACCATTACGTCTTAAAGTTCGGACTTAATCATATTCATACCTGAGTGTGAGATTTGACCCGGCCGGAGATCGTATCCGGGACCGGAACTTATAGGACTGTGGTCTTCGCTCACCACTATACTGGAGTTAGTCAGTATCTATCTACTACTGTTTTTTATACACTACAAGTTAGCCCTTGACAGCTATCTCACCTGGTGGTAAGTGATGATGCAGTCTAGGATGGTAGCGGGCTAGCCTATTAGGAGTATGGTAAACCCATACTCCTAATTGGTTTCTACGCGACATCGTGCCGGAACGCTAAATCACTTGGCTCTATCTACTACTTAGTATGTATATCCTACAAAAGTTAATCCAACGTTAATTGCTTACTTGACGAATAATGTAGGTAAAAAACAGGCTATTTTTACCTTTCTTGGGTGACTCGATACATTTCGGATGTTGCACAAACGCGTCGAACATCCTCTTCCTTTATATGTCGGTTAGATTTGTGGACGTCAGCCACCCCTATGTCCAAAATATGTCTATTTCACGTCCACCTAGACTCCATTGTTATTAAGCCAAAAAAAGTTTCCATATTTTTCCCATTGTTACTCTCTTTTGTTTTATGGAATGCATGGGCTCCGGATAGTCCGTTTTTGTATAAATTGGGGAAGAGTTATATACGGCACATAAATTTTGTATCTATCAAGTGTATTTTGTATTGTTGTGGTGTTTATTGAAACTTTTTTAGTGCAAATAAATTTCTGTATTTTTAGAGCAGCCGTATCTATCTCTCTATAGCTTGCAGTTTGTTGTTTAAATAATAAAACGATACCTTATTTATATGGTTTGTTCGTAGAGTGAGTTTTTTAAATTTAATTAATAAATTAGCTATACAACAATCTAGTTAAACGTTCCGTATGGGTAGATAAAGTCATAAGGTAATTTATTGTATATGCAATGTCTTGAATGGCGGGTGCTTGGATTTCTATGAACGGAAGGGATTTTAGCGCAAACCCCGAGCGTAGAAAAGGTATATCTAGTTGTCAAAAGCTCACCATACCAAGGATTCTTCCATGGGAGCGCCATAGTCCAGTTTTTTTATTGACTACAAGTTATCCCTTGACGGCAAACTCACCTGATGGTAAGTGATGATGCAGTCTAAGATGGTAGCGGACTAAACTGTTAGGGGTACGGTAAGTCCACACTCCTGATTAGTTTCTACGCCCTTGGCGACGTCTTTGTCGGTAGGGTGGTAACTAGCCTCGGCAGAAGCCTCCAACCAGACATGAAAGTGAATAGCTACATCATTTCTTTAGATCAAAACACGGTATCAAAACACAGATTCGTTAAACTTCATAAAAGTTTTAGAGGAATATTAGTAGGGTGGTAATTAGCTACGGCAGAAGCCTCCCACCAGACCAGACTCGAGCCGGGAATCGAACCCAGGACCTCAAACTTTTAAAATGCAACGGCGCACGCACTGCGCCACGGAGGTCTTCTTACCCCAGATAAGTCTAGTAATAAGTAATTTTCCAGCGAGTAGCCTGAAAAGTAATTTACGTTACCTTACGTTCTTTTAAATATAACATCGGTTTCGTTCTAATGTTTCTCGTAAATCTTTTCTATATTTTTAGTGTCGAAAGGAACGCAAGTTTCTCATCAGCTAGTGACGTCATCAACTAATGCATAGTGCAACCTCATCACACCAGGTACGCCTGAGAATGAGAAATGATTACCGCTGCTAAGATGAGATGCGCCTCTTCATTATATAAGGGATCGTCCGCACGTGGAGTTTAGGACGTGCGATTTAAATTCACGCGTGTCAAACTGTGAATTTTCACAGTTATATAAATATGTCTTATATAAATATGTCCCTATGCATTAAACGGTGGCGTGCACTTTATACAAGCATAAAAGCACTGCATAATCCAGAAAGCCTCGCACTAATGAAAAGATATTCGTGCGAAATCTGTGTTTGGCTTGGTGTTATGAACAATATATTAGGAAACGTTAGCGCGTATTTCATACATGCTACAAAGCGCTGTCTACTCTAAAGACCCTATATAATCAGCCCATCACCGGCTCCCTACAGAGCACGGGTCTCCTCTCAATATGAGAAGGGTTTGGCCATAGTCCACCACGCTGGCCATGTGCGGATTGGCAGACTTCACACGCCTTTGAGAACATTATGGAGAACTCTCAGGCGTGCAGGTTTCCTTTTGAAGCAAGTGATATTTTAATTGTTTAAAAACGCACATAACTCCGAAAAGTTAGAGGTGCGTGCCCGGTTTCGAACCGCCGACCTCTGATTAGGCTGACGCCCTAACCACTAGGCTATCACCGCTTCTAAAGACCCTAATATCATTTTATTTTTTCTTTTATTATAGTGTTGTGTCTGTATACCCTGGTCAAAAAGTGCACGTACTGTCGCTAACCCTACAAAGGTATAGGTATATAGTATGAGTACATATAATACAATTACATAAACAAATTACTTCTAATACGCTTTCACACAAGCTCGATTTCTTTTTGACTAATTTGACGACCTCCGTGGCGCAGTGCGCGCTCTGTCGCATTATAAATTTGGAGGTCCTGGGTTCGGTTCCCAGCTCGAGTCTAGTCTGGTGGGAGGCTTCGGCCGTGGCTAATTACCCCCCTACCGACAAAGACGTGTCGCCAAGCGATTTAGCGATCCGGCACGATGTCGCGTAGAAACGAATTTGGAGCGTGAGTTTACCATACTCCTAACAGGTTAGTCCGCTACCATCCTAGACTGTATCATCACTTACCACCAGGTGAGATAGCCGTCAAGGGCTAACTTGTAATAAATATTTAAAAAAACTTGAAAAACTGCTTGGTCTACGCACCAGGTTTCGGTTAGCAGTTAGGTTAGTTAGGATATGCGAGTTAATGACAGCATAATGTTTACTATGCCGTCCTAATAGTTAATTGTTTAACTCTTAACTTATTTTATTTTATTTTGTGTGGCAATCATTACAAATCACAATCCTTATAAATTAATCTTAACTTAGTTACATGTTCTATATCTAATTGTAATTCTAATTGACTTGACAGCTTGACAAAAGTTTAATATTAACCGCGTTTAAGATGGGGTATAGGTTGCTTTTAAGAGTAATGTGCGTTTTTAAATAATTAAAATACCACTTGCTTCAACGGTGAAGGAAAACATGCATGCCTGAGAGTTCTCCTTAATGTTCTCAAAACGCGTGAAGTCTGCCAATCCGCATAAGGACTATGCCCAAACCCTTTTCTTATTGAGAAGAGACCCGTGCTCTGTAGTGAACCGGCAATGGGTTGATCATGATGATGATAATCATAGGGGTGCTTTATTAATTTAATATTATATTGTACAGAAATATTATTTTGACTATTGTTGCCAATCCGGTTGATTCGGTTCAACTTTAGATTACCTTATATTGCTCGCGGGTTAATCGCTGCTCCAGCACACGCCCTAAGCTAGACGCGTTGTTTACCAGTTCCGATTAAGATGCATGTGCCAGCCAGTGTTACCATTATAGCTGTTCTCCGAATCATTTTCGCTTTTGTAATACCTTTGGAACAATACTGTTTTCAGACATTACTAATGTTCGTACCCTCCTTCCCCTGTAACTATGCTTAGAGGCGCCAAGTAGCAGCTTTTATTTTTAGTAGTTGTTTTTAAAATTTCACCCTTTACCTCGTTTTTTTTTTTGCCTTGTAGTAGATGTTATAGTTGAAGCGGTGATAGCCTAGTGGTTAGGGCGTCAGCCTCCTAATCAGAGGTTGGCGATTCGAATCCGGGCACGCACCTCCAATTTTTCGGAGTATTGTGCGTTTTAAAAAAAATAAAAATATCACTAGCTTCAACGGTGAAGGAAAACATCGTGAGGAAACCTGCACGCCTGAGAGTTCTCCATAATGTTCTCAAAGGCGTGTGAAGTCTGCCAATCCGCACATGGCCAGCGTGGTGGACTATGGCTAAACCCTTCTCATATTGAGAGGGAGCCGTGCTCTGTAGTGAGCCGGTAATGGGTTTTCATGATGATGAGATGTTATAGTGTAGCTGGGTTGGGTCGCCATTACACGTGATTATATGTCTAAGATTATATTAGGTGTTAAGATTTTAATAAGAAGCACGCTAAATTTACTTATTATATTATATATATATATATATAGTCACCTAGTGTGGAGGCCACTGGAATTTGTTATAATTTTAAACTGTTTGAAAAATAAAGTTATTTATTTATTTTATTTTATTTTAGTGGTGAAGTTAATGTCTAAGTCATTTTTTACTTCTCAGCCATGATTGCAATCCAACCTGGTACAGAAGTGATTATGCAACTTAAGATGGTAACAAGCTTAACCTATTAGAGTTAAGGTAAACCTGCATTCTTGATTGGTTTCTAAACGTTTCTTGACGTCGTGCCGGAACGCTTAACGCTTGGCGGTACGTCTTTGTCGGCAAGGTGACTAACATCGGCCGCAGCCGAGCCAGACCAGACCAAAGAAATTATTTCTAACTCCCCCAGCCGGTGATCGACCTTCCATTTAAGACCACATCGCTCCGTCCGCCCTCATGTCTATGAAACATAGTACCTAATTATTGGCCAGATAGGACAGTCAGCGGGTATTGCAGAGGTATCCATAGAAGATTCAATTTTACCTGGTATTCGTAGTACATTACTTTGACGATCTCCGTGACGCAGTGCGTGAGCTGTCGCATTATAAAGTTGGTGGTCCTGGGTTCGGTTCCCGGCTCGAGTCTGGTCTGGTGGGAGGCTTCGGCCGTGGCTATTTACCACCCTACCGACAAAGACGTGTCATCATGAGTGCCGAGAACCGATAGACGCAAGATGCTGGAATCAAGAATGTCGACTCTATACTATCAACCGCAGCAAATGTTCGTAAACCCCAACTAGGTGAACCGACGGCATCAAACGCCAAGTCGCAGAAAACCGTTGGCCACGGGTAGAAGACCATTGAAATGAGGATCATGATGATAAAGCATTCTGATCCCAAAACCTTTGATTTAATTTATTTAAAAAGATTAAGATAAACGGCCGCTAATAAAGACAATTTATCTAAATTAACTCCACTCTATCTTTATTTGCTGAGAGATATTTTCGGGCGGAAGCAAAACGACGGAATTTCCCCGCAAAAGTCGAATGTAATTACTCGAAATGAACGAACCCAATAGAAATTAGTGCAAGTAGGGTAACCGTGCTAGGAACCTGTCTAGGAGACTTCCGAAAGGATTTAATAAAATGATAAAATCTACTGTAAAAGGATTTTTATTTAAAATTATGTTCATATCCTTGAGAACCCTTTTTCTTTCTACTAATAGTTCTTAATAGCGAGTGATTTTGCGCAGTCCATTAATCACATCTGTAGTAATAAAGAAGGATCTTTAAGAAATCCTAATCAAATTAAAATTAAGCTTTTAAAATCACCATATTATGACCTAGTGCCATTATTAAAGTTTCTGGAAATAATTTAATACGGTAATTTAAATCATTAAATTCCTATTTGTTCTTTTGACCTACCTTCATACCAAAGTTTAAGGTTGTGAGTCACCACAAAATAGCTTTTAATTACGTCCGCAATTGAGATTTTATGAAAACAAGTGAGGGAGCATTTACAGCCTTTAAGACATTGCATTTTTTGGGCTGTAAAAGACCATTGAATACTGTATTCAGTATGAGTTTAAATGTGGGAATGTGCCTCCAACAGTAAAAAAAATGGGCCTGACGCGCTGACAGACAAATGATTAGATTATATTATAATGTTATAAATGATCCATGTTGTCATCGTAAACAACTCTGTCAAAATTATCCTCATGATCATTTTTTATCTATCAATATCTGACTGCTGGTCACAGGAGATAGGGAATTTGAGTACCTACTAACCCACCACGTTAATCTAGAGCGGGAACGCGGGCATAAACGATTGTAACATGTTGGTAATAATAATCGGGGCCAGAAGCTGATTATGCTCCCTGATGCACGGTGATGGACGCCGACAATATCCGCATTCCGGACTCGTAAGGAAACACTCAAACTATTATAATCGTCCTGACCTGGGAATCGAACGTAGAACATCGTGATCTGTAATCCTACTAACCGCTTGATCAACAAGGCAGAGAACCATGACAGCAATTTTTTTTTATTTAACTGCAACTAAGATCTAGACAGCATCCTTACCTTGTGGGATGTGAAGAGAAACTTCACATACTTCAATATAACCCCAATCGGTTTTCACGCAACATCGTACTGAAACGTCTGAAGCGCTTAGCAGCACACCTTTATTAGTAAGCGGTAGGTAGCTCACATCCGGAAAAAAATAGTATAAAAACCGAATTTGATTCATCATCATCATGATCAACCCATTCTCGGCTCACCACAGAGCACGGGTCTATCAATATGAGAAGAGTTTGGCCATAGTCCACCACGCTGGCCATGTGCGGATTGGCAGATTGCACATGCCTTTGAGAACATTGTGGAGAACTCTCAGGCGTGCAGGTTTCCTCACGATGTTTTCCTTCACCGTTAAAACAAGTGATATTTTAATCGCTTAAAACGCACATAACTCCGAAGAGGTGCGTTCGAATTTTGGGGTTCGAATCCCTAACCTCTGATTAGGAGGCTGACGTCCTAACCACTAACTAGGCTATCACAGCACTTTGATTTCTCTGAGTTTCTTCCACTTTGATTAACAACTCCATATCCTAATTTGATATTCCTTATATAAGTCACCCTATCTAACTCTGTCTTTGCTGAGACCGCAATCCTTTAATTAAAGGATTACCTGTTTTTCCACTGGCTGCCTCGTAGCTGACCAAATACGGTTACGGGCTACCGTATCTACACGCGTATATACCTACTATCTGAATAGTTAGATAGCTATTTCATTAAGGTAAACGTTGTTGTTTGGATGTAGCCAGGTATTTATTACCTGGCTACATCTTTGATTAATTTATAGGCAGCTTATAACCATCCCTTAGAGCAGTATTATTTTGATATTTAACTATTAATAACTATTATTGACACTGTCGTTTAAGAATTATTACCCTTACTTCAAGCTGTGATAAGGGCGTCCTAATTAGAGGTCGGGGGCTCGGAGTTATGATCGTTTTTAAGGGTTTAAAATTGCTTCAATGGTGAAGGAAAACATAGTGAAGAAAACCTGCGCCGCGCCTGAGAGTTCTCCGTAATGTTGTCAAAGGCGAGTGAAGTTTGGCCATCCGCATTTACCTAACAAACATTGTATTCCTTATTACATTTTTGACGACCTCCGTGGCGCAGTGCGTGCGCTGTCGCATTATAGTTTAGAGGTCCTGGGTTCGATTCCCGGCTCGAGTTGGGTCTTGTGTTAGGCTCCTATCATGGCATGGTAGAGTAACTAGCCATGCGATTTAGCGTTCCGGCACCTAATCTCGTAGCATCCAATAAGGAGGATGGTTTTACTATATCTCTAACAGGTAAGGCAGCTACCATCTTAGACTGCATCTTCACCAGGTAAGATAGCCGTCAAGGGCTAACAACACACAAGTTATTGTAGTGTATAAAAGAAAAAACAGTAAAAGAGGTCAGTGAAATTAATACTTAAAAGTAAAAAGCGACGTATCCTATCAAAGCCGACACCTAAACTCATAAAGGATCTAACAGGTAAGACCGCTACCATCTTAGACTGCTTCATAACCAGGTGAGATAGCCGTCAAGGGCTTACTTGTAGTATAAAAAAAAACAGTAAAAGAGGTCAGTGAATTTAATACTTAAAAGTAAAAAGCGACGGATCCTATCAAAGCCGACACCTAAACTCAAAAAGAATCTAACATATAAGCCCGCTACCATCTTAGACTGCTTCATCACTTACCATCAGGTGAGATTGCCGTCAAGGGCTAACTTGTAGTATAAAAAGAAAACAGTAAAAGAGGTCAGTGAAATTAATACTTAAAAGTAAAAAGCGACGGATCCTATCAAAGCCGACTCCTAAACTCAAAAAGTTTCTAACAGGTAAGCCTGCTACCATCTTAGACCGCTTGATTACTTACCATCAACTGAGATTGCCGTCAAGGGCTAGCTTGTAGTATAAAAAAAAAGAAACAGTAAAAGAGGTAATTGAAATTAATACTTAAAAGTAAAAAGCGACGGATCCTATCAAAGCCGACACCTAAACTCATAAAGGATCTAACAGGTAAGCCCGCTACCATCTTAGACTGCCTTATAACCAGGTGAGATAGCCATGAAGAGCTAACTTGTAGTATAAAAAAAAAACAGTAAAAGAGGTCAGTGAAATTAATACTTAAAAGTAAAAAGCGACGGATCCTATAAAAGCCGACACCTAAACTCAAAAAGTATCTAAAAGGTAAGCCCGCTACCATCTTAGACTGCCTTATAACCAGGTGAGATAGCCATGAAGAGCTAACTTGTAGTATAAAAAAAACAGTAAAAGAGGTCAGTGAAATTAATACTTAAAAGTAAAAAGCGACGGATCCTATAAAAGCCGACACCTAAACTCAAAAAGTATCTAAAAGGTAAGCCCGCTACCATCTTAGACTGCCTTATAACCAGGTGAGATAGCCATGAAGAGCTAACTTGTAGTATAAAAAAAACAGTAAAAGAGGTCAGTGAAATTAATACTTAAAAGTAAAAAGCGACGGATCCTATAAAAGCCGACACCTAAACTCAAAAAGTATCTAAAAGGTAAGCCCGCTACCATCTTAGACTGCCTTATAACCAGGTGAGATAGCCATGAAGAGCTAACTTGTAGTATAAAAAAAACAGTAAAAGAGGTCAGTGAAATTAATACTTAAAAGTAAAAAGCGACGGATCCTATCAAAGCCGACACCTAAACTCAAAAAGTATCTAAAAGGTAAGCCCGCTACCATCTTAGACTGCCTTATAACCAGGTGAGATAGCCATGAAGAGCTAACTTGTAGTATAAAAAAAACAGTAAAAGAGGTCAGTGAAATTAATACTTAAAAGTAAAAAGCGACGGATCCTATAAAAGCCGACACCTAAACTCAAAAAGAATATGAGCTTCGACATAGCATAGAGAGAGCGCGAATACTTTTGCGTCCAATACACGGAATACGAATACGTAAAACGAATGCTAGGTCCAATTTTGTTTGGCCGTATCAAACGGGCCGTCACGAATTTAGTTAGTGAACTCCAGATGGTTTTACGAAAACGCAGTGTTTTTACTAGGTTTTTTTCCCCGACCGCTCGCAACCCGTTGAAATGTGAAAACGAAATCTTTGGTCATCGGTGCTTCCGTGATATACGTCCGCGAGCCCGTTCAATAGGTTGAATTTTTCAGGAAATTGCATCTTTATATGGAGTAAAAGCGTCTATTTAATTTCAGGACAAGCGCAAGTAAAAATATTTAAATACAAGCGATCTTTTACTTAATAACATTAGCTTGCTATCTTTCCAATAATATGTTATAACTAGCTGAGTCCAGGACCTCGTGTTCAACATGCTAACCATTAGACCAAGAAACAAGTCACAATAATGTCTGTAAATTTATATTCACTACATAATTTTAAGTGTTGTTAACTCGTCATGTTGTTTGGTCTGTGTAAAATGCGAAACATAAAAATAAAAAATTTCACAGATTATGCAGGTTTTATCCAAGTTTTCTGTAATAATTTAAAATTCCTAGCCTAGGGTTAAATAAAGTACTTATTCCTTAGTAGGTTTCGTCATGATCAACCCATTACAGAGCACGGTTCTTCTCTCAATATGAGAAGGGTTCGGCCATAGTCCACCACGCTGGCCGTGTGCGGATTGGCAGACTTCACACGCTTTTGAGAACATTATGGAGAACTCTCAGGCGTGCAGGTTTCCTCACGATGTTTTCCTTCCCCGTTGAAGCAAATGATATTTTAATTTTTAAAAACGCACATAACTCCGAAAAGTTAGAGGTTTCCCGGATTCGAACCGCCGACCTCTGATTAGGAGGCTGACGCCCTAACCACTTGGCTATCACCGCTTCTCAGTAAAAAGTCTATCAGATCTTTTCATATTTAATAGTCCATTATTTACTATTTAACGAACTCCAAGAAAATAGAAACCGAACAGAAAATTTAATTGAAAGGGTTATTATATAGTGTAGTCAAAAGCCCATAGAAGGTAGAAAAGCAGAGAAGCGCGATGGCACGAGATAAATGGTGTATCAAAATAATTCATCTAAACCTATTACAGGCATCTATGAATATTTTAATTCTTGATAACTACACTCGCCAACTTAAACTAAAGCTAGGAGGGTTCCGAACGCGCCTAATTTAAAAAGAAACCCACAAAATCATGGCCGGGTTTTTTTTGTTCTCACATATTCAACAACAAATTGTATTTTTTAGCTTTGCTTTTTTTTATTGTAGTAATCCTTAATATTGTAATAGGATTTTTCTACAAGCTTACGATTTCTAAAGATTTCAAGTGATAATTTGTTATAAAGTTCCTTTTTAAGAGTTACTAATTTTGTGAAGCCTACTAAACGGCAATACAAGTTTATTTTACTAATTTTCAGTGCGTTACTACGTACGCAAAGTACCAAATACACTAACAGTCGAGATCATGAATTAATAATTTTTGTGTGGTTTTCATTGTAAGCGAGGGATTGCATCGTCCTCTTTATTACTCCCTACTCTGAGGTGAAGACAAATGATTAAAGTTGTTCCAACTATGAAACATCAGCTTCATTGTGCACCGAACTGAGAATAAAAGGGAAAAACAAACTGAATAATTTCGGTTTACGCTCGGAACCGAAAATGTGAAACAATAAGTAAGTAATAATGATCAGATGCAAACAAAACAAAACTGCTTTTTGTACATTATCTACTTCCCGTTAAAACTTGGAAGCGTATTGTGCTATAACCAATGAGATGCCGCCTCTAGAGCTTCCAGCGTCTAACAAGAGTACCATCTTGTCAACTCAACTTAATTAGTACCTTACACTAGTAAGGCTTATCGCTGGGATGCACTTGTAATGATGATATTATCTGTCATGTACCTCATCTGTAATAACAGCCACAAAAATGAGTTAGTATATACCTATTTCAGTTTTGTGCCTAAAATAAGTATAGGTTGGAAAGGCGGGAGACTTCGTATATGGCGGGCGCGGTTTTTTACGCTTTTCTTGAATTAATGTTTGTTGGCTAATTTTGAAAAGGACTGGTGTTGGTTGTGTCGTGTTGTAGTTTTCGTGTGGTTTGTGTAGTGGCTAGTTTTTTGAATGGTTAACGGGTATTAATTTGGGAAAGGAAATCATTAATGCACCTTAATATTGACTATAACTATAAGAATAGTTTAAACTCGGCCAAAAGCACGGCATTGTTATAAATTTTAAATATTGCCTCGCTTTCTTTTAAATCGTTTTAACGACACTTACTCACACCCTCCGACCCTCCGTTATCCCAAACGTATCTTTAGCCGAGGTTCGGCCTCAAAGGGGGCGCCCTATGGCAGACGTTCCCTTAGTTTCTTCGGGCCCTAGGATTCAAAATTTCTTCTAGCAGAGCTTCTTTCCGAAGCGCGCCAAGCATCCCGGTTACGCTGTGGCAACCAGTAGGGTTAGCACAGCTAATAGACAGTCCGAAAAAAAAACTCTATCTAACTCAAACTTATCTTTTTAATATAAAGAAACTAATTGAACAGTACACAGAAGCAACAACTTCTACTTTCACAAACGGAACTTTAAATAAGTAGACGGATAGTTTTAGCTTCAATCTAAGGTTTATTTTAAGTTTCAGTTGTCATAAATAAATCCCATAAAACAGTTAAAAAACAAAGTTGTTTTTTAAGAAATTAAACATCACTTGCTTCAACGGTGGAGGAAAACATCGTGAGGAAACCTGCACGCCTAAGAGTTCCCCATAATGTTCTAATCATGAGGACGTCCTAACCACTAGGCTACCACAGACAAAATTTTCACCATCACAAAATGTCGAAGTTGATGACGTAAGTCGGGTTGTCGACTTTCACGCCTGATCAAATGAGACGTTCCCTCTGGGCGTTACAAAATCTCGCTGGGTTTAACAAACTGCATTCGAAATTAAAAATTTTCATCCCCTCTGTCCTTACTGAGGATCACTTTTGATTATAATCCCTCCACCGCAACGTAATTGGGATATTCTTTGGCCACAACAATGGACTTGCACATTCATTCGTTTTAGGTATTATAAAATTTCCATTCTGCGGCACAATGCTGTTTTATTCTTGTTTTCGCTTAGTGATTGCTTAGTCCTTCACAATGTTTTGTATCATAATGTACTTACCTACCTGGGCCTTTTGTTGTCGGGGAAATTCTTAAGATGTTCAGTTATTCCATTCGTACCTACTTGCTCATATTTAAGTGAATGTGGAGAGAGATTTCGTGAGTCATTCCAAATCAAGTTATTCTGAGACGGTATTTTTTTTACCTTTTGTTGTATTAAAGTAACATATTAATTATTTCAAACAGATTGTAAATTGGCTAAGAACTTTGCTTTGTAACGAATAAGCAAGTCGTTATGCAAACAAACAATGAAACCTTAATAATATAAATATTAATAAGCAAGTGATATTTTAATTTCTAAAGGGACTCCTTTTAATAATATATTTTAGTTATGACGTTAAATTTTTATTTATTTTTTAAGATTTTTTGTTTTAGGTTAATATAATAATATAATAATCTAAGTTTTATTTTAAGTTATATATTTAAATGAGAATATTTTAATTTTAAAAATTAAAATATTCTCATTTACCACTTGCTTCAACGGTGAAGGAAAACATCGTGAGGAAACCTGCACGCCTGAGAGTTCTCCATAATGTTCTCAAAGGCGTGTGAAGTCTGCCAATCCGCACATGGCCAGCGTGGTGGACTATGGCCAAACCCTTCTCATATTGAGAGGAGACTCGTGCTCTGTAGTGAGCCGGTAATGGGTTGATCATGGTGATTAATTATTTTTATTATTTCAAACACAGATTTAAACTTAGGTAAGTACAACGTGCTTTGTAACGAATAAGTAAGTCCGTTATTGCATAACAAACAATAAAACGTTTCTAATATAAATATTAACTTAAAACCGGTAAATACGGAGGTACCTCTTTCATAACTCTGTATTCAAAGTTCAAAGTTTCACGATTTGAAAACTCCGATGATGGCGATGACAATAGGCATAGACAGATGTACTTCATTGTAGCAAAGTTCCTTTGCAATAGTTTGGACTCAAAACGAATCAATAAGACAAATCAAATCAAAATAGCTTTATTCATGTAAACCTATTACAGGCATCCATGAATCGTTCATATAACATTATCCATTATTTTTTCGTGAAGTGATGGTGATAACTTCACTTGCCAACTTAATGAGAATATTTTTATAGATAAAGTAATAAGAATATTTTTTTCAGTCTACGTGTTTGTAAATATTTTCCGCAATGATTTCAACAGCATAATATAATAGTATTGTGAGCTTCGAAAGCTTTCCCAGGAAGTGATGATGGTCGACACGAGGGCGTCTCATCATAATCGACCCATTGCTGGCTACAGAATACCGGTCTCCTCTCAATATGAGAATGGTTTGGCCATAGTCCACCACGCTGGCCATGTGCGGATTGGCAGACTTCACACGCCTTTGAGATCATTATGGAGAACGCTAAGGCATGCAGTTTTCCTTCACCGTTGAAGCAAGTGATATTTTAATTGCTTAAAAACAGACTTAACTCCGAAAATTTAGAGGTGAGTGCCTGGGGTCGAACCCCTGACCTCTCATTAGGAAGCGGGCGTCTTAACCAGGCTATCACACCACATGAGATACTAAATACCCAAAATTTTTTTTTTTAAGAAGCGTCCCGCGATTCGAACCCAGAGCCTACGATTATCCACTCGTATACCCGACAAGACAGTGTTGGAAATTAAAAAAAACAAAATCTAAACGCCCTCGCACGTTGGTTAGAAAATAACAATATGAACCTCGCCACATTAAAAATGGCACCTCAATCTTTTCTTAACAAACCATCACCGCGCTACAATATTGCTCATATCATCGCGAGCGACAGCCCGTGACGTCATCAACTAATGCACTACACCGCTGATGCTATCGCAGGTGAGGCTTAGCGACGGGAATGTAGAGTCACTGGATGTATCCTTAACTTCCTATCACAGGTAGATAATA
The DNA here is from genome assembly GCA_928268935.1 of Lasiommata megera. Classification (NCBI taxonomy): domain Eukaryota; kingdom Metazoa; phylum Arthropoda; class Insecta; order Lepidoptera; family Nymphalidae; genus Lasiommata; species Lasiommata megera. Next base: position 11,468,542 of record OV743323.1, read on the forward strand.
GTGAACGTCACGTTTATTCTAACTTTTTTTTCTATCCATTACAAGTTAGCCCTTGACGGCAATCTCACCTGATGGTAAGTGATGATGCAGTCTAAGATGGTAACCCGCACTCCTAATCAGTTTCTACGCGACATCGTGCCAGAACGCTCAATCGCTTGGCGACACGTCTTTGTCGGTAGGGTGGTGACTAGCCACGGCCGAAGCCTCCCACCAGACAAAAACTAACTAACTGAATACTTAAGTACATTCTTAAAACAAACTTGTGTTGCACGCTACTAGATAAAATAAAAATAGAAATTCATTCAGTCAGTTATACAATTTTATCACAAATTACCTAATGAAATTTATAGGATAGTCATCCTATAAATTTCATTAGGTAGTTACATAACTGAAACACGCAATTTCATTTGCGTAGTTTTTTAATAATTCCTGTGGAAGAAGCAATGAAGTTGAAAATTATAACATGTCTCATTCAACGGGAACAGCAGTTGCCGCTGCCAACATATAAATCTTATTTTGGTATAATTCTTAATTGTATAGTCTCAGCTTATAGACGTCAAATTCAGCTTTTCACAAATCACGCGGGAACCAAGGATTTTTCCCGATTAAAAGTAGTCTTAATCCAGCGTATAATTTATGGCCATTTAAAATTTAAGCTGAATGAGTTTAGTCAACTATTGTTAAAATAGTGTAATAAATCATCAATATAATATCATAATCTTAATGATTAAAAAGTATCGTGCAAAAAAAAGTCAATATCATTTAGTATTTAAACTACCGGGTAGGTACATCAAATAAGTAATGGTTGGCTAGTCAAGTGGCCAAGATTACTGACACTTGGCGTGCGATAACACCGAAACTTGCCCCCTGCACAGATAATTATGCGGGACTGTGATATGAGAAACCCATAGTTATATGGTACGTGGTTATTAGACAGTCAATTAAAAACTTAATTCCAGTAATCTAATGGAAGTATTGATATCGCTTTTAAATAAAAAATATAAAGTTAAAATAAATCAATTCCGAATAGACAGATAACAAAGGCCACAATTCGTAACGGCAGATTTTTTTTTTTAATTTGAGGTTAAGTCACATATGAGGTGTAAGTTGGAGCGCGCCTAGAAAATTCCTATTCACTCTTGCCTTGAAGGTACTAAGGTTATACGTGGCTAGAAATACAGATGTTGGAAGTGCCACTCCTTAGCGGCTCGATTCAGAAACGTCGATCCAAATCGTTACGTCAGAGTAATTAACTAACAATCTAATCCAGGTTTTGGAAGATTGCGTGACCCAGCCATTGGGCCTCGAGAAGGAGCATCGCTGGGTTTTATTGGTTACCAATCCCTGCTGGAAGCGTGAACGCATATCCCTGCGTTAAAAAAAACAATCTTATCCAAAATCTGTATATATACCGGATTTAATTTGGTAATATTTTATATTATGTTATATACTACAAGTTAGCCCTTGACTATTGACTAGCTATCTCACCTGGTGGTATGTGATGATGCTGTCTAGGTTGGTAGCGGGCTAAACTGTTATGAGTATGGTAAACCCACGCTCCTCATTGGTTTCTACACGACATCGTGCCGGAATGCTAAATCACCACGGCCCCAGCCTCCCACGAGATCAGACTCGAGCCGAGAATCGAACCCAACCCAACTTTATCATACAGCGCACGCACAGCTGAGGTAGGGAAATAATACTGTCTTTCTCCAACTCTTCTCTATCTGAAGGATATCTATCTGAAGTTTTTGGATTAGATTGCTTACTAACAGTCTGTTCGCAGTATTTAAGTCTTCGTGAAGCCAGGTGCAAGATTGATTACTTCGAAAAGCCCGCGATGTACGCCGCTACCACCTACTAATTAACGGGGTACGTGTAGTGCCAACACAATGGGTGACGAAAAATCACCTCGCAACATCGCGGGGAAAGAAATCCTACCTGCGAGTATCTATGATGTGCAATATTCTTTTTTGCTCCCTATGAAAGGGTTTTTTTTTCTAATAATAAAACTGTTGATTTTCCGCAAAAAAATACAGGGAAAGCGAATAAGTTAGGTTTAGGTGCATTTTCATTGTTGTGCCGCGTTCATTTGTGCGAATAGAATCTGCCTACCCACGATTATTATTGTGTATTTACAATCAAAATCAACACAAATCAAAAATAATTGTTTTATTAATTTAAACCTAATACAGGCATCTGTGAAGCGTCATATTTTTCATGATTTTAATTCATGAGGTGATGGTGATAATTACATGCGTAAACATAACGCTAAAAGAAAAATATTTAGAAGAATTATTCCATAAATAATTATAATAAGCTATGAATTTAGAGCAATACTCAACCTTTTTTAAACGATTATGTAATCTTATTATCATAATAGGATTCTTTCATAAGCTTAGGAAAAAATAAGTTATTCAAACATTTCGACATATCTCGAGAGACATCTCCAAGATTTCAGGTGGAAGTTTGCTGTAAAAAAACATCATCTTAGTAGGTACAATTCCTCACTCTCATAGGAGAGTAGTGTATAAACTTCTCTCCTATGGGATTTTATATAGAGTTATGGGATTTTAGAGTAGAGTTTATATAGAGTTTTGTACTTCCAGGCTTGATCCTTGGCTTAACTTGCTCCCAGAGGCTTGTTATAAATGAGCTGGATATATACAAAGCCAATTTCCCAACGCTGGTTACTCAAGAATTATTGAAAGAAAATTCAATGCGTAGCACAATTTTTGCCTGACTCGGAACTAGAATTCAGAGCCTAGTGATTCGTCTCACATACTTGCAACTTACCAACATTTTGCCGGCCCACAACCGTTCATGGAGCTTTGATAACCTAGTGGTTAGGGCATCAGCCTCCTAATCATAGGTCGGCGGTTCGAATCCGGGCACTTCTCGGAGTTATGTGCGTTTTTAAACATTTAAAATATAACTTGCTTCAACGGTGAACGAAAACATCGTGAGGTAACCTGCACGCCTGAGAGTTCTGCCAATCCGCACATGGCCCGTGTGGACTATGGCCAAACCCTTTTCATATTGAGAGGAGACCCGTGCTCTGTAGTCAACCAGTAATGGGTTGATCAGGATGACCGTTCATATGGATCTTAGCATTCGAGAATCTAAGTAGGGTTTTGGCCTTAGTCCACAACATTACGCACGTCTAACATACTTGCAACTTATAAATATGTTGCCGGCCCACAACCGGCCACAGATCTAAGCATACCTAATTAGGCTTTCGGCCTTTAAAGTCCTCTACATTACCCAAGTATAGATTTATAGACTGCAGTCCTTAGAGAGCATTATGAAGAACTCGCAGATACACGATAATTTCCTTAATGTAATCAACAAGTGATATTTAACTTAAAACTGCTTAAATTAAACTAAAACCCGACCATATATATTTTTTAACCATTATATTGTACCGATATAATTTTTGACCTGAAAATAAAATTGGGGACCACGTGATCACGAGACCGTTATAGCCAGCTAAGAGATTACCTTATGTAATATTCATACAAACAATGTTGATTATAATACCTTTAGGTTCTTTGAAATGTTGACAGCCCCGAGTTGAATGCGCATTCGGTAAAAATTACAAAATGAAAATTGCGGCCCGGCGCTGCTGAATACATTAATATCGAATATTGAATACATTTTATTTCATACCGAAATATTGAATGAATGCCTCGCAAAATGTGAGCCGAATGAAAATCAAGTGATATTCCCAAGAGATTTTATTCGAAATGAGATGTTCGCATTAATGTTTATTGATAATCCGCTTTGGCGCATTTTTGTGTAAGCGAACGCTGAAAGCACGTGGAAGTTTATTCTCTTCCATAAAACCCCTTCCTGTTAAATATATTATATGTACATACTAATCTTACAAAGTTAGTTTTTGATAGGGCTGAATAGACACGCAACTGACAGTAAACTTTTTGTCGAAATAAAAACTAATAACTGTAATTAAATCCTTATATACATAAGTGTGCACTTGCTTCAACGGTAAAGGAAAACAACGTGAGGAAACCTGCACGCCTGAGATGCTCCATAATGTTCTCAAAGACGTGTGAAGTCTGCCAATCCGCACATGGCCAGCGTGGTGGACTATGGCCAAACCCTTCTCATATTGAGAGGAGACCCGTGCTCTGTAGTGAGCCGGTAATGGGTTGATCATGATGATGATGATGATACATAAGTGTTTCTATGTATTATACTGATTCAATCGTTTTTTAGAAAAAACCACGCATAAATGTTCTTAAGCACTTCTTATTTTAAAAATTTAATTGTAATAAATTTTTATAATAATAATCATAACAAAATCTTGATTTGTCAAGTTTTAAAAGAGCGCAATTCAGGAGGGTTCCGTACCATGGAATAAAACATTGCATAGATAAGCATAACTTAAATAAATAAAGTTTAATTCAGACATAACGTGTTACTGTAGTACTTATATTTACCTACTTGTTAATCCTTTACCAATTCAAATAACAAGTTATGTCTTTAAATTTACATATTCTAGATATGAACACGCTGGTCGGGTGTCTCGACTCAATCACAATGATTTTCATCCAGTACACCAGTAGATCAATACGTAGTAGATCTGAATACAATATGTGAGATGGTGATGACAAAAAAACCCGGCTAAGTTTGATGTCGGCTTAGCTCTTAGCTTTAGTATTATGTTGGCGAGGGTAGTTATCACCATCATCTCACGAAATAAATAATGGAAAATATATTGTATACGAACGCTTCATAGATGCCTGTAATAGATTTACATGAATAATTCAAATTCAAATTCAAAATAATCTTTATTCAAATACTCCTTAAAAAGGCACTTTGACGCGTCAATAATTTACATAGTAGTTATTTCATGGTGATAACTATATTCGTTAGACCGGGGCGGTCTAAGAAGAAGCCCACAACAAACTTAGTCGGGGTTTTTTAATATAAAAGCTATTTTGGGTTTTGAATTTTACAGTTTACTATTCTAGTTATAAATTAAAATTTAAAAAAAAAACTGTACAATATTATTTTAATTTTATAAAAATTTTAATCACTGACTCCATAAAACCGACAAAGTCGCATGGTCGGTTCGTTTTAACCATCAAAACGGAACGCTACAAATAAATATAAGTTAGTCGCACTTTTCGTCGCAGAAACAAATTTCACCCTCACCACCTGGATGCCTGGTCCTCTTCCACCACCCGCTATTCCAGGTAATTTCTGCCACGTACCTGCAAATTGTGGAACCAGCTTCCATCTTCCCTAATGTTTATAATATGGGGATCTTCAAAGGGCGGATAAACAAATTACTCAAAAGCCAGCAACGCGTTGGCGGTTCCTCTGGTGCTGCAAATGTACATGGGCGGCGGTGATCACTTACCATCAGGTGACCCGACAGCTCGTTTGCTCGCTATATATTTTGACGACCTCCGTGGCGCAGCGCGCGCGCTGTCAGGTTATAAAATTGGAGGTCCTGGGTTCGATTCCCGGCTCGAGTCTGGTCTGGTGGGAGATTTTGGCCGTGGCTAGTTACCACCCTACCGACAAAGACGAGTCGCCAAGCGATTTAGCGTTCCGGCACGATGTCGCGTAGAAACCGATAGGAGTATGGGTTTACCATACCCCTTACAGGTTAGCCCGCTACCATCTTAGACTGCATCATCACTTACCATCAGGTGAGATTGCCGTCAAGGGCTAACTATTAGTGGATAAAAAATATATATATATATATATATATATATATATATATATATATAAAACTATAATATAATAACTTTTCTTTTTATATATATATATATATATATATATATATATATAAAAAAAAGAAAAGTTATTCGTTAAATACCTTCAACGTACAATAGGTGAACGATAAACAAATCAGTTTAATTATTGGAATGAGTTGGAGGCGGGCGGAGGGAGCGGGCGGCCATTTTAATCAACTTTGCGAGCCGATAGCCGACAATGCGGCCCGTGCAATTAATTTGTGTATTCAATCATATCTCGGCTATTGAAAAATGGAATTCCAATCACTAGTGAAAAGTTTGCAAGGTATGTTCGTTCGTTTATATCCAGTAGGGCTCAGATATCAAAAGGTCTCGTATATTTGTCTTTGAATTTCTCGTTCTATTTCTATGAAATTAGACTAGAATTTAAAAAAAAAATAAAAAAATATGGAGAAATATTTATTTGACCAAAAAAAAATACAGTTTAACAATTTTCGTCATAGCCTAGTAGTTAGTACGTCAGCCTCCTAATCAGAGGAATCTTTTTAAGGAATTAAAATATCACCTGCTTCAGCGGTGAAGGAAAACATCGTGAGGAAACCTGCACGCCTGAGAGTTCCCCATAATGTTCTCAAAGGCGTGTGAAGATATATCTCGATCGATCTCATATTGAGAGGAGACCCGTGCTCTGTAATGAGCCAATAATGGGTTGATCATGACGTCATGATGAAAATTTTGTCGTACACAATTCTCTAAACTACATTGACAGGTCATCATATAAGTAACGGAAAACATCGTGAGCTCTCCATAATATCGCCAGCGTGGTAGACTATGGCCAAATCCTCCCCACATTGAGAGGAAACCCGTGCTGTGTAGTGAGCCGGCAATGGGTTTTTCATGATACCAATATGCTCCTTGTCATCGTCTTAAAAAATACAGTACTAGAAAGCAAGTATCAAAAATTAATTAACTACTGATAAAGCAAGTCGTGTAAACTCGTAATAAAATGATTGTATAGTTAGTTATACGACATGATTAAATGCCCATAAACAACATGCTAGCTGGCGAGGGGCGCGGGGCTCCTTGCTTTGAGCACCTCTCAACATCCTATTAATATGAAAACAATTCGTCCCTCGCCTGTTACGCGCATTTTACACCCGCTGCCAAGTAATTTGGGCATCGCTTTTATATATCTCTGTCTATCTTTCTCTGCGTCGTATTCCTCATTACCCCCCATTAAGGGTCGTGACCCCTTCCACTGACGACTTTCTTGAGGACGATGCCATGCTGCTCTGTTGGTTGCGACGTGTAGAGTATATTTATATATTATGTATATAACATGTATTTTATTCTACAACAGGTTGGGCTTGACGGTAATCTCACCTGTTAGTTAGTGGTGATCCAGTCATATTATTGGTATTATTCTACTTTGTTTGAACAGCTCAAAATAATGCGCTGTGTAAAGACGAATGTTAGGTATTTGACGGGGTGAAGAAGGGGAAGGGGCGGATGAGTTAACCAGAAGCAACAGGAAGGCAGATTCGTAAGGCCGCTGTCCGCTTAGTGGTGGTCTTTTAACTTTAACCCTAGTACGCATATTTAAGCAAGTAGGCGCTAAAGCTGTAGTGGAAACGCTAAATCGATAAACACTAATCACCAACTAAAGATAGGGTAAAATCTTAATTCATACTTAATTAAAAAACCTTATTGTAATGTCAAAAAACCCAGTCAAAGTGTAGATTTAACTATATTCGTACTATTGATTGCAACAAACATTATAAATGCAAAAGTGTGTTTGATGGTTCGACCCTCTTTCACGCATAAACAGGAAAACAAAATTGAGAGTACAATTTTAATCTATAATAATTACGCACCTACGTTACAATGTAGTTCTCTTTACATCTATAATATCTGAAAAGATAATATTTTTTATTGGTTTTGGAATATTAAATTGAATCTTTATTAAAAACCTGAAACTTTATTACTTACAAGGACACAAGAAAGTAACCACTACAAAAACGCTTTTAAGACACTAGAAATGTACTGTTTACTTTGTAATAAACAGTTATTTATATATTTAGTTTTTTTTCAATTGAATGTTTACTCACAGTGGAAAGAGATCCGTTGATGGACCACAAAAACTAGTTATCTGTGAGTTGATATATATATTTTTTACTCCACGTTATTGCACCCATGAAAATTTTACAACTATTTCTATTTTTCATAATCTAGTCCTCTCTAAGTGTTAAACTTAAGTGATAATACAACATTCATTTATTTATTTATACAACTTTATTGAATATTGATCAAAACAAATGAAAAGAAAAAAAATACATAATTTAAAAGCAAAAGGCGACCTTATCACTATAAGCGATCTATCTCTTCCAGGCCACGTTTTTTAAGAAGCATACAGAAACAAAAGGCGGGAAATCACAAAACTTATACATTTATACATACTAATAATTACATACTATTAAAAAGTATTAATGACTGAATATACTTTTGTTAATGCATTTTTTTTTAATGAATTCATATTTTGTAAGAAACACAAACCGAGACAAATGCGACTACAGTGTGAGAAAAGTTGCATCTGCCCCGGTCAAAGGTCACGCTGGCGCTACCGGGGCAGTTATACGGGAGCGGTTATAAAAAGTGTCCACATTTTCGGGCTCGCAGTGTACGCTAAACGTTCCCCAAAGAGTATGCATATGCGCACCGACTGCAATCAGCGATTGCTCCCATTGTGCCGCAGATTAAAATTTTAGGGTTCACCCGCTAATGTGATTGCACTCTTTTCCTCTCCTTGTACGGAACCAGCCGGCGGTGCTATTAATCGGATATTATAGGGGCGGTGTGTTCGTCTAAATCACATTGGAAAATTGACGTTTCTTCGAGATCGATGAGTTTTAATCTGGGTTTGTAAGGGGTACATACATTTTTTACAACAATAATGACTTTATTATTAGGGTGGATGATTCGGTGGTTTGTTTAAATATTTTCACTCTTTTATTAGTATTATACAGTAGCTTTAGCCGCGGCTTTGCTCGCTGTAACCATCAAACAAGTATCGCAGATCGTTACAATAGAAATGAATCAAAATGTAATAACTATATTTTAACAAACCATTTATTTATCTTTGTAATTTGTTTTACATAAAATAACTTGTAATACCTCCTAGAATATGTGTACAAAGTTTCATTATAATCGGTTTTGTAGTTTTCGCGTAACAAACAAACTTACATTACATATAAATATATAATAAATAGGATGTGACGTAATTAATAGGACGACCGAGTTTGGTCGTTAAAATAATGCTTTATGACAAGTCGTTATAATCTAATATAAAATCACCTGTCACGATAGAATTGACGAATACTTGACGTGACGTTGAATTATTACGCAAAATATAATCTTATTAATATATAAAGATAATTATGTATCATTAAAACTAAACATTGTTTTTAATGATAATAGTTATTTTTTCATTATTATGTTAGCGATTATCCAGAGTAAATTATATTCATATTATTATAGTCGAGCCATCATCATCATCATCATGATCAACCCATTGCCGGGTCACTACAGAGCAATCTCCTCTCAATATGAGAAAGGATTAGCCATAGTCCACCACGCTGGCCATGTGCGGATTGGCAGACTTCATACGCCTTTGAGAACATTATGGAGAACTCTCAGACATCCCTCGCGACGTTTCCTTTCACCATTGAAGCAAGTGATATTTTAATTATTAAAACACGCAGCCAACTCCGCTAAGTTAGAGGTGTGTGCCCGGCAGGTTAAAGTTACGCAGCGCGTACGCTGTTTCATTATAAAGTTGGAGGTCCTAAATTCGATTCCCGGCTCGAGTCTGGTCGGCTTCGGCCACAGCTAGTTACCACCCTACCAACAAAGACGAGCCGCCAAGCGATTTACGTTCCGCGCAATGTCGTTAACCAATAGTAAACCAATTAGGGTTTACTATGGTTTTTACCCCTAACCGGTTATACCGTTACCATCTTAGACTGTATCATCACTTACCATCAGATGAGATTTACGTCAAGGACTTTATTTATTTATTCATTTTGTGCATCACAAAAAATAAAAAAGGAAATAATAAGAAAAAGTACGGTACAAAAGGCGGCCTTATCGCTTAGTAGCGATCTCTTCTAGGCGTGTACTGTATGAAAACAACTTCAGCTTACGTAACAGGCTGGTGAGGAGTTGCCCAGCCAACAACAGCACCCAGGTCAACAAAAGCGACAAAGGTTTTCGCGTACAAAAACCTCACAAAGTTCGAAAGGCAGGCCGATAAGCACAACGGAATCACGGCTCGGAATATCCGTGATTCGTAAATTAAAGTTAAAAGTAATATCTGTTAAGATTCAACCTTTATGTAAGAAACTCCAAAATGAAAACGGCAAAGCAAGCAATCTTACCCCTTACCTACCGTGAACTAATTTATTCTTTGACGGGAATTCGCAAACGGATTTTGCTCGCGCAGTTATTACGTTGTGCAGGTGCGGACGTAGTTTTGTTTTACCCCCCACTTCCTCCTGCTTCCCCCAGCCCGCCCCGCACTACAGAGTACAGTTTCGTCGCGCCTGAAAATTAATTCCTCTACATAATCAGAACTTTCGTCAGCGCCGCCCGCCCGTAGCTTCATCGCAAAGTTTTATTTTCTTTTTTATTATCATTTATGTACGTGGGAATATCTTGTTTACCTTTACTATATACCAACGAAAAATGGACGACTTTTAGTTTTATTTTATTTATTTATATAAGATATTTATTAGTATATTTATTTAATGTTTATTACTGTATTGTATTTATGTAATCGCCGCCCGCCCGTAGCTTCATTGCAAAGTTTTATTTTCTTTTTTATTATCATTTATGTACGTGGGAATATCTTGTTTACCTTTACTATATACCAACGAAAAATGGACGATTTTTAGTTTGATTTTGTTTATTTATATAAGATATATATTAGTATATTTATTTAATGTTTATTACTGTATGGTTTTTTGTGTAATCCGGTGTATGTATTAGTTTGTAGTTATTAGTATGCTGTATATGTAATACATATTATGTATGGTATTTGCTTATATATTACGCCATCTACTTTCTTCTACTTTCTCTTTTCCTAATATCCCGTTTCTTCTTGTTTTTCTTATTATTTCCATTTGTATGTGGTGTACAAATAACGAATAAATAAATGTGTGTTTAACTTACACATATTTTGATGAAATTTGGCTTATCCTGGATATGGAATTATTATGCTTATCTTTCGGCAAAATTTAGACTTAAAAAACCACAAAAAAACGAGATGAGGTTATTTTAATTAAAATTTGTTATTTTAAACCTTGACGCTTTTGAAACTCGCCAACTTTTCGTTTTAACTTAACGAATGTAGTTAACACCATCAACTCTTAATTAAAATAGTGAAAAATGTATTATATGAAACGCTTCATTCAACCTGTACTAGGTTTATTCATGAATAAAACATAGTATCTATAATAGATCTTGAATTTAAGTTTGAATTTTCAATATTTCTGATCCTTTTTTAAGTTTTAGTTATAGTTAAATTTCACATTTTTTTATTCAATTCATTTATTTATTCATTGAACGGATAGTTCGTGTGTTTTTATTAGATTTTAGAATATTGATTGAATTGGAACAAATTGAAACAGCTAATAAGATAATTATACAAATGAATATGAGGAATTTGTACGAGGTAGTACCGATTGATAGAAAACTACGTACGATGCTTACGTTGAATACGGCGCAAAAAAATATCCATAATCCATGTTTGATCATTAGCTCCACCGGTGTACCGTGAGTATATAGTAACTTTACTATATCCGCTCGCTATAACCACTTGGTTATAGTATTCAGCAGCTGTGGCTTGAATATCGAATAGCGTAATATCGCTGATTGATTACATTTGGCTAGTGTACGTCGGCACTACTTATAGTAACCTTTGCAACGCTTATAGTAGAAGTTAACGTTAGTTTTCTCTGAAAAACACACCTTTTAGTGGTAATTTAAATCTTTATCTTCAAAAATACCACAAAGAAAAAGGCGCCGTGCTATAAAAGATATAATTACGTTTGTGAAAACTTGTATGACTGCCACAAAATCTCGTATAAAAAATTTCTAGTGCCTATAGGTACAATATCGTATTTTTTTTTTTTAAATCCAAAACAAGTTAGTTAGCAAACAGCAATCTCACCTGGTGTAAAAGACGATGCAGTCTAAGATGGTAACGGGCTAACCTGTTAGGAGTATAGTAAGCCCATACACCTAATGGGTTTCTACGCGACATGCATCGTGCCGGAATGCTAAACCGCTTTGCGACGGCCGAAGCCTCCCACCAGCCAATACTCGAGCTGGGAATCGAATCCAGGACCTGCCAATTTTAAAATGTGACATCGCATTGCGTCACTTAGGTAGTCAAAGTAATACTTCTAAAGGGGCGGGGTCGCCACAGCGTCTTGAAACCCCAAGATCCATCAGTTCTTCGAGCTAAATTACGACACTTTGGCATCTAATCTAGCTTAGATATGTTTGTAAGTTTGTTCTTCTGCGTACTTCTTTATTGCTCTTTATAGCCAGGTGACTCATTGTTTTCTCAGAAAGACCCTAGTTAGCGATCACAGTTCGGAGTCATAAGTCATTATCATGGATTACTTGAAATAACGGTGGTTGAACATCAGTGGGATCCCTGACATAGATCATGATAAATTAAGTGTCCTACAAACAAGTGGGTATATTTCGACCTCAAACCAAATCAAACCTAGTACAACGGTGGTTTGCGAGCGAAAATCCAGCAGGTCTCCCGGCTATAGTTGAGACAAAAAGGCCCAACGTCATAATTAAAAAAATCTCGTGCCTGCAAAGAAAGGGGGAAGTGGCGCGAAAGCAAGACGGATGGGGCGCCACAGAGGGGCCTCGCAAAGACAATGTCGCTTTAGAAGCGTTGCTTAATCATAAATATATCAAGCGGAGACGTCGCAGGCGATGAGCACACGAGGGATTTTAATATTGGTATAAAACAACAAAGAAAAATTATAAATATCATATATTCATTTCTCAATTTGTCATCTCTCGTTCAAATGTGTCTCATTATAACACGTTCTTGTGTAAAACTACAATGTTTCCTGCTAGATGGCGCTAACAGTTTCCATAAGATTGGTGAAGGGCATACTGTAATTTAAGACACACACACACACACGCACATGCACACATATGCACATAGATGTGAGTTAAATTACCGCCGTTTACCATAATTTTTTTATGCATTTCCTCTTTCTATCCCTTTTTCTTGTTAAAGTCCTTAAATTTTTTTAGACGCATAAAAGTAAATAATAACAACAATAAATATTTCTTACGATCTTTAGGGAACTTGAATGTGCTTCAAAGTAGGGTCTATCCTAAGCACCCCGTAAGACTTTACGTTTCGCGATTGTGAAGTCAACATCTCCTGAGGATGATCCGGTGTCAGGTCGAAACGTGCGTAGAGGTTCTAGTGGAAGATTTTGTGTGGTTTTACGAGTATATTACACAAATCTCCCGGTTGTCGGCGGAATATAGGAAATTATACTTGCTGTTTATTGTTCACCCCGTAAGAGTTTAACACTGTAGGATTTTAGTCACTGCAATATCTCCTGGTGGTAAGTTGCAATGCAACGTAAGATGCTTATCTTTTTCTTACGTCATCTGGACGTGGGCTCCATACACGGCCACGGCACACACGGTACGAAGACGTATGGACCACTCACCGTCCGACCCCCCGTTATCCCAAACGTCGCCTACGCCGAGGTTCGGCCTCACAGGAAGCACCCTTAGGCAGACGTTCCCTTAGTTTCTTCGAGCTCTAGGACTCAAAATTTCTTCTGGCAGAGTTTCTTTCCGAAGCTCGCCAAACAGCCCGGTTACGCTGTCGCAACCAATAGGGTTAGCACAGTTTTCCTAGCACCTTTCTTCTACGCGAGGTTTCTACGCGACATCTTACCAGAACGCCTGATCGCTTTGCTTTACGTCACTGGTGGTAGGGTGATAACTTACCGCGGCCGTAGCATATCGTCGCCAACTTAACTCTAGTACTTAAACGAATGTATAAAAAAAGGCCGTCCAACCCCCCGTTATCCCAAACGTCGCCTAACGTTCCCTTAGTTTCTTCGAGCTCTAGGGCTCAAAATTTCTTCTGGCAGAGTTTATTTCCGTAGCTCGCCAAACATCCCGGTTACGCTGTCGCAACCAATAGGGTTAGCAAAGCTTTCCTTCAGCACCTTTCTTCTACGCGAGGTTTCTACGCGACATCTTAGCAAAACGCCTTGCTACACGTCTTTGGTGGTAGGGTGATAACTAACCGCGACCGTAGCATCTCGTCGCCAACTTAACTAGAGTTACTAGAGTACTAAAATGTATGAAACCTAAGTCAACGCGTGTGTCTAAAGCCCAAGAAGCTGGAAGGAGGTGTACACGTACGAACGTTAAAGGGGGTGTTAAAACAAAACGAATGAGTTCGGACAAAGGAAACGACGCGTCCCTACGATTACGAGCCTTTTGATTCTATCATACATAACATATTTTGATTAATGAACGCCATCTTTATGTACAGGGCGCTTTGTTGCTGCTGAGCTCAAAGAAGTTTTATCTTCGTTGTAAAGTGAAACGACAATTATGTGGAAAAACAATCCGCATAATTGTCGGTACTACGTCATCTACAACATGGTTTTACGATATTAAGGATTATATAAACGATAAAAAAGGCTTGGGCTTGAATTGCTCTATCTCCATAGGTACTATAATTTATTATTGATTATTTGAGATGGTGATAGCAAAAAAAAACCCAGCTAAGTTTCTTTTTAAGACCTGGGCGCGATTTGAACCCTCGCAGCTTTAGTTTTAAGTTGTCGATTATAGTTATCACGAATATAATGAAATGAACGATTCATAGATGCCTGTAATAGGTTTATGTGAATAAAGCTGTTTGAGCTTTTGATTTTGGTATATTCATATTTATTCTCGAGCTGTCGCATTTTTTTAATTTAATCATTAAAGAAATATATCCTAGGGAGATTATTTTATAAATGCCCGATTTGTCTTTCCAGTTACATTAATTGAGTTGAATGAACAAACTGTATGATATAATTATACAGAACAAACTGTATGAAAACGATGAAATAATAAATGAATCAGATAAGAACAAAAGCTTAAAAATTAAATATCACAATCTAATTTCTAAAAACAATTATATACCTATTGTTAAGCTAGAATCCACTAGTACTTGGTCTAATAATAATATAAGGGCCAAGGTATTTATATCTCTATATCCAATCGAACTATGTATCGTTATGCCATTGTCGAATCCCATGAATAGTTATTACTGATGTGTAGATATAAGCTTTAACCCCCGACTTAATTTATGTCCAAAAGTGACGCAACTCATTTTATATATCTATATGTCGCTGCGTTGCGCACAATGGTCTCCATTTATCGTTTAGTAATCTTTTAACTATAATTAAAACTACAACGTAATATTAACTAAAAATCGAAGCTGAGATATTTTTTTTATACACCACTAGTTATCCCTTAACGGCAATCTCACCTGATGGTAAATGGTAAGTCATGTTGCAGTCTAGAATGGTAGCGGTAATGTTAGGAGCATAAACCTAATACTCCTAATTGGTTTCAAAGCGACATCGTGCCTGAAACTTAATCGCTTGGCGACACGTCTTTGTCGGTAGTGTGTTAACTAGGATCTTACACTTCATCTTGATCAACCCATTGCCGGCTCACTACAGAGCACGGGTCTCCTCTAAATATGAGAAGGGTTTGACTATAGGTCACCACGCTGGCCATGTGCGGATAGGCAGACTTCACACGCCGTTGAGAACATTATGGAGAACTCTCAGGCATGCAACCTCACGATGTATTCCTTCACCGTTGAAGCCAGTGATATTTTTATTGCTTAAACTAACCAATAAGTGAAAGAAAAGGTGCCTGATACCGCAAATTCATCCCCGTAGATCTTATGAGATGAGTTTTTAAAAATTCCCATGAAATAAGAAAGTTTGTAATGGAATTTTATCTCATGTAAGAGGTGCGTGCACGAGTTCGAACCCCCGATCTCTGATTAGGAAGCGGACGTCCTAACCACTTATTTATTATCATATCTTACCTTATGAAAATATTAAGCCACTATTCGAAATTTTGTGCATCAGCTTTTAGTTTCAAAATGTTTTCGTCATAACGTCATCGTTCATGATTGTACTCATGTACTAATAAACTAATGAAGCACTTCGATTTAATCAATGAAAATGACTAGTTAGAGGAAGTTGAGAATGCAAACAGTGATTAACAGATAGGTACGCGAGTTGATTAGCAGCTAGTTGCCGGCAAGCCGCGTCGCTCTGGTCCACGAGCAACGCTCCCGTCGCCATTGTCTGTCCGCTCTGCAGCGAATAACTAAACACTGTTAGCTGATGCACGATAGGGCTGACGCTGCATGCCACAGACCTTAATTTTTTAACCAGTTATTATTTATTTCGCCAGTGGTTTAATATGAGCTCAAGTTCTTTGTTTAGGGCGGCAGTGAACAAGATCCAATTAGCCTTAATGATTGCCAACCTCCGGTAGGAGATGGCACTTTTTTTTTATACCACAAGTTAACCCTTGACGTCATCTCACCTGATGGTAAGTGATGATGCGGTCTAAAATGCTAGCGGACTAACCCGTTTGGGTATGGTAAACCCATACTCCTAATTGGTTTCTACACGACATCGTGCCGGAACGCTAAATCGCTTGGCGACACGTCTTTGTCGGTAGGGTGGTAACTAGCCACGGTCGAAGCCTCGGAAATTTTGAAATTTTGAAATTATACAAAAACACAGCAATGAGAATAACATGGTAAATTTACCAAAAACAAAAAAAAATACAATTAAATAATAAGAAGAAGAGAAAACAAAGAAAAAAAAGTTAAGAGTCCAAAAGCATGCAGTTGAGTGTGTGTGTGCGTGTGTGTGTGTTTGTGTGTGGGTAGGTGTGTTTTAAGTATTTATATCGGATGATGGACGGATTATATCGGATTTACGTATAAGATGAACGGACGCGTCTCGGTCTGTAATTTGGGTAGATGTTGGTAGTTTCGGGCATAGAGACCAGATAGATACTCAGAAAGATAATTAACAGAATTGCCCTAAGTACGACTATGCACTACCGCGTTTCGACCAAATATGAATGTGCCGTCCCGTTTTTCGAATGTATAGTTGATGATGATGATGATAATGATAGTAGTTGTTACTGCATCACCCGGGGTTTTTGGCAAATATGAAGCTCAGCCTGAGAGAAGAGCACTTGGGCTCGACGACATCTGGGGAACGTCCCCCTAAGAACGTCTCCTGTGAGACTCGGACCTCAACTTAGGGTGACGTTGGGACTAGTTGGGTTTGTTGAACTGGTGTATCAGGCCTAGCGCCCCTTGACCGTAGATGATGGCACCGTCCCGCGCCGGTACGTCTTTAAGAACCTGCATAGCCCACTTAGTGTTGCGTAAAGAGAAAGGGCGATCCCTCTCTCTTCTCTGTCGTTCATGATTCTAAAACTATATATTTTTTTTTGTAAAGTTAACCGTCCTCGAGAAACTTTACGTTTATGGGGAGGTTGGCGATACTCTCTGATTGCCGTCATATGTTAATTATATTTATGTTTTACTGACCAATCATCATCAACCCATTGCCGGCTCACTACAGAGCACGGGTCTCCTCTCAATATGAGAAGGGTTTGGCCATAGTCCGCTACTGGCTATGTGCGGATTGGCAGACTTCACACGCCTTTGAGAACATTATGCAGGTTTCCTCACTATGTTTTCCTTCACCGCTAGTGATATTTTAATTGCTTAGTTATTAATTAACCAATAAGTGAAAAAAAAGTCGCTGATACCGCAATTTCATCCTCGTAGATCTTATGAGATGAGTTTTTAAAAATTCCCATGCAATTAGCAAATTTGTCATTTAAAGATTATCTCATGTCTCATTCCTTTTTCTATTCTCGTTTACGGTCCCTTTCCCAACATATAAATCTAATATTTAGCTCATCAACGTGAAATTAGTTTTTTCATAAATTCACATACATTTCCCGTTGTAAAAAGTAACATATTTGTTAATCGACACCGCAATAACAACCGATATCCATTAATCGCCAGTAAATTCCGTACGCCATTACAGTTAAATATCAAGCTGTGGTTGAAAGCGTTCGCAAGAAATGCGAGAATCTTGAATTTCGATACCGATTTCGATTGGATACAGAACTCGTTTTATTGTACTAAAATACATATAGAAACAAATCAAATAAATATTAAATCGTAAAAATGGCAGCCCTGGGTAAAGTAACAGGGGAGGCAGTTCCCACTGGTTTACGTCTCGCTTATAAATGCTATTTTAACGCGGAAAAAAAGATTAATTAACTAATTGAGCTGCCCGACATACCGACGGCACAGCTTTCATTTTCCAACTACGCAAATGCTACTCGCGATTGTGTCTGGGTTAATGACACTTGTCACTTGAACATAACAGATATACCCCCGTTTTTATTCAAAAGTGATAATGGACTCTACTATTTGTTTTGGTGTCACGTGCCCTAGTATATACGCACAACTGTAACTCTAAAACGTTTTGTAGATGAGTACCCCGTTTTCATACCTAAACCCCTTTTATATTATAACCGCTAACCGTTTTTATATATCTTGAGAGAGAGAGGTTATATTTTGGTACACCGTCACAAGAAGATATACCTAAATGTGTTGTACAATTAATACTATATATTATTATATAATAATTAATAATTAGTGGAAAGATTTACGAATGAATACCCTATCCTTTATTAAATGTAGTTAAGCCTACAAATTACATTATTTTGTCACTTGGACATTACAGATGTACCCCCGTTTTGACACAAAACTATTAGAGCACTATACTGTCATGTCAATAGGTGTTATCTTATAGTTACATATTATAGAGGAGTTACCCCAATTTAAAAAATATTACCCCTTTAATATTTTTTTTAGTGGCGTTCTATTATGTATAGATTTATAGATATAAAGGTTTATAGGTAAATCACACCATCGTAGGGATAAAAGTAATAGATTTTGTGGTCCCTTTCTTCAATTACGAATTCATGATCCCAAGTTGTGTAAATGATGAATAATATTTTTCTGGGTAAACGACACACTTGAATTGAAATGTTATTTTCAATTTAAAGTAATTACGCGTATATATCCTCAATTTTATACAAGAATACATGGAGGTACTCTTTATTATTCTGCCAAATGGTTGTCAAAAGTGTATCATACATATCATTTCAACAATACCGGTACCCCGGTTTTCATATACATGTAACACCCCTTTTTATTACTTTTATCGTTAAGAGGGAGACGTTTTGCATACATCGTTGAATATTTAAAGGTTATTTTATTAAGTTTATAATTTCTGAAGTGTTGTGAATAAAATACATAAATAAATAAATAATATAATAGGAAAAACAAATGAGTAACTAACTGATTTATCAAAATATGTTGGTTTGTTTGTACTTCTAATTAAGCAACTTATCTGTTAGTTTTTGTTCTGGACTGAACCTGATGATAAGTAGATGCCTCTGGCATCTACTTATCATCAGCTGCTACTTGGAGTCCCAATTTTGGGCATAGGCCTCCTAACTCATGTAAGAAGGGTTGTAGGGCATAGATCCGCCACGCTGCTCAAAAGCGGGTTATGAGGTTTTAGCGATAATTACCGCATTTGACCCACACAATAAATTATCTTGTAAGATTAAGTACATTAAAATTTATTCATTTGTTTATAAATTTTTGAATAAATCTCTATTTTTTTTTTGAATAAATCTTCCTAACTGGAGACAGACTTAGACTAGTTTTCAGCCGCGGAAAATAGACAAAAGTGCAATTAGCTTTATATATTAGCAACAGATAGATAGCTTAAAATAGAAGGAATAAGAACAAGTTTATTCCATAAGGTAATGTGTATCGAAATTAAACATTTCGATAACACTGCTTAAAAGTTACATTAAGTCGCAGTTATTATCGCCCTTCTCTAAAGCGACAAACCATACACTAAGCTAATTAGATAAATAAGATAGAATTAATTTAATTGTTAAAATTAATGGAAAGTGACATATATAAAAAAATATCACAAGTTATATTAAAGGAAAAGGCGGCTGATTGATCTTTTAAAGAAAAACTGAAATCACTGGACAAATCGGATTGGGATTTGGGATGATGATAGATTTTGGATGCGGGTATAGTGTAATAAGAGCATAAGTTTCAATAATTAGACATAAGAGAATGATGATGAGATTAACATTAACGAAGACTCTAGAATAAACTACTTCCTTGATATATGTATATGAAGTTACCCCTAATTTACCTTATATAACAAATAAAACTTCTGGGATGTCTCTCAATATGTTCAAAGTTTATATAAAACGTAAGCTTGTAGAGAAGTCCCATTATAGTGTAAAGGATTATGTAAATGATAAATAAGCTTGGGTATAGAATATTTTTCTAATAAGATAACGCTCTGAAGTAATTTTAAGTGGCATGTGATATGGTGATAACAAAAAGGAAAAAGTTTATTTTGAGATTCTTCTTAGACCAGGGCGCGTTCCGAGCCCTGATAGCTTTAGTTTTAAGTTTGCGAATGTAGTTATCACCAACAACTCACCACTATGTGATTGACTCATAGAAAGTGCCTTTTAACGGATTATTTTGATTTGATTGATTGGTTGGTTGAATTGTTCGAGTACGGTGTATATTTTTTGAGAACCCTCAAAAAATCCTCAGGATAATTCCAAGTTCTATCGAGTCTATTATAAGACTTGTTGCACGTAAGTCAGTCTGCATTTGCTTCGGTTTTTAAAAATTCGAGCGGCAACCGTAGATTGCCATCGACATCTTGTATTAAATTTTCTCAAGATCAGTGACGAGGTTAGGCAGAATATGTGACAAACAAACCAACATATTACTACCAATGGATGACAGGAAAAAACCATCAGTACAAACCAGAAGTTTTTTTTTTCTCATTACTTAAGGCCATGTTTAATTAAGCCCAAATTTAATCAGCGCATTATCCGTAAGGCAACGAAATCCAGCATCGTATCTGAAACAATATGGCTCGAATGTTTAATTAGCGCATTGCAGGCTGTGGTGGGGGTGCGGGGGGGGGGGGCGGAGGGGGGAGGTGTTATTCATTAAA
The DNA here is from genome assembly GCA_928268935.1 of Lasiommata megera. Classification (NCBI taxonomy): domain Eukaryota; kingdom Metazoa; phylum Arthropoda; class Insecta; order Lepidoptera; family Nymphalidae; genus Lasiommata; species Lasiommata megera. The sequence continues at coordinate 11,489,534 of OV743323.1, forward strand.
ATGTTTGCGGAAACTCGTTTAGCGCCGCTGCGGTGGGCGCCGCCCGCCTTCCAGGGCTGCCTTTGGCTCACCCTTAATTACTTTTGTATTATAAATACGTTTTTATTGTTTGAAAATCCCTGCCGCCAACAAAACTAGAGGTATATTATGTGCGTTACAAGATCATGTATATAGTAGATACAGCTGTCAAAATATTTGAAAATGCCAAAAGGTTAGTCGACATCACAGGAGACCGAAGAGCTGCCAGCTACCTCGGAACCTTGCTTAAAGGGACTCCTTTTAATAATATATTTTAGTTATAGTTTTAGTTTTAGGTTCAATTTAAGGTTTATTTTAAGTTTTTAAGTGTTTATAATACAGTTACATTGTTTTAGTTGTTAATTATAATTGAATAAAAATAAAATATATCTAATAATTTTACCTGCTGAAACTATGAAAAATAAATGTAGTTATATTTTGAAAATCATCGTTATCTTATCATCTGCTTATTGATTTGGTAGGCAGTTCCAAATACCACAGTCTTTAACCGATTCTGTTCATCAACTCCCTACGATTTTATTTTTATTTTTATACACTACATGTTAGCCCTTGACAGCTATCTGACCTGGTGGTAAGTGACAATGCAATCTAAAATGGTAGTGAGCTAATCTGTTAGGGGTATGGCAAACCCACACTCCTAATTGGTTTCTACGCGACATCGTGCCGGATCGCTAAATCGCTTGGAGACACGTCTTTGTCGTTAGGGTGGTAACTAGCCACGACCGAAGCCTCCCACCAGACGAATCTGAATATCTTCTGACTTATCCGGAGGACCAACAATTCGTTTACTAGTTTTTATTGGCTACAGATCAGTCTTTAAATAAGGCACTGCGATGAATATAGTAGAAATATGGATAGCGAAGCTTGCAACCCGGAGCAGACATAATCATCGTCATCATGATCAACCCATTGCTGGCTGACTACAGAGCACGGGTCTCCTCTTAATATGAGAAGGGTTTGGCCATAGTCCACCACGCTGGCCATTTGCGGATTGGCAGACTTCACACGCCTTTGAGAACATTATGGAGAACTCTCAGGCATGCAGGTTTCATCACGATGTTTTCCTTCACCGTTTAAGCAAGTGATATTTTAATTGCACGGACATAACTCCGAAAAGTTGATCGGACATACTCGTAGTTAAACTCCATAACCAGGGTTATTAAACGGACAATTTTTTAAGGCCGAAAACCGTATTTTCTAGCAACAGCTGGTAGTATTTGTAATATATAGCTAGTACTTTGTAATATATAACTGGTAACACCAAACATACGGTACCCGGCTGACCTCAACTTTGATTTGCAAATAATGCCTTGGATTCTATGAAATAAGATTGTGTTAATATATGCACAAGAAAGCTGTTAATAGGTACCGTCAAATTATCTTCTTTTTGAGCATTTTTTTTTATACACCATAAGTTAGCCCTTGACGGCATCATCACGGATGGTAACTGATGATGCGGTCTAAGATGGTAGCGGGCTAACCTGTTAGGAGTATGGTAAGCCCATACTCCTAATGGGTTTCTAAACGACATCGTGCCGGAACGCTAAATTGCTTTGTAACACGTCTTTGTCAGTAGAGTGCTAACTAGCCACGGCCGAAGCCTCCCACCAGACCAGAATCGAGCCAGGAATCGAACCCCGGACCTCCAACTTTAAAATGTGACAGGGCGCGCTCTGTATCACGGAAGTCGTCGAAATTTATAAAAGAAACAATCAATAATAAAGAAATATAGCTTAGACATGACGCGTTAATTTTTAATTTTATTAGTTAATACTAAATGTGTTAAAATATTCAATATACTGGTACCTATGCTGACGATTTGTCACCCCTGCGACGGGGATGAGGGGTGCGGGCAGTAACATTCATTTGCTCTTCGTAATCGCAGCTTCCGTTATCTGCAACCCACTTAGCGAACTCGTTTGTTTCGTTCCTTTGACAACATCAAGCAACTCGCAAACGATTAGACCTCCGGATGCTCGCGCAATGTAATCTTGTGGAGTGAAATTAAACCAGCTTTAACACTTGTCTCCACTATAAACACAGCAGATGTTTAGTTATCAAACTGCATAGAACAAAGCGGACTTGCTAAAAAGATTTAGTTATCAAACACTAAAATAATATATGAATCATATTTTCTTCACTAAATGCATGTGCGTAATAAAATCGTACAATTAAAAATGCTTTAAAAATATGTAAGTTTAAACACGAAACTGATTAAATGTTATTCGTTGATTATTTTGAAACAGAAAAGTGCTCATCACTGATTCTTTTTTTTTATACACCACAAGTTAGCCCTTGACGTATCTCACGTAATGATAATTGATGATGCGGTCTAAGATGGTAGCGGGCTAACCTGTTAGGCGTATGGTAAACACATACTCCTAATTGGTTTCTACACGACATTTTGCTGCAACGCTAAATCGCTTGGCGACACGTCTTTGTCGGTAGGGTACTAGCCACGGCCGAAGTCTCCCAACAGACCAGACTCGAGCCGGGAATCGAACCCAGGACCTCCAACTTTTAAAATGCAAAAGCGCACGCGCTGCTCCACGGAAGTCGTCAAAACATTTTTCAGGCCCAGTGGTCTGATATATTTCTCCTGAGAGCAACGCCCCAAATACCTTCTCCCCAGCGGGAAGAGGGGTGGCGTTTCTTTTTGTTTGACAATTATATTTTGCTGACTCTACATAATTAAGAATATGCCCCGAGGCGGAATGCTTTTACAACGTTGTTTAAAGATGCACTCGGTGCTTTTTGCTTTTTACTATTTTATATAAATTATGAATAGTAGGAGTAAGTAGGTGAGCGTAAAAGTATTTTAATTATCACATTAAAAGTACTGAGTTTTCTTTGACTTATCTTTTCAAGTTTACATACTCGAGTTAGAGATTTATAATATATATGTGTAAAATGCAAACTGCTTCAGAATATAATTTAAGAAGAGATAAGGATTTCTCTGTAAAGGCATATAATATGTACATATTATATTTTCGAAAGCTTTACAATTCAAATTCAAATTATAGATTTATATATTCAAGAATTATATAGTAAATAAATAGCCTTTTTTAGTTAAAAACGGCTTGACAGCTAACACAATCTTGCTCGTATTTTGCCTTGAGATACTTACATCCTGATGATAACTTGCAAACCTAGAGGTAAAAAACAAAGAATACCTTATCCTCTCAAAAAAAAACAGTTTCCAAGGACTTATTTTATCTTAGACTACATTGACTTACCTTTGACGTGGCATCAAATATAAACTAAGCTAGTACCAACAAATTTCGTCACCCTGCCTAATTTTGAATTTTCCACATCTTAATTTTGCTTATTGTACTTTTCTTTACTTTCCATACCTTCTGGGCGTTATTTTTGCTTATTGTACTTTCCTGTACTTTCCATTTTTGCTTATTGTATTTTCCTGTACTTTCCATACCTTCTGGGCATTCGCTCAGCAGTGGGACGAGAGCGCGAGGTAGAAATCACCAATTACCTAACTCAAAAAGGAAAACCGTTATAAAGTTTTAACTCGACCCGGAAATCGAACTCTGGACCTCTAGATCCGAACTTTAACTTGTTAACAACCAAGGATTACTACTGCGATATTAATAGGTTACAACTTTTGTGGTAATAAATTAAACATTTGAATAATATTAACTGTCAAATTGTGGTAACATTTTTCAGCTTCTAATGCATCCTAATGTTATAAATGCGGAAGTGTGTCTGTTTATTTGTTTAATTATTTGTCACCTGTTTTCGGCTCAACCACAGCAACCGTGATTTTGATGACCCCCCTGGCGCTTTCTCATAAGAAATATCTACTACTACGACTAGAAATACTAATACTATTTATAAGAATAAGTAGGAGGTTCTGGGGTTTATCCCCGGCCGGGATAATTTAAAAATATATCATTTCTAAATTTTATCAGGTCTGGTTTGGTAGGAGGCTGCGGCCGGAACTAGTTACCACCCTACTTGCAAAGACGCCAAGCCGATCTAGCGTTCCGGCACGGTGTCACTTAGATACCAAGTGGGTTAACCATACCCCTAAGGTTAGCCAATCTATGTTCTTAGACAGCATCAGGTGTGATAGAACTAACTTGTAGTAGAATAAATATAATTAAATTTGCTAAATTACTTTAGCAAGGATCCTATAGATCGACATAGCACTTGTTACGCTAGTGATCTGAGTAATCTCCCTCCCCTGGGAATTCAAAACTAGCTTTTGTTTTTGAGCACGAAAACCGATCTGGTTACCTAATTATACATACTAATAATATTCCTGGAGAAAGACATCATCATGATCAACCCATTACCGGCTCACTACAGAGCACGGGTCTCCTCTCAATATGAGAAGGGTTTGGCCGAAGTCCATCACGCTGGCGTGCGAATTGGCAGACTTCACACGCCTTGGAGAACACTCAGGTGCGCAGGCAGGTTTCCTAACGATGTTTTGCTTCACCGTTGAAGCAAGTGATATTTTCTTTTAATATAAGTATAAAACGCACATAACTCCGAAAAGTTAGCGGTGCGTGCCTGGATTCGAACAGCCGACCTCTGATTAGGAGGCTGACGACCTAACCACTAGGCTATCACCGCTTGAGAAAGACATGCCATACTTTTTTTACCTGGAAAATCCAATGAATACAATGAATCAAATAATAAAACACTGTTAAATTCGCGGTACTTTTACGTAGTTTGATAATTTTTTAATTTTAATTTTTTAAATTATAGTACCTACCTAATCCGTCAGCTGTAAAATTTTTGCTTGTCTAAATAAGGCCATTCGGCATTAATTTTAATGCAGATACCATCAAAAAAATCCTGCATTTGTAGACCAAAATTACCTACTATAAAATTTTAATGATAGAACCTTAAGGAAATGATTTGCAAAATAATTAAGCTTTATTATTATTAAAAACATAACAGCTGTCAACCCTAAAAACATTTAATTTGCAAGTATTCGATTGTAAAAAAAAATAAGCCACTATCACGAAATAGTAGCCGAGGCTTTCAATATTTCATTAACAGTTCCAGCGCGAAATTAACCGCATTTATACAAAATTTATATTTACGGATACGCCATAACTCAATCTACACCTATTTTAAATACAACCCCTAACGGGGGCACGCGATTGGCTGAACACTCCGTCCCCCGGGCGTTCGGCCAATCACACACCCCTATTATATCGCCGAGGGGTGGAGCTAGGGTAGTTTATACCGGAATAATTTCCCTTATCCAAACAGTGTAGTGTTGCAAAGCTCGGATGCAGGACTCTCTAGAATCCGTGAACTTTTGTGTGCAGTAACAGAGTTTTCCGAACTTTTTCACCAACTCCCAAACAGTGTCTACGAATTTATACAGCCTCAAAGTTCATGTGAAAATGACTATATCAAACAACTAAGCAATTACGCAGAATAATAAATTTTAATTGTAGTATATGTTTTAGCAATAAAGATCGAAAACTGGATGGTAAAATAAGAATAGTTGTATGAAAATGGCGGGTCCATATTTGTCTCCGTTGCCGGGTGATCTGTTAACCGAGTACATGTTCGGTAGGCGACGTCAAAGGCGGAATAGAACAACGTTCACTCCCCAGCAGCTGAGCGAACTCGAGTCATTGTTCCAAAAAACCCATTATCCTGATGTGTTCTTGAGGGAAGAAGTTGCATTGAGGATCAGCCTCTCGGAAGCGAGGGTCCAGGTGAGAGTTATACTAGGCAACTCATACAAAAAAAACTTAACCTACGATACCGTTGAAGTTGGTGAAACCAGAAGTTACACATTTACTAATTGCTTAGTTTTGCTTATAATGTACTAATTGTTAAAAAAATGACAACTTTATATATTAATGGCACATTATTTTAAATAAGATAAAAACAATAGTTACATAATATATCTGTCCAAATATTTGCGAAATTTTAAATTTAATTACTTTAGTTTTCATTATAATAATAATTAGTTTGAAGATTTTCGTAACGGTGGACTCGCCATATTTCCTTTCTAAGGAAAGGCGCATTATGTTCTGATTCTATGTACTAAGTAAAACTTTTTAAATTACAAGATATTTCGTTTCCACGTCTGATGTAAGAACAAAGGCTGCTTTTCGAATCTATAAGATACTTTTTTATGCGTGGATATTAAAAAAAATTACCTAATTTATCGCCTAATTGAAGTCAAACAACATGATGTCTATTGAACATAATCTGTAAGAAAAAAATTAACAGTGCTTGTAGGTATCATCGATTTAGCGTTCCGGCACGATGTCGTGTAGAAACCTTTTAGGAGTATGGGTTTACTATACCCCTAACAGGTTAGCCCGTTACCATCTTAGACCGCATCATCACTTACCACCAGGTGAGATACTTTCAAGGGCTAACTTGTGGTGTATAAAAAAATATATATATTGTATCCTATAAAATAATGGCGAATAAACATATTGTTTTAATTATTTTTCAATTCTTTATAGTTAATAATCCATAACCAAAAGGGCCCCGCGATCGATTAATTCGGCACTGTTTAAAGCAGTACATTTACTTTAAAATATTGCTGGTATTCATATTTCAGAATTAAAGTTGTTATTTTCGGAAAATAAAAAAAATTAAGACTTTAAAGGAATTATCTGTGAAATTTCGCTGACATGCATTCTCACTATGTTACCCCAAAATATATGCGAAAGTGTGGCTTCCTGTCTAATTATTACCTTAACGTACCGATAACTGAAATTTTGCATCTTGCTTTGTTGGAGCTATCGTAGCTTGCTGCAAAGAAGTTTCCAAATTTGACAGGAATTAAAACGTTTGCTAGTAGAAAAACATTTACGTTCTAGTAACTTGTTTTTTTTTATGTAAGTAGATATTCATTAGGATCGGCATAGTCAGACAAGAGAAAGGATGTCCTTAAAGCATACTTTCGCCAATAAATATTGAACAGGCAGACGATGTCTTGTCCTGAGAATAAAATAAATTCCAGAACCCGATTGAATCGACAGCCAAGCTATTGTAAATTTGATGTCGAATGTTTGAATTTAATAAAAAGAGTCAAACCGTTTTGGAGGAGTTTAATGGAATACAGAACTCTTCTGTACAGAGTTACATATCAATTATATTGAGTTAAGCAAGTCCACTATGAAACTAAATGTGATGAAACGAAAATTATGGATTTTCATTCAAACTCTTATAGGTGTAATTTCCTCTTAGGATGAATATAAAACTAGAAACAATTATTAATTCCTCTTACAATCGTTTTATTAAATCAGAAATATTACTTGGAAGCCGACGGATTCTTGAACAAACATTTATCCTATAGGTAAATATACCCCTTGTGTAACGGAATTAATATGAATTCTCTCTACTGTCACCTCGGAAAGTTTCGAAGGCCAAAATAAGCTATCTCAAAAAGTCACAAAAAATAATTACGATTTACAAAAAGTGATTTGGAGTAAAATTACTGACTGAATTTATCTATAGCCTTAGGTTTCGGGTTGAAACTTATTTATAGGTTAAAATCGACCAAAGCAACGCATTCTTTTCTACATATCTACTACTATTCTACTATTATATCTACTACTACTTACATCTACATCACTGCAGTGTCACAAAAACCTTAAGGTTTATTCGTACACTGCAAATAAAATTAAATCTAGTAATAGTGACAATTATTTTGCTGTTCAAAAATCCCTATTCGATACTAAATTAACAGGTGTAAAAATGGTATCATACTTTTGATTGTGATCATTGTGGAATAGAATAGCAGATTTTTTTTTTTACTTTTAATTTAGTCTACTATTTATGTTCAACAGAATTGACATTAGGTAAATAATGAGTGACCAAAGAACGTAAGCCGGAAATTATTTTTTCTTCTAAATATATACCAACATTGTAAAGGCGAAAGTTTGTAGATAAGTGGTATGTTTGGGTTTTACCCTTTCACGCCGCAACTAAATAATTTGGAATGGAAAAATATACGGCTAATTTTTACCCCGGAAATATCTAGGATTTTTGAGAAACAGAATATTACGTCGATGAGTCGTCAATAACTAAAGCGTTCGCAATCTCAATCTCTCTCGAAATAAGATTTGTGTGTCGAGAAAGAGCTAAAACGAGAACGGGAAAAGGAATGAAAAGTGAGATAATTCCATAGGAACTTTTGAGAATGCTTAATATGGACGTAGGGCGATCATTAACTAGTTATTTTATAATAAAAACCTTAATTTTGTTTCACCATTATCAAAATGTTCTTTGTTGATGCGGGCCTAAATAATGCATGCTTTGACATTCGAAAGACCTGGCTATATTTTACTTAAATATTGCTGCAATAGAATCTTTTATACAATGGTTGTATTATTTAATTATTTCACACATTTTTGATTTTATACTAAACGGATCCTTAATCCTATATCTTGATAGTCGTTTTATATTATTAGGTAGGTACTTGCTCTTTCATTTATAAACGGGACGTGAGCATTTTTAAAATTTAACTAACAACTCAAACTTTAAACTTTGTGTAGGCTAGTTCTGATTTAAGGAAATAGAAATTAAGTTAAACATTCGATGTATATACCACCCTGAATAACCGTAGTTCATGAGCACCCTTATATTGACTCGCTGACCTTTTGAATCCCTTTGATCTCCAAAGATTTATATGAGATCGGTGGCACAGATTTGTAATTTTTTTTATTCACTACAACTTAGTCGTAGTGATGATGCCAGTCTTAGATACGAGCGGGCTGACCTATTAGGTGTTTACAATAACCATTCTCATAATTGGTTTTTATGCGGCATCGTGCCGGAACCATTGATTTACCACTAGCCGTAGATAGAGCGCGTCATACAAAAACAAGACGAGAATTTGTCACCAACTAACTATACATTCCTACATATCGGTATATCGATGTATTACAACCCGTCTAATACACTAGACATCTGGCCGTTATATTGTCTAAAGCGGCGCGTAGTGCTTTGTAATTAATTCGGATTATACGGCTAGAGTGTTAGAATCGGTGACTTTCGTCTAGCCTTGTCACACACTGGGGGAAAGGAGTGCACGCGTCGCTATTTGTGCACTACTTTTCCGTCCTATTTTTTGAGCGTTAATGATCGATCTACGGCTAGTGGTAAATCAATGGCCGGAACGCTAAATCGATTGACTACACGTCTTAGTCGGAAAGGTAGAAACTAGCCACAGCCGAAGTTACCAGACCAGAGAATATGATTATATTTATTACACTATTATTATTAATTTTGAAAACATGCAGGAATCCTATTCCCAATTTCTTTAAATTAGAGGTACTCTTTATAGCTAAACGAGTAGATTAGGTTAGCGTTCAATTGAGGTACTTTGCCGCTTTAAAACACATAAAAAGTACGACATATTAAACAGTATAACTAACATATCCTATGAGTTAATATAGTACTCTGATAGACAACAAATGAGCATCTTCTCTAACTTACTAACTACTTCAAAATCACAGTTATCTTTTACAAACAATTGTTACAAATAATGATTTTTATTGAAGGTATGGTTTCAAAATCGACGCGCAAAATGGCGTAAGCAAGCTCGCCTTCAGCTGCTTCAAGATGCGTGGAGGATGCGCTGCCTAGGACTCGGAACTCCTCCGCTTGGTCTTCAAGGTTAGCTTTTTTTATATTCATCAGTAAACAGTTATTATTAAAAGCCAAGAAAATATAGTGGATAGATAAAGTCTAGTGCACAAAATTACAATAGACATATTTATTACAATAGCAATTTTAGATTATAAAGTTGGAGGTCCTGGGTTCGATTCCCGGCTCAAGTTTGGTCTGGTGGGAGGCTTCGGCCGTGGCTAGTTACCCTACCCTACCGACAAAAATGTGTCGCCAAGCGATTTAGCGTTCCGGCATAATGTCGTGTAGAAACCAATTAGGAGCATGGGTTTACCATACCCCTAACAGGTTTGCCCGCTACCATCTTAAACCGCATCATCACTTACCTTCAGGTGAGATGCCGTCAAGGGCTAACTTATGGTGTATGAAAAAGAAGATAAGAGTATGAGAAATGGTGGAAACTACAATTTCCTTCGCAATCCCATTTACATCCCATTTCAATTTTTATTTTAATGTTATATGACAATAAGATTGGCCGCCACTATTGAAAAACTTCCAAGTTAATTAGAGCTAGTTTAATAATTCTTCTTGCTTATTTAAATCAATGAGGATAACTATCCTATCGTGCTTTAACTAAAGCACAGTAATATTGTTAAAGTCATCATCATGATCAACCCATTCTCGGCTCACTACAGAGCACGGGTCTCCTTTCAATATGAGAAGGGTTTGGCCATTTGAAAACATTATGGAAAACTCTCAGATGTGCAGGTTTCCTCACGATGTTTTCCTTCACCGTTGAAGCAAGTGATATTTTAATTGCTTAACAACGCACATAACTCCGAAAAGTTATAGGTGCGTGCCCGACCTCTGATTAGGTGACGTCCTAACCACTAGGCTATCACAGCTTCACTAGGCTATCACAGCTTATCAGAATAGTATGTACTATTAATGTTTTCTCTACTTAGGTGAAGTATCTACAACGTAAATTGTGTTACAGGTCACACAAAACCTCCCGATTCATCACCAGAAGGGGGTGAATCACCAACGCCAAAAGAATCACCAGAACCAATGGAGGGCAACGCCGAACATAAATCCCCACATCCGGAACAATACCACCACAACGGAAACATAACGGAAAATATGTCAACAATGCCCAACCACGACATCTCGCCTATGCCTTATGGAAGTGAAGATGGAAGAATGATGCAGCAGCCCTTCCCGTTTCCACCATTGCTGATGCCATCACAGCACGACAGCTCCGAAGTTGCTCCAACTGATCTAAGGATGATAACATCGAAGAACCCATGCCACTGTGGCACGCCGGAAGTAATCGATGAGCCGCAGAACTTGGCGTATCGCAGACGAAACGACGAGGCCAGCGATAGTGAAAGTGACACAGAAATCGATCTCACCTCACATTCCAAGGATGACGACTTACGCGAATCAGAACGACTCGCCAAAAGAATAGCCACCAATATTTTCAGGAGCGACACAGTTTTGCACGATTTATTACCCAACGACCTCAGCATGGGTGTAAAGGGTATGGGTGATAGAAATCTCGGTAGGAATAACGTAATGTAATTTTATCTTTAGATGTGTACGTACTGTTTCTAGTCAATATTGTAACTGTAATTTATAGATTTGTAGATATGTTTATTTTTTCATGATTAACACATTCGCGCGACCAATCTCCCTTCAAGTTATACATTACATTATATATTATTTCTTTTTTTCTACACAAATATGTTTAGTAAATAAGAAAGTTGACTTGTTTGTTTGTTTGATTACTGGAATGGGTACAATATCGAATATAAACTAATACTCACTGATTCCTCATTACTTCTCATTATCATTCGTGAAAAATTCATCAATAAACGGGAACTTTACTTTGTATATTCGGTATCAATAGTCCATTTTCCTGGACGGTAAAAGTGGTAGAATATCTAGTCACTGCAACTTTATTTAATTTTTAGCGATTTTATGTTATCATCGTTATTTCAAACGATATAAACAAAAATGAAATTAATATACACTTTATTGTACTCCAAAATACAGTGCATTTTCAAACAAAACAAGAAATACAAAGAAAAGAGATCTCTAAATCGCTATCGCTAAAGAGCTATCCTGGTCTCAAGGCAAACTAGGCCAAACTAGGATATAATATATAGATGAGCAGACTTAGGGTGTACAATTACAAATAATACATGATAAATAATATAAAAACCTAACAATAGATATACGTTCAGTGTTGGATATAGATCTTTTGTAGGATATTCCAAATTGCACGTTCCTTTGCTACCCGTATCAAGAAGGTTCCACGAATCGTTGGATATCGTCCGTGACACTTTTCACATAGGTTTTTTGAGGGCTGCGTTGATAATATTATTTTAGGATCTGTAACACTGTTCAGAAGGTCGTTCGCGCGAATCTGTTAAGAATTATTTCGGAATAGTCTGCTATTGTGGATAGCGCAATGTACCTAAGCTAAATTATATGTAATTTTATAGATGATATTTATAATTTGTGTAGCAGTAGATTAAAAATATATAACTACGTTTCGGGATGGTGAATAATAAACCAAAGTTATCTGTATAGATTACGTTTTATTTCATATTATCGTGTGAAGTATACACATTTGACAGACTATGTTATGTTTGACGTTTCAACCAACGCTCCCTGCTGTAGAGGATTCAAAGCTGTCAATTTAGACTAAGAGTTGTTAATAAACAAATTCATTATGATCAACCCATTGCCGGCTCACTACAGAGCACGGGTCTCCTCTCAATATGAGTAGCGTTTGGCCATAGACCACGCTGGCCATGTGCGAATTAGCAGACTTCACAAGCCTTTCAGAACATTATGGAGAACTCTCAGCAGGCAGGTTTCCTCACGATGTTTTCCTTCACCGTTGAAGCAATTGATATTTTAATTGCTCAAAAACGCACATGCACAAAACTCCGAAAAGTTATAGGCGTGCCCGGGTTCAAACCCCCGACCTCTTATTAGAAGGCAGACGCCTTAACCACTGAGCTATCACTGCTTCATAAACAAATTAACATCACACATTCGCAACACAAATTAAACCTAAAAATCTGCTAAGAAATGCGTCTCATTAATTAATCGTTATATTAATAAATTACTTTCAACAGAATTTGTTTTTTTACATTCGTCTTTTAGGTACTTATAATAGTTACAACTGCGCAAAACGTATTATAATGATTAATATTATAGTATTTTTTTTATACACCACAAGTTAGCCCTTGACGGCATCTCACCTGATGGTAAGTGATGATGCCGTCTAAAATGGTAGAGGGCTAACCTGTTAGGGGTATGGTACACTAATTGGTTTCTACGCGACATCGTGCCGGAACGCTAAATCGCTTGGCGACACGTCTTTGTCGGTAGGGTGGTAACTAGCCACGGCTGAAGTCTCCCACCAGAGCAGACTCGAGCCGGGAATCGAACCCAGGACCTCCAATTTGATAATTCGATAGCGCGTAGTGCGCCACGGAGGTCGTAAAAAAGTAAAATTATATATTTGGTTAGCCTTTTTTTGTATTAAAATAATTTTAGAAAAATGTTGATATTTCATAAAGTTCACCTTAAAAGTTTATAAAAACAAATTTAAGTCTTGGAGATAAGCAATTTGGCAAGCATTTAGTAAATAATTACTTTCTTAGTCCCAAAAAAAAAATAGATAAAAAAAAACTTTCTTAAAATATGAGATCTCTCTCAGAGCTATATTCAAATGTACATCGTCATACGTCTATTACTTTATTTAGTTACTTAATCTATATTGTCATTTGTTACTTACATGTACATTAACTAATTAATAATAACATAAACACTGTAGATTAAAAATGAAATATCGAGACATTTTGTCACGTGCTCTCATATTAAATAGTTCTAAAACTAATTTAACTATATATTCTAATAGGATAACAAGTGGAAGAAATTATTTGAAAAAACATAACAAAAATGTTCACATTTGATTTAGTTCCGATAGATCGAGCTTCAGTCTTCAAAAATGTCTCATGACTTTGGTTGAATTGAGGGCCGTGATAGTAACTGTAAAAAATAAAAATATAATTAACGTTACGTGTAGAATATAAAAGATAGGAAAAAATTTAGTTCGAAACGAATTGAATAATTGTTCAAAACGAATTTAATAATTGCGAAAAAGTGGCATAGAGTGTGGTAAAATTATTAAGATGTTTCAATCCGACACCCCAACCCTCTCGTAGTTGCGGCTTCTTTTTACTCCCCCGATCTAAGCGCTCCTCTCCGAAAGAGGAGACCTAAACATATCCTTCACGACCCTGATGATCAGATGACTACTGACAACAAACTCGTACCACCTACCACATAATCAACTCTACACACGTCTTACCGTCCATCAAGACGAGGTCCCCGCTATCTTACGTCACCCGGACGTGGGCTCCATCCACGGCCTCGGAGACGTACGCACCACTCACCGACTCCGACCGTCACGTGACATTTTTAAGTTGGAAGTCCTGGGTTCGATTCCCGGCTCGAGTCTAGTCTACTGGGAAGCTTTGTCTGTGGCTAGTTACCACGCTACCGAGACGGGTTTGCAGCAGACAAGCGGTGATGCATTCATACACGATGTCGCTTAGAAAACTATTAAGAGTATGGGCATGGTATACTCCTAACAAATTAACTCGGTACCATCTTAGACTGCATCATCAATAATGTAGTGTACAGGTAGTGGACGGAGGATTGTGGTGGGAGTAGTCAACTGTCAACCAGTGTGAGGAGCCGACGTGCTTGTGTCTGAGATAGCTACTTAGACAGACGAATATTGATATTATCAGTATTTTACAAGTAACACAAAGTGAGATGTCAACAAGGGCTGACTTGTCATCATCATCATGATCAACCCATTACCGGCTCACTACAGAGCACGGGTCTCCTCTCAATATGAGAAGGGTTTGGCCATAGTCCACCACGCTGGCCATGTGCGGATTGGCAGACTTCATACTCCGTTAAGAACATTATAGAAAACTCTCAGGCGTGCAGGTTTCCTCACGATGTTTTCCTTCACCGTTGAAGCAAGTGATATTTTAATTGTTTAAAAACGCATATAACCCCGAAAAGTTAGAGGTGCGTGCCCGGATTCGAACCGCCGACTTCTGATTAGGAAGCTGACGCCCTACCACTAGGCTATCACAGCGTTTTACTTGTAGTGGCTAAAAACAAAGTAGAACAGGCCTTACCTAAACGCAATGATGGTCGTGTTGGGCGCACCATTGGGGAGACAGAACATCTGCGCGAATTCCTCTTGAGCCCAGCCTCGTTCTTAATCGCTGTAGACGTGACTCCGCAGCTATTGCGCCACTGTTTGGATCGGCCCAGAGTCGCTCCGCCACTGCAGCCGTTCGAGGCCACACGCGTGTATCTAAAAAACCCACACTCATATAAAATCGATATATGGCTGTACTCAGTTTTCATATAATACGAGTATGTATAACGCAGCCGTGCACTGTCTTTAGCAAAATATTCGGCGCATACAATAACAAAAAAAAAAAAATTACTGTATGATGTCATACTTTCATCCCAGAAAAGCATTCGCGAGAAAATCCAAACAATGTGCCACCAATTTTAAGGGATGAATTACTTTACGACCGATTCTTTTGATATGATTTTTTTATGCATATTCAGAATCATCTGAGAATCGGCTACTATTTTTGATACCCTGAAGTGATAAGGAGTGTCCACCCAAAAAAAAAAATATTTTTATTATTATGTGGCATTGAAAAATACATAAAACCTTAAATTTTCACCCTTCTATCGCCAATACCTATTTTTTTAAGTCATTTTAGTAATTTAATCATTTGTCATCCCGCTCGATAACTGAACAATGATCGTCTTTATTGTGAATGTTCTTCACTCTAATTCGACTAAAATTTCCCCGAGCTTATTGTAAAGCTAAAATTTTTAAACATTAACAATATTTATGTTATTTTTATATTCGTTCTTCGTTCACAGCGCTCCATGCCTATTTCACTCATATACCACATCCTTAAACACAATAAGTTAGTTATTATTTTTCTACAATAGAAATTCCCTAGAAATTATTTATATGGCAAAACAACGTTTGCCGGCTCAGCTAGTAATGAATGAAATTAAGCTATTTAAACCTATTTCCATGATTTCAAGTAAAATCGGAACAAGATGTCTACATCTTTCATCGCCAGTAAATAACATCAGTAAAATATTCGAGAATCACAGCGATGGATGAGCAAATTTTAGTAGTATGTATACTTAATTAATTATGTAAGTTTTTGGTAATGCTGCATCCTTACCTAGTCCCTGTGAATCTACATATTCACTCCATGCGGCGACCTCCCCTCCTAGCATGTGAGGGTCCCGCGGCAAGGTGTGGGCGTACATTCGCCTCCAGTTTGAGTATGTGGTCTTCCCCCAGAAGCCATGGTCTAGGTACCAGATGTCTTTGGGTACGGACACCACTTTATAGCCTTGGTGAATCAGCTGCATCAACAGTGGACTGTTTATTGGTTCCCACACTTCGATAATATATCTGAAAATGTATTAATATATAATTTAATCATCATTTTCTACCAATCGATTTAATCGTTTAAGCCATAAGGGCTTTCAAAAAAGTTAAATTAAATCCTTAATTAAATTATCCTGTAATATGGGATGTATTACTATAACATTTCTTTGCCCTGATTCTAAGGTTCCAGACTTTTATTACAGAGCCCATTCATATGTCTATCTTAAGTATTTTTATTTTTTTTGTTTTTGTCTCTCTTGTCTGTTTTTATTTTGTTTTTAGGGTATATTTGTTTTGTTTCTGTTACAGTGCTATTACGTGTAATCATTTAATTTAATTAGTGTTACTGGATACTGTCCGTTCTAATTAAATTAAAATTAAATAAATAAATAAATATTCTGCATTTTCTACCAATCGATTTAATCGTTCTAATGGTTTTCAAATAGTTAACTTGTCTTATAGACGAGTGTTGGTATGTCGCCTGTAAAGGGAAGTATATCTGCTAGGTATTACTATAACATTTTTTGCCCTGATTCTAAGGTTCCAGACTTTTATTACAACTTCTGTAGCACCAGAGAACCCATCGAGGCGTTTCCGACCGAACTAGCTTATGAACGGTTTATTCTTATCCTTATCTGATATCTGATAATCCTTAACAGTTTATCAGATATGTCTATCCCAATACGATGGCAACTTGCTGACTTTGGTATATAATACTGCAGTCATTAAAAAATTCATGGCTTAAAGAATAGATTAAAAAAAAATTAACTTTCATAAAAAAACGTAGACAATGTTTCATAGATCCTTATTTTCCAGTTATTTATTTATTAACTTAACGATACTAATTCTTTGAGAGTAATTAAGTTTTCCACTACAAGTTAGCCCTTGACGGAAACCTCACCTGATGGTAAGTGATGATACAGTCTAGTTGGTAGCGGGTTAACCTGTTAGGGGTATGGTAAACCCATACTCGTTATATGAATGAAGAAGAAGTAATCACCTTTCTTTGCTCAAATGTTTCTGTATCCTATGAGCTTGAGTGAGCTCAGATGACCAGAGCATTACTGGTTGCTTTTCTTCCTGCCCAATTTCAGATAGTTCTTCGTCCCAAATGCTTAAGGCCTTTTCGTGGAACTCTGACCACAGTTTTATGAAGCCGTCCACGGTTGTATCGTAGTTTTTGCTTTCCATGTAGGATACAATTTCTTCGGAAGAGTTCCAACATCCCAAGTAAACCTGAAAGAATTTAGTTATTCCAACAAAAATTTCAAGTTCAGATTTGGATTACCGGACTGAAATATTCTATTAAGTTTCTAAAGGGATTTCGGAAGACGTGCAATTAAAAAAACAATTAGAATGCACAATCAAACGCTTTTATTTAAATATCGGAGGGGTTCGAAACCGTGAACGCACCTATATCTTTTCGGAGTTATATGCGTTTTTAAGCAATTAAAATATCACTTATCACACGATAATCACACTTCATTAAATTTAAATTTTATTAAAAATAGTCGTTATATTGATACTTCTAGGTTTTTTTTATATATTGCCCATTCTGGATTTGCAAGACAAACATAATACTTTATAATCAACTTATTGCCAGCTCACTACAGAGCACGGGTCTCCTCTCAATATGAGAAGGGTTGGCCCATAGCCCACCACGCTGTCCATGTGCGGATTGGCAGTCTTCACACGCCTCGAGAACATTATAGAGAACTTTCGGGCATGCAGGTTTCCTCAAGTGATATTTTTTTTAATTGCTCCGAGAAGTTAGAGGTGCGTGCCCAGTTTCGAACCCCCGACCTCTGATTAGGAGGCGGACATCCTAACCACTAGACTATCACAGCTCATTAAACATAATTATTTAGAATTAATGTGTATGTGGTTTTAAGACAAATCTATACGTAGTTTGTTTAAGGCTCTAGAACAGTGAATAGCAAAGTGAACGCTTCATTACGTTTGTATGGAGAAATCGCGTTTTTTTTTTTCAATCAAGCGTCATTAATTCCGCTAGCTGGATAGCGGTTCCGTTCTAACTGACCTCATCTCCTCCCATATGGAACAAAGCTGGCTTCGGCAAGTACTCCGCTATATCTTTATAGAGATCCCGTAAGACTCTGTACATGGCCGGGTTGGCAGGGTTAAGTTGTCCACACGGCGGCTGAATGCATAGCCCACGCCATTGCCTCGCGTTTACACACACGGCTAAGTCACCATAGCCGTATTCCTGAAACAATATTTCAAATTCAAATTCGTAATAATCTTTATTCAAATAGTCCTTTTAACACCATAATCGATGTTTATAAATGTGGGTTCTGATAGCGCCAGATATTTGTTATCGAAAATGGTACCTTCCCCTACGACGTCGGACGGATCGATGGTGTTTCAATACTTTAACCGTTTCCGAGTCTACCACCAGCAAGCATAAAGCTAAATATTGCAAAGTAATAAGAAAAACGTGGTCCTCTTCACTATTGCCAGCCAATGCCTGAGTGTGTCGGGTAGTCAATTTGCATTATTTCGCTATTTTGACTTAACACTCAATTGGCCTTGAAACATTCATTACACCACCAGTTAGTAGTCTGAATTGTTACCAACAAAACAGAGCTTAGAATTACTTACTTATTAGGGAGACAATTTTTTTTTTCGGACAGTCTGCTAGCTGCTATAGAAGCTCTGCCAGAATAAATTTTGAGCCCAAGGGCTCGAAGAATCTAAGGGAACGTCTGCCTAAAGGCGCCTCCTATGAGGCCGAAGCTCAGCTTAGGTGACGTTTGGGATAACGGGGTGTTCAGACGGTGAGTGGTCCGTACGTCTCCGAGGCTGTGGATGGAGCCCACGTCCGGATGACGTAAGATAGCGGGGACCTCGTCTTCGCCGGCGAAGACGGTGTGTAGCGTATGATTGTGTGGTAGGTGTTACAAGTATGTTGTCAGTAGTCATCTGATCGCCGGGATAATGAAGGATATGTTTAGGTCTCTTCTTTCGGAGAGGAGCGCTTAGGTCGGGGGAGTAAAAAGAAGCCGCAACTACGAGAGGGTCGGATTGATTTCTCAAAATAGCTTTTTGAGAGTTTCTTAAAGTGCTGAGTGATAATGTCTAGTTCTAGGTATCTATGCCGATCTACGTTGCGCACGTACCAGGAATAAGGAGTTGTCTCCTTATTCCTAAAATTAATTAATTATTAAGTGGTACATATCATATATTGGACGTAGCAATTAATAAATCTCTATAATAAGGTTAAGGTTGTCGTATTGTAAATATTAAAGGGAGACAAGTGATACCTTCCGTTGGCGAATTAGACTTCCGTTTCGTTATTTGTTCCCGAAATTCCAGCGAAAATGCTATATATCTATATATTTGAAGGAGATAATTAGTACCTTTCCCCATTGCCAGCCATTGCCTGCGTGAGCTGGCGAGTCGATCTCTATGATAACGCGGATTCCACGAACGCGCGCGTATTGTACCAGCTCCCGGATTTCTTCCGCCGAGTATATCTCATATGCTGAATATGCACCGTATCTAGAAAAAAAAAATGAGTTAGAATTATAAAATTTGGCTCAGTACATTGCAGCATAAAAAACTAAGAATTCAGAAGAGGCTCGAGTTAAAAAACAGCCATTTGTTATAGACACAGAGCTAAAATATGAAGAGATATACATAGAATGGAACGTAGTCTATGGAAGTTAGCGGGTTTGGATAATGCTACTCTTTTATGGCTAGATAGACAAGCCTGGTTTAGGAATGCCTGCCAGCTGAAAATTGCAGTTCTGTAGCGGTGTTGGTCATCATCATCATCATGAACAACCCATTCTCGGCTCATTACAGAGCACGGGTCTCCTCTCAATATGAGAAGGATTTGGCCATAGTCCACCACGCTGTCCATGTGCAGATTGGCAGACTTCACACGCCTTCGAGAACATTACGGAGAACTCTCAGGCGTGCAGGTTTCCTCACGATGTTTTCCTTCACCGTTGAAGCAAATGATATTTGATTTTTTTTAAAACGCACATAACTCCGAAAACTTAGAGGTGCATGCTCGGATTCGAACCGCCAATCTCTGATTAGGTGGCTGACGCCCTAACCACTAGGCTATCACCGCTTCGCTTGCGGTGTTGGTGCTTGAATCGAAACCGAAAACCCTCAGCTGGTGTAGAACTATAAAAAACAATGCAGCTAGCGTGTAGTTAGCTTGCAGTTGCACCAATCGCACAAAAACAGCAACCAATCGTCACCTGCTAGCGTGCAGTTCGTGCAGACTTAACCTGCGTTCCGAAACACAAAATATATCTAGTCAGCACCATCTAGTTAACAGATAAACGTAAAAAGTAAAGCAAAGTAACATATTATACCTTTGCATGGATTACCTTGTAAATTGAGGTACGCGTTTAGATTCCAGCGGGAAGCTGTGAGAATCCGTTACGTGCCAATGGAAGACGTTCATTTTGACAGTTGCCATAGCGTCGAGCATTCTCTTGATGTCATCCATCGGTATGAAATTCCTCGAGGTGTCAAGAAGGAAACCCCTGTACTTGAACACAGGTTGATCCCAAATTTTGGCCCCAGAGACCAACCGCAGGCCACACCTGTATTGGTCGCCATCGTCAATTTTGTCTGAAGACACCAGCTGACTGAATGTTTCCAAAGCATGTCGAGCGCCGTAGACAGTTTCTGCTACTATGTGAATCACTGCGTTCGATTCTGAAATATTTAATCATGATCACGAAAAGGTTTACTTTAAGTTTATTTCTTTATTTGTTATACCGAAACACGGTTCAAAGAATGTAAAGATCTTGTCGATTAACCAAATATCTCAATTCCTTGAGGCTACTATTTATTTCGCACAAACAACCAGTAGCCACCAAAATGATTCTACAATATAAAATGCAAAGTTCACGAATAAATATACTGATATTATTAAATATAAAATATATGTTATAATATTCATTTAAATGCTTATAAATGTATCCAGCTATTCTTTTCTAGCGTATACTATAACTATACTAACTCTAATTATTATTGCATTATATTATATGTTAGGTCGCCTAGTGTACATCACTTTATAGCGATAAGGTCACCTATTTTATCTCTCTTTTCTTTTTATGTATGATTATTTTCTGTTTCTCTTTTTTTTTTTTTACGGTGTATTTTCATTTAATTTTATTTATTTTCATAAGCCTCACATATACAATAAAGTAAATAAAGATGCGTAATTCAATAGTTGTTTTTGAACAAACTGCAAGAGTGATATAGCAATATAGACACTGCAATATTTTGCTAATCGCTTTAATTACATTTTTTTTAAGGTTTTGCCCATTTTCTTATTAATTTACAGTGAAAACATAGCATTCCATCTCATTAAAATTCCTCGATGATTACTGCATACTTGTACGAAGCCGCGCAGAAACCGTTTAGGGCCATACCTCTAACAGGTAAGCCCTAATTTTAATTATGTATTATTTTTACATTACATACATCTATTCCAATATGCCAATGAACTAATTGAAAATCTAGACCTTTTACCTGCCTATGTTTGTTGTGGGCTTCTTCTTAGACCAGGGCGTGTTTGGGACCCTCATAGCTTTAGTTTTAAGTTTACGAATGTAGTTTTCACCATAAAATCATCATCTTCATCATGATCAACCCATTGCCGGCTCACTACAGAGCACGGGTCTCCTCCCAATGTGAAAGGGTTTGGCCATAGCCCACCACGCTGGCCATATACGGATTGGCAGACTTCACACGCCTTTGAGAATATTATAAACTATCAGGCGTGCACGTTTCCTCTGGATGTTTTCCTTCACCGTTGAAGCAAGTGATATTTTAATTGCTTAAAAACGCACATAACTTTGAAAAGTTAGAGGTGCGTGCCCGAAATCGAACCCCCGACCTCTTATTAGAAGGCGGATGCCCTAACCACTAGGCTATCACAGCTTCTTACCACCATCCACTACTATGTAAATTATTAACGCGTCAAAAGCCGTTTAAAGGACTATTTGAATAAAGATTATTTGAATTTGAAAAATTTTAAATTAGAATGATCACCATACAAAGGTATGCTGTAACAAATAATGGAAAGTTTGAAGCTCCTGAAAATTAAATGGAGTTTCTCTACCTACCGTACATTCTTACGATTGCCTAACCCTTACTTTTCCCCCCGCTGGCTGGGTTGCGGTCGAGTGCACAAGTGTTCCCGTGACCCAGCCACCAGGCGACGCGAAAGACAGTCGCTGGGTTTTAGTGGGTATTCTGGTCGCCAGTCTGGCCACCGAGGAGTCCCACATACCCTGTCGAAAGCGGCGCAGTCTTGCCTGCGTCGCATCCGGAGGGGATGCGTAAACGCATTTCCCAGCGGAAAAAAACCCCCTTACCTTTACTCTGCACGTCCAGTCTATACTGTTCCAGGGTGTCGAGCGTAAGGTCAAGGTTTGTCGTCTTAACAGTAATGTACACCACGACCGGCGTCTCCACAACCACTGAAACGTTTCCATCGCACTCGTCGATTAGGTTCTGTGTTGTCACACGCGTCATCTCTACCAGAATCTCGCGCGTCTCCACGGGTGCATTGCTGAGGTCGAACCTGAAAGAGATAAATCGACTATTAATAACCCACCCTTATTTTTAATTCAATTAAGCTGTGATAGCCCGGTGGTTAGGGCGTCCGCCTCCTAATAATAGGTCGGGGGTTCGAACCCGGAGACGCCTCTCCTTTTTTTTTATCCACTAAAAACTAGCCCTTGACGGCAATCTCACCTGATGGTAAGTGATGATGCAGTCTATGATGTAAGCTGGCTAACCTGTTAGGGGTATGGTAAAGCCATTCTCCTGCCGGAACGCTAAATCGCTTGGCGACACGCCTTTGTCGGTAGGGTGGTAACTAGCCACAGCCGTTACCTCCCACCAGACCAGACTCGAGCCGGGAATCGAACCCAAGACCTACAACTTTGTAATGCGACAGCGCACGCACTGTGCCACGGAGGTCGTCAAACGTTTTAAAGATGTGATATAACATCAGCTTCAACTATATTTTTGAATTTCCACAGATTGTTAAAAGTGGTCATTGAAGTAATTTTGTATGTTATATTTATTGTATTTTACAAATCAAAGACGTCCCACATATTTTTTGTAAAAGGACACTGAACAGTTAAACTATGAGTTTAACGGCCTTTAAAGTTTGACATAAAAAAATACCAGACAACTTAAGCCATAGACGGAAATGTCGATAAATGAAATGGCAAAGAGTGGGCGTAGATAATAGACTGTCACGATGAGTCTTTATGTTAATTTAAAAAAAATATGAGAGTAAAGTCTGTTTTTTGTGATATGTCGATGTGTAGACGGTCGATGTTTAGACGACCTCCGTGGCGCAGCGCGTGCGCTGTTGCATTTTAAAGTTGGAGGTCCTGGGTTCGATTTCCGGCTCGAGTCTGGTCTGGTAGGAGGCCGTGGCTAGTTACCGACAAAGACGTGTCTCCAAGCGATTTAGCGTTCCAGCACGATGTCGCGTAGAAACCAATAAGGAGTGTGGGTTTACCATAAACCTTACAAGTTAGCCCGCTACCATCATAGACTGCATCATCACTTACCACCAGGTGAAATAGCCGTTAAGGGCTAACTTGTAGTGTATAAAAAAACTAAAACTATAAACCGTCAC
Source organism: Lasiommata megera (assembly GCA_928268935.1). NCBI lineage: Eukaryota > Metazoa > Arthropoda > Insecta > Lepidoptera > Nymphalidae > Lasiommata > Lasiommata megera. Next base: position 11,513,347 of record OV743323.1, read on the forward strand.
CTCACATCCCACACCTTTTACACGCATACCCTCTTTAACACAATCCATCCATCTCCTATTTTAAGAAAGCCAGTGCATATGATGTGCTATATACAATAATTTGTTAATAACTGTGAGTATGAATCTTTCTGTCTTTTTCTCTTTGATTTTTGTATGGGCACGGCACATCTATCGAAATGTCAAATAAATGATCAAAGATCGTAGGTCGAAAAGCCGTTATCCCTCTTATGTGTCGGGCGTTCACCCCATCGCGCGGACAATTTACGCAAACGCCTGAGTAAATGTTTACTGTCATATTGGTTGTATTCATACCGCACGGTGACTTCATCTAGCAACATAGGTGTTTCTTTACAATAAACATCTACAAATTTGGCAATGAATAGATAAGGCCGGTCTTCTCGACTGACGCCAACGCTTAAATATACCTATATTTTTAATTGAAGCGGTGATAGCCTCGTGGTTAGGGCGTCAGCCTCCTAATCAAAGGTCGGCGGTTCGAATCCGGGCTCGCACCGAGTTATGTGCGTTTTAAAAAAATTAAAATATCACTCGCTTCAACGGTGAACGAAAACATCGTGAGGAAACCTGCATGCCTGAGGGTTTTCCATAATGTTCTCAAAGGCGTGTGAAGTCTGCCAATCCGCACATGGCCAGCGTGGTGGACTATGGCCAAACCCTTCTCATATTGAGAGGAGACCCGTGCTCTGTAGTGAGCCGGTAATGGGTTGATCATGATGATCTTCTTAATATAATAGCTATAACGTATAAGAAGTCGTTGACATTATTTTTCATGGACTTAAAGAAAAGGCTGAATATTTTGTTATTATTCAGTTGTCGTAACTTAGATTAAGTTGTTATTTTTGAAAAAAAAAAATACTGGATAGTTAGTGTATTTTTATTATAAACTAGCTTCTAGTCTGCGTGGACTTCAGAATTAGGTCTAAAGCTTCGCTCATTAACAATTTTCACTTTTCCCATGGGAACTATTTGAGATCGTTATAGAAAATACATGTCCTTTTCCACAGCATAGGTGACATGCATTCCAAATATCAAAGCTGTCTGCCCGCGGCTTAGCTCGTAAGCATTTTTCAATTTTTCCCCGGGAACTACTTAAGGAAACGGGATTAAAGGAAACCTATGTTCTTTTCCATGTCAAAGGCTACGTGCATGTCAAATTTCATTCAAATCCGTTCAGCCGTTTATGCGGGATTGGGTAACAAACCTCCACACTTTCACATTTATAATTTATGTAGGATATAGAATAAGATATAGGATATAGGATAATATTGTAATAGTTTTGTATTAAATATGCAAAAATAAAAACATGGACTTTAGAAGGCATTAACTTACTTACTTATAACATGGTTTCTTTGTTTCATGGTTTCACTCGTAATTTGAAGTCAGGCGATTCTAGCCTTTGGATTCAGGCCTATTCTATAATTTCTTATGCTTACTTCTTATCAATGAACTTACTATATTATATTCTATACATATTTATGACATTTTAAGAATCTCACAGTACGTCTACATGATCGACATAGCTACAATACTTTGATGAGGTAAGTTAAGGACAAAGTTGAATTGAAAAAAATCTTCTTTTTTTTTAAACACTACAAGTTAGCTCTTGACGGCAATCTCACCTGATGGTAAGTGATGTTGCAGTCTAAGATGGTACTGGGCTAACCTGTTAGGGGTATGGTAAACCCACACTCCTAATTGGTTTCTACTCGACAGCGTGCCGGAACGCTTAATCGCTTGGCGACACGTCTTTGTCGGTAGGGTGGTAACTAGCCACGGCCGAAGCCAAACTCCAGACCAGACTCGAGCTGGGAATCGAACCCAGGAACTCCAACTTTATAATGCGACGGCGCACGCACTGCACCACAGAGGTCGTCAACTTTATTTCGATCAATCGATGTGGTACTCGATCGAAGTTTATATCAGACCGACTTACTCTTGTAAAATTAACGTAAGTAGATGTACAAAGCACCTAGTAGTTACATTGCCAAGAGTTTGGATTTCGGCACGATGCCATTAGAAACCTGACAGACTGCGATTACTAACCGAGAAGGGATTTTTTTTTTTTCGGACTGTCTATTAGTTGTACTAACCCTATTGGTTGCGACAGCGTAACCGGGCTGTTTGGCGAGCTTGGGAAAGAAGCTCTGCCAGAAGAAATTTTGAGCCCTAGGGCGCGAAGAAACTAAGGGAACGTCTGCCTAAGGGCGCCTCCTTTGAGGCCGAACCTCGGCTTAGGCAACGTATGGAATAACACGCGGGTCGCACGGTAAAGTAGAGAGATAAATTAGTAAAGTTCCGTAACATCTTAACTATCATCATCATGATCAAACCATTACCGGCTCACTACAAAGCACGGGTCTCCTCTCAATATGAGAAGGGTTTGGCCATAGTCCGGCACGCTAGTAGAAAAGTCCTACTATAGTGTAAAGGATTATGTAAATGATAAACAAGCATGGGTATGAAATATTGCTCTAATAAAATGGCTCTTAAGCCATGTGAGATGCGTGGTGCTGGCCATGTGCGGATTGGTTAATAGCCACGATCGGAGCCTCCCACCAGACTACCCGGGAATCGAACCCAGGACCTCCAAATTTATAATGCGACAGCGCACGAACTGCGCTACGGATATTTCGTTATTTATTTCGGGTCTAAGACGGGCCTCGCTTTATGATAGATATATAGAAAGTGAGCGACAATGTTGTTTATGTGTGACGTCTGCGTAACAAATATCAACAGCGTATGCGGCTATTTTTAGATATCATGTCTGCGAAGCGGTTGGAGCGCTCCCAGAAAATAAAAAGGCACGAAAGCGATCGGCGAGCCCTTGCATCAGTGCCTACCATTACAGCGAGTGCGCACGTCTCGCATACTACTATGGTTTGCGAGTATTAACCAGTAAGCACAATAACTAAAAAAAATATTTTTTTTTATTCACCTTGACTGCATCTCACCTGATGGTAAGTAATGATGCAGTCTAAGATGGTAGCGGGCTAACCTGTTAGGGGGTATGGCAAACTCATACTCCTAATCGGTTTCTACACAACGTCATGCCGGAACGCTAAATCGCTTGGCGACACTTCTTTGTCGGTAGGGTGGTAACTAGCCACGGCCGAAGCCCCCCACCAGACCAGGCTCGAGCCGGGAATCGAACCCAGGACCGACTTTAAAATGCAACAGCGCACGCGCTGCGCCAAAATTGCAATATGCACTGTACTGTAATGTGAGAACACAAAATATTCCTTGTAAAGTTTATTTACTTTGTATTAATTAATAGTTTAACTACTTAGATCACTGCAAAGGAAATCATCATCATCATCATCATGAAAGTAAGGCTGCCTTTACATCGCTTTTATGTTTATTTTTGTTTGTATGCTATTAATCTTGGATGTCATAAAGATTTTTATTATTATTATTCTTAAATAAACTTTTAAAAATACAAGAGATACAATAACGAAAGAATTTTATAATTTACATATCAGGTTTAAATCTAAATGGTAATTATTCCTATACTTCGTACTATACATGCTTCGACGTACTGTGTATTTTTTCTCTTCTGGCAGAGCTTCTTTCCGAAGCTCGCTAAACCTTCTGGCAGAGCTTCTTTCCGAAGCTCGCCAAACCTTCTGGCAGAACTTCTTTCCGAAGCTCGCCAAACAGTCCGGTTACGGTGTGGCAACCAATAGGGTTTGTACAGCTAATAGACAGTCCGAAAAAAAAATGTGTATTTTTAAATATATTTCGCTCTAAGCAATAAGACCGCCTTTGCGCATTATGTTTGCTATTTAATTTTGTTTTTATCTGTTTTTGCATCTAAGTTCTGTAATTTGCAGTAAAGACTTTATCTATCTATCTATATTTTAGTATATTTTAAAATCCGTAATGATTGAAAGGGTTGATGTTTATTGCCTACGTACGTTTATTCGCGATTATACAACACATTATAAAAGAAATTGTCATTTCATATTGCTTCCCCTAGAAGTGCGTTAGATGTAATGACCGAACTCAAGCTTCGCAAAAAGGACAATTAGATTCTGACGGCACGTTACGAAAATAGATAACAATAGACGTTTACGAATCTCTTAATACGGGTGCAAAGATCGAGCTAACCGCATAAGGCACTCCGTAATTATTGGAAGACTTGGTGTTTGTCGCCTACTTACAGATTATTCACGATCAAAAACCCTATCCATACTCAACATTAACCAATTCTCATAGTATTTATTTATTTATTTACATCCAATTAGAACGGCAAAATACCACTTACACTATCCAGACAACATAAAACAAATTATTCACTACAAACTAATAATTACTAAACAACACACACAACAAAGATTAATCATTGCTCTCGGCGTACTTAAGCAACTCCGAAACTATGGCCTGGTGGGAGGCTTCGGCCGTGGCTAGTTACCAGCCTACGGACAAAGACGTGTCGCCAAGCGATTTAGCGTTCCGGCACGATGTCACGTAGAAACCGAAAGGAGTATGGGTTTCCCATACCCCGTACAGGTTAGCCCGCTACCATCTTAGACTGTATCATCACTTACCATCAGGTGAGATTGCCGTCAAGGGCTAACTTGTAGTAGATAAAAAAAAAACAGAACCGCTATATTGCTTCCCCTAGGGGTGCTAGTTTTAGATTAGTAATTACCGAAATCAAGCTTCGCAAAAAGGACTATTAGGTTCTGACACTACGTTACGATACTAGATAACAATAGTCGTTTACGAGTCTTACTAAGAGTGCAAAGATCGAGCAATGACCGCATAAGGCACTCCGTAATTATTGGAAGACTTGGTGTTTGTTGCCTACTTACAGATTATTCACGATCAAAATCCCTATCCATACTCAACATTAACCAATTCTCATTTTATTTATTTATTTACATCCAAGTAGAACGGCAAAATACCACTTACACTATCCAGACAACATAAAACAAATTATTCAATACAAACTAATAATTACTAAACAACACACAACAAAGATTAATCATTGCTCTCGGCGTACTTAAGCAACTCCGAAACTTTGGCCTGGTGGGAGGCTTCGGCCGTGGCTAGTTACCACCCTACCGACAAAGACGTGTCGCAAAGCGATTTAGCGTTCCGGCACGATGTCGCGTAGAAACCAAGTAGGAGTGTGGGTTTACCATACCCCTAACAGGTTAGCCCGCTACCATCTTAGACTGCATCATCACTTACCATCAGGTGAGATTGCTGTCAAGGGCTAACTTGTAGTGTTTAAAAAAAATCCACTAAGCTCGCCTTGATGACCGTTCAGAATTAATTTAGCATATCCTTTACCGTCTCCAATAACAACTCTGTCGGCAAAACTTCTTTCGTATAAAAGGGTAACCGTTGAAGCAAGTAATATTTTAATTGCTTAGAAACGCACATAACTCTGAAACTCCGACCTTAACAACTAGGCTATCACAGCTTAATTGGAAAATCTTAATAGCTAAATATATAGTGTGAAACCAATCCGCACATGGCCAGCCTGGTGGACTATGACCAAACCCTTCTTATATTGAGAGGAGACCCGTGCTCTGTAGTGCGCCGATGATGATGATATAGCCTTAGAATAAGGATTTAAATCAATTTAAAAGGGCCAAGCGATGCGTATTTTTTTTTTTAAATTGTAATACATTTTATACGTGTATTATTATATAGTCATTTATGGGCGTTCGGTACAACGTCACGGGTATTGTTACTCGTAATGATAATACGATTTGATTGGTCTCAACACGCGGCGTTAGTGACTCGTCTGGTGGAGTGCTGTAAGTGTGCCGGTTTGTTTGTCTGCTTTGATATAAATACACACACGCGCAGGTGTGTAAATATACGGCACAGGTGTCTCCCGTCCGTCTATCTATTTCCGATTTTATAGAACAAGAGCCCACCGTCAGATATACCGCCGTTCAAATTCAAAAGTTCCAACTAACTAAAGTACTAAATTTAATTATTGGATATATTATTTCATATCATAGGTGTTTGTGACAAACCGGCTTGACCAATTTTTATGTTTTTTTTTTTGCATATCGATAGGTAATATAAAGTTGTTCCACAAATTTAGTTTTTTATTTTTTGGACAAAATAGTTTTTTTTAATGCGTTTCTATTAAAAAATACGCGCAATCGTAAATGTCCACTATGTTTGCGTGAACAGTGTCGACAAAACAATATTTGTTATAGATGAAAATTATAAGAATCGTTTCAGCTAGTTTTTTATACAACAGTATTGTGTTAAGACAGGTGCCTTCTGTTGTCGGTCTTCTTAATGGTAACTAATAATTACTGATAATAATCCTGAAACGTTTATAACATTAAGCGACTAACCACGAATTTTAACTTTAATACCTAAACTAACTATATCGGTTAGAGGAAAATAACATCGTCCTGAGCACTTTAGTTCATTAAAAATTCGGCTATTTTATATTTTGCAATAAAATAAAGGTTTTTCCGTGACGTAACTCTTGTTTAGTTCATCGTAATTGTGTTTATAAAATGATTTGTTTAAGCCTGACAGAATTTTTAACCCCTATTTTGCGCCCTTTAGAGAAAGCAAAAATCCTATTTTAACTAACGACACGATATCCAGTAATGAGTGATTTGAACTGATCGTATATCATCAAACTGTGATAGCCTAGTGGTTAAGACGTCCACCTCCTAATCAGAGGTCGGGTGTCGAACCCGGGCACGTAAGTCTAACTTTGCGGAGTTATATGCGTTTTAAAGCAATTAAAATATCACTTGCTTCGACGGTGAAGGGAAACATCGTGAGGAAACCTGCACGCCTGAGAGTTCTCCATTGTGTTCTCAAAGGCGTGTGAAGTCTACCAATCCGCAAATGGCCAGCGTGGTGGACTAGGGCCAAACTCTTCTCATATTGAAAAGAGACCCGCGCTCTGTAGTGAGCCGGCAATGGGTTGATGATAGTATATCATCAGTCTATCAGGTTAGTCGCCTTTTACTAATACATATTACAGATTAGCAAAAGTGTACGCACGCGTTAAGCGATTATTAATAAATGTAACTAGTACTTGGTATCAAGTTATGTCTGCAGTTCAGATAACAAACGAATTTATCATGTTACAATAAAGTATGACGAGTTAAGGGCGTCCGAGTTGTTTTTTAGTAAGAGTGACGTCAGGCTTTTGTTAACTTTCGCTCATAGTTATTAAATCCACAACTTGCAGGATTACACTTTTATTGCGACCATAATTAAGAGGTTCGAACGGGCCGACGTCACGAGCGAGAATGCCACGAAAGGCATCGACCGCCCGTATTTATAGCAATAGCGCATGCTTGTACAAAATTGATTGCTACCGTCGAAATTGTGTTAATAAAATGAGTAATTATTGAATTCTTGGCGCTGCTGAATGAAGTTTATAACTCCTTCGTGCCGACAAGTAACGTAACTTAGGATATAGTAGGGCTTTAGTTTATGTGTAAACTTAACAGAAATCCGTACAAATAAAAAATAAAAACTCTCAACCATCGAATAAAGTGAGAGTTTACAATTTCACGATTACGTGATTGACTTTCCGATTGCATGCACGAATTTGCGTTCTCGCTATAAATATGTATCGTTGAACAGTGGTATCCTATCTAAACTCGGACGTGTTCCGGCCACTTAAAATACTCAGGTGCGAGTCACGCCAAGATATGGTATTTTCTACACGTTCCTCGTTATACGCTATTATAATTTCTGCTTTAACATTACGATTATCGATCTCATTATTTATTAATGTATGTAACAATATTTATTAATTAGGATACAAAAATAGTTTTATTTTAGTAAATTACCGATCAATAACATTTTACTTAAACTGAAACTTAACTATTAGATAATTTTAAACGTTTTATTAGCGTATTATATTAATTGATAATTTGAATACTTGTTGTTCATAATCCATAATCAAAATAATTGTTTTTTTTTTAATTACTTAACAAGTAGGTAACTCATGAAAGAAAAGGTTTTTTATTTGGCGCGATATATATTATTATATAAAGCATAATTTGACCTTATGCTGATATCGACCAAATAAAGGCAACCCACTCAGTATAAGCTGCAGAAAGCAGTGCTGGTTTAAAAGCCTAAATATTGGTAAAATCACTCCACGGTAAATTTACATAATGAATAATATCCAATAGGATGTGTACGTCCATGAATGAATCTGATTTGACAATCTCCGTGGCGCAGCCGCTTTATAAAGTTGGAGCTCCTGGGTTAGATTCCCGACTCGATTCTGGTCTGGTGGGAGGCTTTAGCCGTGGCTAGTTACCCTACCGACAAAGACACATGTTTTTGCCGGCCAAACGATTTAGCGTTCCGGCACGATGTCGCGTAGAAACCAATTAGGAGTATGGGCATGGTATACTCCTAATAATTTAACCCGCTACATTTACGGTTTATCATACTCCTAACAGGTTAGCCCGCTACATCAGGTGAGATGCCGTCAAGGGCTAACTTGTAGTGTATTTTGATACTATGGTTTGAGTTTATCTACACTCCGAAGGCAAAGATACCCGCTGGTTCTGTCATTTAAGACTGACAATAATAAATATTGTACCTACAGTAAAATTTACTAATCGTACGCGTTCCTTAAGAGAAAATATGGCCGTCTCTGAAACTACTAGAGTCCCGTGATACCGCTTGCGTCACCACTTACGCAACGTCACATTGTAAAAATTATTAGCTACGATTTACAAAATATTTATAGTTTAAAACGTCATGCAAGTTCATGCCCCTTTCTAGTTAGCGCTTCCAACTGAATGCCTCATTACTTTCCAATAGTGTCTCGAGTCACGAGTTGTGCCTTCTGTGTAAACGGAACATAAACCTAAACGGCCCTTCGCTCACTCATTACTTAATTATTAAACAGATATCTCAGTTTTTTTTTTAAATATCTTTATTTATTATTTAGGATTTTCATATTATAAATATATATGACAGTCCTGTCTTACCTTACTATAAACTTATATCTACGACAATATATCTCGGCTTGTTATTTCATACTGCTAATACGTTTTAACGATTACCATCACACGGCATGATCAACCCATTACCGGCTCACTACAGAGCACGGGTCTCCTCTCAATATGAGAAGGGTTTGGGCATAGTCCACCACGCTGGCCATGTGCGGATTGGCAGACTTCACACGCCTTTGAGAACATTATGGGGAACTCTCAGGCGTGCCGGTTTCCTCGCGTTTTTTTCCTTCACCGTTGAAGCAAGTGATATTTTATTTTTTTTAAACGCACATAACTCCGAAAAGTTAGAGGTGCGTGCCCGGATTCGAACCGCCGACCTCTGTTTAGGAGGCTGACGCCCTAATCACAAAGCTATCACACGTAAGTGATAAAAACGCGATCGAATACGAATAATGAATCCGAATCAAACCTGAAACTTGGTGATATATGCAATAAATATATAACCATTAGACCAATGAGGCTGTTAAAATAAACTAAGGAACCGTAAATCCACAATGTTCCTCATAACCATAATCATAAATAACTTGTATAATTTATATTCAGCTTCGCAATGCATATGCATATCGTCACGAGCTGGTAACCGTTGCCTTTGTATGTTCAAGGTTCCGACAATAATGCCTCCCACTGATTTGCAATTTTAATAAAAATGTCAAATTCCCACGTCAGTTTATTGCGTTAAATTACATTGAACGAATTATTTTTAGAAGCTTTGATAGCCTAGTGGTTAGGACGTCCGCCTCTTAATCAGAGGTCTAGGGTTCGAACCTGCACGCATCTCTTACTTTTCGGAGTTATGTGTGTTTTTTAGCAATTAAAATATCACTTGCTTCAACGGTGAAGGAAGACATAGTGAGGAAACCTGCATGCCTGAGAGTTCTCCATAATGTTCTCAAAGGCGTTTGAAGTCTGCCAATCCGCACATGGCCAGCGTGGTGGACTATGGCCAAACCCTTCTCATATTGAGAGGAGACCCGTGCTCTTTAGTGAGCCAGCAATGAGTTGATCATGATGATGAATTATTTTGTAGGTTTTGGTAATCCTCACTACAAACTCGTATCCATTAGTTGGCCACCGGTTGAAACGACAATCGATAAAAATTTGAAAAAAATATTTATTTGACCAAAAATACTATTTGTACAGTTTTACAATTTTTACGATGGATGGACTAATCCTGTACCTGGTGGGTACCTTATTCGCGGATATATTATTATAAATCAATCACAAAAACTGTAGGTAAATTTATTAAACTGGAACAATCACAGCTAACCGCATTCGATATAGTTACTAGTGGATGTTGGTAATGATTTACGCTATCTTAAACAAGTAGTTTTGAATGGAGGCGTCGTTTCGTTTTATTGGCTAGTCACTAGGTCAAACGAGTCGTAATAGATAAGGGTGATGATTAGCAAGCAGTAAAACTCATTTTAACGCTATTAGTTACATAGTAGAAACTATGCGGCTTCATTATTAATATTGAAAAGTTACCCGGCATAGAGATAACATCTCTATGCCTTCCGGGCATCTCTTCTCTTCTTGATAAAAGTCAGCGCACTCTAGAGAACTGTAGAAGAAGTCCCTTCATCTAAATGCTTGCCTCCTTTCTATTATTAATATTTTAGTTTTCCTTTGTTAAGTATTTGTTATCTCAGAATTAGTACAAAGATAATCATCATCATTATATCGATTGACGTCCATTGCTGGACATAGGTCTTTTGTAGGGAGTTCCAAGTTTCAACGGCCTTGGACCGCTTGTTTCTAGCGGGTCCCTGCGACTCGTCTGATTTCGTCTGTCCACCTTGTTGACCAACGCTACGTTTACCGGTGCGGGGTCGCCATTCCAGCACCTTAGGACCCCAACATGCATCAATTATGAGACCCATAGTTAGCGACCATTTTTCCGAGCCGTTACGACTCGGACAAGGATAATAAAAAAAATAATAATAATAACTGAGAAGGAGTAACAATATTTTTAGGTAATTTAAAGTAAATTGTTAGTTAAAGTAGAAGGATAAAGAATATCTGTACCTATGTATCGGAGATTTCAACAAAATATGCAAAAGATAAAAAGATGGATTCAATATAAAGGCAACTAGATTATAGAGTACGCATATGGCTGTGGGATTGTTAAAATAATTATCATCGTATCACGCTTTATTGTGGGCGCTATTATCTACAACATAACAAATAATTTGTACCACAGACCGCTGTTATAACAAAGAAAAATATTTACGTGTATAAAATAGTGACGGGTTTTTTACTATGCCTGCAAATTCACTGTAATCTTTTGCTTCATATGACTCGATATGTTGTTTGTTTATTTATTTAATAGGAAGCCAACGGTATACAAAGAAATATACATATATTTTAAGACAAATTACAAATTATTATTATAGGACTATCAATGTATACTCACAGGCTAACTCAACATGCGTAATATAAAACTTCTAAGTAGTAATCTTAGACTAAGACATTTCTTTTGCCAAAAAAACTATAATTATCTAAAACTATCAAATTATATTAATTTAAAAGCCAAAATACCAATTTTATAGTTAACTAACAATGTATAACAATTTTAAGACATGCCATATACTTATATAATTTTTTTGGTATTTTTTAATTTTGCTTCTAAATATCGCAGCAGAATATTAAAATATGTCTAGGTTAGCTTTTCTGAACATACTGTTATAGCATATGACAATTCTGTTAAGAGGAACCACCCTACAAAGGTTTCTTCTTTTATTTTAAGAGATCGTAATAAAATACTTTAGCCACGTCCACTTTGCCAGTATGAACGATTTAATATAATGAACGAATAAAATTATAATATCCGAATTCTTGTCTTCAATGTTTTATGAATATTTTCAAAATTGCATTGGCTTATATTGTTTAGCGAAATTGATTGATTGACTCCACCAAACACTTTAAGTGTTGATTCCACGGTAACTGCTAAACAGTAAGTTGACAAATATGATCCACTTTCTCGTCCAATACTTTTTAAATTTGCTATAAACATTGCGTGTACCACGGTTGTTTAATAACACAGGATAGTTTTTTTATTGGCCTTCGAATGCACGCGATTATAACTTGGACGCTACTTGTATATATGAATACACCCGGACGTTTTTTTCATGCTGACGTAGATGTCCATTGTGCAACGAATGTATATATTTTTTTTTTCGGACTGCCTATTAGCTGTACAAACCCTGTTGGTTGTCACAGCGTAACCGGGCTGTTTGGCAAGCGTTGGTAAGAAGCTCTGCCAGAAGAAATTTTGAGCCCTAGGGCTCGAAGAAACTAAGGGAACGACTGCCTAAGGGCGCCTCCTTTGAGGCCGAACCTCGGCTTAGGCGACGTTTGGGATAACGGGGGGGTCGGACGGTGAGTGGTCCGTACGTCTCCGAGGCCGTGGATGAAGCCCACGTCCGGATGACGTAAGATAGCGGGGACCTCGTCTTCGCCGGCGAAGACGGTGTGTAGCATATGATTGTGTGGTAGGTGGTACGAGTGTGTTGTCAGTAGTCATCTGATCGTCAGGGTCATGAAGGATATGTTTAGGTCTCCTCTTTCAGAGAGGAGCGCTTAGGTCGGGGGAGTCGAATGTATAGTTACTAAGAGCATTAAACGCGGCTACTTTATACTCATAAAGTACTGAATAAGAATCGTAATCATAATGTAACAGATATCGCTTGGAACATATCAGATTAACAACAGACAGGATACAAGTTCTGCTTGCATTTTTTGCCAACCGAAAAACAGAAGGTTTCTAATCTGTGGCTAAGAAGTTTCTGCTACCTATATTTGTTACATTTCTAAAAATGTTTCCTAATTATCGTTATATTTAAGTTTGGTTGTGAAACTGAGAAAATTACTCGCATTCCATGTATGACAGAAGTGGTATTATTCGTACAGTTAATTGCTGCTTTCATTAAATTATTATTTGATTTTCTGTATAAGAATGTTTAGGATCAAAACCGAATGTGTTAATAATTTATGGATACCTTATTATCAAATTAATTCTTCAATTAAAGGGATTTTGTATTGTATGATACTCTTAAAACAGACTACAAAAAGTATTTCAGCATAAAATCAAGCATAAGCCTTAGAATTTTTCAAATTGCACGGGCTTATGCCACTTATGATCAGCCAATAGAGTCACTCTATTAACGTCATCTTTCCACCGAAGGTCCGAAGATGGTAAGTGATGATGCAGACTAAGATGGTAGAGGGCTATCCTATTAGGGATATGGTAAACCCATACTCCGAATTGGTTTCTACACGACATCGTGCCGGAACGCTAAATCGCTTGGCGACTTTACCACGGTAGGGTGGTAACTAGCCACGGCCAAAGCCTCCCACCAGAGCCGGGATTGGATCCCAGAGCCTTCAACATTAAAATGCTACAGAGCACGCGCTGCGCCATGGAGGTCGTCAATCCTGACAGACATTCGAGTATAGCTCTAAACAATAAACAGCAAGTATAATTTGACGTTTCGATCCGACACCGGATCATCCTCAGGAGATGTTGACTTCACAAGCGCGAAAAGTTTACGTTTACGTGCGTAGAGGTTCTAGTGGAAGATTTTGTGTGGTGTAATATTATACAAATCTCACGGTTGTCGGCGGAATATAGCAAATTATACTTGCTGTTTATTGGACTTCCGCAAAGTAACGCCTGCTTCTATTAATTATTTGAGTATAGCTCTACATAGTCAATTGCGTGACTCCAAGCTCACTTAAACATAAAACTTACCTCAAGAAATTAGGATGAATCCTGACTGTCTGCATGCTAATGGCTGCTGTGACGGGTCTGGGCCAGAGTCCTCCAAACCTTCCGCAAACTGTTCTACACAGATCTATACTAGAGAAGACAACACCAGATGAGTTTGAGCTGGTGGGCTGAGGATGCGCAGACCGATGGCACCCCTCGTCTGGGACACACTTGTATGTCCATGATGGCCTGACAACAGAATTCTTGGGTTAACACGCAACAGTGTTAGACAGAGTTTTTATTAAATAAGTTAAAATAAATTAGTTACGGCAGATGAAGGTCACAAATAAAGTCTAATACTTATTATATTATAAAATGAAAACTAATATTTGTGCAAGGTTGTACTATAACTAATTGCTGTTAAAGTTATATTAATTTACTCCACAAATTAAGTCTGTGTATGCACGGTTGCTCTAATGCGATAAACACGTGAAAATATTGTTTGTAACAAAGTAAATATAAGAAAATATATGTAATACTAATTAAATAAAACTAAAGTTAACCTAAAACTTGGTCGATGCCACCGGAACCAGACGTATTGGCCTATTTGCTAGTATCTAGTACCCTAGATACTAGCAAATAGGCCGAACAAATTCTTTGGCCAAAGTAACTACCAGCCCTAGAGTCCCCAATGAACCCGATAACCCTATTTGAAATAACTAATTTAGATACAGATACAGAACCGATGTCTTTACAAACTACTACGTTCAACTAATATGCTAAAATTTTAAAATAAGATAACTTCATAAAGTAAGACCCAACTAAAATAACCTTATAACTTCGTATATACGTTATAATCTTTGTTAACTCGTTAAAGAAGCGACTATAAATTCATCTGTCATCTAACGTGTTGAGCGTTTTTTTGACTAATTCTAACTTGCATATTAAATAACGTATTTAGTACTAGTAACTTATCATTTATCTAAAAGCCAAATGACTGTAGCGGTTCAAAATAAGAAAAAAAAACAATCATTTTGAATGTCTCTGATTTTTTTTGAATTCTAATTAATGTAAAATAAAATACAAAACATTTTTTACTTTGGGGTACAAAATTTGTAATAAAGATAGGTACTTACTCGTAAACTAGTGGCGCAGGCGGTACTGTGGTATCCTGACTGCTCACCAAACACACCAGTCCTAGGCTGACAGCTGTCCACCATCGCCAAAAATCCATCGTCCTATAAAAATTTAAAGGAAAAATTGGTAAAATGCTACTCGTACGTTTAAAAGATTCCAAGGAATTTAGAAAGTGGATACAAGGTGTTACTTTTGCGTTCAATATCAGATAAGTTTTCGTATACAATTAGCCTAAATAAAATAACCTGTTAACTTATACCCGTTTAACTATATTATATACCCGTACAATCACATATGTGTGAACATCATCAATGTTCTCTGATTTTAAGGTTACAATGACGTCTCTTATTAGAGTTCCGTACCGGAAGTGTCCCATATTGATCCTAGCTTCTCTTCTGGCAGAGCTTCTTTCTGAAGCTCGCCAAACAGCCCGGTTACGCTGTGCCAACCAATACCACAGCTAATAAACAGTCCGAAAAAAAAATCTATTATCAAGTCTCCGCTAATCTTCAATCCGTCTGCATCTCATGAACATTAAAAGGTAGAGAGTTGGAAAATACACAGAATGTGTTTTCTATTGCCGCTTTAACAAATCTAACATATAAAATTCACACACAGCTTGATCGATTTATATGAAATTTTATATGCATATAAATCGCTACTATCTATTTTTCATACCCCTAAGTATATTGTGGCATTAAAAATACATACATTGAACCCTACATTTTCATCATTCTATCACCAAACCCTTTGTCGGTAGGGTGGTAACTAGCCACGGCCGAAGCATCCTACTACACCAGACTCGAGCTAGACAAGACTCAAACCCAGCACCTCCAACTTTATAATGCGACAGCGCACACACTGCGCCACAGAGGTCGTCGGGTGAAATTGAAATATTGTGGAGGAAGAAGACGTGTTGTGCCGACCCCACATAATGTGGGATAAGGCAAAGGAAAAGAAAAGAGAGTATACGAAAATAATTAGTTTGACGCTAAATCTGCACAAGTTGCGTTTTTACATTTACAAGTGTTTTATTTACTTTTTGATAAAAAGTGCCTTTTTTGGACGCATATACCCACTACACACGCACTAGAATGAATATTAATTTGCAATGGAAATGCTGGCTTTCTATAATAGGTATATATTATAATAATTTTATATACATTATAGCTGAGATAGCCTTGTAGTTAGGACGTCCGCCTCCTAATCAGAGGTCGGGGGTTCGAGCCCGGACAGTCCACTACCACAAATTTTTGGGAGTTATATGCGTTTTTAAGCAATTAAAATATCAGTTGCTTCAACAGTGAAGAAAAACATTGTGAGAAAACCTGCACGGCTGAGAGTAATCCATAATGTTCTCAAAGGCGTGTGAAGTCTGCCAATCCGCGCATGGCCAGCGTGGTGGACTATGGCCAAACCCTTCTCATATTGAGAGGAGACCCGTGCTCTGTAGTGAGCCGGCAATGGCTTGATCATGATACACATTATAACGGACTAATTCGCGGTGCGGCGCTTATCGTCCGTTAGTGCTCTGTTTACGTGACATCTACTATAGCAACAGCATGTTAATAATTGTTTATAATGATTATTATTCAAGTTATCACTGCGCTATTAATGCAGCGCATATGAATAGCCGAGTCCACACTACCCTTTACCGAAAGTAGCACACATTTTTGACGTGACAATTTCCCTAGCACCGTTTGCTTTGATACTCAGTGAAAAGCTACTAAAAAGAGGTAAACATGTTGATACATATTTAAATAGAGTATGAATGACACTCTACCTTTGTCTCTTTCTTCTTCGACCGCAACAGAGACTGAACAGATGAGTTTGTATTATTAATCCTGCCCTTAAGGAAATAATGGTTCAGCTATTTTATTTTGTGAACAGAGAAGAGCATGCGCACGCGTTTTAACTGTGTTTTCACTTTCTGAATAAAACGTAATAACACACATTTTTAATAATTAAATCAACTCAGTGCGATTGTTTTTAAATGCGTTCGAAATGGTATACATATAACAATATGTATCTATTTAAATTGGTCCATGAGTAGAAATATATACTAGAAAATGCTAAGATACAAACGCTCACGTACGTGCAACTTTTAATGTTTAAATTGTTCCATGAGTAAATATGTATCAATTTTAATTGGTCCATGAGTTTATACAAGAAAATGGTAAGACACAAACGCAACGTGAAACTTTTAATGCAAAACTCTTATCAAGTATACCGAATCTGTTTCTTCTTATCATAATACCAAAACTTGCGTTTCACACAGGCGATGGGTGTTTTAATTAATCGACTAGTGTGTGGAGTGTAGTGCAAGTTGCTATAGTGTGGACCCGGCTTAACAATGCATCGCGTGCGCTAACGGGACGCGCTATCGCGATGATTTGCCATAGGAACTTCGTACTGTGACGCTTCCGCACGCGATGTGGTAACTTCATAATGACAGCCTTTGTCTCTAATCTTTTTTTTTTTCTTGTTTTATGGCTTTACACAGATTAGCCAATGTCAAGTTTATTATTTTATTAGTTCTGTCTTTTTATGGCTTTGCACAGATTAGCCAATGTCAAGTTTATAGCAATGTAGAAGTTAGGGAGAAATGGCGGGAAACCTCGCTCTCTGCGAACGCTGCTCCCTCAAACCTTTCCCAAATCAATGCCTGTTAACCATTCAGAAAACTAGCCACTACACAAACGACACCAAAACTGTAATTTCCACGACACAACCAACACCAGTCCTTTTCAAAATTAGCCAACAGACATTAATTCAAGAAAAGCGTCAAAAAATCGCTCTCGCCATATGCGAAGTCTCCCGCCTTTTTCTGTCTCTAAGCTGTAACTCAATGTCAAATAACACAGACTTAAATCTTAATAGTTTTTTTTTCTTTTTTTATGGCTTTACACAGATTAGCAAGGATTTGTTGTATTTACCTTATCTATTTCATTTTGAATAGTCAACTACTACTTATAATTCCAAATCAGTATTTATTGTAAAATTGCTTTTATAGTGTTAAGTATTTGATGAAATTCAGGTAACAGTTTAAGTCAAGTTCAGTTTTAAACTGTTTATTAAGTGCAACTAAACGTAAACGTTTCCGCGGCGTCGATTCTGTACCTTTTCTTTTCTCTTTTTATGGCTTTACACAGATTAGCCAATGTCAAGTTTATAGCAATGTAGAATTGAAGTTCGCGAAATATGGCGGGAAACCTCGCACTCGGCGGGCGTGTCTCCTTCAAACCTTTTCTAAATTGATACCTGTTAACCATTCAAAAAACTAGCCACTACACAAACGACACCAAAACTATAATGTCCACAATACAACTAACACCAGTCCTTTTCAAAATTAGACAACAAACATTGAAGAAAAGCGTGAAAAAACCGCGCCCGCCATATACGAAGTCTCCCGCCTTTCTCATCTGAATACTTAGTTAATTTGCGAACGAAATTATGTCAGAAGTAATTGTCATACAATCTTCAGCCAAAGCATCCATAAATTGGGAGCTGCTAAGATAACCTAGTGGTCAGGGCGTTCGCCTCTTATAAGATGTTACGCACATAAGCGTTTGCACCATTAACTTATACGATTCGATAAATGTTACAGGTCCTAACAGGTTAGCTCTCACTTACCACCAGGTGAGATAGCCGTCAAGGGCTAACTTGTAGTGTATAAAAAAATTAAAGAAATTACCTAGTTATCTGCCGATATCGTAGATTATGGAATACCTATCACAAGTGAAGTTTACCAGCGATCCGAATATTTTTATCTTATCTATTTTGAGATAACAATGGATAAAATACTCA
The DNA here is from genome assembly GCA_928268935.1 of Lasiommata megera. Lineage (NCBI taxonomy): Eukaryota > Metazoa > Arthropoda > Insecta > Lepidoptera > Nymphalidae > Lasiommata > Lasiommata megera. The sequence continues at coordinate 11,532,007 of OV743323.1, forward strand.
TAATAAACTGTTCCTATGTAAATATAGGTTTTGGGTCACGCACATCAAATGTCATGAAAACTACTTATCTCCCACATTATATTCAGCTTACGCTCTAGAATCATCATGATCAACCCATTGCCGGCTCACTACAGAGCACGAGTCTCCTCCCAATATGAGAAGGGTTTGGCCACAGTCCACCACGCTGGCCATGTGCGGATTGGCAGACTTCACACGCCTTTGAGAACATTATGGAGAACTCTTAGGCATGCTGGTTTCCTCACGATGTTTTCCTTCACCGTTCAAGCTAGTGATGTTTTAATTGCTTAAAACACACTTAACTCTGAAAAGTGTGAAGTGAAAACTTGATTCGAACCCCCGACCTCTGATTAGGAGGCGGGCGTCCTAACCACTAGGCTATCACAGCCTCGTCGAATAAGCACCTATATTCAAATAAACTAAATTAATTTAGTTTATTGATTTAAATCAATAAAGCAAAAAAAACGTTAATCTAGCTATACTGAAGCGTTCAAACATATAATATTTATTATTCTGATAGCGGTTTTAAATGATCCATAATAAAGTTACTATCACTAATATGATATTAATAATTTTAAAAGCCCGCCTGCCATTGGGAGACCGAGTGAGTTTAAACCCCAAGTGGTATTTCCCATTAGAGAGAAGGCCTTACCGAGCAGTTAGGTATTGATGATGATGATGAAGACATACCTCCTACGATTTAAGGTATACTAATATAAAGGTACAGATGGAGAAAGGCGGGAGACTTCGTAAATGACGGGTGCGGATTTTTCACGGTTTTCTTGAATTAATGTTTGTTGGCTAGTTTCGAAAAGGACTGGTGTTAGTTGTGTCGTGGACATTGTGGTTTTGGTGTCGTTTGTGTAGTGGCTAGTTTTTTGAATGGTTGACATGTATTAATTTGGGAAAGGTATGAGGGAGCCGCGTCCGCCGATTACGAAGTTTCCCGCCATTTTTCCCTAACTTCAATTCTACATTGCTATAAACTTGACATTGGCTAATCTGTGTAAAGCTATAAAAAGAGAAAAAAAAGGTACAGATGCGACGCCGCGTAAACATTTAAGTTTTGTTGCAAATAAACAAACAGTTTAAGACTGAACTTGACTTAAACTTTTACCCGAATTTCATCGAATACTTAACACCATAAAAACAATTTTACAATAAATACTGATTTGGAATTATTAGTAGTACTTAACTATTCAAAATGAAATAGATAAGGTGAATACAATACAAATACAAACTTCTTTTAAAAGGAACTTTCTAAACTGAGTTCCAATAAAAATAATTTAAAAACACATATTCCTACTTAGGTATATGTGAAAAAGAGGAAAAATGATATCCTTGATTTACGCAGAATCGAAGCAGCAGATCGAACTGATTTTGTGATTAGATGCAATAAAAGAACCGATATTACATTAGTTACTTATTTCCGGTTGAATGTATTGTGTAGTCAGAAAGCAAAACCACGCCGGTAAATCTATGTATAGTCAGTTTAAAGTTCTTAGTTTTTATTCTCATCCGTTATTGACTGAGAGAATAATTTAGTTATATCTAAATACATGTACGCGTACGTGTAGTACTGCTCGCGATCATGCTCATGAATAGGTGCCCCGGATGGGTTCGAAACTAGTCTGGTATACTCGTGCGACAATTCAAGCCGTGTATAATTTAGATAGCGATATATATCACTCACTATAGTATAAATACTAAAAAAACTTTATATGAACTAATAATGTATCCATCTTAGTGTATCACGATCACCCAACAAATTAAAATAATGAAAAATATATAATTTATGAACGCTTCATACACGTCTATGAACGCTTCATTCACGCATCTGCGTTTAATAAGTTTACATGAATAAAGCTATTTTGTTTTTTTTTTCATTAGAATAACCTTTGTAAATCACTTTAAAATTAAAAAAAAACAACATATAGTTGGAATTCCGAACACTGGGTGACTGGTATGAAGGTTATCTATTAGTTAAAAAACTTAAAAACCATCATTTTTTAATAGGAGAGTTTGATGATAAGTAGGTTAGGTCAGCGTTTTCGCGCGTGTGATATCTAACTATTATATTCTGTTAGGTCAGGTACTTACCGTTGGATGCTCATTAGCGTATAGGTAGAGTGGGTCAAAGTTTTTGTTCTAGCTGTGCTGTGGGTAAGGAGGTATGCAGATCGATGAATAATTCATTTGTTTCACGATTTCTCCCGCTAGGCCATTTTTTTCTCAGATAATTCTACCCACAAACTTTAATTTACATAAATGACTTAATTTAATTCAGACGTTTTATAGGATTAATATTACGTTATTAATTGTTATTAAGTCATTCTCCCCCATTTAGGTACTTTTATCTAGTTCTCTAGTTCCGCAATTTTTCACAACTAGGAAAAACATGTGGAAAATGGTAGCAGAGCGTGGTTGTTTTTGACCCAGTTGCAACACTCCGATTTATTCCCTCCAAGTAAAAATCTTTCATTTAAAATTATTTAATTATAATATAATATATATTTTTTTATGAAAAATAATTCAAATAATCCTTTAAAAGGCACTTTTTTTGTGACACTAACATATTCAAATATTTTTATCCACGTACGTATTTATACGTTTTCTTCCAAGATTATAATGATCAATGAGTATATAAACAGGATATTTGACATTTATACCAGCTAGGTATAAACATAATATTCGAGATTGATTTTTCGAAGCAAAATTGACAGTTGTAAAAACTTAATCTTTACAGGAAAAAATACTATCACAACCATATGTAATAACATAGTTTTTTTCCCGTAAAACGCATTCATGCTATTTACAAAACATATTGTATTTTAAATGTAGATTATTTTTTAAAAATAGGTAAGGAGTTCATGTGTTTGAAAATACCTAGGCGATTACTTACTTTTCTAATGAGTTAGGAGCTTAAATCGTCGACTCCGCAAAATATCGGTTACATTCACTTATCTAGCACACAAGTCACACAACTATCACTTTCAGTACAATACCTACATGGCAAGAAAATATCTTCGTATAATTTAATAAGTACCACTAAACTGAGAATTTTTTTTTTATTTAGTTTGGAAGCTAAAGTTCATAACCTTGACTGCACGTTAAGCCAAAGAGTTGGACTTTTTATTTCGCCCCGCTCTAACCGTGAACCGGACTGCACTTTTTTGTCGTCTTATTTTTTATACAATATTTGTTTATTTATTTTTTATTTATATTTTTCGCACCCGGTGTGCACGCTTCGCCTCTTGCGTGCTGTATGACCCGATTGGTGCTTGGAATGGTTTTATGTAGTTTGTTTTGTCGCGATTTTGTTTGTTACAGTTTATCGCGCGATATTATAAAAGATTTTATTGTAGGCGCGCGCACTAACGCAGGGCGCGAACGGCTCTGATTGGCGGCCGCGCTGGGACGGGTTCGCAACTCCGCGTTTTGGCGGGAGATAACTAATTGTGTGCTTATAATTAAATAATTCCGGTCAAAACTATCGAAGAGCTAGTAGTGTTTGCTATTTGTTTGCGGAAATAGATAAGTTAAGGTACTCATATCATTTTATTCGATTATTAGATGTGTAGTAATTTAGTTGACCTAGTATTTAGCATATTTCATTTCCCATCCCGAAGTTTGATTAATGATGGGGTAAAAAAAAACAACTATATTAAATTTCGAATCGTACTTCCAGCCAACCAATGCAATGGAATAAGAAGACGTATTTACAGATAAGATAGGTAAAGCATAGACAAAAATATTTAGATAAATAAATTTTATTTTTTCTGCCATAAAAGACAGCAGACTCCGCCAGCATGCGTATTGATGGGATATGTAGAATAAATGGAATAAAACTGCTGTGTTTTTCAATTGCTCGCCTTTTTCAAGTACAAGCCTTTAAGATCAAGCCCGTACGCGGAAATTAATGATTTCAACTATTATTTTTTGAACTATTATTTTTTGAACTAGCTATTTTTTGGATATACAGTTAACTTCTATAAGGTTATTCTAGATCTCACAGGCAACTCACCAATGCATTGCCTGAAAATCAGCTCTGCAATAGTTAACTCCCTCAGCAGCTAGGTTGCCAGTACAGATCGCTCTTTAGCGATAAGGAAGACTATTACACCTATTTTCTTTTCTGTGTGTGTGTTTCTTCTTTTGTATGTTATCATTTATCTTTTTTATTTGAAGCACAGTTAAGTTATTTAGATAATATACAGGATAGTTTCAGTCTGATTAGCTTTTGTTGAAATAATAATAAAAAAATAATTAAAAAGATGTGGTGTCGTGGGACAATGTCGTCGGCTAATGTAGAATCGACAAAGGATTGAGAGAACGAAAAGAAAGAGGGAGAAAGAGAAAGGTATTATACACTACTCGCTTGTGTATACGACTGTCGCGCCTGCGCACCTATTTCAATGATTTTATTCCACGGACTTTTTCTTACGGTTTTACTATCATATTTTTTTCAGTTCGGTCGCGCAGCAAAATGCCTATCTCCTCCAACCCTGCCGTAAGGAACTTCGTTCCAATAATATATTGTTATTATTATTATCGTATGTTCTACGATTATATCTACTTACAAGTGTGGTACCTATCTACATGTGTATATACCTATCTACCAGAAATGCTGACGCCGATGTCTAATGAACGCGTTGATTTAATTCCCACAAACGGCCGTACCCACAACTAATTGACCTTTTGAGAGCAATTAATTACAGTTGATATTATACAGATGCGGCAATACAAAGCTTATTAAACCATGTTTTACAATACCAAGAAATGCTTGCTTTAGGTATAGTTTAGCGAAGGCCACACCACCGCGTTTAACCCGCGTCTTAAGCGGCGTTCAGATTTGCGTTATGCGTGGAACCAATCACAAACTTTCTCAAACAGGCGCGTCTTTTGATTGGTCGCACGTGGTTTAGTCCTTTACTCTAACTGGCTAATCCTTATTGACTCTCTATTAGACGCGAATTTTGGCACGCTCGTCGCCTCTGAGCACTGTTCTCATATTTATCTACATGTTTCTAATTTCCACATTTACATGTGTTTTATTTTTATACATTTGCGAATATAGTTGTGCTAATAAATTATATTCAGCATTATTAAATTGAATCTTTTAATATTTTTCATTAGTGAAAACAATTTTTTCGCTTTTATTTTTTTTTAAATATTGCAATTCGCGGAAACTCCGAATACATAAATAATATATAAAATAAGCATAGAAATAGCAAAAAGGTTAGTCGACGTCACAGGGGACCGAAGAGCTGCCAGCTACCTCGGACAAGGAATTAGTCTAGCCATCCAAAGGGGGAACGCTGCCAGTATCTTCGGAACCTTGCCTAAAGGGACTCATTTTAATAATATATTTTAGTTATGATATTAAATATTTATTTCTTTTTTAAGGTTTTTAGTTTTAGGTTAATCTAAGTTTTATTTTAAGTTATATATGTATTCCTAACAACTAATTGTCTAATTAATCATTAAATAATTAATAAAGTAAATAATATATTCACAAGTCACCATGTCCTTATATGACAGAAGAAATTTGTTCTTTTCAACCTTAAGTTTACCAAATAGTTTTTATTAACTCCAGCCTTTAGAAACAGTTTATCAACGTAACTCTATCGAGTTAATAACAAATAAATTATAGGTACCTACATATTTTCATCAATATCATCATTATCAACCCATTAAAAGGCAAGAGAATCCCGCAAAGAAGACTGGATTGGTAAGCTTCACACGCCTTTGGGAATATCTCTCAGACAAGTAGTTTTCTTAAGGAGGCTTCCGTCATTTTTAATTGAATTCTAAATTCATAACCAACCAATATCTTCAAAAAGTAAGAGGTGTCCGCCGTGTATCAAACTCAGCCCTCCTGAAAAGAGAGACTGAAGTCTTGACCATCTTAAAAACGTCACCGCTTTTTTGACGTTTTTCACTTCCCAGTTGTCGAATAACAAAGTGTAGCTCTAACAGATCGAGTGTTAACTCCTTAATGAACTTTCCGAGAATTACTACAGCAATTAGTCAGTAGATAGAAACGGAAAACCAAATTTCTTGGAACAGTTCTCATTGCAAGTGATGATTTTGGCTCTCAAAAGTAGTCATTTACTATGGCCCGAAGCGGTGATAGCCTAGTGGCCAGGGCGTCAGCCTTCTAATCAGAGGTCGGCGGTTCGAATCCTGGCACGCACCTCTAACATTTCGAAGTTATGTGCGTTTAAAAAAAAATATCACTTGCTTCAACGGTGAAGGAAAACATCGTGAGGAAACCTGCACGCCTGAAAGTTCTCCATAATTTTCTCAAAGGCGTGTGAAGTCTGCCAATCCGCACATGGCCATCGTGGTGGACTATGGCCATACCCTTCTCATATTGAGAGGAGACCGTGCACTGTAGTGAGCCGGTAATGGGTTGTTCATTATGATGATGGCCCTAATTTGTAGTTTCTAAGCGTATGTTGGAGAAAATGCTTCGAGCATCTCTGTGCAATCAAATCAGACATCCGTAGATTAACCTATTTGTTAATTATGAGACATGACAAGAACTATTAACATGTATTACTAAGCTCTAATAACATAGCTCTTAATATAATTTTAAGTGGCATGTGAGATAGTGATAGCAAACTCTATACTCTTAATTTGTTTCTACGGGACATCGAACCGGAAAGCATCGCTTCGCTTGGCGCGATACCTCTTTGTCGGAAGGGTGGTAACTTAGCCTCAGCTACCAGACAGACTCGAGCTGGGAATCGAACCCAGGACCTCCAACTTCATAATGCTTTATAAACTTTATAAAGATGGAGGTCGCCAAAATTTGTGTACGCCAGCGGTTGATATAATGACGATGTGGCGCCTATTTACCGACTTTACACGATGCGGTGAGGGCGGACGTGTCATAAATAACACTGTTTAGAATACCATTATAGAATGGTTTGATTTTGTACTCACGGTACCTATTCGAGTAAAGTTCGATCGTATTAATAGACGAACACACGAATAGCCCTTCGGATTCTTGACGTCAATCGCAACCAAGCCAAGACGACCTTCGATCAACAATGTACTAGATATGCAATTACATACATATAATAATTATGATGAAAATGAGTCCGGATTTTTGCTCTTGCTTGCTTGGTAGCTGTTTCAGGTTCAATCTTAGTGAATATGTCATAATATGCCTGCAGCCTAGTTCCCCCAGTACTGTTTGCATAAACTTTTTGTACACTTATGTTATATATGCAAAAGAAACTATATAAGCCCTAAGATATGTGATGTTATGGAATTGTGTGTACCGCTCGAGGTGCGTGTCTCAAAGAAGGCGCCCTTAGTGGAACATTCCCCCAATGTGTTCGAGCACTGGTGGTCTTCTCTCAGACCAAGCTCTATTCTCCCTCTATCCGATAGGAACTATGTAAAAAATAGCATATGTCACTCTCAGACCTATTTACTATAACTAATATGAACTACAATTAACTATAACTAAGCTATAATAAAGCACGTAATTTTTATTCTGTACGATTGAAGGAGAAACACTTTTGCATATACGTATTTCATTAAGAGAAAATTTCGTCGACATTGTCAGGAGCAATGTTACAAAAACGGACTCGCAATTTCGGGATTCTTATTTGTAACGCATACTTTTTAACTACTCAAATAAAAAATAGCTTAATTTATATTACAGGCATCTATGAATCGTTCATATATATTACATTATTTCTATTAGTAATGGTGATAACTACCCTCACCAACTTAAAAGTAAAGCTAAGAGGGTTCAAATCGCGCTCCAGTCTAAGAAGAAACCCACAACAAACTTAGCCGGTTTTTGTTTTCTTTTCGTTATCAACAATACATTATGGTGTAATAGTACTACTAACAGCAGATCTAGTGTGATATTGATCGCAGACACGCACAGATTACATTATATGGGCCACCACTTCGGGGCGACTCCAAAGCGGTGTCGTACGTTTTAAAAATACAATATCATTTTGAAACAGGCGTTTTTCGGAAGTCCATGCTAAACTATGAACAGCTAAAACTTCGATCTCATCGCACGTTGACATATTACGAGTATATTGGGAAACCCGTACAAAACTATACTGTTTTACCCCGGGGTAAAACAGTATTATCAAAAATAAGTATGCTATACTGTTTTACCCTGGGGTAAAACAGTATAGCATACTTATTTTTGTCAATAATCCGAATTTGCCGCGCATATTCCGCTCAGCGGCGTCGATCTATGGGGAGATATTTGTTAAGCTGTGATAGCCTAGTGGTTAGGACGTCAGCCTCTTAATTAGAGGTCGGGGGTTCAAACCCGGGCAGGCAACTATAACTTATCGGAGCTATGTGGGGTAACTAGCCACGGTCGAATCCTCCCACCAGACCCGAGCCGGGGATCGAACCCAGGCTCTCCAAATTTATTTATATTTTATCGTAGAGACAGCAGTAATTATAAATCTTGATTTTATTTTAGTAACTTTGGTTATTTTACATTTTTCACCGATAACAAAATTATGTGCATGCCTGATAGAGGAATTATTATATACGACAATTTTAACTTACATATACCACTTTAAATTAAATACAACAATTTTAACTTATCACCAAATCCACGGTAATTATGAAATCTTACAAACACGATAAAAACACTTTAGCTCACTAGTACGTTTATAATACAAAGACTATCTTAGCAATGCTTTATTTTTTATTTACTAAGGCCTATTAGTACCTAACATTATCAGAACATAGGTACCAACATAGATAAAAAAACGTAAATGTCTGACCTATTTAATAACAAACAAATAGATGATTATGGAACATGGTTCTTAAAAGAATATTCTTGTAAAAAATGTTGTTTTTTTTTAAATAACAAGGCAAAGATACTGGCTATCGGATTTGTTATTGTGTGTATTACTCATACAAATTCCAAGTAAACCGCTTTCAGCAACCGAGTGATGAATTTACCTGATATTTTGCACAGGTATATACAATTCATGAGCCGGGATATGCTACTTATATGTTTCATCGTGATCTACATCATCATGATCAACCCATTACCGGCTCACTACAGAGCACGGGTCTTCTCTCAATATAAGAAGGGTTTGGCCATAGTCCACCACGCTGGCCATGTGCGGGTTAGCAGACTTCACACGCCTCTGAGAACATTACGGAGAACTCTCAGGCGTGCAGGTTTCCTCACGATGTTTTCCTTCACCGTTGAAGCAAGTGATATTGTATTTTTTTTGAAACGCACATAACTCCAAAAAGTTACAGGTGCGTGCCCGGATTCGAACCCCTGACCTCTGATTAGGAGGCTGACGCCCTAACCACTAGGCTATCACAGATTTCCCTATGTTATCTTCCTTTAAATAATATAATCAAATACAAAAACCGCTTAGTTGTTTTTTAAACTTTGAAGAGATTAGTTCAATGGAAATATTACGTCTTCCGATATGTTTCGACCTTGGGTGAAATCACCTTCCAATTTTTGTAATTCTATTTTATTTAACATACCTGCAAAGAACGTATTTTTTTTTAATTATTCTATGATTATTCAAAAGCATCAACACTGGTTGGTTTGCAACAAAATAGATAAGGCCGAAACGGTTTCTTTAAAAATGAATGGGCTCTATGAGTGTTTGGTTTATTACCCCTATTGGTTAGGTTCAAGTGGAAAGACGCCAGTTAATATTGAATGCACTATACTAATTGCACTAAAACAGCTGTTTATATATTGTATTATATGAAGTAAATATTACTCGTGAAGTTTTAATGAATGTTAAATCTGGCTATACAATCACGCGTCATTAAAGCTATCATAGACAATAAAAATATAATGAACCGTTATATCGAAAGTTGTAGACAAAGAACATTACTGTGCACAAGGTTCAAAAGCCGATTTATCTGCAATGTTTAATCTGTGGGCACGACGAAGCGTCCCGTTAGTTGCATTGACGTGGGAGTTGCGATGGATGTGATGCGACCATTTTTTTCATATTGTTGCCCTCGCTTTGTCACTTATCTCGGTCGTTGTTTTACGCAAGCGGGAAGGCTCTAAACTTTACACAAGTTGAGCTGAAGATATTGGGACGAACGTCATCCTAAGGATCTTCCTGTGAGACGGCAAATGTTACATAATATGTGGTAAATCATTCACATACTGGTATAGGGTGCATACTTATTTTGTTATAGGCGAGAAGATATGTTATGATCACTTGTTAAATTCAAATTCAAATTCAAAATAATCTTTATTCAAATAGTCCTTAAAAAGGCACTTTTGACGCGTCAATAATTTACATAGTAGTTGTTTCATGGTGATAACTATATTCGTAAACTTTAAACTAAACCTATGAGGGTTCCAAACGCGCCCCGGTCTAAGCTTAGCCGGGGTGTTACAGTGACAATAACCGTCAAATTCCTAACTCCGTACTGAGAATTTTTAACAGAAAAACTTAACGATTCTTGGTATGTCCCGAGAATCGAATCCAGGCCTTTGTGCTCCGGTAACGTTGCATATGTATGTGAGAGCATCGATCCAGTTGGAGTTGGCAGATTTAAACAATAAATAACTACTATCACATGTCACAGTGCTATTGACCGTATATTTTCTAACTCCGTACTGAGAAATTCTTGGCCGTCCCGAGAATCGAACCCAGGCCCTCGTGATCTGTTAACGTTTTTGACGACCTCCATGGTGCAATGCGTGCGCTGTCGCATTATAAAGTTGACGATATAGCATTCCGGCACGATGTCGCATAGAAACCAATTAGGAGTGTGGGTTTACCATACCCCCCTCCCTAACAGGTTAACCCGCTACCATTCACGACTCCGCTCATCACTTACCACCAGGTGAGATAGCCGTCAAGGGCTAACTGATAGTATTAAAAAACAAAAACGTTGCATAAATAAACACATCAATCTTAAAAAAAAAACTGTAGTTGTAAGGAGTTAATTAAGGTTTCTGTACCTCGAAGTTTAGTATAGATAAACTCCAATCACTAATTACTATAGAATTATTATCATTCATCATCTTGATCAACCCATTCTCGGCTCACTACAGAGCACAGGTCTCCTCTCAATATGAAAAGGGTTTGGCCATAGTCCACCACGCTGGCCATGTGCGGATTGGCAGACTTCACACGCCTTTGAGAACATTATGGAGAACTCTCAGGCGTGCAGGTTTCCTCACGATGTTTTCCTTCACCGTTGAAGCAAGTGATATTTTAATTGCTTAAAAACGCACATAAGTTGTTATAGTAACACCTAAACACTACAACAACTTAGCATAACACTATAGATTAGTTAATTAGTACATCTATGTATTACCCACTTCAATCTATGGCATTCAATCTATTCATGCATATGCCGTGCCATTTTGGCATGATTAAACTATTCAGCCATATTGCTATTATACCATACTGCATACGAAGCGATAGCCTAGTGTTTAGGGCGTCAGCCTCCTAATCAGAGGTCGGCGGTTCGAATCCGGGCACGCACATCTAACTTTTCGAAGTTATGTGCGTTTTAAAAATATAAAATATTCCTTGCTTCAATCGTGAGGAAACCTGCACGTCTGAGAGTTTTCCATAATGTTCTCAAAGGCGTGTGAAGTCTGCCAATCCGCACATGGCCAACGTGGTGGAATATGGCCAAACTCCTCTCATATTGAGAGGAGACCCGCGCTCTGTAGTGAGCCGGTAATGGGTTGATCATGATGATGATGATGATACTGCATACCTACTGTATAACCTAACTAGTGCATAATAGATGAATGGACTTAACATGTTAGGAAAACCGATGCATTGATAGATTTTACTACTTAGCTCTTGAAAGTACGACGACCTTCTTAGCGCAGCGAGTGCAGTCGATTTATAAAGTTCTGGGGTCGATTCCTAGTGCCCAGTTACCACCGACAAAGACGTGTCGTCAAGCGATTTGGCATTCCATTACGTGCGGATTGGCAGACTTCACACGCCTTTGAGATCATTATGAAATTATATCATGTTTTTCCGTCACCGTTGAAGCAAGTGATATTTTCATTGCTCAAAACGGTACATAACTCCAAAAAGTTACAGTTGCCGTGCTCGGGATTGAACGCCTTAACCACTAGGCTATCACTGCTTAGATCTTGGATACCTAGGATTAAGTATAGGCTTTTCGTATTCTGTATCCCATTTCCGCTCCATATTATAGTTTCTCGAATGACAGTATTATGACACGGGTAAAAGAAATGTGTTAGTTCCTGGATCAGAGAAAAACAAGTGGGGAAACAGTTTTTTTTTCCGAGTTGGTATTTAATGTCATTAGAAAAAGATAATAGAATTGTATGCGGAAGGATTGCACAAAAAGATTAATTGGATTCAACAGCCTTCTACTTTTTGTTTAGCTTAAACACTAACTTAGGTATAGCCAGTAGGTATACCTACTTAAAAACAGCTTGGATAAATGTGTGAAGTTGATGTCGTGTTTTTTTTAAGGTTGGGGAATATTATCCGAATCGGATATCCGTTTCGGATAAAAGTCTTATCATCTCCTAATTAATTTAACAGAACGTTATCTATATATATAAAAGCGAAAGGTAGGTAGGTAGGTAAAGCGTAAGGTAAGTACTGACGTACTTACTTACTGATTAAACACGAGATTTCAAAAACTATTACGTATAAAGCTATAATTTCGCAAGTAGGTAGTGGATAGTTAAGAGATGTCAGCTAAGAAAGGATATTTGGAGATTCCACCCCTAAGGGAGTAAAATAAGGGTTGGAAGTTTGTATGAAAATCCTATGTTTTTTTAATTTAGAGACACGAAAATCGGCAATTTGACATTAGTCTGTAGCTTACTGTCTGAAGCAGAACATTGGCCGCACGGAAAACCTCAATCTCACGGGAAATCGGCAATTATACGCAGACGAAGTCGCGGGCAACAGCTAGTAATCTAATAAAGACGATGACAACAAAAAAAAAACGGTACTAGAACCACGATCGAAGTTTATTCCGCCTGTCAGACATGACACATGACATTTACATTTTACACCCATATACCAACTTATCGATGTAATATACAATTCAAGTAGGTACAATATTGGATGTCGTATTTGCAACAACACGGTCGCTCGTCGATTATACTTTCGCTATTGTAAGCTGATTGTAAGTCATTCACTTTCACTTAACGACCGTTTCCAGTGGTTTCATACAATTCCGCATGTGTCCAGTCTTCGTTCATTGGTGATTCATGATATTGTGCGGTGAACGCCTGTTGCCTGTAAAAAACCGCACCTACCTACCTAGGTACTTAATCCGTGAATTCCGATTTCCGTGACGCTTTTTTTTTCGGACACGGTTTTTCGGCGAGTTCGGATAACAAAACAGATAGCTCGTTACTTGTTTTTAGGATTCCGTTACTGAAATGTATGAATAACAAACACTTATGATACAATTTGGTCCATCTGTCACAGTTTCATATTACTTATATTTATTTATTTAAACAGCAGAGAGTAGATATAGGTTCATGGATTCGAGGATTTCAAGCAACCTTACTTCACTGATGTTGTTTTGGACCGGGCAACTAAGTTTGTTTGCATACTCATTATCCTCTCAGAACAGTCCTACTCTCTCAAGTTCTCCGACAAATTGCAGGGATAAAAGCTTTTTTTTTAATTTTAAGATAAATACGTGCCTTGAAAAAAAAACTTAGAATCTACAAACCAAGCCTATTCATTTTACGCGGTACACAAGCACCTCTAATCATACTTCGAAAATCTGAGCCCATTTTTGGCTATAATATTATTCGTCTCATGAATAAACGAAGACAGGAATAAGATAAAACTTGGATTAAACTTAACTTAATAAATATTGGTAACATAAGTGGGTATTAACTTGAATAAGTAGTTAGGTAGTAATCCAGATCTACTCACAGGGTAAAATTTAATTTAGGTACGCTTTTACGCCACATTGTTTAAACAAGGATTAATTGTGTTGTAAATTATGAAGTTTTTAACCCAGGATATTGTTTGTTGTGCAGATAACATAGATAGAGATAGTTTTATTGGCGATAAGATTACCTGGTGAACATTTAAAACTGTTTTTAAAATTTAGATTTACCTTTATCAATCCTAACGCCATCTATTGTAAGCACTCCGAACGTTTATCAACACAAACGCCATCTATTGAACGTTGCTAGAAGTGGCTTACTACACAAAAAAAATGCCAATCTATAGTTTCTTGGGTTTTTGATATACCTAACTAGGTATATCAAAAACCCAAGAAACTATAATAATATAGATAGCTATATTATATTACATCACTATGTTGATATAAAATATAGAAATTTTATTTCTATGGTTTTTTTATGAATGCAATTATATTTTTCCCCAAAACTTGACTAAACGAACGTAATGTTTATATCGACTTTCATACAAAACGTCTGCCATGATGCCCGTATTAATCACTGTGTAAGGAAAGTTTAATAAATTTGAGGTAAATCCATGTTCATTAATCATTTTCTTATAAAGCTAATAGTCGCTTTCTCTTGGATTAACAAATGGGTTAAATCTTCGTTTTATTTTGGGAATAAGTAATGTTTATTAATAGGACTCATTGCCTCATTAATAATCGTAGAATATGAATACGCCGCCTCTTTCTGCTTCATCACCAACTCGCAGAAGGGGGCAACGGCGACACAAGACGTCTCGCTGGCCATCATAGTGCGAACCACGGTAAGCATTTAACAAAAGTCGGGTGCCAAATGCCACTCTGAGCGCCATGACTCGCTGCGGCCTCCGTTCCAGGCCTGCAGGCCTTGGTTTGGGCAGTCAAAGCGTCCAAATGCGCTTTCGTAGAGCGCATAGATATGAATGCCATATGCAATTTTGCATGCACTATGCACTTATATGAAATATCTGCGCATTTGTTTTATTTTATTTGTATATTTTATGATATTATTTATTATTTCTGTACAAATTAACTAATGATGAAATAAAATAAATATTAATTAATAGAAATAAATGAATGAAAATAAAAATAAAGCCTTATTAGTTATTATTTCAGTCAAATCGGTTCGATAATTTGGCGAGAATGAGCATCTAAACAAAAAGTGTACATTTTGCTTACTAGTAAAATATACATAACAGTTGCCATTATAACGGAGAGTATTTTTGCTTACACTTTCATTTGGCGAATCAATCTGTCACGTCTTGTCATGTCTGTAAAATGACACATGTCAAATTGACAATGAAATTGACAGCAGCAGTCTGCGGCACCGAATTCTACTTTAGTTCGGTTTCATTACATTATTAGTGTGGATTTTTAGTTATATTTTATTCGTGTTACAAAATTTTAAAATGTATACAGTCTCCAAAGGGCCCAGTAAGATTGTCGCGAAAACTCGTAGAGGTGATTTTCATTAAAACGTGTTCAGTTTATTCATATTGCACAATGTAACCTGAAGCGGTCCTAAGTGTGGAATATTTTGAATTTCAGGTCTCTCACAGAATCTAGAAAGGTTAGACAGTCGTAAAGACTACAACAGGAAATCTTCTGAATCCGACAATGGGGAAATAATTAGGTAAGTTGAATATAAGCACTATGATGCAATGAGGGGTCTATTAAATAAGTTTCATCACAGACTTTACATAACCTCCGACCGGAGGTCGCGGCGGCGGTAAAACACGCAAATAAACAAACTTCCCGTGTATAATACATTAACAAAAACTGGCAACTGTAGTATGTATATCAAAAACTATTAGATATTATTTGCTTATAAAACTACCTGGTGGTAGGTGTCAAACCCATTAAATATAAAATTTTAAGATAAATGAAACCAAATATTAATATATTGAGAAGAGTATATTTTTATCCATATCCATATAGTATAGTAGTATAAATAAACTGAATAATGAACTAAAATGTCAATCTATTAAATATCCCTGTGGTTTAAAATTCTTCGTTGCATCCTATTTCAGCCTGTCATTAAGGCTGTCATTAACCTAATATTAAATAATGTTTGACTATTATTTTTATCAATGTCAGAATAATATATGCATTTAAATTGTTCAAGATAGACCTAGGTCTCAGTCATGAAAGTTTCTAGAAAGACAAAATTAAGATTTGGTAATTTATAAAGGTACCAAGTATTCTCTGGTCTTGTAATTTACTGAAGTCAGGCTAGTTAGTGTTGACATCTGGAAGATCTACTGTGACTTACCAGCAGACAACTACACTCACAGCTTTATAGAGGTCCTACACATGCAGTCTGCACAAAAATGTTTTATGCTGATGGTGGCCACTGAGGGGGTTTTAGTGGGTAAAAATCCCACATAACCCGAGCTTTTCCCCAAAGCAATAGTCGGGTATCTCACTAGCAGATCCCCCCCCCCCCTTCCCCGTAAACAAAAAAAAAACAAGGCAAATAAAACTTGTCAACTTTGTCAAAAATTACTTACAACACACAAAAATAGTAAGGATTAACTTAATTAAATGTTCTTTATAATATTTTATTTCAATACTTAGACGCTGCCAGTATCTTCAGAATGTTACCTAAAGGGACTCAGTTAAATTATATATTTTAGTAATGATACTATATTTTTGAGATTTTTAGTTTTAGGTTCAAAGGTTTATTTAAGAGTTCAACCTCTTCATAAAAATATAAGTATACTTAGAGAAAAAGATCACTTCAGACTAATATAATTGAATTCATTAAAACTGTATTTGTGCAGTTATCATGACTTCCTTTTGTCAGGCTAAATTAAATTTAATCTGTAATGAAATAATATTTTTGTGATTTCAGCATGCCAAAACCAGTATTTCATTCCAATGGTAAAAAGACAGTACACCAAAGAATACAGCACAATGTAATAACTCCAGAACATGAAGAGATAATTAGATACATAAGTGAAAGTAAGTAAATAATTTCAACCAAGGTAAAAGACAATGCAAGATCTTTGTAACATTTATAGTTTTCACTATGACAAGTTAGACGTGGACTTTTATTTTGCCTGTACTCTTACAGTATCAATATATACAAAAATGGTTTAAGCCATTTAAATACAGATATAGGTCTAGGAACAGAACAGTCCAAGTAATGAATGTTGTATACCAGCCAAATACTTTGTTAAACACTGACTCCTCTCTTCCTGCTAACCTACTAGTTTTGACGACCTCCGTGCGTGCGCTATCGTATTATAAAAGTCTGAGGTCCTGGGTTCGATTCCCAGCTCAGGTCTGGTATGATGGGAGGCTTCGGCCGTGGCTACCACCCTACCGACAAAGAAGTGTCGCTAAGCTATTTAGCGTTCCTGCATGATGTTGCGTAGAAACCTATTAGGAGTGTGCGTTTACCATATCCCTAACAGGTTAGTCTGCTACCATCCTAGATTACATTATCACTTATCACCACCAGGTGAGAAGGGCCAACTTTTAGTGTATAAAAAAAAAAAATTAAAGTAATTTGGTGTTTGAAAGAAGTAGTAATTACATAATTATAACACATATCATTATAATTACTGTAATCTTTTATTGCTATTCTACGTACATAAGTAAGGGGGTTGGTATGGAATTTAAACAGTCTAAAGTTGTTTTCAAGTATAGAAACAGTATTGTCAAAATAATTTCTTTTTACATAAAAATAAAATTAACTTATTAGACCTAATTCTAGTCATTTTTCTACAGTCAGTACTTCTAGAAAACATATATTAACATATGAATTTAGTGGTGCCAATTCTGTTTTATAGAAATATCTTAACAAACTTATCAAAAAGTCTGTAAACCATAATCCACTACCCTTTTCCAAAACAACTGTGAAAATTACACTAAGATTTTCAATAAAAATGCCACCTTTATTTGATATTCAAAAAGACTCCTTATAACAAGGGTGCAAATCTCACTAAGGATACAAATGGCAGAGAGAAATCAAGGCCAGTCCATTCAAATGTATAACTAACACCGCAGTAATGAAAGTGATAATTAAACATTTAATTTCATGCCATTTAAAATAATCTTGAGTGTCTTAACCAGTTTTGTATTACAAATAAATGAACAATACAATTCGTAACTTATTGTACTTAACTACTGCTTGGCTGTTACTAACTATATAATGAGTTTCATTAATCAGAATAAGTAATTATTGGATATTGAATGTTAAGAAAGCAAATTGGCTTTCTGATGGTTTTTGACCTCTAAGCTATTGGCAAGGTAATGATTTTATTATCAAACGAGATTAAGGCCCTAAATAATATCAAAGCAAATTCATAGAAAAATTCGCACACACACATTCACATTTACAAACAATATCCAGCCATTAGTAGGAGCGTACCGGCACGATGTCGTGTAGAACCGTGCACCAATTAGAAGTATGGGTTAACCATACCCCTAACAGGTTAGACCGCCACCATCTTAGACCGCATAAGCACTTACCATCAGGTAAGATGCGTTCAAGGGCTACCTAGCGGTGTATGGAAAAATGAAAAAAAAAAAATAACAGCATTCGGCTGTCAACGAATCATTTGCTCCTCTAGTGCTCCAAATGTTCATAAGCGACGGTGATACCCGGATCTCGACTTAAGCGTTTGTTATTCGACTTGTTAGACTGGGAGTTCAGTCCGTCCGCTTCCCTGACCTTGGATAAGGCCCACGTCCGGCTGAGGTCAGAAATTCGGGCCTTGATCTTTAGTTTACCGTATGGGTCGTAATGGACGTGTTTGGGACGTTTCTTGATGCGCGATACGTTGTGTACGGGAGAATAGTGGGACGCCTAAATTGTTAGAGCGTTGGTGTGTCGGGTCTTAACCTTAAGCCTTGGCTTAAGAGTACTTTGACAGTACCGCCCGAAATGAATATGGCAGCCCTTGGCCATATTCGGTCTGAAATTGCTGATAAGTTTCTTCTTCGTCGTAACACTTTGGTCGTGGTTTCAAAGCAAAAAAAAAGCAATGTCTTTGAGGGCAGATGTTAGGTTTGGGACAAACAAAATATCTTACTTTCTTACTATAGTTCAATGGCGAGTTTTCACGTAATCTAAGCTGATAAATGGTTATTTTATTGCAGCTTGGACCCAAACAGCAAATGGAGACAGTGAACCCTCCACGCCTACAAGTACAATTGGTGAGTTAAGTCAGCGGAAGGAGCGGAGTTTATATAAAAATCATATACCGTGCTTGAAGCAAACAATTATATCAATCGAGCCACTTTCGGGCTCGATCAATTCGATTGAATTAGGTCCAGGTTACAGGCTAATAAAAAAAAAAAATTATGAAAACTCTGAAGGAGAAATATTGAAAAAAGTTATTTTATATGAATGACCGAAGTGTCATACTTTCGACATCAGATAGACAGTATTCCTTAGGTGGATCAAAGTTTATGATATAATGATAAAATGATAATTAAAAAAATACTGTAAAAAAAATTTAAATTCAGTTTTAGCTATAGTAAATACAACTACAACCAGAGAATTTGAAAAAAAAACTGAACGGTTAACGAAAATCCTTAAATCAATGTTCTTTTTGTGTTTGATGCTGACATCGTGCGCATTATCGGTTTCTATAAGTATATAATGTTAAGCTCGCTTTTCTTCTCTATTATGGATCTCTTGTGTGTCAAATCGTGACCTTGAATTTTGTCACAGAAATACCGAATCGTCAGGCCGCCTAAGAATAATTATTAATTATCGGTTTCTATAAGTTATACTCGTAAAAAAAATTCAAAATTCAAAATAATCTTTATTCAAATAGTCCTTAAAAAGGCACTTTTGACGCGTCAATAATTTACACAGTAGTTATTTCATGGTGATAACTATATTCGTAAACTTAAAACTAAAGCTATGAGGGTTCCAAACGCGCCCCGGTCTAAGAAGAAGCCCACAACAAACTTAGCCGGGGTTTTTCTTTTTTTTCGTTATCACCATCTCACATAATGAATAAAATTAATAATAAACTATAGTACCTATGGAGATAGAGCAATTCACACCCAAGCTTTTTTATCGTTTATATAATCCTTAATATCATAATATGATTTTTCTACAAGCTTTCGTTTTATAAAAACTTTGAACTTATTGATAGACATCTCCAAGATATCAATAGGTAATTTATTATAGAATAAAATACAATTTCCTTTGAATGAGTTACTAATTTTGTGCAGCCTACTAAACGGTACTACAAGCTTACTTTTACTTCTAATGTTCAGTGCGTTACAGTCCATTTTTTTCTTGAATTTATCAATATCGTATAATGTTAAGCTCACTTTTCTTTCTCATGGAACTAAATTGAAACGTGACCTTGAAATTTTGCCAAAGAATTACCGAATCGCCGGCCGCCAAAGAATAATTATTAGACACAAAAAAGTTATTGGGTATGGTTATATTTCAGGATCTGGCAGTTCCTCCCCTGCACCCCCCTCAAATCTATATTACCAGGACGATGCGCCCAGCTCTGTCCTACACGACTTCAAGCCATTCGACCTTGAAACCTGGTGGGGCAAGCGACTATTCCAGAACATCACTAGCTCACTTTGAGGCAAGAAAGTTCAAAGAAATAGTGAGGGAACATGTAACTTTTCGGTAGCGTAAGTCACAATCAATTGCAGTTTACTAAATTTTATAAACGTTTAGCCTTTAAACCAGGTATGTGCGGGAAGGAGAAGCATTATCTTTAAGACCCACCAATACTATCTCTTCATTTTCGTATCAGTCAGATGATATATACTGTAAGTTATTCAAGACTATTTGAAAAAATATATATGAAGAACATGCACATGTCCAGAAAAATGTGACTAAGTCCAGATTGAACTTAAGGTGCTAGGTAATTAAATATCAAACATTATTTTAGCGAAAGAAGTGCTTGCTTTGCGTACACAAAATAATCTACCTAAAGATTGTTATAGTACGTATTGGAGTAGGAACTTCCCGGCACTAGTCGAGAACCCATTGCACGTTCTTGGATCTTAACCAGTCCCACAATGTTTCTAAGAAAATTAAGAAAATGAAGCGATCTTATTGATGGGTACCGCGCATCCCACTTTCTAAGGCAGCTTAACTAAGTAAAATTAATAGAAGAATAAAAGAAAAGTATTTTTATGATGCAGTTTTATAATCTTTTATCGGCCATTGTCATATCAGTCTGTTTGCAGATACAAGTTTGAAGGTTTTGGACGATGTATGTGCGTGACCTTGGGGTAGGATATTTTATATGGATGGATATTATCGAATATCCTACCCCAAAGTTTTTGCTCAGTGTTGTTTTTGTAAGAATATGTGCAATTAATGTTTGTTTATTACTAAAGATACAACACGTTGATAGTGCCTGCTATAAAAGCTAGATTCGCGAGACCACTTTTTTTAACTAGTTTCCGTTACGACTTGCAAACTGGTACTTATGATGGAAATAATTGGTTCTTTGTAGAGTTAGTAGAGTATTAAGTTAATCCTGTATATTATAGCTGAAAAGTTCAGTTATCGCGTATCACAGCTAAAGTAGGTACATAGATTGCAAGATTGTCAGGTATTGCTTCGGTGTTCATGGGACACCTAGCGATCTATGTACCAGAACAAATTATTTTGATGGTTAGAGCTTTCGTAAAAAAGCGACAGAAGACTGATTGCGGGCTAACCTTGCCAAAACACAAATGAGCCTTACATTTTAAATTTTAAACATGATAAGAAAAGCGAAAATTTAGTAATCTACAGCTGATTGTGGATCTCAGTAGATAACACCTTTAAAATAAGAAAATATGTATTTCCAAAGCTCAATTATATTTGCAACTGTGTTTTGCATAGTTGTTCGAACCCATATTCTTTAAGATTGTTGCATTGTGTGAATGTCAAATATTATTTTTATGTTCACATCACATTTTATTTACATTTTGTTTTATTATTTTACATAAAAACCAAAGTATTGCAATAATATATTAATTGTATACCAAAGAGTTTGCCATGAAAAACTAAAAACCTTTTGACCTTCTTACGAATATATGATTGCTTGAAAAATTTTATCGTACTCGTTAAACAAAGCAAGAGAACCAATGCTTCTAGCTCTACCATACTCTACGCCAGTAGTTACGTCCAAATTACAGCCTGAACTTGCTTAAACCGGTGCTCCTTGTCTTTGCTCGTAAACTAATAAACCACCGAGAACGCGGGCTAGACCCGTTGGTTTGACCTTGCTTTGGAAAGTGTTAACGAAAAATAAGCTATCCAGTCAATGCGTCCAGCTCTACCATGGTCTACGCCAGTAGTTACGTGCAAATCACAGCCTGAACTTGCTTAAACCGGTGCTCCTTGTCTCTACTCGAAAAATTATTACACTGAGTACACGGGCTAGACCCGTTGGTTTAACCTTGCTTTGACAGTGTTGTGACGTTATCGAAAAATAAGCAATCCAGACATTATGTCATTGTGTCAGACTTTCGTGACATGTACAGTATATCCTTGCAAATAATTTGGAATCAAGGAAAATGTCCAAAAAATATGTATGCACGTTCTTTCAAATTTTTCAATTGGTCGACCCGTTTAATTCCCTGAAGAGTTTAAAATTTCCTGTGGCGTGGAGAACGGAAATCTCTGATCCCTTTAATGAGTCCCATTCAAGACCCGAAAAAAAAACTGGCTTTTTTAACTGGTTATCAGAAGTATATCTGGTTTTACTATATGTATTTTAAGATGCGTTATTCCTTCAATTTTATCGGTTTTTCGGGCTTAAGCACACACAAATCGGCTTTCTCACTAACTAAAAATCAATTAAAATTGGTTACCAATTCGTGGGTGATAAGTATTCCAGTATGCATGATTGGAAACTGACCGTTATTCCTTGATAGTCCCTAATATTAATATTATACAATTTTTGTTGTTCCATTTTTATTCTAAGCGAATCTGTATTATTTGACCGACGTGATTGATCGTGGTTTTATAGTTGATGCAATAACCTGTTTACAAATTATTATTATTATATAAATTGCCATATTATGCTCGAGTAATAATATAATATTTAATTATTGTTATTTAAATTTACAAAGCTACTTGCAATCAGTTATGTACGCCTAGTACGATGTTTTTTCGTGAATTAACTTCAAATGGCCTTAATATTGTATATCGATAGTTATAAGACTTTTCTATTCAAAGCATCGAACATATTTTACACAAACATAAGTTTCATTTAGAAATTTCAAATATGTGTTTTGTTTGCGAAAGAAAATTATTCCTTCCTACTTATTCTCCATTTCGTTGACTTTTTTGTTCACATACAATGCTCTGAAGAAGCCTACGGTTTGAGATATAGAAAATTTAATTCAAGTAATACCTAATGCAATTTTTAGAGATTTTAGGCCATTAAAGTCTCTATTATATTGAACAACGCATAATACCTTTGTTATTGTGTATATTCATTTTCAATTTTCGAAGGGACAGTTGCAGATAAGCATACTAGTTAATTCTGCGTCATCAGGGGTTTTTGGCGAGCATGAAGCTCAGCCTGAGAAAAGGGCACTTGGGCTTGACGACATCTGGGTAACGTCCCCCTAAGTCTTCTGTGAGACATGGACCTCGACTTAGGGTGACGTTGGGACTTGTTGGGTTTGTTGGACTGGTGAAATTGTGTGAATACGTAACCAGTTGTTTAAATAATCCCCCTCCCACCCTTGTAACGCATCGTCAAGTTTTTAGGAGACACCCATCCTCAAATTGCGTTACATAATACTTGAATACTCCGCAAGCTTGAAGACGTTATTGCGTTTTCTTTTACATTTCTCGATTTTCATCGGAACGTACGAGTTAATGGTGCCTACCACACGCTTATGTGGGTAACAATAGAAACAAGGAAAGTGATATGTAACCTGTACATTTTGAAATTTCTAATTGTTACACAAAAAAAAAACTCATCACATTTTTTTCTCTTATACAAATATATATACAGCTGTTATCGAAGTCAGTATTTTTAAATCATGTGTTATAGCTTATGTAGTGGATAAATTGTTAATGTAAAAATAAGAGATTAAGGAAAAAAGAAAGACGGGGCAGACGACAACATGTTTATTGGTTAATTTTGTCTGGTGGGAGGCTTCGGCCGTGGCCGTTACCACCCGGCAAAGACGTAGTAATTTAGCGTTCCGGCAGGATGTCGCGGAGAAATCAATTAGGAGTGCGGGTTTACCACGCCAATAACAGGTTAGCCCGCTACCATCCTAGACTGCATCAATTACCAACAGGTAGGATAGCCGTCAAGGGCTAACTTGTAGCATATAAAAAAATAGAGTGAAACCAGTCTCGTGTGTCTTTTAGCGTGAAATAATGGTCTTCACGCCACATAAACATGCTAAACAGAATGCAATAAGTCAGGGTGATTTTTAAAATTAAAGTTTCCAAATAGAAATTTTGTTTTTGGTTCGCCTCGTAAGGGAGTACGCTTAATCAGGCTTTTCAGGCGTTTTTTTTTTAATTATTTAAGATTTTTTTTTTTACTTTTAAAGAATGAGCGTGAACTCACGACTGGTAGCGTACATCCTAATGTACGATCTCAATCCGACACCCCAACCCTCTTGTAGTTGCGACTTCTTTTTACTCCCCCGACCTAAGCGCTCCTCTCCGAAACCTAGACCTAAACATTTCCTTCATGACCCTGACGATCAGATGACTACTGGCAGCATACTCGTACCACCTACCACACAATCATACGCTACACACCGTCTTCGCCGGCGAAGACGAGGTCCCCGCTATCTTACGTCATCCGGACGTGGGCTACATCCACGGCCTCAAAGACGTACGGACCACTTACCGTCCGACCCCCCCCCCCCGTTATCCCAAACGTCGCCTAAGCCGAGGTTCGGCCTCAAAGGAGGCGCCCTTAGGCAGACGTTCCCTTAGTTTCTTCGAACCCTAGGGCTCAAAATTTCTTCTGGCAGAGCTTCTCTCCGAAGCTCGCCAAACAGCCCGGTTACGCTGTGGCCACCAATAGGTTTAGTAGAGCTAATAGACAGTCCGAAAAGTGCGATCGACTATAACATTTTTGCTCGATTATTAATTTTATGCAATCGGGTCTGGAAAACAAGCCTGGTGTCTCCATACTCCGTACTCTTAAGTCGTCTGCCGTCTATCTATTTTCTTTGAAAAATTGTTAAATTGTTTTCTAATTGTTGTTTCCAACTGCTCCTACCGCTTGAAGCGTCAAAATGTCTTCCAAATTCATCAGATGTTTATATATGTACGAAACTTTGGAATATTGTATTTTTATTCTATTAATTTCAACTGTTTTCATAATCATTGTTTATATAACCATACTCTAAAATAATGTCCATACAAAAAACATCTTGCGTAACTTAAAACTAGTAACTTTAAAAATTATATACACATTAATTGAATGGAAGACACAAAATGATTAGTATATTAGTTTGTCCGTTATAATCGGTTTCAAAGATATATTATTATTCAAGGGATATGTATAATTATGTATAATCTTGATAAGATTATAAAACCTCTTTTGTGCAATCAATAGTGAGTATAATTATTATAGTAGAGATGAAATGAAAACATGAACACTATATAGAAACCAACGAGATATGATTGCCGTGGCTATTTACCACCCAACCGACAGAGACGTGTCGCCAAGCGATTTAGCGTTCCGGCACGATGTCGCGTAGAAACCAATTAGGAGTATGGGCTGGCCACAACCCTAACAGGTTCGCCCGCTGCCTAGACTGCATCGTCACTTACCATTAGGTGAGATTGCCGTCAAGGGCTAACTTATAGTGAAAAAAAAGTAATGGCAAAGCATGGTCTACCCATACTATTGCTTACTTTTGTATTGGCATTGTTTTCCTTTTTACTCAACTTGTTAGGCCGATATCTTTAGAACAAGCAAGGCTGAGATCCTGAATTAAGACATAGTTAAAAGGAGACAACGTTATGTGTCCGACATAAGTCTGTCTCGTTTTAACTTTGGAGAAAAGTCAATATTCGCTCTAAGATCTCAGCCTAAACAGCGTAAGCTTTCTCGTGTATTGGGTCATCAAATACAAAAAAATATTTCACTATAGTAGTTTCAGATATTAACGCGTTCAAACAAAAATGTAGTCTTAATTACTTGTATAGAAACCAATCAACGTCTCTATATGATTAATTTTAAATCCTTAGCTACGAAAATAGCAATATGCTATTTTATTTATTTTTTTCCTGCTGGGAAATGCGTTTACGCATCCCCTCCGGAAAATATGCTATTTGGTGAATGTTTGTTGAACTGAATACTATTTTGTACGAGTCTATGCATGATCCAAACACATATTGTTCGATGTTAATAATAAATGTTTGTTTATAGCAAAATTACAGGCTACACGCCACCGACGACGCCACGCGTGTTGAGACAAATCGAGTCTTAGTACTTTGCAGAAACTCATTACTCGTCTTCTCGGGTGTTTGGTAATGTGTTCTCGCGATTTGTATCAACACGCTTTTCTTTATACATATAATGCAACTGTGCCTTGCCTTAATAAATCTTTCTTTTTACAGTGTAAATAGTCACAGAGACGGTCTTCATATATTTTACTATATTTTTTATTTACGAAATTGTTGCCTATATTACATGTCGTTTTGTTTATAATTATTTATTTTTTAAACAACTACCAGTTTAAGTGAATGTTCATGAGAATTAACGTGAAATAAATATTAGTTTAAACAAAGTACTAAATTTTATGAGTTCCATACAAATATGACAGAGTAACACTTCCTTTATATATGACGTTTGGTTACTTATTAAATATATTAAATACACTATATTTTATGTCGTTTTGTTTCTAGTTATTTATTTTTTAAACAACTATAAGTGAGAATAAGTGAACTATTCATGAGAATTAACGTGAAATAAATATTAGGCTTAAACAAAGTACTAAATTTTATGAGTTTACAGCTCTATATAAATTTACATAGTAACGCTTCCTTTTATATGGCGGTTGGTTACTTATTAAAATACACTAGCGAGCTAAACCCGACTGGTGGCGGCGCAGATGAAATTTATATGCACACACTAATTCGAATTCCTCTTTCTACCGAAATGTAAAAGTTGCATCGAAATCGGTTTGTATTTACCACGTTTTAAAGTAACCTAAATTAATTGCAACATTTTTCGGCCTGTAAAAGTGAAGTCAAAAACGGTTTCGCTGTTAATTAAATATTGTAATAAGAATCTTATCAGATTAATTATTATTAATAACGTTTTATTTTAATATACTTTTCTAATATGAGAGTTTTTCGGAATCATAGTCTGTCACTTAAGCTTTATTCATATATATATATATATATATATATATATATATATATATATATATATATATATATATATATATATACATAATAACTGTCATGAATTAAAAACTAAATAATGACATGAAAAATACATAATATGACATATTGCATGGTGGAATATTAATTATTGAACGGAAAGTTTAATCTTACGGCCGTCTCTGGTACTAATACTATACGTTTTTAATATAAATCACAGCTAATCGAATTTAAATGTAATATTAGTTTACCTAATTGTAGGTAAGGTCGCTTATTTGTTGAAGGACATTTTGTTTTGTTTACTTATAACTTTTTTAATACAATGAAATGTAAAATTATAAATTGAATATGAAACACCGATGTAGGAACCGTTTTTATCCTTTTTTTGTTTTGTTTAGAATGAATATTTGTGTAGTGATATAGCAGGAGGTAGTATATTTTTAGACTGATTTAGTTAATAAAAGTTATGCTTTTGTTGTAGTTTAATAAAGAACCTGACGAAGTTATAAATGTTGTTTTTCTTGTTTTTTTATTTTATTTTAACCAATGTTGCCGTTCAATTTAAAAAAGCAGTCGAAGCCCACAGCTCCACTAAGATCGGTTTGTAAGGGTTCTGATTCCTAAGAATGCCAACGGGAGCCTATTACTAATCCTACGCTGTCACGTTGTCGTTTTGTCTGCCCTTCCGTAATATATCCGTCAGAGGGCGTCGAGCCGTGGTGTCTTATGAACTGTAATGGCTATAAACTTTTCACTGGATGTGTTTTTTTCTATACAATCAAGGAGCATTCAAGTATTACGGGGTGTCTTGTAAAACGTTACGGTGCGAAATATTGTTCAGAAAGCACCCCACGCTTTTTTACATTAAAATAATTTATTTTATTTATCACTCATCCATAATTTGAATTATTTAAAAAAATATTTTCTTCTTTTTAGTTCGGTTTGTTCATTAAAGCGTGTTTTTTTTTTAACTTATTTATTTTTTAGATAACAATTTTAAAAAGAGTATCTTTGTTTTTTATTATCATCTACATCAATACTTTTTTCGCGATAGGTAGGTATACTCTTTGATTATTTAAAGTTAAACAGCTGTCAAAGTACATTATCAAAGTTTTTTAAACAATTGTTCAATAACTCAAGATTCATGATTATATATAAAGCGTGGAGATTAAAATTGCTATGAGGTCATAAACACACTGTAAAAACACCACTTATTTGTTAATAAAACGACAGATTTATGATAACACTTGAAATATTGACGCTAGGAAGTATGACATCCCACTCGGCAGTAAGCATTCATTCATATATATAATGCGGTTGCCATAATATGATTCCGATTTCCGTGGTCTGTACCTAAAATTACGTATTGGCTATAATACAGCCAAAAGAAAAGAAAAGAAAAAGTTTATTTATTCCAGCAAAACATACATATAGTTTACAACAGAAGTCTCATAACTTAAATTGTCATAACAACATAAAAGCCGACGATGAAGAAATATTTTATAACAATTTGGTTCAAATACTGCAATAGTATCTAGTCCTACTGGTAGAGTCCTCAGGAGGTAGTTAATACGTTCTCACTGATACTTGTCCTTTTTTTTATTATAACTAAGTAATTATTTTATTACTAGCTAATGCCTGCGACTTCATCCGCGTGGAATAAATTTTTCAAATTCCTACGGGAACTGTCCTATGTCACTCTCCAGGTCTTCAACTCTACTCATGCATAAAATCAAAATCGATCTATTGATCATTGCAACAGATTGCGATGTGATTGAAAGACAAACCAACATGCAAACACACTTCCGCATTTATTATATTAAGTACCTACTATGATTTTGTCTGGATAGTAAGGCTTTCTAGTACGAAGTATTTAAGTGTTATACTGATTATAACAAACCAACCAATTAGGAGTATGGGTTTACCATACCCCTAACAGGTTAGCCCGCTGTCATCCTAGATTGTAAAATCACTTACCATCGGTTGAGATAGCCTCAATGCATCAAGTTTCATCAGTTTACTGATTGTAGCCTTCAACCGAAAACAAAGCCTTCGCGAATGGTCTTCGAAATGCTCGAGACTTGCTGTGCTGTCTCGAGCGAAGTTTCGAGAAATCTTGCCAATACGAAGACAAATTGTTGTCATGCCGATCCACTCACAGCCACTCGCACGACACAAAAGACTGGTGCAGCAGTGTCGGATCCACCACTCGGGAATCTGGATCGTGTTCCAATAAAGGTTTGGTACAATACCTTACTCTTAAACTTCAGAACAAAACATACCTACATTTTCATAACGTAATTAATTGAATTTTGACAACTTCCGTAGCGCAGCGTGTGCACTATGTCATAAAGTTTTTTTTCTTGGGTCCGACTCCCGGCTGGAGTCTGGTCTGGAGGGAGGCTTCGGCCTTGACTAGTTACCACCCTACAAAGATGTGTGTGATGTGATGTGTAGTTCCGGCACGATACCGCGTAGAAACCAATTAAGAGTAGGTATAGGTTTACCATACCTTTAACAGGTTAGCCCGCTACCATCTTAGACTGCATCATCACCTGGTAATACCGTCGAAGGCTAACTTGTAGTGTATAAAAAAAAATTGGTGCGTTTTTGACTTCGATGATCATTCATAAAGTGGATCTTCCAAAGTAATGAAAACACAGTTTAGCTACTCACCAGAATATACGTACACACCACATTCCATACATAACTAGGTATATAATTTTTAAACCACACTCCATACATCGCTATGTAGGTATGTACTTTTTTTTTAAGTAGAAATTACCCACCCGATTTGTAATTTACATTAATTCGGCAGTAAAATCGAAAGCCTCCCAAACCAGAAGCTCAACAAACGTCACAGGATCTGGGTCAACAATGAGCTTTGCTAGCCTACAGTATGAGTAAGTTTTCGGTACAAATTACCTATGTTGATACCATAAAAACTGTGTGTGGTCTACCCATCCGCACATGGCCAGCGTGGTGGACCATGGCCAAATCCTTCTCATATTGAGAGGAGACGCATGCTCTGTAGTAAGGCGAGAATGGGTTGATCATGATGATGATACCACATATTAGTACAATACGGTAACATGGAGCTAGTCGGAAGGTGGATTCGTCTGTCGGAAGATGGTATAGTAAAGAGCATATCATTACAATATTTTCTTCGCTATAGTCAACATGGATCCATCCATCCATGGAGTTCTAGCTTATTAAACTGTTCTCGATAAATACACTGTCATACACCATATACCTGCAAAAGAAAGACGAAGGGAGACAAAGAAAAGAGTAAGAAGAAGATGATACTACAGCCTCGAAAAGCCTAGTCTTGAAAACGTTTTGAAATAATGAGTAATATTTATTGCTATTTATGTAAATTAGTATGTATTCTTTAGTATGTAATTTTGTGTAAGTTTACATTTATTTATGCTCTTAATTGTACACCAACCACTTCAATATTGTAAAATGTTTCCTTTACATAGCGGTTGCCTGAAAGAGATTCCTTGCAGCGATAGGGCCGGCATTACACCGTTTTTATGTCTTTTATTTTCTTTCTCTTAGATACGAGGAATTGTCCAAACGATATAAAGTTTTATTAAGAGCTTACGAGGATTCGATAAGTTCTCAAGATGACGCATTTCTCAAACTGTATAAACGTATAAAAGACTCGTACGTCGAACTTACAAACGTGCATAAATTTCTACTGATTATTGGGGAGAGATATTTGGATCTCAAATACAAGAGATTTAATGAGGTAACTTACGTATAGCATTATTGCTTTACTTGCATCTATAGCTATAGGTACCTTGAGGCATCTTACACACTTAACACTGAGTAGGATGTACCTACCTACATTTTAAGCGAACCCTACCTGTTCGAATTCATTATCATTTTGACGACCTCCGTGGCGCAGCGATCGCGCTGTTGCATTATAAAGTTGGAGGTCCTGGGTTCAATTCCCGGCTCGAGTCTGGTCTGGTGGGAGGCTGCGGCCGTCGCTAGTTACCACCCTACCGACAAAGACGTGTCGCCAAGCGATTTAGCGTTCTGGCACGATGTCGTGTAGAAACCAATTAGGAGTATGGCTTTACTATACCCCTAACAGGTTAGCCCGCTACCATCTTAGGCTGCATCATCACTTACCATCAAATGAGATTGCCGTCAAGGGCTAACTTGTAGTGGATAAAAAAAAACATTCTGGAGCGTTTTTATCATTAAATGTATCT
Source organism: Lasiommata megera (assembly GCA_928268935.1). Classification (NCBI taxonomy): domain Eukaryota; kingdom Metazoa; phylum Arthropoda; class Insecta; order Lepidoptera; family Nymphalidae; genus Lasiommata; species Lasiommata megera. The sequence goes on from OV743323.1 coordinate 11,563,492, forward strand.
TGCAGGTTGCATTCTAAACTTCATCATAATTAACAACCCATTACCGGCCCCCTACAGAGCGCGTGTGTTCTTTCAGTATGGAAAGGGTATACCTACTGCAACACGCTGACCAAGTACGGTTTAGTAGATCTCTCATGCTTTTTGGATTATCTTCCGACTTTTTTTGATATCCTCGTGCTTTAAATAGATTTAGCTTTCCGATACGATGCCGCGTAGACAAGCGGATGGGCTTAAAATAACTACCATACCCCTAACAGGTCACCCCACTATCATTTTAGACAACACCATCACTTAGTACCGGTAAAGAACGAATGAAACTGCCCCAACTGTCATCAGATCGACCGATAGGATATAAACACCGCCATTTCAATTTGCTAATCATTTACTACCTTAATAATCTGCTTGATTACAAATAATTCAGAAACTATGGTACGAAGACAGGATAGAACGTTTGAAGCGCGCATCAAAATCTGTACTCCTCACGGCGGAACGAGCTCGACAAGATTTGGATCTTCAGCTTTCCCGCAGTCTCGCATGCGAGCAGGATACCGCTATTATTTTGATTCTCGAAAAAGTAAGATATACTATATGAATTAAAATATCATTCGTAGATACTCATCCTATTAAAGTTGGGCACAGGCTCTCGGATGTAGCATTGACCTTCAATGGGGTCATGCGCATAGTAGTTTTACTAACTGGGATTGGAAAGATAAAGGCATCTTTTAACAGGCGGGTCGTATCTTAGGCCACTAATGCGTTTTCCATTATTCAAGATTGTTGCTCTTTTGCGCATTAATAGCATCAGATGACGTCCTCCTTGGCGCAGAGCGTGCGCTGTCACATTAAAAAGTAAGAGGTTCTGGGTTCGATTCCCGGCTCGAATCTGGTCTGGTGGTCATCCTAAACGCAATTAACCTGAAAATTTGTAATACTAGTCGTTAGGACAACAACTAGGCTATCACAGCTTTTTTTACATACTTTATATTATTATCTAATAAGTTACTTTCATTCATTAATATTTGGTTCTAGATTAGAAAATGCAACCTACTTTACCTGGAAAACCTACGATTGAAGTCCCGTATCGAGGAAATGATTTGAATAAGAACTGCCGACTTCATTTAGGTAGAATTGAACGATAATTTAATAAATAATTTACTTAGTTAATTGTTAAAACACAATAATTTATTTAAAATTCCTTACTTTCTTAAGAAAGAAGTTACAAAAACATTTGTTTCATTTTGTACAGAAGAAATATAAGAAGGGTCCAAATCCCGCTAAATATTTTCTTCCATATACTCTTGCAGCGTTTAGCCTTCTCCATTCCTGTAACAATATTTCTATACATTTGTGGACCGCCTTTAATTTTCTTTTCTACTACTAGTAAATAACTCACCTTTTACTGAGAAGCCAAGAACACGTGATGTTCCGAAGTACAACTATTAGTTCACATATTTGTCATGTAACCTTCTTATTTCTTTAACCATTCCATCTAAAATTATACCAAGTTCTTCTGGACTGGATACTAATGCGGAGTCAGCCATTGCTCCTAGCCTTAGTATTCCACCATAGCACAAAGCTGTTATTCCTAAACCTGCAGAAATACGAAGTAAGTGAATGATATTTATAATCTCAAAGACAATAATAATAATATAATAACTAACGCGAGGTTTCCGACATGTGGCATGTGCAGGCTGCTGAAACCATCCCAATCGTAATATCTGCAAATGGATTGATCCCAGTAAGCCTCGTTCACCATCTGAGGCGACTGGGGTTCCGTGGCAGTTCGCTCGCAGCCAGGATGCAAAACGCGGTCTTGCTGGACTCGGCTAGAATAGTCCGCCGGGTTCTCAACCTGTTGCCCTGACCCCGGGCCGTTTGGTCTCCCCTGCCGGGGCGTAATGTAATGTGTATGTAGGTTTATTTATTTTTATCTATTTAAGTTTATAATATCTCTTTTGGTTTTATATGTATTTATTTTGCACACGGGTGTGAGAAGTAGTTTATAGTGAATATAATAACTAACGATATTAATAACTTTTTATTTAATCCATAATCAAATCTACACTATAATTTTTTTTTATCTGAAGTTTATGCAACATTCAGTTATGTAAGCGGGTGAACCAGAAGCTATGCTAAAACCATGAGATTTAATGTAATAGCTTTTAGGACTCTTTCGGATTGAAGTTGTCAGATTTTGAACACATCATCACTATAAAATATAACACTAAGAATCAAGAAAAGTTATACAATATTAATAAAGTTTTCGTTGATATCTTTGAAAAGATATATATATATATTTTTTATTTATTAAATTTATTTAGGTTTACCAACAGCTTAGACAATATAATTGGACTAAAATAATTTATACATAATAAGGTTTAATACGTTATTATGTAAAAATTAATATCTAAATGCTAAGCTAATTAGAGGTAAACACCGCATGCAAAGGTGTATTACATTAAAGGCGGAAAACTAATTAATAAAAACACTAAAATATGTCAATATGTGAACTAACAAGAGCAAAAAGGAAAAAAAGCAGAAGTGAGTAAACAATTATTAAAAAATAAACGAATTAAAACAAAAATAAATAAAAAAGCTAATCTATAATTTACTTAAACCTAGTTGGTTTGATTTGATTTGATGCTGGTTGGACCGACCTTCGAAATTCAGTCAGATTATTACAATGTAGATCTGGTTCATGAATTTTATTAAAAAGTTGACTAATTCTTGGGATTATATTACAAATTATTAGTCGATTCTTACTAACCCGTATTTCCTTTATTCGGCACAAAGAATACTAACGACTTCATATCTCCCCCATAAATGCTTAAAACTTTAGGTCCCGGTAAATTACTAAAAACCATAGTTGCTTGGTTGCTGTTGAACATAGGCATAAGTATTTCTTTTGGGAAAATGCTGCATAACTTCAAAATATAGTAATTTGTCTGAAATAATAAAAAGACAAAATTACCTAAACCAAGACTAAAATTCAATATGTAAAAAGAAGTTTTTTAAACACTGTTAACAAATAACAAATTACAAGTAATAAGATTTAAACAAGCAACCTTATTTATTTATTTATTGAAATATAAGGTTTGATTAATTTGAAGACTGATTGAAGTTTTATGGTTTGATTATTTTAAGAAGTTGACTATCTTATCTGTGTTAGGAAGTACTATTTTTTCTGAAATTGGAATTTCAGCTGAAGTAAACAAGGGATACAGCTGATAAAAGATAAAAAAATGCATCAATCAAGTCCCGGAAATACTCATAGTCACGAATTGCTTGTTTGAAATATTATTTTGTAAACCTCCGTGGCGCAGTGCGCGTGCCTTAGCATTATAAAGTTGGAGGTCCTGGGTTCGATTCCTGGTTCGAGGGTGGCTAGTTACCACCCTACACACAAAGACGTGTCGCCAAGCGATTTAGCGTTCTGGCACGATGTCGTGTAGAAACCAATTAGGAGTATGGGTTTACCCTAACAGTTGGCCCGCTACCATCTTAGACCGCATCATCACTTACCATCAGGTGAAATGTCGTCAAGGGCTAACTTATGGTGTATAAAAAACAAAAACATTTGCACATCATAGTGTTTTTTTATGTTCCTTACCAGAGGATCAGCACTGTGTCGTAGTCGATGAAAGCGTCTTCGTATCTCTTTTAAGTCCCCTCCTAATGGCAAATCCAGTATACTGACGGTAAAATTATTCTCCAATTTTACTCGATTATTTTTAACAGCAGGAAACCTTATTGGCAGTATAACGGCTATGTTGTGGGGAGCTGGATCTATTTTCTGTACAACAACAATAAGAATATAAAAACAACATCTAAAATTCATACTCTTAAATGATAGAAATACTTAAATCGAGTTTTCTGGATATATCGAAACCTATAACAAGAAAGTATAAAGGGATAAAATGAAATTACCTTTCCAAAATAGTCTTGAAAGCCTGAAGACAAAGCAGTTGCCAAAATATCCGAAAAGTTTGCTTCCCCTACATTATCTTTTATGTCTTTTACCTTTTGAAATAAATTGTCATCTGTTTCAACCCATTTATACAACTTTTTCCCAGTCAAAGGAGGCCCATGTAAACAACTCTTGTCAGGCTCTCTCAAGATTCCATCTATCAAACATCCGGGTATTTCACACAATTTTGTCATCATGTTTAATAAATCAGCAAATGTTTTTTTACTATTAACGTTATAAGTTTCTGGCATACAGAAAGTTATAAGTTCTTCGTCTTTGCCATCTGCTAATGTTTGACATAAGAACTCTATAAGAGCGACTCCATCACCTACAGCGTGATGTATTCTAAATATAATACCATATTCACTTATTCCTTTATCGTTATTCTTTAACTTTTGATTGGTTACTAGTATTTGAAATAGGCCTTCGTCATTGAAAGGCAGTGGTTGATATGACACTTCAGTCATGATCTCTTCTAAATCTGATACGCTAAGGTATTCAACATTTGATACATCAACTACACGGACATATTGACCACTGTCAACATAGCAACATTTTCTCCAATAATAGAAACCGTATTCTTCGCTTCTTCTATAAAATAACTTTTCGGTGTCATTGTTTTGGATGATGCTTTGTAATTTTTCCTTTATGTGCTCAACCAGTTCTTGGGATGATTGTGATTCTATGATTCCTAATACATTTATAATGCTTTTAGTTGCATCATCTTCTAGACTCCAAAAGACGTCAAAACTATCCAGAAATCCCGCGAAATGTTTATCCCTTCTTTTTATAATTATAGAACACATCATTTTGTACAGAAACCCTCCGATGAGAAACGCCATGACTAACGGTAAACATAACACTAAAATTAATAATATTGCAGATTTTTGCGACAAAATTTCATTTTCAATTTTAATTTTAACTTTCCTTTTCATTGTTTCATACTGCAACAAAAGAAGGCACTTCATTATTAATTGTTTTAAATATAACTTATATGTAAAAAATACTTAACACATAAATGAGCAGAGTATTAAAAACCAATACAAGCGATCTTATTGATGGAAGTAATCTATAGCATTACAGGCAATCTTGATAATACGACAGTGGTAAAGTGTTACAAGTAGATAGCAATGAAGAGAAAACCCAACTCTGAAATCTATAAGTAATTAAGTATTTTGCCTATAATAGCTGCTATCTACTACTACGTCCATGGGTTCCCGTGTTGCTAGTTTTTTAATTACTGGTAATCATTATTCCCTGGAATAAATAAGGTTGATGTATCCGTCCCGCGAATATCTTCGGAATCGCAAGCTATCTTCGTGCCAAAATTCATCTTAACCGAACATGGGTAGCAAATAACAAACGCAATTTGTAAAAAAATACTCACTTCAAAACTCATGACTGCATTAATAAGAAACGCAATCAGTATGCCACTTATAACTCCAAATTCAGCTGCTCTCGATACAGACTCACTTTCTACCGAAGACGTCATATTGTAAGGCGAGATTACTAAGTCTATATCCTCAACAAAATCTTTGTTATATGTCACAGAACAGTTAACTATTACACTTAAATCTTCCATTGTTACTGGATACTTTAATATTATGTAAAATAACTTTGATGTCCCTTGTAAGACTGTACGAATCTAACTGAATACTAAAGTATTTCTAATAAGTTAATACGTGCATTACGGAAAAAGTATGGAAACCTTAGGAGTTCCCAAGACATTGTGCATGATCTAATTAACCTTTACATATGTTTATATAAGAGTGTTGCATCAGATTTGGCGTTTCATCATGATCATCATGATCAACCCGTTCTCGGCTCACTACAGAGCCCGGGTCTTCTCTCAATATGAGAAGGGTTTTGGCCATAGTCCACCACGCTGGCCATGTGCGGATTGGCAGACTTCACATGCCTTTGAGAACATTATGGAGAATTCTCAGGCGTGCTCTTTTAATTGCTTAAAAATGCACATAACTCCGAAAAGTTGTAGGTGCCCGGTTCGAACCCCCGATCTCTGATTAGGAGGCTGATGTCCTAACCACCAGGCTATCACAGCTTATTTGCGTTTAAATAGCGTTCATTATTCAAATTTGGTGCCTTAACTTCCGCAGATAAACTTTTATGTAGTATGTAATGTAGGAAATTTGTGTTTTCGGATCGTTAAACTGATCGTTTATTTTATGTTGAACAATAACAGCTGAGTATTGCTAATGTTCCGTAACCAGCTTCTTGCGATGTTAGTAGAGATTAACCGAATTGCTCAGCAGGCCGTTTCAGTATCTTTTCCAACAAGTTGACAACTCTACTGTTTGCTATTTCATCTAAAAACTCCGTCAAACCTGAAAGAAAAGTTTGCTTTTCTAGAAGCACATTCTGAACTCGGGTCATGTCAGAAACTAAATCAGTGCATGACTTGCCACAAAACCAAATTTTATAACTAATTCACTGTGGAATGCATTTCCATTAAACATACGGCCGTTGAAATCGGTAGCGATTTTTAGAAACGCTGTGAAATCTAATTATACCCATTTGAACAGACTAAATATGACATTCTAAGATTATGTCTTACTTGTTACTCTCATTTATGTATTTATTTTAAACTACATAGTATAATATATATTTTGCAATATTTATTATTTTATTAATGTATTAATTAGCATGTAGTTATTGGGAAGTTTTATTAATCCACTAAAAGTTAGTTAGCGGCATGCACCCTAGTGATGATGCAGTCAAAGTTGGTAGCCGGATAACCTGTTTGGGTTCTAGTAAACCCATACTCCTCAGTGACCAAAGCGGTCGAAGCTTCCCACCAGACCAGACTCAATAAAATCGAACCCCGGACCGAAACGAAAATAATAAAAATATTCTCACCAAACTGGTGAGTGAGGTTTGTTGGCTGTAAATGAAATAACTAAAATACGAAAGTAGGTATTTATTTAATACACTATACATAAAACAAATACTTATTAACAAATAAAGTGTCACAGTCACTATCACTAGTATCCCAATTAAAAGTATACATAACATTCACTGAAGTAGGTACATTAAACTGTCAAGTATACCTACATATTCAATAAAACAAACTGTATTAAAAAAAAAAGAAGAAAAAATAAAGGGTATACTTATTCTAATCATATTAGGTACCTAAATATTGCTCACTGCGCAGAGTAATAAACCCTATCAGTTTATTATATCTACTTTATAATAAACCAATGTATATTAAATTTTTATTGTTAAAATTAGATAGTTTAGAATAATAAATCAATCTAATCCGAAATCTTAATTTTGCTTATTGATAAGGATGGTCCGTGATCTGAAGATTTGAATTGATATTTCATTCTGAGTATAAAACAATGGATTGTATAGGACAGATTCAATCTATGCTATGTGTAACATGCTTATAGTCTAATTTATGATGATTAATAATTAACTTATCTTCGCATACAAGATTTCTTTCAGCTCCTTTCATATACCATCTTCAATGCTAAATTCTAAACTTGCTGTAACAAATTACACGGTATGTGTAACCGGTGGAATGTTTAGGAACTAAAAAAATATATGTACATGTGAAAGTTCTACTTCACCAACTAGATGGCGCTGAATGATTTTAGGTCGCGCTATACACTGGCTGTAATGAAAGCTATTAGAAAGTTACACAACCTTGACTTGAGTGACATGCGGATATATTGAACTAACTTAAAGAGGAAGTCTTCAGTAAAAAATCACTTACCACCAGGTGAGATAGCCGTCAAGGGCTAACTTGTAGTGTGTAAAAAAAAAAAGAAATGTAGCTTGAGTATTAGTTAAATATATATAGTAATTGAAAAGGGCAAATGTCTGAAAATTTTAAATGTGCAAATGTGATAAAAAAAAACATTATTTGAGAAGGTTTGTAACATTTTTGGAATTAAATTTGAGCCATATGAAAGGATTAATGGGAAATTAAAATTACATTTTTTTTTATATTTAAAATATTGTATGTTCTCATATAACTAATATAAAAGCTAGATGTTTTAAAAATAAGTCTCCAGGATGCAATATCCTTTTCTGAAAGGTAACAGATAAACAGTTACAGCTATGGAGTATACATTAATTGTACCATGTACGAGTATTTCATATTATATTAGAACATAGTAATATCGACAACCTTTTTATAGATCAATTGAATATCTTAGATATAATATTTTTTCTCTCGACTTTAATAATAATATTATAGTTATCAATAAAATATTCTTACAACTAAAAGACTATAGCTCTTTTAACTCACGAAGCGACGCGCGCTTAACGTGTGGTAACCTAGTGTATAAACATGCTGGAGAAGGATGACTAACCTAACTTAACCAACCCTCCCCCCTCCGATCTTAGCGTTCCTCCCCGAAAGAGGAGACCTAAACATATCCTTCATGACCCTGACGATCAGGTAACTACTCACAACACACTCGTACCACCTACCACACAATCATACGCTACACACCGTCCTCGCCGGAGAAGACGAGGTCCCCGCTATCTTCCTTCCCCCTCGGAGACGTACAGACCACTCACCGTCCGACCCCCCATTTTTCCAAACGTCGCCTATGTCTCACAGGAGGCGCCCTTAGGCAGACGATTAGCCCTAAAATTCTTCGAGCCCTAAATTTCTTCTTTGCGAAGCTCGCCAAACAGCCCGGTTACGGTGTGGCATCCAATACAGTATAGCACAGCTAATAGACAGCCCGAAAATAAAATAAAAAAACAATTTACCGACCAGTACTTACACACACATTCACAGCGTTTAGTTACACACTAGTATAGCGCGCGTCGCTTCGTGAGTATAAAACAGTACACAGCAATTTTATGGCATTTTAACATTTTAGCCTAATGTAACTACTATAAAATTAGGCAACTATTTTTTAATCTTCTATTTTCTCTTTTTTGTCAACCTTCTGTCTTTTTATAAAGCAGAGCACGTTTATCCATATAAAAGACACAGATGCCACGTAAACGACACGCAGGTTGCTGGGCACAAAGAAGAAGTTGATGGTTTGTCCCGGAATCCAAAACGCTTGGTTTGCGACGAACGTTTTCCAGTATTTCTCCCTTAGCTCTTCAAACACGTCTTCCTTACGCTCCAAAACTCCAAGCACTGGAAGAAAAATACGGTAAGAATGATGGTTGTGTTAAATAAGTAAAATATTATTGTGACCCCGTTCAAACAATTTGTAATTTCTACCAGTTTGAATGTTAAATTGTAAAATGTCGATGTTGGAAAAGAGCAATTACTGAATTTCTTGGTTTACCAGTACAAACAACGGTATTACCAGTACAAGCAACGGTAGTACAACGGTATGTACAAACTCGACGATTTAAATGAGGCTTATGAATTAAGCCACTTTTGAATTTGAATTTGCTCAGCTCAGGATATTTCTAGTTAGATGCATCAACTGTCGCTAAGATCAGGAGTGTAATAATAAGCAATATCTTTGGGCCTTTGGGAAGTGGTAATAGCCTAGTGGTTAGGGCGTCAGCCTCTGAATCAGAGGTTGGCGGTTCGTATCCGGGCACGCACCTCTAACTTTTCGGAGTTATGCGCGTTTAAAAGAATTAAAATATACTTGCTTCGACTGTGAAGGAAAACATCGTGAGGAAACCTGCACGCCTGGGAATTCTCCATAATGTACTCAAAGGCGTGTGAAGTCTGCCAATACGCACATGGCCAGCATGGTAGACTATGGCCAAACCCTTCTCATATTGAGAGGAGACCTGTGCTCTGTAGTGAGCCGGTGATGGGTTAATCATGATTGGGCCTTTAGGGTTGGGTTGGGTACTTTAGGTTAGTGAAAAAGAAATTCTAGTAGGTACAGCGCAATGTTTATAGCGGCGCAGTGCTACATGCGTCGCTTCCCGAGTGAACACATTAGAAAAATAATGAATAGAAGCAGGCGTTACTTTGCGGAAGTCCATTATAAACAACAAGTATAATTTGCTATATTCCGCTGACAACCGGGAGATTTGTATAACACCACACAAAATCTTCCACTAGAACCTCTACGCATCCTCAGGAGATGTTGACTTCACAAGCGAGAAAAGTAAAGTCACACATTTAAAAAAAATGCATGTTCTTATAAACTCACGTGTATAGAAAGCTGCTAATAATGCTGGGGTCATAATAAATTGATCCGAAGCCACTTTTGTCGCTACGGCTTTGACGGCTGTTCCAACGAACTTTTTATCTAGTAACCTGTACCTGTTGAAATTTAAATAAAATTATATATTTAAATAAAAATGGTAAGATTATAGTTGATTACGCACCTCTAACTTTAACTGTAGTGAGCCGGCAATCGGTTAATCATGAGCCAATCGGTTCGCACTTTCAAAGATTGAGTAAAAGATCACTATCTATGCGTTTCTTAATATTATATTTAACATTTATTTATTTTTAATTTATGTTTATTTTTATTTATATATATTATTAGCTGTGACCCGCGGTTACATCCGCGTATTTTCCGTTTCCATGGAAATACCGGAATAAAATATTGCCTAAATATCTATAGCCGTCTTCAATAAATATATATATATATATATATATATTTTTTTTTGTTTGAGTTGAAAGAGTTTTTCACATCGGACCCATATTTCCCGAGATTACCGCGTTAAATAAAACAATTGAAATTAATTGATTTAGGCATGATTGAATTTGAAATTTGTGCAGCGGTAATAAATTACAAATTGACTCTTTGAAGTTAGGAACACACCTACATTTCTTAGACAACAGTGTGTGATTATAATTTAATATGAATTTTATTATATAGCAATAAAGTTCAAATTGACTCTACATTTTATTTAGAAAACGTTTATATATAATATGGGAATTTATATGGGAAAAAGAAAAGGGCTGTTTTTAGAGTTTTCCCGGCAATTATTCGAATTTTTCTCACTTTTTAAACCTTCCCTAGACCTTCACAAACATTTCAAGATCAAGATAAGATATTTTAGTCCAGCCGTTCTCTAGTTTTAGCGAGAGTAACGAACAGCAATTGATTTTTTTACATATAGATATCATATCATATATGTATGTAAATATGTGTTTTTTCTTTTTTCAATTTATCTAAATTTAATTTAATATGTAGTTTAAACATACATATTCCACTTTATATAATATAACTAACATCTGAGGGTAGCTGGAAGAGATCTTTTATAGAGATAAGCTTTCCTTTGTATACTTCTGATACATAATATGTTTGTTATCACAAATTTGGTAAAAAAATAATATAAATAATAAAAGATGATCATGATAAAAGACCCAAAAGTAGTGCATCTTTTATTTTGTAGACAACATTTTGTCTTAGTTTAGAGATTTATAAACTACAAATGTGAAAATTGGGGACAATTTGGAAAATGAAATGAAATGAAGATACACTTTATTGTAAACCATACAAAAGATTCAAGAGAACAAAGAAACACACACACAGAAAGAAAGAGGTACAATAGGCGGTCTTATCGCTAATCATCGATCTTAACCAGACAACCTAGCCCAGGATTAAACATATTGAAAATTAGGGTTTAGGGTGTACAATCAGGAATTATAAACGGTCAAATACATAAACATCTAAATTATTGAATATAAAAAAAAAAAACATAAATGTCTAAACTAAACTAGTGCAAACAGGTTAGCCGGCTACCATCTTGACATCACTGGCCACCAGGCCAATTTGTAGTTAAGTAAAAAAAAGAACAGTTTCATGCTCAGAAGTGTGATATTCAAAATTCTAATTCAAATAATCTTTATTCAAATAGTCCTTTAAAAGGCGCTTTTGACGCGTCATTAATTTACATACTAGTGATTTGATGGTGATAACTACATTCGTAAACTTTAAACTAGAGCTATGAGGGTTCCAAAAATCATACCAATAATACAGTGTGGGGGCATACAAGCAACTGCCAACTGCAGCGATGCGACCTGCAGATGCGAAATCAATGTCCGGCTTCTCCGGCTGAAATTGAAAAAAAAAAAAACTAAATTTTTCAATAATTTCTTCTTCAATAGTTGCGCTATCACGTCGCAGAGTTAAATTCGCTGTTTAGATAGCTACAGTACACGTGCACAATTGGGCGTAGTTAGGAAGAACATCCAATCAAAAAAATATATCAGAATTGAAGAGCGTAGGTTATATAATATAAATGATAGAAGAAAATTCAAAATTCAAAAGAAAATTCCGCTTTTATTTGACTAACTTTTGGTGTACCTATGTGAAGATTTGTTGGCTATATGGCATCAACATGTCAAAGGAAACCGCGGACACACACGGTAGTTGCCAATGAATCGTTGATTAGTTGTATGATTTAACAACAAGTAAGCAAATATCAGGCAACAATAGTGATTGCGATAGTCATAATTACAATGCAATAACGAATCACGAATCACAGATCACGAAGCTGGGTAGGCATCAACTCCAATAAATAACCGAGATAGTATTTGTGTATATACGTTTCGAGTTTTATCACCAATATTTATTTATATTTATAGAAAAATATTAATAGAAAAAAGTGTGAGAACGTGTTATAATTCAGTGACAGTCGTCACGGGTAGCGTGGCCGAGCGGTCTAAGGCGCTGGTTTAAGGCACCAGTCTCTTCGGAGGCGTGGGTTCGAATCCCACCGCTGCCATTATCTTTTTGTTCAATATTTAAGAAAAAACACATTTCGCCTTACACCAAGTATCGCGTCATGTAAATGCGTCATACTTTGACGGACGGAATATTCTTTTTGCAGACAAAAATATCGTTATAATATTAATTAATTTATATATAACGCTTTTCAGAATTACGAGCCATCTTTATGCATAATTTAATCAAGATCAGTTTAGCGGTTTTGCGCAAATGTAATGTGTTTCTGTCATTTTTATCTATACATATATTGATATGAACGTGTTAATCCAATACTGACGTTTGATTTAATTCCACAACTAACGCAATCTGTGATTGCAGCAAAAATCATTAGATGATATCTCTATCTGACCCCAGTTGGCGTGAAAACGACTAATCTGATTATCCAGAAATTTAGCAAAATCGTTCTTTAAAGGTCTGCATTGAAACTAGAATGCCTTCTGATAAAAACATCCACCTTTAAATGGGTGTTTTAATATAAGAACAATGTTATATTTGCAGTTTACACCAATTTTACGTACCATATTCTCGGATTCGAAATGCACGCAATAAAACGTTTGAAACTTGGGCTGTGATAAACAATAAACAGCAAGTATAATTTGCTATATTCCGCCGACAACCGGGAGATTAGTATAATATAACACCACACAAAATCTTCCTCTAGAACCTCTACGCACGTTTCGACCCGACACCGGATCATCCTCAGGAGATGTTGACTTCACGAAGTGAACTGTTTATTGTTTATCATGGACTTCCGCAAGGTAACGCCTGCTTCTATTCATTACTTGGGCTGTGTGAAAATTCGAGTAGAGAGTAGAGAGTAAATTTTTACAGAAACGTAGTCACTGACAAAAGTAAGCAATAAATAAATGCATGCAATAGAATAATTGAATTAAATTTAATTAAAATTAAATTAAATTAGCCTTTATTTCCAATTCAAAATTATAATGTGTCAAATAGTGTAAATCTCAAAAAATTATAAAATTTAATTTTTAAATATGCTGTCTAAAATATTTAATCTTTTCAATATTTAGTCGTCATTGGAATGCCCAATTTTGGGTCTATACGCCTCCTCCATTCTTGTCCGTTGTTTTCCTGCCTCTGGCTAATCTCGTCCACGTGGTCCCCGCTATATCGGCGATGTCGAAATAAATGGATGCAGTCTCACCGAGTATATCTTATTGAAGGTCTGCTGTGACAGCTCAGCTGCAGTGTAGAACGTAGCGTACACTATCGTGTTAGTGATCACCGGCCTCTTCTTCAGCGAATGACGCCATAAGTTCGCCAGTTTAGACGCCATTTTAACGCCAACCTTAAATCAAAACCACAGAATTAAAATTTCAAAATTATACGTATTTCAAATTCAAATTTTATTTGAATTTGAATTACGTATAGGTAGTACGTATAGGATATTTTACCCTGGAGACAGACACAAAATGTCTTTTAGTGAGGCAAGTGAATAGGATTTTTCTAGGCAAACGCTCTGCAAACTAGATTATCATCATAGCATTCCATGAGGCATGAATGTCGTCAAACATTTGCATTGCAACACTCATCACCATCATGATCAACCCAGTGCCGGCTCACTACAGAGCACGGGTCTCCTCTCAGTATGAGCATGGTTTGGCCAAAGTCCACCACGCTGGCCATGTGCGGATTGGCAGCCTGCACACGCCTTCGAGAACATTATGGAGAACTCTCAGACATGCAGGATTCCTCACGATGTTTTCCTTCACCGTTGAAGCAAGTGGTATTTTAATTGCTTAAAAACGCATATAACTCCGAAAAAAGTGCGGGTCCGGTTTCGAACTCCCAAACTCTGATTAGGAGACGGACGTCCTAACTAGACCATAACTGCTTCGACTAACTTTTGCCTAACGGTTAAAAAAAAATGCAAAAATCGAACCCGCGGCAAATAATACCTTAACAGTGTTGAGCTATAGAAAACGTGGATTGTTATCTTCATATTACTATGTGTTATCTTTAAAATACAAGAAACCTATACAACTTTAGTGCCTACTATCTCTCTATATTTATACCCAGATGATAATCAAACCGAGACGTTATCGTAGCGGAAGATTAGGTAGGTTGTTTAGACACAGGTAGGTGGGGACGTCAGCTCTGTTACTGTATAGCTTGTTGTCTTAGTACTGGATTTATTTCTAGGTCATCATCATCATCATCATGATCAACCCATTACCAGCTCACTACAGAGCACGGGTCTCCTCTCAATATGAGAAGGGTTTGGCCATAGTCCACCACGCTGGCCATGTGCGGATTGGCAGACTTCACACGCCTTTGAGAACATTATGGAGACCTCTCAGGCGTGCAGGTTTCCTCACGATGTTTTCCTTCACCGTTGAAGCAAGTGATATTTTAATTGTTTATTAAAATGTCTAGGTAACGCAAATATATTATTAAAAACTATGAAAGGAGGTAAGTACAATAATATTTCATTGCGTTGTTATATAAAAATACATGGCCATAAAGCGGTGATAGCCTAGTGGTTAGGGCGTCAGCCTCCTAATTAGAGGTCGGCGGTTCTATCCGGGCACGTACCTCTAACTTTTCGGAGTTACGTGCGATTTTAAAAATTAAAATATCATTTGCTTCAATTGTGAAGGAAAACATCGTGAGGAAACCTGAAACGCCTGAGAGTTCTCCATAATGTTCTCAAAGGCGTGTGAAGTCTGCCAATCCGCACATGGCCAACGTGGTGGACTATGGCCAAATCCTTCTCATATTGAGAGAAGACCCGTGGCTCTGTAATGAGCCGGTAATGGGTTGATCATGATGATGATAAAAATACATGGAACGTCATTCATCTACAATGGTAATATTGGCATAATACATGTATATGTATTTATATTAATTACTACAATTATTCAAAAAAGAAGGTACACGCAGGTATTCAATTTAAAAATGTATGTGTTTTAGATATAGAGTAGGTCGGTATATTGAATTTAAAAAAATGTTAGCAATATTTTTAATTCGTTGAGTAGTTATAATTTATGTTTTATAAACCATTTGACTTACCCAATATAATACACAGTGTTTTTTATATAACTATTATAAAGTTTTTATATTTTCTTCACTCAACTTTTTATTCGTATTGTCAGACAATGTGCGTGTTTACGTTTACGTGCGACAATAATTTTCGTTTTTTGTGATTATATCACATCACTCATATTATTTTTCGTAAATGCAAATAGAAATAACGTTTCTGTACAACAGCGGTATCTGTACTGAGCGACCCTCCATCACACTCATTGGCGACACAATTGACTTCAATGGAATAATTTAAAATCTACATAGTCATGATCTACATAGGCGCATAGGTATTGATACACCTTTATTTACAAGTTGTTTCCCGCAACTCCGTGTGCACTGTATATTTAATTCTCTACTGTATTTGTAGCTACGATGAAAGCTGCCTGTTTATAAAATATCGTGCTGCTATCTTTCACTAGTAATTTCTATTAGTAAAACTGGGATCAAACGGGAATCGAGATATAAGTTGCATCAGCTTGAGTTTCATTTTCGGACCGCAAAGTTTTCCCGCTTTACATATTTCCCACAGAAAGTTTTAAAAGCCGTTATATTTGACTACTTCCGTGGCGCAGTGCGCGCGCTCTTGCATTAAAGTTGGATGTCCTGGGTTCTATTCCCGGTTCGAGTCTGGTGTGGTGGGAGGCTTCGTCTGTGCTAGTTGTGGTTACTAGACGACCTTACGACAGAGACGTATCGCCAAGCGATTTAGCGTTCCGGCACGATATCGTGTAGAAACCAATTAGGAGCGTGGGTTTAACATATTCTAATAGGTTAGCCCGCTACCATCCTAGACTGCATCATCACTTACCACTAGGTGAAATGGCCGTCAAGGGCTAACTTGTAGTGTAAAAAAAACCTTAATAAAAATAGGTTATCTCAATAATATAGCACTCGTATCAAAGCCAATACCTCGTAAATGGAAGATCTACAATTGAAAATGAAATCAATTATAAAGTTCGTGGAGATTTTCGATGTAATTATTGCAGGTGTTACAAAGTCCTACTGGTGATACTAGCCCTGATACCTAGTGCATTGATGAAACTAAATAAGTTTAAACGCCTTATAATTTCACAAGAGCAATGTTTATGAAAACCAATATGAACATTGTGCTTCCGTGCGTTTAATATTTGTCAATGGATTTGTCAATTTTGTCAATTTATGTTAGGTAAGTTGAGCTACTATAACAGAATTATTATATTTATACGTATTTTTAATACGTAAGTTATCACGGAACAGGAAAATTCTAGATGTTTTGTTACATTTATATATAAACAATTATAAGTCGGAATTATTTATATTTAAATGTCAAATTGTTGTAATATATTATTTTGTTTGGCTACATATAAATAATTGACGTGTAAAAAGTTTTTTTTTTGCACCAAGAGTAGATAATCATTATTAAAGTTCATTGCATAATTTGAAGTCTACTTAATCTGTAACTCAACTGTTTACTTCAATATGCATGAAATCAATAAGCTTTGATAGCCTAGTGGTTAGGACGTCAGCCTCCTAATGAGAGGTCGGGGGCTCAAACCCGGGGACGCACTTATAACTTACACTTTTCTGTGTTATGTGCGTTTTTAAGCAATTAAAATATCACTTTCTTCAACGGTGAAGGAAAACATCGTGAGGAAATCTGCATGCCGGAGAGTTCTCCATAATGTTCTTAAAGGCGTGTGAAGTCATATATATCAATCATATATATATGCCAATACCATGAGCTATTAAAACAATAAAATTCAAAAAGACTATTAAGCTAATTCAATCAGCTGTCAGTGTTCTCACAATAACATCGTTGGCCAACAATATTACAACATCGTTAATTTAAAAATGGAAAACAAGTTTGCAACATTAATTTTGAACATTGCAATAGACAACCAAACTTTTTTTGTAAACATTTCTTAATGCATACCAAGATCCTCACTAAAACAACCTGTTGCGCGTTACACTTGATTAAACTTTTAACTCTATGTACCTAATTGTTTCTTATCGTCTCTTAAGTTGAGATGAAAAATCGTTAAGTCAAAACTTAAGTCTTTCTTTACTAGTAGGTTAATATTTCATAAAGATTAACGAGAAATGCATTAGTAATGTAAACTGTTGTCCACGAATGTTATTTTGTTGAGTCGTAAAGTTGAAAATTTGAAATAATGTGCGGGGGGAGGGAGGGCGCCGTGATCGCCCGTGCCAGGTAACAGGAGGTACGGCTATACGCGGTGGGCGCGTATGGAAAAAAGCGGACAAAATTTTTATCTTGTAAATACATTATTTTTATTTTGTAAATACTTACATAAATATGTATGTATTTTAATACACTACTCCACTACTTAGTCATTCGATATGGATTAATATTGGCTAATAATGGCATACTATAATTGCATATTGTAATAGATAACCTAACTTTCATTTGCTTGAAAATTAGATATTATAATCATAGAGATCCCTACTTCAAACACTGTGATTGATATGATAAAAAAATTGTGTGTATAAAAGTATAAAGTGACTGGCTAACCAACCAGTCTGTCAATGCAAAGCCTCTGGATGGAGTGAACTTAAAACTTAAGCTACGAGGGTTCCAAACGAGCCCTTGTTTAAAAAGAAGCCCACAATAAAGTTTCCCAGCAAAGCATTTATTATTTTTGTTATAACCATCTCACATTGACACTTAAAACTACTGAAGAGCAATATTTAATACCTAAATGATAAACTGTATTAATTACATAATCTTGACTTTATTAAGAGATATCCCAGAAATTATGATATTTCTAGCATGAGCTTACGCAATATTTATGCAAAAGCTGAATAATGTATATCAACTTATCCAAAACTCATTTTAAAATACTTAGACAATAGTGGTAGATGAAACAATAACAACCCATCTAGTTAAGGTAATCATGAGTATTTACCGATGTCATAATTGCAATTTGTACGTCATTTCTTTAGAAACCAATTCTTTAGTACCATAAGTACTAATTACCATTCCACGTTATATTCATTAGCGACCGTGCCTAAATTTGCATCAGTTATTTAAGCTAACAGCTATTATCTTTGCTATTAACCTGCCACTCAAGCACTAAACAATCAACTTGAAATAATCTTTCAAATATACCATAAATTTGATGTAAATAATCATCGCAGAATAAAGAATTTCTCGTGTAGAGGTTTGCTTTGCCAGGTAAGATTAAATTATGACTAGAATATTAGAAAAGGCAAACAGTGCGCGTTCTTGAAGCTTAGCGGTCGTCCTCCCTCCCACGTCATGCGTATCTCTTTCCAACGCCATCGCTCTATCTCTCTCTATCGCTACATTCAGTCAACGCGCAACCAGCGTGTCGGACAGATGTAGGCGTATGACTTTTAATTGAATTAAAACCTGTTTGTGTACATTTTTTTAAATTAAAATTCAAAGGAAAACAATACTAAACTATACAAATATAAAGTGTTGAGTGATCGTTCTATAAGAATTGTATTTGATTAGTGCAAGTGTGTTTTGAAATAGTGAAAACTTGTGTCGGTCCTTGGTTGGAGGCTTTGAGGCTTTCTGTCTTGTTATTCGACGAAGGCAATTAGTGGACAAGGTATGCTCTATGTATATTATTTTCACTCTTTATCATAAAACTTATAGAAGAGTGACTTATTTGATTGTTGTGAACTCTACATTTGACTTAAATAGATCTTTCTCTTTTTGGACATTATAATTTTATATTTTCTTTATAACAGATAATATAAACTATAAACTCGTAATTATATGTTATAACATAAGGTATACTTCATACAATTTACTTTTGACGTATTAATATTATTATTCATTAACTCATACGCTAAGTTTTATAAAATGAACACCCATCAATCGACGAAATAATTGTAAAAGTTACAAATATATCTGCGTAACTGATTATTATATATTATATTATTAAGCAAAATTAATAGTATGAGCACCGGCTTTAAACAGAAATCTGATTGGCATTTTCCAAGGTCAATTTTAAACGTTTAGTAGGTACCTACGTTTAATATTTTCTTCTTTTAATTATCTTACTATGAAATATTGATCCCAATGTACCTATAAGCAATGCGTGTCCCGTTTTTCATTATAAGGTAGGTAAGAAAAAAATACTAGGGACAGTTTATAAAGAGCCAACGACCCGGGCTCGTTCATACGGCATTTACTAGTTTATTTTCCCGAGAAAATTTAATGGAGAGTAATTGTGAGTGTGCTCCTATGTGCGAACCTCGGAATGTTTTATGTAAAACTTATTGCCATCAGTTGTGTAAATTATTCGTGAAAGTTGGATAAAAGTAACAAATACGCTTTCTTATTTATATTAGGCAGACGGTATCGCTTCAATTCACTTAACAGTTTGGTTGAATATCTAACTAGTCGTAGCTGAAACCTGCTAAAAAAATTAAAACGCTTCCTCTATCTCCTCTATGGCTAATTTGAAAAAGTAGGTAGGGTGCCCATAAAAAATTTAAAAGATAGGTAAGTACTCGTCATTCTCAGCTTATTCATGTTCTAGTGGGCAAGGCGTCCTCGAAGTAGAGAGTGTTTAGAAAAGACCAACCATGCTTCTTTATTGAGGGTTGGCGGAATTTAACGCTTTATATTTTACACCTTACATAAACCTGTGATCTCAGTTTTGAGGGTGTCCAGGGTGGACCCTCAAAACTGAGATCACTACTACTGAGTTATTATTTTTTTTTTAAAACCCCAAAAAGTACCAACCCAATAATTCTTGGGCACATCCAGATGCCTACCACGAAATTTTTATTTCGTCCATTTTTTCGTATTTTTTTTTTGTGATTAGATGACGTATTGGTAAAATAACAGTCACGTGGCGTGCATCTTAGCATAGGAAATAGAACTTTACGGTTTCGAGACCGTACCTGACCACTAATAGACTTACGAGGCAACGTAAGTTAAAAGTGATACATACATATACAAAACACGTTCTCACGCAAGTAACGCCGGATGTGTCCATAATATCGAGAAGACAGGTTACATTTGGTCCTTCGCAGCCAGACACTAATGGTTTTTTACAGCTAACTAGCGTAAATAACGTGTCAATTAAACTGTACCTAGAAGGAAGGGGTGAATGACTGACTTACTAACTTTCGGATAAACTGTTAAGACAAATTTGACTAAAATGTTTGCCATTTAGAAAGGTGTCAGGTAAGGACTTTCAATGATTCATTCTCTCGTACTTTTTATTTTTATATCCTACAAGTTAGCCCTTGGCGGCTATGTCACCTGGTGGTAAGTGATGATGCAGTCTAGGATGCAGCGGGCTAACCTGTTAGGGGTATGGTAAACCCACACTCTTAATTGGTTTCTAGGTAACATCGTGCCGGAACGCTAAATGGCTTGACACGTCTTTGTCGGTAGGGTGGTAACTAGCCACGGCCAAAGCCTCCCACTAGACCAGACTCGAGCTGGGAACCCAGGACCTCCAACTTTATAATGTAACAGCGCACGCACTGTGCCACGGAGATCGTCACGGGTTTAAAAATTAAAACGACTGTCAGTTTTCAAGTTAGACACACTTGTAGTGTTATACGGCGAATAGCCAATTGGCTAGGACGTCCGCCTCCTCATCAGAGGTCAGGGGTTTGAATCCGGGCACGCACCTATAACTTTTCAGAGTTATGTGCGTTTTTAAGCCATTAAAATATCACTTGCTTCAACGATGGAGGATAACATCGTGAGGAAACCTGCATGCCTGCGAGTTCTCCATAACGGTCTCAAAGGTGTGTGAAGTCTGCCATTCCGCAAATGGCCAACGTGGTGGACTATGGCCAAACCCTACGCATATTGAGAGGAAACCCGTGCTCTGTAGTAAGCCGAGAATGGGTTTATCATGATGATGATGATGACTGAACAAGAAATCTAAACTATTAAACTACGTTTGGCCATGATCTTTATAATCAAATATATTATGCTAACCACTAATCAAGCGGGTTCTAACTTTACTTATTTTACTAAAACAACTTAGTAAACAAAATTTTTAAACCACTCAACGTTTATATGTAACGTGTCTTAACAGGTTTTTGTCAAGGGAATTAGCGTTTATGGCTTATCGTTTGTTTACCTTTTACCTGAGCTCCTAAGGTAATAACTGAGATATGGTTTGGAAGATCTGATGTTATCCGAAATGTAAAGTTGGAATGGGCGGGGTATATAGTTCTGATGAATTGAAACGGGTCCCAATTTGCTGGAGTTTAGATTCAATTTAGAACAAAAATACAGCAGCCGTTATGTAGGAACCTGAAAATACGACATTTAAATAAGAGGCTAAGGAGGTCCCGATATGCCTACAAGATAAACATGACGGCAGAAAAACAATTGAAATTACTGCACTTAAACTAAACGAATAATCTAGTCATGCGAAAACTTAATAATCGGACTGCATTTGTCTACACAATTTTTTCTACGCAAGAGCTGTAGAAAGCTTAGTGATGCTTCACTCAAATTTATTTTTGCTATTCTTAACCAAAAAAGCTATTCTTATCCTAGACTGCAACCTGATGGAAAGACATGATGCATAAAACGGTAGGCAGGCTAACCTGCTAAGGGTATGGCAATCGCTAAATCCCTTGGCAATAAAAATATATAAATAAAATTAACAAAGTTATAGGTATACTCATCCATTTGGTAATAGGTACTGTATATAGTATAAAATATCTTAAAAATATATCGACACATTACATCTCGTGATAAGAGGGCCGGCTAATTTTTTGAGCAAATGACCTGCCTGGCTCTTAAGTACGGAAATGCGGCTAACATTCTTGGCATCATTCCACGCGGGCATCACTTTTATGACTATTAATTAAAGTTAAATATCTATTTAGCTATAAGTTAGTAAGTTTTACTGTAACATTTTCTACAGAAGCACAAATTAAAGAACAAATAGGTATGTAGAAATTTCAATTTCTGCAAATGCGGCACGGTCCAAACACACTAAAAGTGAAACGAGCGTGCCAATCTATGAGTAACGCTTATGATGTTTAATATGTTATGCTTTGTTCCGGTGCCGCTACACCAAAAAGTTTAACATGATAATAGGGACAGGTAGCGTCGTACCTGTTACTAAACATAAATACAACGATACCCTAACAGGTGCCCTGTCAAGTGTATCGAGGGCGGAGCGGTCGTATGTTTACCGCTTACCTGCTCCCGTGATGATATTGGAGGGTCGTTAACACCCTATGGCTACGACCTTCGAACTGTACTTATCAATTTAGGTGAGTGCACTTTATAGCTGCCTACTTCAATGAAAGGTTACTTTAAATAAGAAAGTGAAAATCCTCGGGTACTTATCCTTTTATTCTTGGGGTGTCTCTTCGACTCGGTTGGCAGTCAGCTTTGTGTACATCATCATCATCATGATCAACTCATTACCGGCTCACTACAGAGCACGGGTCTCCTCTCAATATGAGAAGGGTTTGGCCATAGTCCACTACGCTGGCCATGTGCGGATTGGCAGACTTCACACGCCTTTGAGAACATTATGGAGAACTCTCAGGCGTACAGGTTTCATTACGATGTTTTCCTTCACCATCGAAGCAAGTGATATTTTAATTGTTTGAAAACGCACATAACTCCGAAAAGTTAGAGGTGCGTGCCCGTATTCGAACCGCCGACCTCTGATTAGGAGGCTGACGCCCTTACCACTAGGCTAGCTTTGTGTACACTGGTGTATTATTAATATAATTCAAAGGAAATTAATTCATACTAGCAGCGAAGTTTTCCCGCAAAACGGGAATAAATTTTACTCACTGATAATGTAACTTTATATTGGTAGAGTTAAAAATTAATTTAGCGGTAAGGCGTGAAAGCGTTACTAACAAACAAATTCACAATCCTATTAATAATATTAGTCAGGACATGACAAACCCCGGCTAAGTTTCTTTTCGGCTTCTTTTTAGACCTGACCGTGATTAGAACCCCCTTTAGTGAGCTTTAGTTTGAAGTTAACAAATTTAGTTATCTACAGTGTGAATTTTTTTAAAAATGTATTTTGTATTTTAATCAAGATAACTAAGACCTGATCCTTTTCGTTTATACACTACGCAAAGCAAGCTTGTATCGTGGTGCCTGTTAAAGTTGTGCCTTCTTGACGTTCAGAAACTTTTGTGCGCTATTTAGTGCACAAAATATATATTACACTAGCTGTGACTCGCGGTTTCACCCGCGTAGTTCCCGTTTCCGTGGTAATACCGGGATAAAATGTTGCCTAAATATCTAATAGCCGTCTTCAATAAATAGACTATCGAAAATCGAGTTTGTTTGAGTTAAAAGAGTTTTTTCACATCGGACCCGTATTTCCCGAGATTACCGCGTTAAATAAGACATGATTGAATTTGAAATTTGTGTAGCGGTAATAAATTGCAAATTGACACTTTGAAGTTAGGAACACACCTACATTTTTAAAACAACAGTGAGTGATTAAAGTTTATTAAGTTCAAATTGACTCTACATTTTATTTAGAAAACTTTTATATGGGAAAAAGAAAAGGGCTGTTTTTAGGGTTTTCCCGACTATTATTCGAATTTTTCTCACTTTTTAAACCTTCTCTAGACCTCCACGAACATTTTAAAACCAATATAAGATGATTGATTTTTATATATATAGATTATTAAACGTTTTTCATCAGTATTACGTCATTGACACAATTACAATTGCGGACTCCGGCACCAGTATTCTGACACGACGCGACGTCACGAAATTCGTTGACAGCATTCAATAAAATATAGGTAAACTGTGACTGCCGCGTATCGGTGAGTCACGCTTTCGAAATCTCTCGTGATGTCACACCGGTATGCCGTGCAACAGAACTCTGCGGACAGAACAAAGGGTCTCGGTTTATAATTGCATAACGGATATTCATGACTCGTTAGTTAAATTCTTCATTCATTCTCTTTAAGGGTACATTTAATGCTAATGTGCATCAAAGTGTAGTTAAGTTTATAGGTCCTAATACCATAAATGCAAATGTGAGTTTTTTTTGTTACGCTTTCACGCCCTAATTACTCGACCGGTTATAATGATATTTTGCGTTCAAAGAGCTTGCGTCCTCATAGAGTTGAACATAAATGAGACTTCCAGCGGGATTTTTAGAATATCTTTAAAAACAACATCAAAAAAGTTGCAAGCAACTAAAAAGCTAATGGTAAAGAAAGCGAGAACGTGATAGCAAAAGAATTAAAAACTTTTAAACTTCTGTCTCAATAGAATTATCCGTGAATAATCTATAATAAGTGTGATTTTATTAAATTTTATCTTAACAGGTGTTTTATCAAAATTTCGCTTATTCATGCCCTCTGAATCAAACACGTTAATAAATCCAATTTTATCTTTGACTTTAATTTCTGCGCGTATGGCAAAAAACTTCTTGGCTAGTTTTAACCACTATTTCAATTAATATCATGATCAACCCATTACCGGCTCACTACAGAGCTCGGGTCTCCTCTCAATATGAGAAGGGTTTGGCCATAGTCCACCACGCTGGCCATGTGCGGATTGGCAGACTTCACACGCCTTTGAGAACATTATGGAGAACTCTCAGGCGTGCAGGTTTCCTCACGATGTTTTCCTTCACCGTTGAAGCAAGTGATATTTTAATTGTTTAAAAAACATTCAATTAATATAATACCATTTATTATAATATACTTTCAATACATTATTTCAATTATTATAATATTGGGATAATATAAACCAATTAAATACCATGAAGAAGTCACCTTCAGCATCCCTGTAACCTATAAAAGGATGGTTCAACCTATTAAAATTAGTCTTTTAAAAAACAATATTTTTGTCCAATAATAAATTGAACATTTTTATTATCAGAAGTTTAAATTTATATAAGAAAAAAACACACAATAGGATTAACGAACAGTAAATAATTAAATCACTACTTTTACTTTCGAGTCTTCACAACCCCACCACAAAGTTAAATCGTAAAACGATATATAAAACAAAAGGAAATATTTCTATTGTGTGAACTGTATAAAGGCAATCTGCAGTCATTCATTGTTGCCATAAAAATGTTTCAACTGCAAGAAATTAGTTATGCAGTTTTCAACAATAATATTCAACAATATTCATCAAATATAATTATTTGATCAATATGTTGAAGTAAGCCTTCAACATAATATAAAGAAAATAGTATCTACTTATCAATATTACCAGTAAACTTATTCCCATTATTGAAGCAAGAAAAACTTCGTGGAAGTCTATGGTATACCTACAATGAATATTAAACTTAATTTGCTGAAATTCGTAAAGCGTAAATCAGGCAAATCTGCACTATATTTTTCATGAACATGTCTGTATCTATCCATAATCTCAATTCACCGCCTATCTAGAAAAGAATCTTAAATAAAAAAAAATCATAAACATGCTGCAATTGAATAGTTATTGATAAATATCGGACATCTCAATAGCCCGCATGTTTACTAACTGTGGAATAGGTTTATAAACATTGCGAACCCGTGGTCGCCCACGCGGAATTCCATTAGCTATTTTTATGCGGACATTCGTACTAAACTGTATTATTTATTATTGCAAACAAAACCATAATCTGTGTTTTAAAACAACATGACATCTTGGTATTCAAACAAACCATTAAAATAAAACATCAGTTTATATGATTTGACAAAGATATATTCATCATCATCATGAACAACCCATTACCGGCTCACTACAGAGCACGGGTCTCCTCTCAATATGAGAAGGGTTTGACCATAGTCCACCACGATGGCCATGAGCGGATTGGCAGACTTCACACGCCTTTGAGAACATTATGGAGAACTCTCAGGCGTACAGGTTTCCTCACGATGTTTTCCTTCACCGTTGAAGCAAGTGATATTTAATTAAAAAAAAAAAAGATATATTAAGCATGTTTAAAAAATTTCAAGTATATATATATATATATACAAATGTATAAAATGATATTGAAAGGCGGGAGACTTCGTATATGGCGGGCGCCGTTTTTTCACGCTTTTCATGAATTAATGTTTGTTGGCTAATTTTGAAAAGGACTGGCGTTGGTTGTGTTGTGGACATTATAGTTTTAGTGTCGTTTGTGTAGTGGCTAGTTTTTTGAATGGTTGACATGTATTAATTTGGGAAAGGTTTGAGGGAGCCGCGTCCACCGAGTGCGCGGTCTCCCACCATTTTTCCCTAACTTCAATTCTCTTTTGCTATAAACTTGACATTGGCTAATCTGTATAAAGCCATAAAAAGAGCAAAAAAATATAGTAGTTATTTATGAAAATATATTATATCTTTTTTTACACTTTTTTTATCCACTACAAGTTAGCCCTTGACGGCAATCTCACCTGATGGTAAGTGATGATGCAGTCTAAGACGGTAGCGGGTTAACCTGTATGATAAACCCATACTCCTATCGGTTTCTACGCGACACCGTGCCGGAACGCTAAATCGCTTGGCGACACGTCTTTGTCGGTAGGGTGGTAACAAGTCACGGCCGAAGCCTCCCACCAGACCAGACTCGAGCCGGGAATCGAACCCAGGGCCTCCAACTTGTGGCGACCTCCGCGCTGCGCCACGGAGGTCGCCAAAAAACACTAAAATTACTTAAACCGATTGCTTAGTAAAGGTAACAAAACGTTTCCTATTGTGAAGGCTGAACTAAAATCTAGGTTATGTGTGTCAATGCCATGCAATTCGCCAAACCTTTATAAACACGAGTTATATTAACACCTAACGCTTAACCTCAATCCGAAGGCATGGCTGTTCCGAGCAATTAACGAAATAACTCACAGGTTCGCGTGTAGATTTGATAGGCCCACAGGTTTCGTAAGAATCATTCCAAATCTATGCTTCCCATACCTACATTATTAATACTCACTCACTGAAGCAATCTCAAAGAAGTATGACGTATCTATATTACATGCAAAGCGGTGATAGCCTTGTGGTTAGGACGTCCGCCCCCTAATCTGAGGTCGGGAGTTCAAACCGGGCACGCACCTCTATCTTTTCGGAGTTATGTGCTTTTTTAAGCAATTAAAATATCACTTGCTTCAACGGTGATAGAAAATATCTTGAGGAAACCTGCACGCCTGAGAGTTCTCCATAATAATTCTCAAAGGCGTGTGAAGTCTGCCAACCTGTCTGTCACCAGGACATCCCGATGTTTGATATATTTATTGCATAGTGTCTCAGTTAACACGATATACGAAGATGTTAAGAGCGAATGGTGTCGACTATGTACTAGAATTCAATCAGGAAGTGTGTCGTAAAAATCAATTGTTTAAACATGCAGTACGGTGTCCTTGCATTACTTATTTAGATCTAAAATCCTATATGTTAACAAATTACATTACATATTGTGGGATATAAAGCAAGTGACTCCGTTCGAAATTGTTTCGATGTTTAAAAATTGGATATTTTAGGGGTCGTTTTTCGTTTTTTTAGGGGCTTAAAAGTTATCTATTAGTTGACTTTTAGTTAACAAAAGTAATTTTATCGAAATAATAAAGAAACGTATTGTTTTTCTTGATATAAAAAATCCTGTATCCTGTGCTGGTGACCCATGGCTGGCTCAGTAGAGAGCACGGGTATCCTCTCAATATGGGAAGGGTTTGGCCATAGTCCACACGCTGGCCATGTGTGGATTGGCAGACTTCACACGCCTTTGAGAACATTATGGAGAACTCTCGGGCATGCAGGTTTCCTCAGTATATTTTCCTTGTGAAATTTTATTTGCTTAAAAACGCACATAGCTTAAGTTGCGTATAGGTGCGTGCCCGGGTTCGAACCCCTGACCTCTGATTAGGACGCGGCCGTCCTAACCACTAGGCTATAACAGCTTATTAATAATAATTCAATACAATCTATTGGCCCGATCCCACATGCCTACTATCTCGTAATCTATAGCAAAGCATATTATCTACTAGACCATTTATGATTGAAAAAGGTACAAAATTAACATAATAGGCCACGTTCTCACGCAAAACTACCGTGTATCATTGTCATAAACGATTCTCCCAAGTCCCAAGGGAAAGGTTAAGATAACCCTCAATTCCCACGTAGCGGGAAGCCGCACAAAAACCTTCCTCAAGCATTCCCGTGCTCGACACAGGAAAGTGACACGCTGCCTGAACACTTATTAGGGTGCCATGGACAAAAGAATGTACGTACTACTTACGCTGTTCGTATAATATTCATCCATTAGCCCATCAAGTGTTCCTTAATAATTTAATTATTTTTATACATGAAAAAACGTGTTGGAATACTTAGATATACTTGGGCTACGAATACAGGTGAAATGTGCATGAAATAATGCCAGCTTAAGAACACAACCTTGTAGTGATTTTTCCCTAGGTATATTCATAAAAAAAAAATTAATAATAATCTTTATTCAAATAGTCCTTTAAAAGGCATTTTTGACGCATCAATAATTTACATAGTAGTGATTTGGTGATAACTTCGTGAACTTAGAACTAACTAACTAACTATAGTTAGTGATGTATGTGAACTTAAAATACATATATGAAAAATGCTGTCTTGTCCATGGTACAAGCTTGCGAAATTGCATCAAAATTGCATTGCATTGCATTTGCGGTGATAGCGTCCAATAAACAAAAATATAAATAAATCAAACAGACATTGTCATATTTATTATACTAGTTTATTCAAAAGAGATGGGTGAACGTTTAAAAGAGGATATTTATATGTAAGTGTGGATAGTGAAGTGACGGCTGATAGAGTCTGATGGAAGAAGACATGTTGTACCGACCCCACATAGCGTGAGATAAAGGGCAAGAAGAATATATTATATAAGACGTATAGATTCAGATACCGTATATTTACATTGGCCTAACTAAAACAGTAACGTATGGTAGAAAATTAAAAGCTATTTATTCTATTAAATACGCATATCTACACATTCTGTAGTGGAAGTCCCTTACAATATGGTTATGGTTGAAGTCGCCGGTACGCCTGACTGAGAGCTGGGGAAGGCTCGTAAGCCCAGTCAGTGGTAGAAATAAATTAAATTTAATTAAATAATAAACATCAAGTATAATTTGCTATATTCCGCCGACAAGTCACTTTCGCGTAAAAGTCACTTTACTTTTAGCGCTTGTGAAGTCAACATCTCCTGAGGATGATCAGGTGTCGGGTCGAAACGTGCGTGGAGGTTCTAGTGGAAGATTTTGTGTGGTGTTATATTATACAAATCTCCCGGTTGTCGGCGGAATATAGCAAATTATACTTGCTGTTTATTGTTTATCATGGACATCCGCAAAGTAACGCCTGCTTCTATTCATTATTTAAATCTAATTAAATTAAAATCCATTTATTCTACTACATACGATATATATATTGTGTAGTGAAAGTCTCTTACGGTACGGTTGTCGTAGAAGTCGCCTCTCTGGAGTAGGCCTACCCCAGCTCTTTCTATGTCTTTCTCTCCTATGCATCCCTGATCCAAAGAGGGCCACTGACATGAACAGACAAGTCTGTCCATTATCTTCTTGGTCTTCCTATTAATTTTCTTTTACGATACGGACGTTACAGTAGAAATACATGTTTATAAATAACGTATTTCTACAAAAGAGTTTTCGTAATAACTCGTACTCATTACTACCTGACATATAGAAGCGTAGCCTGGTAAGTAGGTACAGCTACAAATATAAAATCAAATGTATATAAATATTTTAAAATTTGACCAGTTAATTTCACGTGAGTCGAAAGTATTTATTCCTCTTCACGCTTACTTTTTTGTTTTTAACTCACTCAAGTGTCGTTGACCTTCATATTAAAATTAAAACGGTGCATTTGAAGAAAACTAAAAACTTAGAAACTTGCATTATAATTTACTTTATTTTTAATGAGAGCATAGGTATACCTGCTTTCTAATAAACTTGTTTAACTTGAATGAAAGGTAGTGAATAACAGGCAAAGTGGGATCTGTAACCACAAATAGAAATATGAACTATATAACTATATTCAGTACTTTTTTGAAACTGTTTTTTGATTCATTATTTCATTTATTTTTAATCAGTCAATTCTATTTCCGCAAGTTACTTTCTCTTTTTTTAATCTTACATAAATTATCTTTAACTTTATAGTTATTAACGTGTACAAGGAAATCCGTAGATAGGTATAATAAAAGTTATTGTTGCAATTTTAAAATGTGCTGTGTCAGCAATCGGTATATTAAACAAAATATGTACTCTCATGGCCTAACAAATAAAAATCAAAATTTGTGTTATATAAGAAAAGAAATAATCAAATAAGAAAATAACATCAAATGTGATCTTCATAATTCCTAGTTTATATGTATTTTTTATCTCATGAATTTACATATCATAATATCAACATATTTAGACATAAAGAAAAAAAATCGGTATATGTTTGTGCGTTTTTAAATAATTCAAATATCACTTGCTTCAACGGTGAGGGAAAATATCGTGAGGAAACCTGCACGCCTGAGAGTTCTCCATAATGTTCTCAAAGCCGCAAGATCCGCACATGGCCAGCGTGGTGGACGATGGCCAAACCCTTCTCATATTGAGAGGAGACCTGTGCTCTGTAGTGAGCCGGTAATGGGTTGATCGTGATATGTTTAGTAATTGACTCGTACGAAAAACGAAAACGAAACAAAAAATAATTTAAAACTAACAATGCTTTTGGTTTTGTTTCTAGCATTATATCTTCCTGTTTACAATGAAATGAAGAGCTTTGTTCAACAGCGTATCATTAATATAAAATTAAAAGGAATTAAACAAAAACAAAATAGCTTTATTTATATGTAAACTTAATACAGTCATAACTTAATCTAAGAAACGTTCCTATGATATTTTTAACATTATTTCAGTTCGTGAGATTGATGTTGATAACTACATTGGTTAACTTAAAACTAAAGCAAGTGGGTTCCAAAAGCGCCCTGGTCTAACAAGCAGCCCACAACAAACATAGCTGTTTTTTTTTGTTATTTTTACGTTTATGTTATCTTTTATATCGAAATAAGGTTTTTTCTATAAAATTCCGTTTTATAAATGCTTTGAATTGATTGAGAGACATCTCCAAGATTTCAACAGGTACATAATTTGTTAGGAATAAAAATTTCCTTTGAAATAGTATTACTTTTGTAATTATAAACGGCACTAACAAAGCGTTTATACCAATTAAATAACACACATCTCATGTAAATGCACTAAAACTAATTTCACATATGTTTTCATCATCATCATCATGACCCATTACCGGCTCACTACAGAGCGGGGGTCTCCTCTCAACATGAGAAGGGTTCGGCCATTGTCCACCACGTGGCCATGTGCGGATTGGCAGACTTCACACGCCTTTGAGAAGATTATGGAGAACTCTCAGGCGTGCGGGTTTCCTCACGATGTTTTCCTTCACAGTTGAAGCAAGATATTTTAATAGTTTAAAAACGCACATAACTCCGAAAAGTTAGAGGTGCGTGCCCGGATTCGAACCGCCGACCTCTGATTAGGAGAATGACGCTCTAACCACTAGGCTTTCACCGCTTCACATATGTTTTACATAATGTTTAATAGTATAACACTTCTTACTAACTAATATGAATGATGTAACATCAAATGATGAATTTAAAGTATTGTACACGCCCATCACAAAAACAATGGTGATTTTATGAACTGGTCATAATGAGCGACTTATGTAACAGAAAAAAAACGTCGGAATATAATAGAGAGTAGATACGGATTTTAAACATCATTATTTTATGTAACACTGCCATTTCCCCATTGTTACGATTTGTGCGTGAAAAGCGCACGAACGTTTCTAAGATCTGACGTTTTTGTTCATATACACTCGTACATCCTATCCCATTCTACTACTATAAACGAGAATGATTTGGTATGATTAATGTCTGGATATTTCTCTTTCATACAGAAACTACTTAATGGATTTTGATAAGACTTCACAGTCACAGATTTAAAATAAATTTGCCAAAATACAAATATTAGTATGCAGTAAGGTTTTTTATTTTTTTATTGGATCATTAAACTAGTCACAATCTATATAAAAACACCAAAAAACAATTCAGAAGAACAAACACGAGATAGTGACTTTCTAGAAATGAACACAGCATGCAACCTTAAAATTAACCTTACAATTTATACCTATAATGCAGTAATAGACAGTCTTACTTGCTTTTTAAAGGAGGCCACAGAACTGCAGGAGATGTAAGATATAGAAGACGAGCTGTCGAATTATAAAGTTGGAGCCCTTGGGTTCGATTTCCGGTTAGTCTGGTCTAGGAGGCTGCGGCCGTGCTAGTTACCACCCTATTGACAAAGACGTGTCGCCAAGCGTTAGAGTATGGTTCTATCATACCCTTTACAAGTTAGTCCGCTACCATCTTAGACTGCATCATCACTTAACATCAGGTGAGATTGCCGTCAAGGACTAACTTGTGGTGGATAAAAAAAAATAAGATAAAAGAAACTACCTTCTGTAATGTTTATTGTGCACTGCATAAACCGTTAGTTTGACAAAGATTGCTTAAGTTCTGGATGGTATCTCGTTAATAGTTATAAAAATAGTCTTCCTTTTATATCGCAAAAGCCCGCCAACCATTTAATACCACTTTACTATAAAAAACGTAACGACGTAGGTAGTATGTTAACGATACTGGGTGATGGTAATGATTTTGGTATTCAGTTGGAAACATAACGCAAACTCTAGTTCGTAATTTAAATTCAATGTAAATTCATCTAACAGTAAAACCTTCCCATTGATTTCACTTGAACCATTGTATACCATGGCGTTTCACGTAACCATCTGTGGGACTTCGTTCGAACGGTACATATTTTCTTTCTATTCGTTTTGATTGTATTATGAATTTTATTTATTTGACTATGTTATTATTTTAATTATGAAAAATAAAGAGAGCTGAAGTAGTTCTTATTACACGTACTCTTTCCTAGATCAATCTGCCTGGGAACCGGGTTACGGAAAAGCTTTCGCACACGAGCGTACTCCATTAAACGACATGGCAACACCTCTCGGTTAAGACGGAAATATACCACTCAAAAATACTAAAAACAATAACAAAATAGAAAAATATACATAATTACAAAATTTGTAAAATAAAATGTTCTACAATCTCAGCCTTGATCGTTTACTTCCAGGCAGTCATCGTGAGGTATATGAAAATCAAATTAGCGGTGCGCAAGGCAATACAATGTATATTAAGTAACATAAGTAGTACATACTATAAGTACATATATATAGAAAATAAAATTTTTATATAGATATTAGTATCCGTTACACGTACAGACTAAGTTCGACATGTAGATTGTAGTCAACGTACAATGCTTGAGACGTCTCTACTTTTTATAAATAGAGGAAGAAAACAGAGTATGCCTTCCAAGTCGAGAGCATATTTCATTTGGTCGGATGACCTTCTTTCTTAGTGGAAAGGACACGTCTTGAGCCTAACATCGTGTAGGTTGCATTGAAATTTTAAATTTGGTTTTATTAAAAATTTGTGTACTTATAGTCCATCATCATCATCATGAACCGACCAACCCATTACAGACTCACTTCAGAGCACAGCACTACAGAGTTTGGCCATAGTCCACCACGCTGGCCATGTGCGGATTGGCAGACGCCTTTGAGAACATTATACAGAGCTCTCAGGCATGCAGGTTTCCTCACGATGTTTTCCTTCACTGTTGAAGCATGTGATATTTTAATTGCTTAAAAACGCACATAACTCAGAAAAGTTAGAGGTGTCGAAGTTCGTGTCCGGGTTCGAACCCCGACCTCTGATTAGGAGGAAGACGCCCTAACCTCTAGGCTTTCATAGTTTATAGTACGTATGGAATTCATAAAACCATATAATATTAGGTAAATTTATTAGAAAAAATTAGAAACGGTTAGGTAGAATTAACAATAACATGTACCTACATTAGACATGGCAATCCAAGAAATTATGGGTTCACGATTCACGATTGCGTGCTCAGGCCGTTCAGCGCTTACTTCTTGGAATTTTAATGGCTTGTAACAAATATTTTAGTATTACAACCAAGTAGAATGATAAACATGAAACGTAAAAGTATTTCGAGGATTAAAGTCTTTTGAAGTTGTTACTCGTGCCCGCTCGACTTTTAAAAATACCTACCAATCTCGCAGCATTAACAAACGCACAAATATATTATACCACTACCTGTACCCACGACTTCGTCCGCGTGGAATTTAGCAAAAAAGTTAATAGGCAGCCTTTGTGACATGAATTCGTTGGTTGGAGAAGTAAGTGGGGGCGCTGTATTGGACAGTACTTGGACATCGCAGCATCACTTTATTTTTCTAAAACAAATAAATTTTTCTAAAATAAAAGTAGCCTAAGTAAGTAACATCAGCTACCTATCCATAAAAGTCCCATCAAAATCGGTCAAGCCATTTTAGAGATAAGCCGGAACAAACAGACAGACAGACATACAGAATGTAATTTTGGTGTATGTACCGTATTCATAAATATATACATGTAGTAAAAGCCGGTTACTTCAATATTACAAACAGACACTCCAATTTTATTATATGTATAGATAAGGCACAAGTATGGAACAATACACCATGCTTACATTACATAATATGCAAAGGTGTGTCTGTTTATTAACTTTTACAGTAATTTGGTACAGCACAGTTATAGACCACTTATCCTATAGATGGAGATAAGATCTGAAGACTCCAAATCCAAAAAATATAACCGGCGCATATTCTATGGGATTTAAAAACTAACTTTGACGACCTGAGTGGCGCAGTGCGTGCGCTGTCACATTATAAAGTTGGAGGTCCTGGGTTCGATTCCCGGCTCGAGTATGGTCTGGTGGGAAACTTCGGCGTGGCTAGTTACCACCCTACCGATAAAGACGTGTCGCCAAGCGATTTAGCGTTCCGGCATGATGTCGCGTAAAAACCAATTAGGAGTGTATGTTTACCATACCCCTAACAAGTTAGCCCGCTGCCATCCTAGACAGCATCATTACTTACTATCAGGTGAGATTGCCGTTAAGGGCTAACTTGTAGTGTATTAAAAAAAAGTGCGCCCTATGCGCGGTTTAACTAAACGGTTAAAAATAAACTGAGTGCGTGTTCTAGTGAACCAATGACTTATTTTTTATTTATTAAAGTATGTTAGTCTTAAAATTAATAAGAATCCAAAGATACTTTTCGATTCTTTCTTTCTTTATTCAATTCGTAATAATAATAGATGACGCTTCTTCGACTCCATACAAATTGAAGTTAACTTTCTAGCGATCGAACAAGTAGAAAATCTCGCACTAATTCGGCTGAATCGTGTAATATCGTCTTTACTTAAAGTAGTAATGTTTTTAATTAAATTCAATCGCCTTCTTGTAAACATATGTAAAGACACTTATCAACAAGTGGGTAAAAACGTAATAATTACCTAGATCATAGTATTTGTTTGACAATAGCGAGGTTCAGTGATGCTTGGGTACAAATCACACAATACACGTTTGTCACTGAAGGCCATTGTCACGCAGTAATTAGTCACTTCAAACAATAGAAATCCGTCTTAAACTGAACAATGATGACGTAGCTGCCTCTATGTTAGTAGAAATTTACTACTACTAGTTATCACTGGGATTAAATAACTAAGAATTATTAAGAATGTCATTCCCAGTAGTTCCTTTAGTAAAATCACATCACTGGAAAGAGAGGTAGAGGTTTATGCTTTTTTATTAACTTGCTATTCGTATGATTTTTACACAAAATTCTGTTGATCAAATAAATAGACTATTGGAACCGACATAACACAGTTTTGATAAGCCGGAAAGTTGATATTAAAGTAATCGCAATTAACCTGTGCTAAACAAAATATATAAAAGACTATGAGTTTTTTTTATCTTAATAAAACATCTATGTAGTACATACAATATTACCGCCATTCCCCTGGAGGGGGGAGTGTTCCACTGGAGGAAAGATGCTTTATGGAGAAGAGATTTTAAAGCTTACATCAATTATTTTTATGCAGATTTTTACGATTATTTATCTAGCGTGCTCTCCGAGATACTTGGATATATATCAACCTAATTTCCTAATTCCGCAGAGTACTTTGGAAGACGCACTACGAAAATAAAACAAAAGTAGAAGTATTTTAAATTGGGAGGTCCCGGGTCCGAATCC
This sequence comes from Lasiommata megera, assembly GCA_928268935.1. Classification (NCBI taxonomy): domain Eukaryota; kingdom Metazoa; phylum Arthropoda; class Insecta; order Lepidoptera; family Nymphalidae; genus Lasiommata; species Lasiommata megera. The sequence continues at coordinate 11,600,324 of OV743323.1, forward strand.
TGTCGCAGGCTTTTTTTATACTACAAGTTAGCCCTAAGTCTAAGACGGTAGCGGGATAATCTGTTAGGGGTATGGTATTTAAGTGGGTAGAAATCCCACGTAACCCGAGCTATTCCCCAGCAATAATAAGGTATCTCAGTAGGAGATTTCCCCCCGTAAAAAAAAAAAAAAACCATACTCCTAATTGGTTAGGCTGAACCGCTTGATGACATGTCTTTGCCGGTAAGGTGATAACTAGCCACGGCCAAAGCTTTCCATCCGACCAGATTCAAGCCGGGAATCGAACCCCTCTAGCTTTATAATGCGACAGCGAACGCCCTGTGCCACGGAGGTCGTCAAAACTGTTAAGCGATTTAGCGTTCTGGCATGATGTCACGAGGAAACCGATTGGGAGGATGGATTCACCACATACATAATAAAGCTAGTAATCAGAATATTCGTTTAATTAGTTTAGGTATCATTAGGTAGGTTAATAATTTAATACTTGATCTAGCTTATCACGACGCGTTGTATTGGTATTATGGGGGCGTTACCGTGTCTGTTATGTTATATCAGATTTCATCAATTAACGCAAGTATGATATGATAGTTCGACATTTTGTGTCTCTGTTATACGATCATTATCCGACTTTGGCTCTGAACTTACCTCTCGTTACTCGAAGAGTTAATTACTCTCTACAAAGTTGGCAATCGTTACATCTAATACCGTATAGTAATCGTCACCAAGAAATCTGATTTCACTTAACGTTATATTTTTTCACTATTCCGTTACTTATTAAGTTTCGTGGCCAAAACGATCGACCCTTGACCTCATAAAAACTGCGGAATTAATCTGCTTGAGCCAAGTTGCCTAGTAATCGATTACTATAATATATACTAGCTGTTGCCCGCGACTTCGTCTGCGTAGATTGAGGTTTCCCATGCGGCCAATGCCTTGATTCAGAAAGTAAACTACAGGCAACTGTTGCCGATTTTCGTGTCTCTAAATTAAAAAACATAGGACTTTCATACAAACTACAAACCCCTATTTTATGCCCTTCAGGTTAGATTTCTATACATAAGTTAGTACTTGGATAAGTATTACTTGCAAATTTATTTAAAATTTTACTCTCCAATTTTCCTTCGAAAAATCTCATTTCGATACCAAACGAAAAGTTTAGTCATCCAGATATAAAAAATTATAACAGAATTTCCCAAATCTCTAAAGTAGTACACGAGGAAAATGGTAAACTAAACTCTACGTTCCTCGCATTGTCTTCATCAACATAAGAGATTCATTCAACAGAAGAGGCCTGTCTGTCTTACATTATCATGGAATCAGACTAGATGATTCAAAATAGTATAAGACGACAAACTTCTGTTGAAACAACTGGCGCAAAACAAGAGCAATTAAGAAAAAAATATTGCTCCACAAAATTAGTTTTAGAGGTTCTGTTACGTGTCCACTTTTTTAGTCATTACTTGCTCATTAGTGCAGTATCGAGTGGATAGACCGTTATAAATGAGAGTAGATACAGTACTAGTAACCACTCTTAGTATGAGGTTTTCGCGCTCGTGATGGTAGTGACGTTTTCGTTTATCGAAACTCCGTGCACTAACTTCTCCACATTGTATTGACTATTTCTTGTGGCTTCGCTAACATTAATTTAGTCATTCTCTTGTTTCTTACTTCAATATGGATAGTTTCATACCTTCAAACTACTATTTGTCCCATCAAATGATCAACTTTCAAAAATCCTTTCTTGGTGGCGTTACAATAACTATTTGTTGTCTTTTGCCCGTAATAAAGTTTGGCATTTTGAATCCTCTAATGAATCTATATCTCTAACTTTCGGCTACTAGTAAAATCAATAGCTAAAATTGCTCCTTTTAACGAGGAACATGAGGTCAATTGGATTTGACTTGACATTCTGACTGTTTATAGAGCGTGTGAATTTCATACTAAGGGTTTCGTACAGTTAGCGTCGATCACGGTCACGCCGATTTCTCATACCTAGTAGCAGCAATCGATTTATGCAATTCGAGCAATCGGATTGGAAATCGGTGTCGTTTATATTTTCCCACTGTAGATAAATCTTAAACAATGTGGCGAATTCATGATATCGACTATGTGACTATGTTGAATTAAAAAGCAATAAAGATTTCCTGATTATTGGGAAACTGTACGTGATAAAGTTATATAAAATTCATCTTATATTTTGCAAACTATATATTTAGTTTTTTTATATTTAGCTGTGATATCCTATTGGTTAGGACGTAAGCCTCCTAATCAGAGGTCGGGGGTTCGATCCCGGGCACGCACCTCTAACTTTTCCGAGTTATGTGCGTTTTTAAGCAATTAAAATATCACTTGCTTTAACGGTGAAGGAAAACATCGTGAGGAAACAAACCTGCATGCCTGAGAGCTCTCCACAATGTACTCAAAGGCGTGTAAAGTCTGCCAATCCGCACATAGCCAGTAGTGGACTATGGCTATAAACCAAACCCTTCTCATATTGAGAGGAGACCCGTGCTCTGTAGTGAGCCGGCAATGCGTTGATTTATTGAGTGTACATTAAAGTATTGAGTGAGCAATATATTTACATAATAATCTGTTTTTGTATTCATCGCACACGGAACGTAAGTGGGTAGTTAATATAGTTAGTTACCCGGGCCCCTTCGCTTCAGTAAATAAAGCAGGTTAAATAATATCTTATCGTGACTGCAGTCAATCAACACCTGCGAACAATGCGGTTTGCTCAGATGCTCGCATTGTTGCGTTATCCGAACACAAACATGGACTCACTTGTACCAAGTTTTTCAATTGTTATTGCCTGTAGCCTGTATTGACATAGTACGTTCCAGATGTTTCGTTGAATAGACATAATCGTCATCATCATGATCAACCCATTACCTACTCACTACAGAGCACGGGTCTCCTCTCAATATGAGAAGGGTTTGGCCATAGTCCACTACGCTAGCCATGTGCGGATTGGCAGACTTCACACGCCTTTGAGAACATTATGGCGAACTCTCAGGCGTGCAGGTTTCCTCACGATGTTTTCTTTCATCGCTGAAGCAAGTGATACTTTAATTGTTTAAACACGCACATAACTCCGAAAAGTTAGAGGTGCGTGCCCGGATTCGAACCGCCGACCTCTGATAATAATTAAATACATTACATTTTAATGGTACCTCTACAGCTCACTCAAAACAGAGGGTTATTCTATAAATAGCTTGACACTAGGTGTCAACTCATCATGGGACAGTTTTCGTCACCATTAGCGAGTGACAAGTGAACAATTTGGACTGAAATAGCCACATGCCTGATACAGAGTAGTACGCCCTATTTGTGTATGTAACAGTTTAACTAAATAGATACAAAAGTGTATCGAAATAATAACCGAGTACCATAGTTACGTTGTAAAAGTAAAAATATGGTTTTTCATACGTATTTTTTATATAAAAAGGTAATGAACGAATAAAAGGTATCTTTCGCAATTATCGCGAAAGCATTTTGTAATTGCAATTATAATTTTTTGTTTTTAAAATAATAAATATGTTATCTTTATTCTTATACTTCCAAGAATATGCGTACAAAGTTTCATGACGATCGGATGAGTAGTTTTTGCGTGAAAGCGTAACAAACATCTCTACATTCACATTTATAACATTAAATTTTTCATCCATTCCTTCAGTGACAAGTCTAATTATATTGTTTAAATACAATACAAAGCTAAATGCTAATCAATTAACCAATTATTTGTATTGTATTTATATAAAAGATGAAAAATTTCGTTTTACAAATGTTCTTGAAACGCAATTGTAGTAATAAACCTTCATTGAAGTTAAGAACGTGATAGTAAGATATTCTAAAAAGCATTGAAACCTCAAGGATATATCCTTTACCAACCGGATTTTTCGAATATTGAACGAAAAGTCATCGCTTCCTGTTTTGTTGACAAAAAGACGCTATAAGGTCTCAAAGTGACTAAAACAACTTTAAGTTTCTTTTTATAAGCTTTTTTATCCACTACAAGTTAGCCCTTGACTTCACCTGGTAATGGCCTAGTGGTTAAGACGTCCGCCTCCTAATCAGAAGTCGGGATTCGAACCCGGCAAACTCTAACGCATTTCGGAGTTACGTGCGTTTTTAAGCAATTAAAATATCACTTGCTTCAACGGTGAAGGAAAACATCGTGAGGAAACCTGCATGCCTGAGAGAGCATAATGTTCTCAAATGTTCTCAAGGCGTGTGAAGTCTGCTGCACATGGCCAGCTTGGTGGACTATGGCCAAACCCTTCTCATATTGAGAGGAGATCCGTGCTCTATAGTGACCCTGCAATGGGTTGTTCATGATGATGATCACCTAGTGACCGTCTAAGATGTTAGCAGGCTAACTTGTTAAGGGTAGACCCATACTCCTAATTGCTTTCTATGCGACATCGTGCCGAAACGCTAAATCGTTTGGCGACACGTCTTTGTCGGTAGGGTGGTAACTAGCCACGGTCGAAGCCTTCCATCAGACCAGACTCGAGCCGGATATCGAACCCAGGACCTCCAATTTTATGATGCGCAAGCGCGCGCTGCGCCACGGAGCTCGTCGGAACTCTGCCCTCGAATTTAATTTTTGACAAGTAAAACCAATATCTACGAATTATTCACCCGGGCATTGAATTCAGGTACCTGTGGTCAGTAGTTAAATATCTAAACCGATGAGGCATGCGTGTTTTATTCCTACAAGTAAATAATATTTCTTGTTTTGATTCTAACCACCGAGACGTGCAATTAAAATTCCTTACAATCGAGTTATATGACGCAGTTAATACGAGACGAATAAAAATCACTAAATTATTGTGTACACCTCTCTCTGCGTCACAACTAAAGCCTGTTTATTTACATGGTTCAGGTAAGTAAGCAACTGTCACCTCTATCTCAATACTTATATGTTTTAATTTGGCTTCAACTGATATAATAACATATTTATAAAACAATATTTATAGTATCCAAGCAACTAAGTGCTAAACTACGACAAATATTATTTATGAAGTCTCGTCATCATTTCAACAAATTCCAATACTAATTCAATAATCTTCACTAAGCTGTGTGTAAGTAACTGTGATGCCTAGTGGTTAAAAGAAAATTTGTTACCTGGCTAAGTTTGTTATGGGCTTCTTCTTAGACCGGGGCGCGTTTGGAACCCTCATAGCTTTAGTTTTAAGTTTACGAATGTACCTAGTTATCACCGTTAAATCACTACTATGTAAATTATTGACGCGTCAAAAGTGCCTTTTAAAGGACTATTTGAATAAAGATTATTTGAATTTGAATTTAGGACGTCCGCCTCCTAATCAGAGGTCGGGGGTTCTAACCTGGGCACGCACCTCCATCTTTTCGGAGTTATGTGCGTTTTTAAGCAATTAAAATATCACATGCTTCAACGGTGAAGGAAAACATCGTGAGGAAACCTGCACGCCTGAGAGTTCTCATAAGGTTCTCAAAGGCGTGTGAATTCTGCCAATCCGCACATGGCCAGGACGATGGCCAAAACCTTCTCATATTGACCTCCGACGACCTCCGTAGCTGTATGATTGTGAACTTGGAGCTCCTAGGTTCAATTCCCAGCTCGAGTCTGGTCTGGTGGGAAGCTTCTAGCGTACGAGTTACCACCGGGGTTACCAACAAAGTCGTTTCACCAAGCGATTTAACGGTTGCATTTCTGTCGCATTGTAAAGTTGGAGGTCCAGGGTTCGATTCCCGGCTCGAGCCTGGTTTCGTGGGAGACTTTAGCAATTTATCGTTCTGGCACGGTGTAGCGTGAAGATTGCCGTCAAGGTCTAACTTGTAGTGGAATAATAAATAATGAAAATAAAATACTCTGTTATTGCGTCGGTTTTAATATTTACCAAATAGAATAGAAATAAAAACGATTTATAAATACAGTTACCGTAAAAACGTATTACAATCCCAATTTGATTCAGATTAACGGAAGATTTTAGAACTGAGATGTATGTACATACAGTCTTCGCTGGAGTGAATAACTCTGTTAGAGTCGTTAATGAAGGCACTTATGCAGTTTAGTTTCTTATACTTTTTTTTAACCAAATAGAGTGGCACAAAAGAGTAAAACCAATTATTTTTATAATTGTTTTTAAACAAAGAAACATAATACATTTTTACGGTTCATTTGGAACAACAATGTCACGGCGGTCGGCATTGAGACAAAGAAGTGTTAATTTTCCCGCGAGTCGCGCCTTACCCGGTGTTCCTAAGTGGATATATCACTGTGACCTTGTATATAGACTTAGTTAAATCGCGTTATGCATCAAATTGAATAAACATCGCCATGCGACCATCTTTAAGATCGTATGTGACTAGCATTGATTTCATTTTACTTCTAGAGTAAATGAATTTTACTAACCAACTTGCTTCTGCGTGGACTTTATTTTATTTTATTTGTTATTTTATTTTTTATTGGATCATTAATCTAGTCACAATCTAAATAAAAACAACAAAAAACAATTCAGAAGAACGAACACGAGATAGTGGCTTACTGACCACAGCATGCAACCTTAAAATTAACCTTACATCATACAATAATATACAATAATTCAATTCATACCTACAATGCAGTAATAGACAGTCTTACTTGGTTTTTAAAGGAGGCCACAGAACTGCAGGAAATGTCGCAGATATTCCTGAGATCATTCAAAATTGAGCATATTCTATAGAGAGGCGCATGCTGACCAGCCTTGGTTCGAAAAAAAACGGTAAAACGGTTTTCGATTCCGGAGGCGAACTTCAGAATTGGGTCCAAATTTTCGCTCATTAACAATTTTTAATCTTCTCACGGGAACTAGATCTAGAGATCGGTATAGAAAATACATGTCCTTTGCCATAGCATAGGTGACATGCATACCAAAATTAAAAGCTCGTAAACAATTTTCCCTCAGTAACTTCTAAAGGAATCGGGATAAAAGGTAGCCTATGTTTTTTCCATATCAAAGGCTACATGCATGCCAAATTTCATCCAAATCCGTTCAGCCGTTTTTGCGTGCTTGTGTAACAGACATCCACATTTTCACATTTATAATATTAGTAGGACTTCAACAAGGATGAGGGGAAACCACCACATTGTTTCGGTTTGTATTTTTTTTGTTTTAAACTGCGTCATTTGTAAACCCAATTTAAGAATAAATAAAAAACTTAACGAGTTATTTACAATTTTTTTTTTGTTATTTAACTCGGAACTCCGTTAGTTGTAAACCCGGTTTGAGAATTAGTCAATACATAACGAATTATATAAGATTACTTAACTTATAAGTACTTTATGAAATTGGTGCCTCCTGAAAATATACTTTTTTTTTCATCCACTACAAGTAAGCTCTTGACGGCAATCTCACCGTGATGATATAATCTAAGATGGTATCGGAGTAACCTGTTAGGAGTATGTTAAACTCCCACTCTTAATTGGTTTCTACGCTACATCGTGCCGGAACGCTAAATCGCTTGGCAACACGACTTTGTCGGTTACACGACTAACTATCTACATAATTATTGCTAACCTAACGTTACTTGGAAACTAAAATTATATTTCTACGTATCTATCTCGAAAGGAACAAATATATGATTAGTGAAGTATTAAAAAGCAAAAATGAAGGCGGGTGTTTAAATATATTTTTATAGCGACGCATTGAACCTAGTAGCCGGGCACGCGCTAAGAGAATGCCGGTTTATGCACGTTTCTCTATTTTTCGCTCCATAAGATAAGGCAAAAGCGTAGCTTTCTGAATTTAAATTTGTGAGTAAAAGATTTCATCTTTACTTTTTTAGAAATAAGTTTATCAAATATACAAAGGTATTTATAAGATTTTAAGGTTCTACAGAGATATATAGTGTATATTCTCGGTAGCCTCCCTAGAACTCGTTGAGGGAAACAAATCTATCAGTGGTATGTGTAAATTTATCATCAAAATTATCACCAGCTTAATACAGATAGTGTACGTATCAATTGTTTGCAGAGTTATTAAGCGTTTTGAATAAATAGAATAAAAAGACTGTAACGTAGCATTTTACACGCGATAAGAAATTTAACGAAAAATGTGAAAAGGGTTACGCTGCTTTTGTGAGGATAATATAGTAGATAATTTGATTTTGCTCTTTGTGATACTATTTTTACGTTTTAAACCACTTAACGTGCAGTCAGTTTCAGTCAGTCATATTCATTCAGTCATTAAGAGATAAATTTAAAGAATATAAAATAATGACAGTGCATAACCAATATATATATGAAAATTTAATGTATGTCCATAATAATATAGAAAATTCAAGAAAAAAAAAATGGACTGTAACGCCCTGAACATTAGAAGTAAAAGTAAATTTAGTAGGCTGCACAAACTTAATAACTCCAAAGAAATTGTATTTTATTTTATAATAAATTAATTATATATTGATATCTTGGAGATCTATCAATGAGTTCAAAGTTTTTATAAAGCGAAAGCGTATAGAAAAGTCCATATTATGTATTAACGAATAAACGGTAAAAGAAACTTGCTCTAACTCCATAGCTAATTATAATTGTTAAAAAAACCTCGGCTAAGTTTGTTGAGGGCTTCTTCTTTGGGCCATTTGAACCCTATTAGCTTTAGTTTTAAGTTGGCCACTCGCCAGTTATCACCATCAGTTCATCAATAAAGCTATTTTGATTTGATTTATTCTTTCTTTGACACTTTATTTGATAAAAAGGAACAGTTCAGTGTAGCCGTATTAAATATAAAACCAAGACACTAGTTGACACTGAGATATCGATCCAGCCTTGACGCATAAGGCTTTACAATTTAACACGTCCAAGAGCAATCTAAAAATACTTATTAGGTTTATATAAACAAACGTCTTTGAAAAGAAACACCGACAAGTGCGAACCAGATCCGTGCACCGAGTGTTCCGTAACTTGGAAAGAAACGTAAAAAATTACATTTGGTCCAATAATCATTCGGCCGTTTCGATCACTGTCGCTGATTTCTAAAAAAACAGCTAGTAAAGACGACTTTCCTCCTGTAATATTTCCATATATCTACTACGTCTGTTCATTTGTTTTTTCTTATCATAAACATTTGTACCGATTTGCTGTACCTACGCAAATTACTAAACTAAATTGATTGAAGTCTAAAAACTATACTTTCCTTCCCTTTCCACCAATAGCATAGTAAAGGATAGCAATTCTTTCATACCTGTTATTTTAGATTTGTTCCTCTAGTTTTGTAATTTTGTATAGAGATTTGTGTACAACAGAATTCGCTCCAATATTTAACTCTTTAAACCTATATTTTCTCAAGTTCTTATTTCTCTGCTGTGTTGACGTCAACCTTCTCTTTAAATAGTTGCGACTATACCGTACAAATTCCAAAACATATTACCGAGGTAACATCGCTTGTCGAGCCAATGTCAATAGGGCCTTGATCTTCGCTACAACGTGACATCGACGAGGGTTGACGTCACTAAGTAGTGGTTAGTGCCAAATTACTGAAATCAATGGTCACACGTCATGTGATTTGTGTTTTTTTTTTATTTTAAACAGTCAACTTTTCAGTTGTGCAGTTTTCTTTAAGAATATGGTTATACCCTGTGGTATTTATATTAAACCCTAATTTTCAGTTTGCATGTAGGTTTATATTCCTAAATAACTATGAGCTCACCTGGACCAGCCGTTGACCTAACGTTCTGAGTTGACCGACAGGTACCGGATGAAATTCTTAACTGTTTGGTTGAATGAATGACGTATAGGGCTTCCTTTTCTCCGTACGTCACTCCTAAGAATGACAAGTCCCCTGCCCATCTGTGGGAATTTATTAGGTTGATGTGGATTATAAAAAGCCATTTTTTATTTAATACTAGCTGACGCCCGCGACTTCCTCTGAGTTGAGTTATTGTGTTTGTTTGTCTTTCAATCACGAAGCAATAGATTACTAACCCGAATTACTTGAAATAATTACAGGATAAACATTAAAGTATCTCCTTTCTAAAATAAAAGAATGAGTGAAATCGGAGTACGCGTTAATGAATTACCACTAAATACACATTTTAACTTTCATCCCCTCTCCCTAGGGAACCGTGCTGATTTCCAGAATAAAAACTATTCTTTATGTTGAGCCGGAGTATCAGCTACTCCTATACCAAATTTCATTCAAATCTATCCAGTAGTTTCGGCGTGTGCCGTGTACAGACAGATTTTTTTTTTTTTTTTCTGTCATTCAATGTCAAAATAGTTATTTTCGTGTATGTACCGTATACATATTCATATGCATGTAGTAATAAACGGTTATTTCAATATTACAAACAGACACTCCAATTTTATTTATTTGTATAGATATAAATATTAAATACAAACATAAATACAAAATTAATTCATAGATATCTAACTTCTTTTACTGTAGAAGGTATAAAGCAATACAATTTTTTTTGGTTATCACTGGTGCACAAATAATAGATGAATAAAAATGAATTTGAATTCAATGGTTGTCTGAAAGAGATTGCCCTGGTGTAGAAACTATTCTATATCGTGTATTTGTATCTAAGTTGATCTATATTTCGTTGCATAGTCAGGTTGAGGTACGTATTTCTTAATAAAAAAGCGTTTAAAAAAACGATGACTTTATTTTATCTCTCTTGTTATGATAGTGTACAATGCGTAAACTGCAAGAATGTGGAATACTATGAGTAAATTCCAGTATCCATCAGAATGATTCATCTTAGTTTTCGTAGAGATTCAGCCTCAAGCCCGTAGCTTTAACTCCGCCTTGGGATGCAACATCACTTACAGATTGGTGCAGGATTATATACTCTTTTTTTCTTGTTTGTTTTACAATGTAAATAATTTCTGCGTTACTTTTTTTGTGTAAAAAGGAAAAATAAATCGATACACTTGTTTGTTTATATAATTTTTTTAATCAAACTTTGCACCGAAATAATGTAAAAACTCTTCACATAATAAGACAAATAAAAACGAGTGATGTGTGAGTCAGTGAACAAAAACAAGTATCTAGTATTATTTCAATGAGTAAATTATAATTTTGAATAGTTCTACTAATAGTGCAGCCTACGAATTAATCAATACTAAGAACACCTTGGACTCAATTCTTGGAAATAAATTTAGGTTAAAACCTACTGATAAGTCTTAAGGCTTTATTTATTTATTGTAATTTTAATGATTACATACGTAACTTTGGCTTGGCAATGAGTACTATGTAATACTTAAAATAGCTATTCTATCCATTAAGTTCTCAAAAGCGTTTGAAGAATTCATTCTGTGAAACTTCTCTATCTATTACGGCTATAAAGATTGAACCAGGACGGACGGTTAACTTGGAAATATGGCCACATTGGCACTCTTCGGGGACGGAGTCCTAGCAAATATTACCTTTCATTATTTAATGAGTTCATCGCAGTTATCACGTCATGTCATAGTAAATTTATAATGCCTATCTTGTGACCTAGAAGTTGAAACCGCCGCACGAAAGGCTTCGCCAGTACAACAATAGGGCTCGGGTAGGAATGACGTTGGTTTCCGGTCGCTCTACTAAATATACGAACGCGATCGATGGAACGGTTCGACGGCCTTAATGACCTTATCTAGTACACGATACACGACCTAACCGAAGTTGAATCTCGAAATTGAATCAATATCAGAAGTGGGATTTGTACATTTGGAACTCTGTAAAGTGACAGCAAGTGACTGATCAGTATTACACATTCATGAAATCTAATGCCGCACATTCCGCATATAGTTAGTAAGCGTAGTATGCAAAACGAACAAAAAATTGCTCAGTACCGGTATCAATTAATAACAATGTACCGGTGGGCATTTACCGTGAATGTCTATTTACATATTGCATTATGTAAAGTGAGTCAGGCGTTCCGTCACTTGGTATATAGCACAGCCTACTATACCAACCATTACAACACCTACATGGTTTTAGTGTCACATGAATTATGGATTCCCACCGCCAATTCCACTCATTTCTAAAGAAAATCCGATTTCTTTTTTTATTGCGTACGTAAGGCACTTCTTTAAACAGACTAGAAAGTTCATTAAAACAGTTTAAACTATATATCTGTAACATATAGTTTCAACTATATACGTTATATTAACAAATTAATTGTCAATTTTCATGTCTCTAACTTCAAAAATATAGGACTTTCATACAAACTTCCAACCCCCATTTCAACCCTTTAGGAGTGGATTTTCTCAAAACCTTTTCTTAGTTGACCTGTACTTCATAAAAGGAATCTACCTTTCAAATTTAAAGTTCCTATGTTTTATAGTTCCTGAGATATATATCGTGATCATATGTCAGTCAGTCAGTCAGTGGTATTTCGCTTTTATATATATAGATAGAAGATATTACAAGGCGCTTGGTACCGCAAGCTTCTCGACGAGTGACAGCTAAACTTTTTACATGAATAATTCACAGATGACTAACTCCATAATAATAATGGTAACTCCATAATAGTAATGTTTAATCTTCTGACGTTATTACTTGGGCGTACTAATCTCATCCAACATTCTATTAATTGATACTAAAGGGTACAGGGCACAAATCTCCCCTCAGAATGAGCAGTGCTCAAGCTTTTATCCATCACTCTGGCCATGTGCTGAACTGACTTCATCAGTCTTGTAGAACATCATGGAGCAACCTCAGGCATGCAGGTTTTCTAATGTTAAATCAAGTGGTAATTAATTGCCTAAAATACACATACTAATAGCTCCGAAAACCTGTGACAGGGGTCGTAATGGAGGCCAGAGTCTTATGCATTAAGTTATCGCCAATTCGTTTAGGTGATAATAAACTTTAAGAAAGGAAGGTATTCAATATATTTTGACGACCTCCGTGGCGCAGTGCGTGTGCTGTCGCATTATAAAGTTGGTCTTGGGTTCGATTTCCGGCTCGAGTCTGGTCTGGTCGGAGGCTGCGGCCGTGGCTAGTTACCACCCTACCGACAAAGACGTGGAGCAAAGCGATTTAGCGTTCCGGCACGATGTCGCGTAGAAACCAATTAGGAGTATGTGTTTGTCATACCCCTAACAGGTTAGCCCACTACCATCCTAGACTGCATCATCACTTAATAAACCTAAAAAACACGAATGCTTAATAAACTTCCACACTCCTTCGAATATTTATAAATTTACTATTACCTAGTTATTTTCCATGTAATGAAGCCTTATATGAATAGAAAGAGGTTGAAGTGTCAAACCAAAGCTTACTATAGCCAAGTTTCAATAATCGACAACAATGTATGATATTATCTATGACGTTTTGTTTGTTTTTTTTCGGACTGTCTATTAGCTGTACTAACCCTATTGGTTGCCACAGCGTAAACGGGCTATTTGGCGAGCTTCGTAAAGGAGCTCGGCCAGAAGAAATTTTGAGCCCTAGGGCTCGAAGAAACTAAGGGAATGTCTGCCTTAGGGCGCCTCCTTTGAGGCCGAACCTCGGATTAGGCGACGTTTGGAATAACGGGGGGGTCGGACGGTGAGTGGTCCGTATGCCTCCGAGGCCGTGGATGGAGCCCTCGTACGGATGACGTATGATAGCGGCGACCTCGTCTTCGCCGGCGAAGACGGTGTGTAGCGTATGATTGTGTGGCAGGTGGTACGAGTGTGTTGTCAGTAGTCACCTGATCGTCAGGGACGTTAGGAAGTAACGTGATCGATACACCTAACAAAACTAATTGGTTTTCGTCGAGCCGATGGGTAGACTGTAAGACGACGCAATCCAATTATAGCGAACATTAATAGCACACTTTATATATATGCAAAACTATTTCGCTTAGAGTGAAATACGACGTTTGGAATAGTGCCAGTTGCTTTAAGAGAAACCCATATACTGCGGAATACGACTTCATGTTTGATTTTATGTGTTAACTTAAATGCCATTACTCGGAACATCGGCACTGCAATACGCAATAATAATTTAACCTGGCACCTCAGCACGGATCACGATTTTTTTTTTATAATCTCATACTATGAGGATAACCTGAATTTTATTTTGAGTCATCATAAATATCTTATCGTGATCAACCCATTACCGGCTCACTACAGAGCACAGGTCTCCTCTCAATATGAGAAGGGTTTGGCCATAGTCCACCACGCTGGCCATGTGCGGATTGGCAAACTTCACACGCCTTTGAGAACATGATGGAGAACTCTCAGGCGTGCAGGTTTCCTTACGATGTTTTCCTTCACCGTTGAAGCATGTGATATCTTAATTATTTAAAAACGCACATAACTCCGAAAAGTTAGAGGTGCGCGCCCGGATTCTAACCGCCGACCTCTCATTAGGAGGCTGACGCCCTAACCACTAGGCTATCACAGCATCACTATTTAATAGTGAACTTGCAGGACTCGCAGCTGTTTATTGAATAATTATCAGAACATTTATTAAAATTAACACTATTGAATTTCTTTGAAAAGATGTTGACTGAAATTTACGTAAAAATCATTATTTACTTCGTATATAAAAATTTTACCCTGCTGTTTTGCCGGAATTTTGTGGAAGTACAGTGTATTTCAGTAGCAAAGTAAGGCTTGCTTCTATCTAATAATCTATTTTATTAATTTCACTGACGTATAATAATGAAAAAATTATGTCATAATTTCTGATCTAGTATTTATTTAAGTAAGTATCTTATCTACGAGTATATGTTGATAATTTGATGTGATTTGATCCCATAAGAGTTACTTTAGGCAACAGGTCTCATCTGTATTTCTTCAAAGTTTGAATTAACGCGGATTCAAGTTATACTAAGTTAAGAATAGCTCATTTCTTGGAAATCGCAGTAACTATAGCAAAGACTAATCCTATGTCGACTTCAAAGGGTCTATAGGAAATGAATGTAATTTACAAATGTTTAAATAAAAAGAGAATAAAAATAAAACGCTATTGAAGAGGGCAGAAATGATATATCGAAAATTTTTATAACAAATTACCAAATGAATTTCCTGGGATGTCTCTCAATAAGTTTATTAAAACTAAATTAAACTTTAATATATTAATAACAGTCTCTTATGAGTCATGCTGCCTCCTAACAGAGTTGAAACCTCGTAACGTTTTCTCGCCTTACCTACAGTAACGTGACTAATTCTTATAGTAAACGTCCTTGCGAATTCTGAACAAGGCGCCGATCCAACTTGGTAGCAACTACTAGTGCAAAAATGCTAATTACTTCAAGGAAATAACTTGTACGTACGAGATTATCAAATTCAAAGGACCCCAAAAAAAATAATTTGGAACCTTTCAATTTGTTAAACTTTTCTTCATAGTGAAGCATTAATAGGCCGATGATTAAATTTAATTCGCAAAGCTTGTTTATGGTGTTTGTTAAACCAAAAACTGCACTGAGCCAAGCATATTGCTGTAGTTAAATGAATGATGTCTTGGAATCAGAACAGATATGGCGTGCCAAGTTCCGTTTATTCAGTCCAGTCTAACGTGCTAGCAATATGACGTGTTGTAGTTGTACAAATAATTGTATCAGTAATCTGCTAAGAGTTGCATTAAAGTTAAATCTCATTACAGCTGTAGCTATACAAGTACCTAGTGGTATGTTTATATTGTTTTATGCCTGGTCTTAAAATTTAGATAGATCGATAGTTAGCATAACTTTATTCCAACAAAACACAAAGAAAAAAGAAAGTCAAATGTGTTGGGTGCAAAGACGTTATAACTTAAAGGCATGTTTTAAAGACAACCGTAAGATGAAAATTTGTATCAAACTCCTATTGTTTTCAATTAGGCGACATTTTAATTTACATACATTAAGTGCTAGAATGTCCTTTGAGTTTTCACAATAACCGCCTCATATTAATAATATGGTTATTTGCATGAAACCATAACCCAACAAACGATGTTAAATTTTCTGTCCATTTGTATGGACTAGTCTTTGTTCAGTAAAAATAACTACATACGAAGTATTTTTTAAACAAAATATCTTAACAAATGATGCAGTAAACATAGTTTTTGCGGTAACATATGGTACGTTGTCTAGTTTCCGTTAATATAGATTTGTGGGTATTACCACTATTCAGTCCGACGATTTGATATCGCGGGACTAAAGAATCACAACAATACTTGTTATCACCTTTAATCCGAATAGCACATGTAACGGGACAACTACACATTCGTTTACAGGTTCAAAACAAAGTCTCAAAACAGTTGAAAGACGTTTCGATAATTCGTGCGCGGCAGATATCCATAAACTGTCGTGTCAGCGGTGTGAAGGTCATAGTGTATCGGCTACTCGCCACTGCAGCGCCACTTGCGCGGGCGCAAGTGGCGCGCGGCGCGCCGTTCGTTCGTACGGCTCATTCACCGACTCGCTCGACAAGCTATACTGCGGCCTGCACTCGGCTATGCCTATGAATTAATTTTCTGTCTGTGCGTTGATGTCGGATTATGTGTTTTTATGTGTGTATAGTTGTTTATTACATGTGTGTTGATGTGTACTGATGTGTACATATAAATATGATATAGATTCTATATTTATATGTATGTAGATATATTATTATGTAGTTCTGTTGTGTAATTTGTTAATATATTATGTGTATGTGTATGTGTGTGAATATTGTGTATTTAATATTTGTGTATATTGGAATATTATAATGTTGCCCACATCACTCCCCCCCAGAGACCTGGTTAAGGGCGATAAAAATCCGGGAAACGAACTACTCGTCCCGAACGTGTCCTTTTGACGTCATTCTGGCCTTGAGCCGCCGGCATGGGGTCAGAAGGAGGATGAGGATTGGGGTTGAAAGAGGGGGATGGGGTTGGGGTAGGATCGGGAGATGGGTCAACCAGTATATAGGCCGGTTTGAGGCGGTCTATGGATACAGTGACGCTTTTACCTTTTACTAAAATTTTGAAAAATTTGTCTGTACGCTCTAGTACTTCGTGAGGACCGGAGTAAGGAGGCTGTAAGGAGCCGCGTGATGTATCGTCCCTTAGAAATACGTGACTAGAGGAGGTTAAATCTTTGTAGATAAAGGTTTTGCCTTTATTGTGACGTGCAGCTGGTGAAGGTTTTATCTTGGATGCAAATTTGCGTATCTGAGTTGTGAAATCCGATATATCGGTGGAGTGGGGAGTCGTTGCCTGGAAAAACTCTCCAGGTAAGCGTAACGGCTCACCGTAGACCAACTCGGCTGATGATGTTTGCAGGTCACTTTTAAATGCACTTCTTATGCCCAACAGCACCAAAGGTAATGTATCAACCCAATTCACATCAGCATGGCACATTATGGCCGCTTTTAGTTGCCTATGGAATCGTTCCACTAGGCCATTACTGGCTGGATGGTACGCGGTTGTTTTGCGGTGCTTGAATCCAATCATTCTTCCAAGGTATTGAAAGAGCGAGGATTCAAACTGCCGCCCGCGGTCAGTGACAATATCTGATGGACATCCGAATCTGGATATCCACGATATCAATGCCTTCCCAACCGTTTCGGCTGTCATGTCTACCATTGGGGTGACTTCTGGCCAGCGTGTGAAACGATCCACAGCAGTAAGGCAATAGCGATAGCCCTGTGAAACAGGAAGAGGGCCGATAATGTCAATGTGAATGAAGGCAAATCGAGTACGAGGAAGATCGAATGTGCCTAAGGGAGAAGACACGTGGCGATAAACCTTGGCGCGTTGACAAGCTAAGCATTGACGAGACCATTCCCGGCAGTCTTTGCGCACGCCAGGCCAAACAAATCGCTCAGCGACTAATTTGGCGGTAGCGTTGGCGCCTGGGTGGCTTAGACTGTGAAGACTGTCGAAAATTTGTCTCCTCAAGGGCTTGGTAACAAAGGGTCTGGGAAAGGGGGTGCTGACGTCACAATACAGTTCAATTTGAGAGTTAGGAATTCTCAACTTTTTCAGGCGCAGTGAAGATTCATCACTCAAAAGTTGGGTCAACTCCTGGTCAGTAGATTGTGACGAAGCCAGCACGTCTAAGTCGATTGGCATCTGCAGTTCCTCGATGCGTGACAGTGGGTCAGCGACGACATTGTCTTTTCCCGAGATGTGTCTAATGTCAGTCGTGAACTGCGAGATGTAATCGAGATGGCGGTACTGCCGAGGCGAACAGTTAGCTTTCCTTTCGCTGAAAGCATAACTGAGCGGCTTGTGGTCCGTGTACACTACGAAATGCCTCGCTTCTACCATGTGACGAAAGTGTTTGATGCTCTCGTATATGGCTAAGAGTTCGCGGTCGTATGGTGAGTATTTTTGTTGCGAGGGACTCAACTTCCGCGAGAAGAATGCTAATGGTTCCCAGATTTCGTCCTTTTTCTGCTGTAGTACTGCACCCATTGCTAGGTCGGATGCATCTGTTACCAGAGCAAGTTCGGCCTGACAGTCTGGGTGTGCAAGTAATGCAGCGTTTGCGAGACTTTCCTTGCATTCGTTAAAGGCTAGCAGTGAGTCACCAGTCAAGTCGACGGGGTGGGAAGCCTTTACACTGCCAGTCAGCAATGCGTTCAGAGGTGCTTGAACTTCGGCAGAATGGGGTAAGAACCGCCTATAAAAATTGAGCATTCCTAGAAAACGCCTAAGCTCTTTGGCTGTCTTAGGTGCAGGAAAGTCATAAATGGCTTGGACTTTGGTTTCCAGGGGTTTAGTGCCGGATGCGGAGATACGATATCCCAAAAAAGTTACCTCGGTTGCTCCAAAGACGCATTTTGAGGTATTAACTAAGACGCCGTATTCCTTCATGCGATTGAAGAGTTGCTGAAGGTGGTCCTCGTGTTCGGTCTCGTCCTTGGAAAACACCAAAAAATCGTCCAAGTACGCGTAGCAGAAATCTAGGCCTCGCGTCATCTCGTCGACAAACCTCTGAAATGTCTGGCCTGCGTTTCTCAAGCCGAACGTCATGAAAGGGAATTCATAGAGACCAAAGGGGGTGGTAATCGCAGTCTTCTGTATATCCGCCTCGAAAACAGGGATTTGGTTATATGCCTTCGTTAAGTCTATTGTTGAGAAGATAGTGCAACCGGCGATATTGTGGGAAAAGTCGTGGATATGCTTAATGGGATAACGGTCTGGAATAGTCCGTGCGTTAAGCATGCGATAGTCACCACAAGGTCGCCAGCCGTTATCTTTCTTAGGTGCAAGATGTAACGGTGAAGCCCAGGGGCTTTCAGAAGGACGCGCTGTACCATTTTTAAGCATAAGCTCAAATTCCTGTTTGGCGATTTTGAGTTTGTCAGGTGCTAGTCTCCGAGGGGTGGTTGATATAGGAGGTCCTGGTGTAGTCCTAATGTGGTGTACTGTGTTGTGCTTGGGAATTATTGGTGTACCAGAAGGGCGTGTAATTTCCGGGAATTTACTCAGTACATCATGAAAACGTGTGTCACCTGTTGAGACTTTAACAGAGAAGATATCACCTCGAGCAAAAAACGCATTAGAGTACAAGGTCGTGGTGTTGTCTATTAGGCGTTGGTTACGGCAATCTACAATTAAATTATAAAAGCTAAGAAAATCAACGCCAATTATTGGTTTTGTTACATTAGCCACAATGAATCGCCATGGAAAATCGCGCCTTAGACCTAAGTTTAAATTAAGCTCTATAAAACCGAAGGTATCGATTATCGTTCCGTTGGCCGCACAAAGTTCGTAGTCAGTTTTGTTTCGACGATCGCGAATTGCAGCACGAGGGTACACACAGAGGTCGCTACCAGTGTCTACCAGGAACTGGGTGTTTGTGCTGCGATCGGTGACGAAGAGGCGACCTGACGAGGTGGGGCAATCGCTAGTCGCCATTAGTGACTGCCAGTTGAGTTTTCCGCCTTTTTAAAATTGCAGGGCTTAGAGCATCTTCGAGCCTCAGATCCGAATCTGTTATGGTAATAACATATCGCATGTCTTCTGTGATTAGATTCGGATCTGTCTCTGTGCCGCGATGCTGAATGACGGTGTTCATGCGTTCTGGATCGGCTGGTGGAACCACATGCTCTCCGGGTATGCTCTTCCAGTTTCAGGGTCAGCTGCTGCACCATTTTCTTCAGCTCCGCTATTTCGTCGGATGGGGAGGGCACTTGTGTGCTACGCGGTGAAGCGGCGGCGACGGTGCACGAGGACGTCAGATCCTGGATCCGGTCTGCGAGATCTGCGAGCTGTTCCAGAGAATGGGTTGGTTGCGACGCCAGTACGGTTTGGATATTGTGCGGTAGTCGATTGCTCCATATGGTTCTTATGAAGTCCTCAGGTACAGATGGGCCGGCTAAATCTTGTAAGTGCCGTAAGAACTGTGAAGCCTTCCTGTCTCCTAGCTCCTCATGGGTGAGCAGCTGCTTCACCTTCTTCTCGTGAGACGCTGAGAGACGGCGTATTAATTCTGATTTTATTCTCGTATAGCGGTGGCGCTCTGGAGGGTTAACAATCAGTTCTTTCACTGCCTTGGCGTGAGGGAGGTCCAAATTCGTGATCACTTGTGTAAATTTTGTGGCATCGTCCCGTATACCATAGATCTCAAATTGGCCCTCTAAGAGAGCGAACCAAATTTCAGGTTCCTCGGGAGAGAATGGTGGCACTTTCACCTTAATTCGCCGGTTCCTAATTGGTGTCGGGTCATCGACTTGTGTTGGTGAGGAACGGAGCTTTTTACCTGGACGTGTAGTGATGTTCGAGTGTCCCGCTTGTTCGTCGCTACTGCTGGAGCTCATTTTTTTGGCGTATTCAGATGATGACGTCAAGATGTTGCGCGTTCAGATCACGTCGGGGTCACCAGTGTGGGTATTACCACTATTCAGTCCGACGATTTGATATCGCGGGACTAAAGAATCACAACAATACTTGTTATCACCTTTAATCCGAATAGCACATGTAACGGGACAACTACACATTCGTTTACAGGTTCAAAACAAAGTCTCAAAACAGTTGAAAGACGTTTCGATAATTCGTGCGCGGCAGATATCCATAAACTGTCGTGTCAGCGGTGTGAAGGTCATAGTGTATCGGCTACTCGCCACTGCAGCGCCACTTGCGCGGGCGCAAGTGGCGCGCGGCGCGCCGTTCGTTCGTACGGCTCATTCACCGACTCGCTCGACAAGCTATACTGCGGCCTGCACTCGGCTATGCCTATGAATTAATTTTCTGTCTGTGCGTTGATGTCGGATTATGTGTTTTTATGTGTGTATAGTTGTTTATTACATGTGTGTTGATGTGTACTGATGTGTACATATAAATATGATATAGATTCTATATTTATATGTATGTAGATATATTATTATGTAGTTCTGTTGTGTAATTTGTTAATATATTATGTGTATGTGTATGTGTGTGAATATTGTGTATTTAATATTTGTGTATATTGGAATATTATAATGTTGCCCACAGATTGTCTATTATGGAATTTCTCAAAGTAACGTTTGTTTCTATCCAAAGTATGAATGAGATTTCTAATCCTTTCCTTACTAATAGATAATATTAACGCAATATTTTATATGTATGGCTGTTTGTTACTTTTCACGTAAAAAAAACTGAACCAATTCGAATGAAATTTAAAATGGAGATAATCTGGATTAACATTTATGCTAATCTTTATCGCGTAAAAATGTACGGTTCCAGCCGTATTAGCGTAAAACCAAAAAATCTCGGACACCAGCTATTTGTAGTGTATAAGACGTGCTATGTATATGAATAGATATGCAATATAAAACGTGGTTGTGAATCAGAGCGATCTCTACCCGGCAGCGCTGCGCCTCGGACCGTAAATGTTCAGCAGCCAGCTAGGGCTGTCACTTTAAAGGTTAAACATATATATAGGTACGTTTTTAACCCTGTTAGCGTAGATGAGCATATTCTCCTTTTGCATCATGATCAACCCATTACAGACTCACCACAGAGCACGGGTGTCCTATGAATGTGAAAAGGGTTTGGCCACAGTCCACCACGCTGGCCATATGCGGATTGGCAGACTTTCACACACCTATGAGAACATTATGGAGAACTCTCAGACATTTAGGTTCACGAAGTTTTTTTTTACTTCACCGTTGAAGCGAGTGATATTTTATTTGATTGAAAACGCTCGAAAAGTGAGGGGTGCGTGCCGAACCCCCGACCTCTGATTAGGAAGTGGAAGGTGGTGAACTAGTAGTCGTGCGACTAGCTAACAGTTACTTAGCGTTAAATTATATCGCTAAGTCGCCCCACTAGCGCTCAGCGGAGCACAGAAAAAACTAATCAGAAAACATTCAGTCAGTAAAAAACTTATTGATCACACATACGTAGTTGACTTCACTTTACATAGATGCCAAAAAAATAGTTGGAGAGAACAGAACAAGTCGTGAAATGAGTGTGGCGCCATGGACGACACCGCTCACACACTTGAGGTGTGCAACTAGACACCAGCGCTGCGCTCTAGTTGCGATAACCTATCGCTGCCCATCGTGATCAGTCATGCTAAGCAGCGACAGGTCCTGGAAGGCCATGGCTACCTTTTGGGAGGACGTGATCTCGCAGAAAGAGGACGCTAAGCAAGCCTCCGATGCGCACCCGCTCCGGCGCAAACAGGAAGGGAGAAGACAGCGTCAATATGCGGCATGTCAGCTTCCGTTGGTAGCTATTGGGCTAGCTACTCGTCATTTCACAAGCATCCACTAGTTGCAAAATTAGTTTTGTATTGGACTTTTTAATCAATTCGTTATCAATACCAGTCGGTGATAAGGCAATTAGCGTTCTCCATCCCCTAGCCTCTGTGCCTCGATGCAGCGTTTGGACTAAGCTCTAACTTCCTCTCGCATGAGACAGGAGGCCTTTGTAACATTCATATACAGAATCTGATGATGATAGTGTAGATAACTAGGCATTCGGTTAGTTTAGTAACTTACTACAACCAGAACAACCGACAAAAACGTGTCGCCAAGCGATTGAGCGTTCCGGCACGATGTCCTGTAGAAACCAATTAGGAGTGTGGGTTTACCATACCCTTAACAGGTTAGCCCGTTTCTACCATAGACTACATCATCACTTACCACCAGGTGAGATAGCCGTCAAGGGCTAACTTGTAGTGTGTAAAAAAAAAACCAGAACAACAAAGTTAAGACAAAACCTTTATCAACATAAAAGAAAACCTTGAAATAATTTAACGAAACGACGCGAAAGTAAAATATCTTCGGATTGGGTCAGTAAACCAATTAAATAAATGTGTAGATAACCAAATGTTGACCAACACAACATTTCATCTAGCATAAAGCACTTTAGATGTTTCTAATGGTTTTAAAAAGTAGCACACTGGTCTTTGTAATCTCAAAATAATCTAGTTTACAATGGAGATTTTAAGATAAACAGTGGAAAGTATGCGGATCAAATAGTAGCCGAAATCGATGATATTTATATACCTACTTACAGTGAAATAAAATTTCTACTTTTTATACAATCCTTACTATATTATAAATATATATAGGTATTTTAAATGCAATATTTAGTTTTGATTGCTTGTTGTTGCTTATGCGAAATTGCTGTAACGATCTTGATGAAATTTGGCTGAAAGATGGCAGCCCCTAGAGTCCTGGACACGGTCATGTGACAAACTTTATTATGAAGAGCAGCTGAGAACCGTTTGACGTTATAAAAAATCTATCGTTATTTATCTATGCACGGCCTAAAAGCTAAATCGATATTGTCGAAGTCTCCATAGAGGTTGCTTACATCACAGTAACAGAATAAGCCCATAGGACAAACGAAATTCAGAGATTCATTCAGTTCAAACTACTAAGCAAACATTCACTAATGAATGACGGAAAAGCATAATATGTAGGAACCAGATTTCAAACCAGTTTTAGGAGTAGATCTCGGTAAAGTCAATTGAGAAAATCCTTTTGAATGGTTTCAAAGAATGAAGCAGACCTAGCTAATGATAAATTTAAAAATAATAGAATTTAAGATTATATAACTACGAGGATTAAAATATCACTTGCTTCAACGGTGAAGGAAAACATCATGAGGAAACCTGCATGGCTGAGAGTTCTCCATAATGTTCTCAAAGGCGTGTGAAGTCTGCCAATCCGCACATGGCCAGCGTGGTGGACTATGGCCAAACCCTTCTCATATTGAGAGGAGACCCGTGCTCTGTAGTGAGCCGTTAATGGATTGATCATGATGATGATGAGGGTTTGATAAGCTGCCACCACTTCTCTTACATAGGCTGTATAATCACTTAACGCCAGGTGAAATTGTGACAGCTTTTTATGTGTACCCAGCACTGGTTCATTATTACACTACATATATATAGGATAAATGAATACCTATGCTAAGTTACGTCATCTACTCGTACGTAAACCTCAAAAATTTCCATTCAATATCAACAATAGAACAAATCAAAGGATTTCCTGTGAATAAAAAATACATTAAATGATATTGAAATTATTACTCACGTTAAAATCGCGTGCGCTGCATTCTAAACAATCTCGATATATCGATTACCTACTCGATACGAGTGAGTATATCGAAATTGATTCGATTCGAATTACGTCTTTAATCATAATATTATCCATACAGTACGTAATCTTCGGTTGCGATGGTGCAAATGTAACGTTACGAATTGCATTATAGTTACGCACATTCTCTTAGGAGTTCCAGAATGTATTTACAACGAAATAACATTAATTTATTATTAACGAGCTTTTACTCCCGGCTTCGCTCTCATTGAAGCCATTAAATAAGTAATAGAAATGAATCAATATGACAAGAACATTTTAACAAACCATTTTTTTTTGTTTTCATTTTATAAAATGTATCTTTTGTTACTTCTAATACCTCCAAGAAAATGCGTACACAATTTCATGATGATTCGTTAAGTAGTTTTTGCGAGAAAGCGTAACAAACAAACTTACATTCATATTTATAATATTAGTATCATATTTAAGTATTATCGATTTCTTCGTGCTCTTGAGACATTCCACTAATCGTCTTATGTACATTCATGATAATAAATTATTAATGAATCAAATGTCAATCAATATCAATATAACATGACCTTAGTGCCGTGCGAGATTTCTACTTATACGATACGTGAAAGTTAACTTCAATTTGTATGGAATCGAAAGAGCGCCATCTATCGTTAAATAGATAGGTATATCATAGATTTAATTTGGTTTAATAAGAATCTACTGATTTTTAATCACTGGAAATACATTTTCGCGAAATTCGTAGGTTAAAGTAGTTACCTACCATCACTTTTCCGTGGTTTAACCATCACACGGTCTTCCTTGTAACTTGACTGTGCTTTCTAGTACCTTAGACGTTCTGTTTAATCGTTTAAATAGTACGATTCTTCTTCTACTTTCACAAGCTGTACATGTCTGTGGATCGGTTTAACGATCTCTATGCCTGCTACATGATTCTGTCGTGACTCACTGATGTGAGAAACAAACCTTTTCGGACCGTTCCAATTGATCTTCCGATCGTGACTACAGTTGATGCTTAGCCTATCATTACTAAAATATGTCTAGCTCTTCTTAGATTATCAAACTGTTCTTAAATGACATTTTTGTTTTAACGCTGGGAAAAGCGTTTACCCGACGAAAGCGAACCAGGCAGAACTGCACCGCTTCCGGCGGGGTATGTGAAAATCCCCGAGGGCCAGAGTGGCGACCAGAATACCCAGTTTTAAACTATACAAGTTAGTCCTTTACGGCTATCTCACATGGTGGTAAGTGACGCGGTCTAGGATGGTAGCGGTTTCACCTCTGTAAGTAACTCTGATAGTACTATGTCTGGATAGATGAAAAAAATGCGGCTTAACCAATACGTTTTATTTCTCATTACCAGTAATCAGCATTTCACCCATGATGGAAATTATATTCCTATATTCAGATAAGTTGATGATAATAATGATTTATTTCTTTTTCACAGATAACACCAAGATAAAGAAAGTAATTTTCGAAGGTGATCTAAACAAAGTGAGTATTGACAATATTTTATTAACATTGATCATTATCAGAAGCTTTTTGACCTAGTTTTTAGGGTTACATAGCCAACAACCCTTATGGACTCGGCATTTCCTTCGTGGCATCTCCCAGACACTCTTAGTAGTTACTTGGCGTGGGTGTCTAAATAACTATATCATGTCGGCTCTTACTCAAGTTTTGAAACAATTACTTAAATGAAGTAAAATCCTTTGTTGGTAGGTTCTTACCTTTTCTGTAATAATTAAATTAAATTAAAATGAAAATTAAATTAAATTAAATCAAAATACTGTACTATTGTACACCTCACAAAAGAAGATATACAGATAGTAAAGAAACACACAAAAAAGAAAACAGGTACAATAGAAAAAGAGCGATCTCTGCCGGGCAACCCAGACCAGGATATAATATATAGATAAGCAAGTTTGGGGTACACAATTAGAAATAAAACATATAAACACTTAAAAATGTAAATAAATATAATATAATATAATATAATACCTTCAATATACATAAAAAATAATAGCTGGCTATTTACCTAGTATTATTAATATTAGTAGTACTCGTATATAAAGCGATACCGCTGTTATCGTTCACTATATTTAAGACTAGCTGGTGTCCGCGACTTCGTCTGCGCAAGATTAGTATTTCGAGTAGCTTATATTAGCGTGGCGCGGAAAAAAAATATTTTTATTACATTAAAATGATCACGCAGATGGTAGATTTTTTCCTACTTACTTGATACTTATCGTCATATTTTGGACAATTCACACAATATTTTTATAAATTGTAGCCTATGCGTTATTCTGATTTATAAGCTTTATTATTGTAAAATATCATAAAAAACCATTCAGTAGTTTTTCCGTGAAAGAGTAACAAACATCCAACCATCCATCCATACTTACAATTCGCGTTTATAATATTAGTACCCCTATAAATTGAGAGACAATAAAGATTTATTTTTTTGGCCGGATACAGTTCTTTTACAGTGTGCCTTTGCCTCCGCGACTTTTTTAATAAAGTCTTTCCACCTAGTAGAGGTCTACCGGCATTGTTCTAACCGATGCTCGGTCGCCATTCTAATACCTTGGAACGTTGCGTAGTGAGGAGGCATTACTTAATTATTCAATTTTATTGTTCCATATAACAAATGGATTACACGTAAGCATCAGCGAACTCTGCATTTGTTATATGAGGCGGGTGACGTTCGCCCTGAACTCTTTTAATGCTCCTTTGTAGAACTTACATATCTACCTACTGCTGAAGTAATCACCTTATTTAACTTTGATTACTTCAGGCTTTTCGCAATCGCAACTAAGCATTTTATGTGACACAATAATACTTAGGTATATAACACATCAGGATTAACCCATTCTCGGTTCACTACAGAGCACGGGTCTCCTCTCAATATGAGAAGGGTTTGGCCATAGTCCACCACGCTGGCCATGTGCGGATTGGCAGACTTCACACACCTTTGAGAACATCGTCATTTTCTTCACGTTGAAGCAAGTGATATTTTTTTTTTTTTTTTTAAAACGCACATAATTCCGAAAAGTTAGAGGTGCGTGCCCGGATGCGAAACGTCGGCATCTGATTAGGAGGCTGACGTCCTAACCGCTAGGCTATAACCAGGTATATGATACACAGATCAGTAACTGGAAAAAAAGAGGGTTGAA
This sequence comes from Lasiommata megera, assembly GCA_928268935.1. Classification (NCBI taxonomy): domain Eukaryota; kingdom Metazoa; phylum Arthropoda; class Insecta; order Lepidoptera; family Nymphalidae; genus Lasiommata; species Lasiommata megera. The sequence continues at coordinate 11,627,924 of OV743323.1, forward strand.
TATTACAGTATGGAGTCCGGTTTATCTACTGTCCGCAATTTTATTGTCATAGCGGCCTCCAATGTAAGCCGTTATACGTATATCCATAATAACTGGCCCGTAATAAAAATAATATAGGTAGTTTAATTTGTTTTTCTATCAGTCACTTTGTTTATTAATGAATCAATCTTCTTCTTCGTAATACTCTTGTCATCACGAAGCAATGTCTTTGAGGGCTCGTGATGGCCGTCATGGCCATCACGAGCGTTCGCCACTTCTGCTGGCCGAAAGCCTGGGGCACTCATGTAAAAGGACCGCCTACAGCAGACATAATCTGATCGGTCCACCGCATGGGTCTTCCTCGCCCTCCACCTTGCCCTGTCCGACAATACGCTCGATGGAGTTACTCTCACGCCGAGACATGTCCAACTAATTTTAATATACGACTCTGTACTAACGCCATAAAGTCGTTGTTTAGGCAATAATAATTTAATTTTACCATCAAATCATTACTATGTAAATTATTGTCGCGTCAAAAGCGCCTTTTAAAGGACTATTTGAATAAAGATTATTTGAATAGCTGGAATGTTAGAAAAACATAAGTTTGGAGGCGATTGGGACGTTTCATTATATTTTTATTAGTAAATCTGGGAGGTACAAAAGAATTCGCACCATTGTCGATAATTTGAATAAGTGAACGTGTGTTTTCGGTCTATTTAATATAATTTCATTTCCCAAACGGCATTGGGGTTTGCAATGTGAGGTGTTGCACAAAACACGACCCGCCTTTCGATCGGCCGGTGCGGTGGTGTACCGCACAACGGAACAATTAATGTTTCATAAGACGAATTACCTGTAACCCTTTCGTAAATAGTGTAATAATTCAGTAACATGCTTAGGTAAATGCCTGTGATTAGCTAAGCCAGGTATATATCGTTACATACGAAATTCGCTTCACAATAATGGAATAATATGATAATTTAATCTTGCTTGCTTGCTTGCGTATATATAAATATTTTTTTTTATTTCATTCCAGTGTACGCGTATTTGTAATCGCAAGTTTCCTAAACGGCTTGACCTATTTAGATTAAATGTGAACGAATAAATGAATGAATGAACACTTTCGCAACACACAAAGGTACATAGAAAATAGAAATAGAAAACAAACAACACACCGTATAAAACTTGGAGATCTTATCGGTGTCTATCTATCTATCTATCTATCTATCTTCCAATAGCGTAAATAAAAACAGTAGTAATTTTTTGGTACTTTTATGGAACTTTGTGAATTCTTATACGTAGTTGAAGCCTGTGCGTGAAGGCTGTGCGTGGAGACAGCGCTGTTTTTATTTTTGTGACTGATTTAAATATATACCTACTAGGATAGCGCATATTGAAAAACGAAAACACCCTAATGTAGGTAAGTTCCTAATACAAACATTGAGTCTCCAGGCAACTTTCAATATTTATTTTTATATCATGATTAAGCTTGTAAAATTACCATTCATTTGCAATCGATAGGAATTATAGTATGACTTTTAAATGTTTTTGATTGTTTTTTTTCTGTCTGTCAAATGTTTAATACCTCTAATTTTTCAAGGAAACATGTTGAAAAAGTTGCCCAAACTATCAAATTATCCAAAACTTGACTAAATATATTAACTTAATCATAATTCTAACTTCAGTCATTGCAGTATGAAGAGCTTTTTACAAACGTTTTAATCAATCCACTAGGAACTGCGCAAACTATGAAACCAAATATAAGTAGGTACCTACAAATATGTGTAAATAAAATTTCACATTTATATTATTAGTACCTATATTGCCAGACAAATTGTTACGATTTAGTAATACAGAAATGCAAGTTTCATCTAACTACACAATACACAGTAATATTCGCCACGTTAACTTTTTTATACGTCTGTTACAGACTTTTTTGTAATCTGCTCACAGCTAACAGCTGTTTTTATATACGCTTTATCGATAATACCGTAATGTTGCAGATTGCATAAGAAAGAAGGTGTGCAGTAGTCGATACCGGCGCTCCGCCGTCGACGCCGGTCGCGCTCATAAAAATATACTTTACTGAACAATAAAAATAAATAAAAACATAAAAATAAATATTAAACCATAATAACATTACGTGTCGAAAATATAAAAAAAAGTGTTCAACTTATACAATGTAATAAAATTACATATCTCTGTAATGTGACTACGTAAAAAGAAACAGTTAAAATAACAGTGTTCTGAAAACTACGTAATGTTTTCCATATATGTATTTATACTTACATAATTTACTTTACTAAAATTTTAATTACGCTACTTTCGTTACAAAATGGAGATTTCAGTGAAGGTAACCAAAAAAGTCCCGTCTAGTTAAAGCGTTGGGTGTTTTAATCAATGCCTCAAATCAGCTTGACCAGTTATCGAATATCGTTATTGTTTTGTTTTGTGGATAACAGTCACCGTTATGCTGAAAACGGTTTTAGTGACTTTTTTGTATTTTTTATTCAAGAAAGTGCTTTAGCTAAGCATGGATTGTGTAAAGAATGGATTGTGTAAAAGAGGGTATGAGTGCAAAGGTTTGACGGCTGATAGAATTGAGTGGAAGAAGACGGGTTATGGCGACCCCACATAAGGGGGCGTCCATAAATTACGTGAGGTGTTTTTTTTAATTTTCTGCCCCTCCCTCCCCCCCTGGTGAGATGTCGTGAGATTTTATTCAACCCCCTTCCCCATCCCCCAATCTCACATGAGATTTTTCAAAATGTGAGTTTCTTACGTAATACAAATATGGTGGTTTGACAGTCAGTAAATGTATAACGTCGAAGTATGAATGAAATTTTTTTCTTTCGAACGAATTAGTAAATGATCTTAATCGTATTACGATTACGCTTAAGATTAAATCTTAAGCATGTACAATCTGGATTAAATGGACCAAAATAGTATATTTTTTTTTGTTTCAATCAGAAAAAAATTGCGTGATATTTGCCGAGACCCCCCCTCTCTCCAACGTAAGATCAGATGAGATTTGACTCGACCCCCTCCCCCCCTTAAACACCTCACGTAATTTATGGACGCCCCCTAATGTGCTGTAAGGGCAAGGATAACAATAAAAAAGTGCTTGTAATGGATCTCTCGTAAAAAGCGAGAGAATTAATGATCTTTTGAATTGAGACTTCTATCAAACCATTGCCTGTTAAGTGTTCAATTTAAACATTATAGTTTGTTATTTGGTATATGCAAGTTCTGCTTCTTCGTAACGTTAAGCTGGAAAACATTGGCTTATTAATAGCAAACTAGCGAATATATGCTGCCATTTTTCAACCCATAACATAGCTCCTCGAAATTCAATTCATATAACCCGGCTAAGTTTGTTGTGGGCTTCTTTTTAGACCGGGGCGCGTTTGGAACCCTCATAGCTTTAGTTTTAAGTTTACGAATATAGTTATCACCATGAAATAACTACTATGTAAATTATTGACGCGTCCAAAGTGCCTTTTAAAGGTCTTTTTGAATAAAGATTATTTTGAATTTGAATTTGAATTTATGTTGGGAATGAGACATGATTAATTTTGAAGTACAAACGTTGCTTTAATGTTGACCAAGTACCCTATCCAATTGTCTTCATATAAAATGAGATATAAACGCTAACGGCTAAGTGACGTTTTATATGTGAAAAATTACAGATGGTTAGAGTACTGGTCGCTGCGAAACACTTTTTCTGTCATTTAAAAAAAAACTTAATTGCACCTAAGTTACGTTGCGCAGATTAAGTAAAGTAAATAGAAAATTACATTACGTTGACATATCTAAAGGAAAGAAAGTTTGCTTAGTAGCTATACCTAGTTACATCGGAATGCAGATGTGAGGCGGTGGAACTTATGTCGCTCATTAATGTCGTCAGCTCAAGGACGTACCATTTCTCAAGTGGAACCAAATGGGTACTGTACCAACTTGATACATGATATCCGATGCAATGATGGGACTTTTAGCACTCCTTGAAATTCCTTATAATGATTTGGATTCAAAAAAAGTTACTAGTACCGAGTACGAGTATTTTCAAATGTTCAAATCAGAAATGAGGAAACCGGTGAACGGACAAAGTTAGCGACAAAGCTCTACGAATCGAGAAAATGACCGTGGGCAGGATGTTGAAGTCCCAAGGTGCTGAAATGGCAAATGAAGAATGTGAGAATAGGAAACGCAGATCTAGAAATAACTGCAGTCCGTTATTATGATTGGTCAATCCCATAATTTAACTTCTTTCACTTAAGTTTTTTTGTATTCATTCTTCCAAAAAAAAGATAGACGTTTTTGAACAAAAGAATTCTAGACTATTTTTACAGTGGAAAATAGGAAAGAAGGCATTGAAAAAATCTCACACACAGAAGTAAACAATCTCACAATAGTTCCTGAATAAATTCCTGAATATTTTTTTGTATGGGTGTATGAAGAAAAACATAACTACAGATATTGAATCCATGCAGGCGATTGGTCGTAAAAAAATGTGTCAAAACAAAACAACACGTCTTCAATATAATATATTCACGTTTTAAATATAACTGAAGACATATAGAGTAAGAAAAGAGCAATAACTAAGGGAACCAAAAGAACCGCAGAAAGTAAAAAAAACCGTCACTATGGTTTAGAAGCGTCAATATTATTTATGTGTGTAAGGAAAAAAAATTTAACGAAAACGTACATTGTGTGTAAAATTTATTTCAACATAAATAAGAATAAATAGACACAAGAAAAACACTTCAAAAAAAAAACATTTAATAAAGTAATATAGTCAAAGTTAGTAGAAATCAGATTATTTCCTATCTAGAGACGTTGTTATACGTAATCATTACAATGGGTTTTTTTTCCAATTTGTTAGTTTTCACTTTCCCGGTAAATAGTTGTAAGATACCTATTTGGCTTGCTTAAATTATAGACACAGAAGAAAAATACTTATAAAAAAATTTAATGAACTAATTTTGTCAAAGTTAGTAGAAATCAGATTATTCCCTATCTAGAGACATTGTGATACATAATCATTACAAAGCGTTTTTTTTTTTTCAATTTATTAGTTTTCACTTTCCCGGTAAATAGTTGTAAGATACCTATTTGGCTTGTTTAAATAATAGACACAGAAGAAAAATACTTCTAAAAAAATTTAATAAACTAATTTAGTCAAAGTTAGTAGAAATCAGATTATTCCTATCTAGAGACGTTGTGATACATAATCATTACAAAGGGTTTTTTTTCCAATTTGTTAGTTTTCACTTTCCCGGAAAATAGTGGTAAGATACCTATTTGGCTTGTTTAAATTATAGAAACAGAAGAAAAATACTTCTAAAAAATTTTTATAAACTAATTTAGTCAAAGTTAGTAGAAATCAGATTATTCCCTATCTAGAGACGTTGTGATATATAATCATTACAAATGATTTTTTTCCAATTTGTTAGTTTTCACTTTCCCAGTAAATATATGTAAGATACCTATTTGGCTTGTTTAAATTATAGACACAGAAGAAAAATACTTCTAAAAAAATTTAATAAACTAATTTAGTCAAAGTTCAGATTATTCCCTATCTAGAGACGTTTTTAAACATAATCATTACAAAGGGGTTTTTTCCAATTTGTTAGTTTTCACTTTCCCGGAAAATAGTTGTAAGATACCTATTTGGCTTGTTTAAATTCCGGTACAAGTAACAGGACGAGTGTTTTCGCAAACCGGTCGCGGCGGCGTCGGCGGGGAAACATTACATTTTCGCGTCTCTAATTAAAAAGTAAAAACTCAACATGCGATGTTAATGCCGTGCACTTGTTTCGAAATGTCTGCGGTGGGTATGTAGTTAAATGCGTTGCACTCGCTTTGATAAAAGTGAAAAGGGTCGTTAAATTGAAAGGAAGGTTATTAAGTGTACCGTTTGAAACTGATTATTGAGTAATTTTTAACTATCTAAAAAGCCAAATCTTCGTCGGTATCAACGAGGTGTAACTAACATTGTGAATATCGCATGAGTTAACTTTAGCTAGTCATATATATTAACGAATGGCATATAATTCTTCTAATCATACAGAAGGTGAAATATAATGAATATTTGCATATAAATGAATTGAACAAATGCGCAGGAACTAATCGCACTAACACGAACGTGAAAATAAAAAGTGTTGCAACTAATTCTATAGGATAGGTCTAACTTTCAAAACACATGTAGGTTTTTGCACAATCTGAGGTTGAATCTTCAATAATGATTCGGGCTATCGCTTAAAATGCAACTTTATATCCATTTACCATTTAATTATTTTTTTTTTTAATTTTTGGGTGTGAATTGCTCTATCTCCATAGATACTATATTTATTATTCATTATGTGAGATGGTGATAACGAAAAAAACCCGGCTAAGTTTGTTGTGGGCTTCTTCTTAGACCGGGGCGCGTTTGGAACCCTCATAGTTTTAGTTTTAAGTTTACGAATATAGTTATCACCATGAAATAACTACTATGTAAATTATTGACGCGTCAAAAGTGCCTTTTTAAGGACTATTTGAATAAAGATTATTTTGAATTGAATTGAATAATTTTGATGTACATACCATCTTCATAGATTACCACCCGTTATTTACTTGGACTCAGTGGAGAAATAATAAAGAAACCTTAATAAAAATGGTAATAAAAGGTAACTGCGTAATAAAAATTAACTTTCTGCTAACACGTCTTGTGACGTTCTTTCCCGTTCGTTCCATTTTGCCCGCCCGATGTTACGCTGACGAAGTAATGGAAACTACGGATCGTACACCCACATACTAGTGCACATATATCAATCAATGGAATAGTTGTATTCACGTCTCAAGCCAATCAGGCGAAGTAGAACGGCTGCTGTGCAACGCGATATTTCTTAAGATACCTGTGCAGAGAGCGTGAAGCCCAGCGTGCGGTAATGTGTGAAAACAGATTGTTTGTTGTACACAAATCTATAAGCAAAGTTACAGGATTAATATGACAGCAATTATTTTAAGCAGAGAATTAAAAAAAATCCAGCTATCGAGTATAAATTATCGAGGCAAGGATGACATTTACCAGGAGTGCATAAGAATTTAGGATCCTCACAGTCAACGCGCATGTGTCATGTTATCATAATTGAGGCTAGGGCACATTACCAGGAGTGCATAAGAATTCAGAATCCTCACAGTAAAAGCACATGTACCAGGGGTACATACTTCACGACCACAACAGTAACCTGAAAACAGAGCTCATAAATAAAATGTAAAGTGAGTGTAAGTTGATAAATAAAAAGATTCTGAAGCAATTACTACAAAAACTTTTCAATACTAAAGCCTAGAAGAAAGATAATTAATAACGAATGTCAATTGAGATGGCTAAGAAGGTTAACCTCTTTGATAATGTACGATGAGTGATGATAACAGCGAGTGAATTGAAATTAAAAGATGACGTAAAGTGAACTTAAAAATAAAATAGGCTATTCAGCCTATAGACTTCTCAATAACAAAATATGATATTTACTGGTTAAAAAGGACAAAATTCAGTTCTATCTACTGACTGATCTTTATCGAGTTCGAAATGAATTTATAATTTACTGTAGTCAAAAGACTGGGTTAAGTTAACACATCTTCACTTAACAGGCTTCACATAACTTTTTAGAAAACAAAGCACGGTAGAGGTGATTATAACACAAAGTGACCAATCACAAAACCGTTCCTGAAGCCCGAGATTCAAATCGTACAAAGAGCTTGTAAATGTCTAAAAAAACGTCTTTTTTGAAATAGAATATGGGTCGGTCCTTAGCTAGTGTAAACTGTTGTAACGTGTTTGTTGTAATAGTAACTTAGAAGTACTTGTTCGTGCAAATGTAGGTCAACACACCGAACATAAAACTGTAAAATACTGGGACAAACCAACTTTTACTTATATTTGCACAGTCGTACACTATTAAAGTGAAACCCGATAACACAGTTCCTTATCAGATTTTCAAAGAGTTTTACAGTAAACGAAACACCGATAAAGTTAAAGTAAGAGTTACCAACACACATATGATTGTATCGAAGCATGATAAAAATATCAAGATTTCTGTTGTCAAGCATTATGGCAGTTGGCCTTGAAATTGCGGGTACCTACAAAAGTTTTGAATTTTACAAAACTATATCTGCACTGTCACATCTGCGTCTAGTATTTGTTTTTCTTTATTTTTATTAGTTTTATGAGAACCTCCAATAATTATACTTATTATTTTTCTACATAATTTAGGTGCTAGATCAACATATAATTCCACTCATAGGAGGCTACAGCATGCAGATTTAAAAGGATAAGTCGTGCGAAGGAACTTAACTAAAAGTATACAAAATTAACAACTTAAGTAAGGAACATAGAGGCAAAAAAAGAAATAATTACAATATTAAAATTAAAATCAAAATTAAAATTAAAAAAGAATAATAAATGAGTAATTAGCTAGATTTGACCTATGACTACGGCCGCAGCTAATCACCCTAGATTCTACTATCGTTTTTGATCCATAAAAAAAAACTTTACTGTAATATTCATTTACATGGTACTTTTTATGTGATGCGTCAACAGCTAACATTGTAGTAAGGTGATGGTTATAACATACATCCGTACACTTAAAACTAAATCTATGAGAGTTCCAAACGCGCCCTGGATTAAGAAGCCCACAACAAACTTGGATGGACTCATTTATTCAGTATCCGAAGTATCTGAAAACAATGCAACCCGTTTTAAGCTAGTCGTGCAAAATGATTAATTTATTTCTAAAGCACTTTTTTGAACGATTAATGCTTGGTCACAAATCTAACAGCATCAATTTAAAGCTTAGACCAAAATCTAAACGTTTAAAACGTCGCATAAAACAATGTAATATCGATATCGAGACATTAAACTGAAATCATACTGATAACGATGTAGCCCAACTGAAGAAATATCGTAATCTATATGTCAAATCACCTCAATGCTGAATTCCGTGTCGGAGATCGTGATAGTGCTGAAAACGGATGCACTAGATGCTGTGAGGTTTCTGGAATCGTGGTGGCGTGGACTATTGCTTCTAGCCCGACTCTTTGTCTGCTGCTGCCGTCTTGTCAACCAAGTTCTATATGGTAGGCAGTTTAAGAGTCTTATCTTCTTATTGTTGGTATAAATTATGAAGTTTTCTAGTATGACAGGATTACCATTATTGCTTGTCAGAAGTAAACCCTACATATTCCAACGCGTCTCCTTTGTAAATTAATATACTTTATATTAAGTTAAGCCTATTATAACCATATTTAATTTATATGCGACGGATAGAGAAATATTATATGGTACATTTAGCTGAAGCTAAATGTACCATATAATATTTCTTGCCTAGTGGTTAGGGCGTCAGCCTCCTAATCAGAGGTCGGCGGTTCGAATCCGGGCACGCACCTCTAACTTTTCGGAGTTATGTGCGTTTTAAAAAATTAAAATATCACTTGCTTCAACGGTAAAGGAAAACATCATGAGGAAACCTGCACGCCTGAGAGTTCTCCATAATGTTCTCAAAGGCGTGTGAAGTCTGCCAATCCGCACATGGTGGACTAGGGCCAAACCCTTCTCATATTGAGAGGAGACCCGTGCTCTTTAGTGAGCCGGTTATGGGTTGTTGATGATGATGATGATGATGACGTTCAGCTGATCAAACTTTAGACTACGAAGTTTTCTAGTATGAAGAAAACACTATAACCATTGCCTATCATAAGTAAACCCTACATTCTTTAACACTTCTACGTGAATGTTTAAGTCAAGCGTACGATAAGAGTGGGATTTACATGTGGCGGATAAACGAATATTATATGGGAACCCTGAGCAGATCTAGCAGCTAAGGAAACCCTCAAATCAAGCAGTCTGCAGTATACCCGATTGGGTATATTGGATATGTTGGTCGGGTATGTTTGGCTTTCCTCAGCGCCTTACAGTTTTACAGTTTGGGCTCATCAAAATAGGAGCAATAAAAAGTAGGCGTTAGAAAGATTATTATCGAGGAAGGTAGGAATCGAGATTGAGGAAAAATCATTTGGGTCATTTAATCTTTTTTGGGTCCATCTTTCTTTAATTTAATTACTATTATCGCCTGTTTCTTAATCACATTCATGAACGTGATAAAAATGCTTACCTTTAAATACTTTCTTATCGGACATCTGATACGAACTAGTAGCGAGTATTAATAATTATAACTGTTCTCAAAACCCAGTATTTGATTACTCGTACGCTTACATTACAGAGAATCGTGTCCGAGAAATGAATTCTTGTATTTTGTACATTCCGCTGAAATGATTTTTGTATTTCGTACATTCCGCTGAAATATTGGACTACGTAATTTTACGAATATTTGTGCAAAATGTATAATTTTATGACTACTTTTCTTAGGATTTTGAAAGTTCTATGCGGATAGAAGATTTGTTGGAAAACAATATACAACGCTGCATTTTGTTGCAAACATTAAAATAATTTAAAACTTTCTTGCAATTACGTGTACGTGTATTGGAAGTAGAAGAAATATCAGTAGAAACTAACAGCGCAGTGGGTAAGACATCGGCCTACATTTCGTTGGATCGAATTCTTAGTAACTGCGGAGTTATGTGTGTTTTAAGCAATAAAATATCATTTGCTCTTAAATTGAAAATCATTGTGAATTCTTTTAATATTCTAAATGGCGTATAAAGTATACTATTATGCACTTGGGCAGCGTGGTTGACTACAGCCCACTGGCATTTAGCCTCTAATATTGTGATTTGGATTATTTCTTATAGTGCCTGAACAATTCTGATTCTGAGAGTAGATCCCACTCACTATAGGAGTGATGACACTTCATGTAACGGGTCTATAGCGTTTACGATAATGTACCTAGATTACGGAACATGACAACGACAAACCGGTCTCATTCCTTGATTGCTAACGTTGTCTGTAACTTCACTCATCATCACTGCCTCATTGGTCTAGTGGTTAGCGTTGTCGTGGTTAGGTTCACAACTGCTGAGATGAATTTTATTTCTAGATCGGGCTAAAAATATTAAGGTTTTTGGGTTATGTCTGGTTAAGGAAATCTCATTACTAGTCCAGTTAGAAACGAGCCGTACTTCCGCGCTACTTCATCGGAAATATTAGATATTAAACCGTTGTATCGTGTGATAATCATAGTCATTAAAGTCCGGCAATCCGCGTTGTTTAAGCTGTGATAGCCTAGTGGTCAGGACGTCAGCCTCCTAATCAGAGGTCGGGGGTGCGAACCCGGGCACGCACCTATAACTTTTCGGAGTTATGTGCGTTTTTAAGCAGTTAAAATATCACTAGCTTCAACGGTGAAGGAAAACATCGTGAGGAAACCTGCACGCCTGAGAGTTCTTCATAATGTTCTCAAAGGCGTGTGAAGTCTGCCAATCCGCACATGGCCAGCGTGGTGGACTATGGCCGAAACCCTTCTCATATTGAGGGGAAACCCGTGCTCTGTAGTGAGCCGTGAATGGGTTGTCATGATGATGATGAATCCGCGTTGGATCAAGTCGTGGGTCTAAGATATAGCATCTTCTCTGCTATGTGTACCTATTTATGGGATTATATTATAGATAGAGGATTATGTAACTTGTGCCTATTAAGCGTATTAGGAACTGTAAACCGCTGTATAACCCGTTACCTCAAACCGCCTAGATAGGTACTCACTTTCACACATTGTATAACATGGATTTATCTATACTTCAAAGTACAACCGGATGCGAAACCATTGCGTTTGTAAATACGAGTATGTATGTAAATAACGTTACACCTACTTAGTTAATGGACTATGAGGAAAGATTTGCATTCATAATATCGCATGTTCGTCGTTTGGTTCGTTTATCTAAAAGGGAATAATATTGTAGAAAAGCTGTGATAGACCAGGCCCTCACAGCTATTAGGACGTCCGCCTCCTAATCAGAGGTCGGTCGATTAGTTTGAAGTCTACTTAATCTGTAACTCAACTGTTTACTTCAATATGCATGAAATCAATAAGCTGTGATAGCCTAGTGGTTAGGACGTCAGCCTCCTAATCAGAGGTCGAGGGTTCGATCCCGTGCGTGCGCCTGTAACTTTTCGGATGTGCGTTTTTAGGCAATTACAATATCACTTGCTTCAACGGTGAAGGAAAACAACGTGAGGAAACCTACATGCCTGAAAGTTCTCCCCATAATGCCCCAGGCGTGTTGAGTCTGCCAATGGCCAGCATAGTGGACTATGGCCCAAACCCTTCTCATATTGAGAGGAGACCCGTGCTCTGTAGTGAGCCAGCAATGGGTTGATCATGATGAAGATAGTAGAATTTGATTTCGAAAGTTTATCCCTTACAGCAACATGATGATGTTGGGGAAATGTCATTCAATGATTGGATGTGTTTTCCAGAGCTGAAGGTGCCTGAGGCGGTCATGATGGCACCCAGCGTGTTCCAGAGAAACAAGTCGCCGCGCTCCTCCCCAGGGAACATGCCAAGGAAATTACAGGTGATATATAATTTATTGCTTTAAAACCAGGGGATTGTAATTGTGCGTTAGTGTCGTGCGTAGGAATAACATCATGTAAGGATAAAAAAAAACGTTTTTTTTTCTTATACGTGTTTGACAATTAGGCATCTAGTTAGGAGTTATTACTTAATTACTTTGAAAAACCTTGTTGTGTTAGTGGGTAAAAATATCTGCTAGAACAGTACCTACCTCAATAAATATATTTATTACTAGCTACTTGAGTTAGTGTGTTTGTTTGTCTTTCAATCACGAAGCAATACATTACTAACCCGTATTATTTGAAATAATTACTAAACTAAAACAATTGGTGGGAGAAGTCGCCCGAGACGTGATGGCACAGGCGGTGGCATGCGCGTGAGCTGCACGCGGTACTGGACAGTACTTGGACATTGCAACATTACTTTATTTTTCTAAAATAAAAGTAGCCTAAGTTACTCCTTATTACATCAGCTACCTGCCATTAAAAGTCCCGTAAAAAATCGGTCCAGTCATTTCAGAGATTAGCCGGAACAAACAGACAGACAGACAGACAAAAATTAAAAAAAATGTTATTATAGTGTACGTACCGTATACATCATATGCATGTAGTAAAAAACGGTTATTTCAATACTACAAACAGACACTCGAATTTTATTTATTTGTAGATATAGATTACTGTACCATATTCGTCCATATTATGCATCTATCGTCATTTTTACTAATGTTTACAGAATTATAAACAAACGAAAAAAAGCTTCGAAGCTTTTAGCTATAAGACCATTGTCCGAAACGACTACCGGTATATTTATCACTATAAAGCTTTGCCTTACATCGGTCTTTAAAAACGATTAAAGCGATAAAACGTTATGCGTCTCACATGAGTCGGTTTAGTTTTGACACTAACTTTGGCTGAACAAAGTACGCTCTATAGATATTAGCATTACCTAAAAAAATGTGCTTGCAAACATTTGCTTCAACGGTGAAGAAAACACAAACATCGTGAGGAAATCTGCATGTCTAAGAGTTCTCCATATTGTTCTCAAAGGCGTGTGTAGTCTACCAATTCGCACACATGGCCAGCGTAATGGACTATGGCCAAACCCTGCTCATATTGAGAGGAGACCCCTGCTCTGTATACGTGGTTGCAAACACTTACCCTGTTGCCGGGCTTTCTACAGAATAAGCATCACTATCTGCCCTCATTTGCATAAGATCCTAGCCTACGTTTATAAATATTTCAATGCTTAATGTTCCAGAATGGCACAGAAGCGAGCCAGGCGACCGCCACCGCGGACTCCAGCCCAGGGAACTCGATCTCCGACGCAGAGAACTTCGAATGCTACGGAGAAGCTGATGGTGACGCGCCTGCATCAAATACGTAAGCACAAGTTATAAATAAAAAAAATGTAAAAGCTCTGCAACGCTAGTTTGAGAGAGGTGCCTCTAACCCAACCAACTACACTCGACTACGACAAAGACGTGCCAGGCGATTTAGAGTTCGGGCACGATGTCGCGTAGAAAACAATTAGCAGTGTGGGCTTACCATAGCCCTAACAGGTTAGCCCGCTACCATCCTAGATTGCATCACTTATCACCAGGTGAGATAGCCGTCAAGGGATATGCACTAGAAGTTAGCTTCTAGTGCATACACTCTCCACCAACGTCGCTTTCTCTTAACTTTATAACCCGGACGATCAAGTAGAATCATATAGCGTCGTTGCTGGCGAAGACCTTGCCCCCGATTTCTAATGTTCGGAAGTGGGTCTTATCCATAGTCACGGGGGCGTTCGGATCAAAATCCGAGTCCAACTAGTCAAATTCCCAACGTCACCTTGAGTCGAGGTCCGAGTCTCACGTTCTTCCTTAGTAGTCGGGCCCTGGTGGTCTTTTCTTATTTCTCACTCTTCAAAACCCTCCCGGTGACACAATAAAGAAAATAACTATCTTATTTCATCATCGTCAATTAAAAATAACAAGAACTTGAAGTTTCACAAAAACATGAGTGAATCATTTAAAATCATCACCAATTGAATCGTAAATGATAAACTGCTTTTTCAAATTTTGCGACCACCAACTTGCTTTACATTTTATACAGGCGACAGTTTAGATCGCCCTAGATTAAAACAACATATCTGTTTCTTGATATTCGAGGATAATTGAATATAGTTTTAGAAGTAATGGTGCTCTCAATTTTATGTTTTAAGTTTTTTACTTTCATGTACAGACTCGAAAGAAAGTAAAAAAAATCATTTTTGCATCTGCATATTGGCCCCTTTTAGATACCCTACTAGAGCTTCTAGGATTTATTTTAAAATTTCGATACTTAAGGACTTTAATTCAACTTGGAAAATTGAATTTATGATTTCCGGCTACTTCACCTATCGTCGCTTTCAGCGCAACTTTCTACATATATCAAATCCGCCGCTGGACGATTTAGATTTACTCGTATGTCTTGCTTGTAACCTTCACATTTTTAATTCTAGCTTGAACTAAGTATAATAGATAACTCACCACAATACTTTTGCTCACAGGTTAGAAAATGGATCAAGAAGTCCTGGAAATCATTTAAATAGACACTCATGGACGAGGACCAGTCTTAGGCGGACCCCACCAAGGTATGTTGATAAATTTAATTGAGAATAATTTTAAAAACTTATGCTTTCTATCTATCAATCCACCAAAGAGGATACAAATAGGTACTAAATATATTTTATTATGAAATAATGTTTCAATGCTAATTAAAATATGTTTACTATCTACAGTAACCAATTTTTTTTATACTACTCATGTTTAACAACGTATTGGTGCTATTTCTATTACTGCACATTGTTTGTGTTTTCATTGTAAAATATGGGAATAATAAAATTTCATTGTAAAAAAAATAAGACAATTTTTGACAAAGAAGTAACTAAGAAAAATATTTAAATTTACGGGCACTAAAAACGCTGGACCCATGGTCATGGAGCTCATTTAGCCCAATAGCCAAGTATAGCAATACAATGAGACAATAGGACCAGTGTGGTCTATGGTAAAAAGTAAATACTGAATGCATAATAAATTAATAATATTAATATAATTCGTTTTTTGGTCAATTACGGCTCAAACGCTGCTAGAGACGGAAATATATTTTTTGGAAACTAAAAGCGTTCTGGGGGCTAAAAAATATTACTATTTAACATGTAAAAGGCTTAGTAACAAATAAATGCGGAAGAAGTCGTTAGTGACCGCTAATTTTGTTGATATTTTTCGTAGCACCAAGGGTCTTGTCGTTTTTAAACATTTCAGTTCTGATTTCCTCGAATATTCTAAGTAGTTTTTTGCTAAATATTAATTTTTTTTTTGGTTGCACAAATTTTATGTCTACTAAATTAGTAATCATTCTTACCGAAAATAATCAGACTGCAGATTTAATTTAGTATTTCTATCCTTTCTACTCTTGCCTTCCTTAAGTAACTTCATTGTTTAATTTGAAGATTTCGTTGTGATTGATTATTAACTGTAAGCGTTGATTTAATTTCTGTATAACTTTATGGCAACCCTGTCCCATAATTTATTTTGACGAAACATTTTTTCTTGTTTTTGTTATTTAGAAATATAACGTATATTTACATTAACAATCATATGTGGGATGTAGATAATTTTAAAAAAATTAAATAATTTTTTTTTACACAGTTATGTTTATTAAATGCTAATGTTTTCTTTGGTTTGCTATTTGTATTTTTTGTTGATTTTCGCACATTTTTTTCGCTTTTCACATTTTTTTATGCTCTTTTTCATAGTCATCAAGAGAATCTGCCGCATCGGCGATGGGGATCAATGCGACAGTAAGCATTTTCTTTTTTTTTGCATGCATTTTATTTTGATTTTATGATTTGTTTATGGGGTTTTGTTACTTGGAAAGTATTTGAATACAAATGTAAAAAAATATTTTGTTACTCAAAATCTTTCGGAAACTTTATCCATTAAGGACATCAATCCCAACGATAGTAGTAACTACATACTAAAGTCTATTTTTTTCCTCGTCTTACAATGAAACAGCCTCTTCGTTACCTTAAATTTAAATTTATGTGTTTATAAAACGTTATTATCCTTATGATTGTAGCTTATAGAAAATCTTTATTAATAAAAAACATTCTATAAGCTTTTTTATTTACTTATTTTAACACGATTTTTTACGTTAAAAAGTATGAAAAGGAGCCATACTTTATAAAACAAGCATCGAATCGAAAATTCATTAGCGACAGTTATGATTAGCCGGGGTTAGATAAAACTAACAAAGTATGGAATTTTCAAATCTTGACGTTCAACTGTTCGTATACAGTGATTAATTATTGTTTAGCTATTTATTAGGACTATCTAAGAGACCAGATTAACAGAGATCAATTGTCGTAGTTATCTATGTGGTATGTTTAGGATTAAATTTAGGGAGATGTCTTTTCCTAGCGCCTGTAGGCTTTTAAGATAAACCATTGACAAATAAATAATTATTATAAATTTTCGCTTTCTGCGCTCTTGTATAACATGAGCGAGATTACATATTAGCTAAGCTAAATCTCTTCCCCTTCCATCCACTCAGTAGAGTGATACGTTCTATGTTATCAAGTATTGATATGTATATTCTTAAATGAACTAACATTGTACGTATTTATTGTTTTTTTCAATTATTTACTGACAACGCGACAATTTCTTCTTTGATAGCTTAGGTATATCTCAAAAATCGATAACCACGAAATTTGTAATAAATATTTTTATTATTCATTAATACAGTTTGCATGCTTTTGGAAGTTAAATAATCGGAGACCAAAATATTCTAAGCCATCGAAATCGCCCGAGCCAGTTAGACGAGGATAGTTTATAACGAATTTCCGGACGTTCAGCAAAGCCAGTGAGAGGGAATGCCGTAAGCCATAGCCGTAAAGCCACAACCACCACGACAAACAATACAGGATTAGTTAGATTTACACCCATAGAAGATTAATATAAACGTAGATTAAGTTTATCACCTGCGATATGTGTGTTACGTTACGTGTCAAAAAAACCACAGTCTGTTACACTGGGTGTAGTATAACGACCTCCGTGTTGCAGTGCGTGCGCTGTCGCATTATAAAATTGGAGGTCCTGGGTTCGATTCCCGGCTCGAGTCTGGTCTGGTGGGAGGCTTAGGCCGTGGCTAGTTACCACTCTACTGATAAAGACGTGTCGCAAAGCGATTTAGCGTTCCGGCACGATGTCGCGTAGAAACCAATGAGTGTGGTTTCACCATACCCCTAACAGGTTAGCCCGCTACCATCCTAGACTGCATCATCACTTACCACCAGGTGAGAGCCGATCAGCTAACTTGTAGTGTATAAAATATAAAAAAAAAACTTTGTTACTTTAGGTAAGAATACAAAGAATTACTTCAGTGAAAGTATTTGTATGTATTAACAGTATATATTGCAAACTTTCACTGGAGTGCTGTTATAAATTAATTTAACATGTACCAGGTACCGACATATTATTTATATGTCATGCGACTTATTAAATCGTTCAAATAATATCCGCTTTATAATGTGGCTTTGAATACGCATATTCCATATAACGCATTACATTATAAATAATGATTATATATTGACTGATTTTTACTTATTGTATAGAGGGAAAAATTGTAACTTATTATTAACTTAACGTTAACTTGTACTATTGTGTTACTTTTCATTAAAATAGTCAAAAGTAAACCTCAATCATTTAAGTCAAATCACATACTTCAATTATATATTCTCATTTAATGATTAAGTTATTATATGTATGTAAATTCAAAGACACTAAAATCTAAAACATTTGGAAATCATGACTCTCGTGATATATTGTCAATAAAACAAATAATAATAATAAAGTGCTCATTAATTACTAACTAACTATTATTATTGGTACGAATAGACATTCGTATTATGCACAGTGCATGCGCTACAGTACTAGATAGATTCTGGGTTCGATTCTACATTTCTCTATGATGACCAGTAAAGCCCGATTACCGAAGATGGGTTCTGTCAACCGGGTGGCTCACCTGGTGCCGCAGACTTTATTGATAACAATCAGGTGATCCGTCTAGGCTAATATTAGTAGTCCGTAGTAGGCTAATGTATGAAGTATCAACAATTTACTGAATAAAAAAGAAGTGTATAGGCAGACTGCCTGCGTATATAAAAATCATATTACGATATTAAGGATTATATAAACGAAAAAAAAGCTTGGGTGTAAATTGCTCTATCTCCATAGTTACTATAATTTATTATTGATTTTGTGAGATGGTTTACAAAATTAGTATCTCGTTCAAACGGAATTGTATTTTAATTTCTAACAAGTTATCTATTGATATCTTTCATATTATGTCTATATACTATCAATAAGTTCAAAGTTTTAATAAAATGGAAGCTTATAGAAAAATCCTATTAAGGCTTCTATAAACAATAAAAAAGCAAATTTATTATTGATTATGTGAATAACAAAAAAAAAAAACCCGGCGAAGTTTGTTGTGGGCTTCTTCTTAGACTAGGGCGCGTTTGGAACCCTCATAGCATTAGTTTTAAGTTTACGAATGTAGTTATCACCATTAAATCACTACTATGTAAATTATTGACGCGTCAAAAGTGCCTCTTAAAGGACTATTTGAATAAAGATTATTTGAATTCGAATTTAATTCTTAGTATAAGGTAAGGTATAAGCGTGGGTAACAGCGTTTTACTTTTGGTAAAACAAAAATCATTTTTGTATACTATTATGTTGAAACGAAACGAATATTGCCTGTGACCTTTAGACGCGTAGGCAGTAGGCCTTTGAATCACGATTCCACGATCACCAGTTATACCGAGATTGTCAATGAGTCATACAGACAGCACGGTAGTTCTAAATCTTTTTTGTAACTATTAAATAACGTATAGGCAGTGCCATAGCTGTGATAGCCTAGTGGTTAGGGCGTCCGCCTCCTACTCAGAGGTCGGGGGTTCTAACTTTTCGGAGTCATGTGCGATAGTAAGCACTTAAAATATCACTAGCGACCTTCGTGGCGCAGTGCGTGCGATGTCGCATTATAAAAGTTGGAGGTCCTGGGTTCGATTCCCGGCTCGAGTCTGGTCTGTTGGGAGGCTTCGGCCGTGGCTAGTTACCCTACCGACAAAGACGTGTCGCCAAGCTATTTAGCGTTCCGGCACGATGTCGTGTAGAAACCAATTAAGAGCGTGGGATTACCATACGCCTAACAGATTAGCTCACTACCATCTTAGACTGCATCATCATTAACCATAAGGTGAGATTGCCGTCAAGGGCTAACTTGTGGTGTATAAAAAAAAAGCTTCAACGGTGAAGGAAAACATCGCGAAGAAACGTGCCTACCTAAGAGAATTTCCTTAATGTTCTCAAAAGCGTGTGAAGTCTGCCAATCCGCACATGGTCGGCGCAGTGGATAGCCAAACCCTTCTCATATTGAGAGGAGATCCGTGCTCTGTAGTGAGCCGGTAATGGGTTGATCATGATGAAGCACTGTCTTCGTATACTCTAATCAGACACGACATACAATAAATAATTAGCCTTTGTTTTTCTAAACAATAAAGAATTAAATCAGATATCAGTGAAACTACTTTTTCTAAAGATTTAATAGATACATACATACAAAAAGTCCTAAATATCACGTAAAGCAAATGATTAGCTCACAACTCGCTTTGAATCTAATCAAATGAAAAAATAGCTTTATTCATGTAACAACAGGCATCTATGAATCGTTCATATCACATTTTCCATTATTTTTATTCGTTAAGTGATGGTAATAACTTCACTCGATAACTTAAAACTAGAGCTTATAAGCTAAGCTTGTTTTAAATAACATAGCTCAATGGGCATTGATTGCCTTTCCTGCGATAAAATAGCTTTATTCATGTAAACTTATTACAGGCATCTATGAATCTTTCATATCACATTTTCCATTATTTTTATTCGTGAAGTGATGGTGATAATTTCACTCGCCAACTTAAAACTAGAGCTTATAAGCTAAGCTTGTCCTAAATAACATAGCTTAAAACTAAACTTAAAACGTATTAGCCAAAGTCCCGTCTAATCGACCGAATAGCTCCAAAAAAGAAAACTTTAAACGAGTGGTTAATTAAATTAATTTACCTATCCAACACTAGAAGTTAACCTATCTTAATCGGTTTATTCCAGGGATCGTAGCTTAATCGCTTGGCAGTATGTCTTTGCTAGTATGGTACAAAATAGTTGCGACCGTAGCCAGGAATCGAACCTAGAACCTCCCACTTTATAATGCTCTACGACCTACGTCATGGTTGTTCCACTTCAATTTCCCACTTCTTTCACAATTTCTTCACACCCACCACCGTTACTATAAGAAGTGAACTAATGCTCCCAATTTTTAATACTACTATTATCTTTAATTTTAAACTTCTAGTTTTATGTACTTTTAAAGAAAATAATCGTGAATGTTTGTTACATTGTACTAACAAATAGTTTACACACAAATGTAGCCAGGAATCGAACCTAGAACCTCCCAGCTTAAAATACGACAATACTCTCCTACCGTGGTCAATCATCAATATTATTTATCGTTCTTAATACTTGGTTATCAAACTTATAAGTCGCAAAGTACTTAAATGTGTTACTGCCCACCTATTTTAAACCCCAATACAACAGGACAAACGCGAGTTAAACTAAGTTTAAAGGCGACTTCTCGCACGGTCTATCTTGGTAACATCCGTAAATAGATTAACTTTTTGCTGATCTATTTGCAAGCCTATTGTTTCACGGTGACGCTTCAAAGCGTCGACTAATGTTAGTTAATGAGATATCACGACAGGTGGTCAGTTTATTTCGCGATTTTAATAGTGTACATAATAACTGTATGTTTATTGTGTAAGTCATTACTGCATATAACTGTATATAACCTTTATAATGTAAGTCTTTTTTATGCACTATAAGTTAGCCCTTGATGTCAATCTCACCTAAAGTAAGTGATGATGCCATTGATTTACCACTAGCCGTAGATAGAGCGCGTCATACAAAATCAAGGCGAGAATTTGTCACCAAATAACTATACATTCAGTTGCGCGCGAACTGCGTTAGCGAGCGCAGGTTTTCGAGTCGATTAGTGCGCTACGTGAGGTTTTTTAAAAATCTACCCGCTTTAATTTGATAACAATGGATGACGATGGTTTTAGTGACGAAAACTGTCAAAATATGATACAAAACAATGACGAACAAGATTTATGTGCAGTATTAAGTAGTGAATGTGGTAATTCCGAATCTGTGCCGAAAAAACGCGATAAGAGACCGAGAGAGCCGGAAGATAGCAGTGAAGATGGTTTTATTACTGTTTCTAAAAGAAAACCGAAGAAGGTAGTTCGAAATGAACCGTTTGAAAGAGAAATGCCGCTCCATGGAGATAATGGTGACATTATTTACGAAGTGAGTTTATTTGGATTAGAGATATTACCAAAACAGATGGCATTTGCTAGATTATTAAGAGATGAGAAGATTTTAAATGTAACAAAAATTAAATATAAAAGTCCATATAAAATATTCATTCAATTTAGCGAAAAACAAGAAGCCCAGAAACTTATTGACTGTCAAAAACTAGCCGAGATGAATATAAGAGCTCAATTTACGAATCAAGGTAATTTATCGTATGGAATCATTAAGGGAGTCGACTTGCAGACAAATGAAAAAGAACTGTTAGAAAGTTTAAACTGCGAGTATGATATAATTTCGGCTAGGCGATTGAAGCGGATGAATAATGAGGGTAAGTGGGTTGATAGTGAATCCTTTAGATTATGTTTCAGAAGTCCCACGGCGCCGTTATTCATAAATGCATATGGATTTAAATTTGATGTGGAACGCTTTGAATTTCCCGTGACGCAGTGTTCTGGATGCTGGAGGTATGGACATATTAAGAAATTTTGTAAGTTAAACAAAAATGTTTGTCCAAAATGTGCCGAATACCATGATAATTGTGAAATTCAAGAATATAAATGCATAAATTGTAAAGGCCCACACATGGCCCTGGATAAAACATGTCCTTTTTTTAAAAAAGAAAAAGAAATTCGCAGTATAATGAGTCAAGAAAATATTTCTTATAAGCTGGGCTTACAAACATATTTGAGACTTCAGAAAGAAAAGGAGGCAAATGATGTAGGAAAGCATATTAGTATAGAACTTGACCCAAGGCTTATCGATCAGAACCCGGTTAGAACAATGGATAGAACATATAGTAGCGTTCTTAAAACGAAAGCTACAATACATGAAAATGAAAAGATAGATGAGCATTTAGATGATAAAATAATAATTCAATCCAAAAATAAGAATAGAAATGACAATAAAGTAAAGAAAACGAATATTCATAAATATAAAAATACAGAAAATATGGACTTGCTAATGGATTACGATGAGAGTATAAGAAGTGATCAGGATACACAAGAAAATCCTGCAGAAGAAGAAAATAGGAGAAGAAAGAGCAAATTTGATATTCGGAATCTATTTAAAAGAATAAAGGAAATTGTGTTATCTGAAGAAAATTGGGGTGATAAGGTGATGTCAGTGGTAAAAGTTATTTTTGAAGCTGTTAAGGGGTTGGTAGTTAATTTTTTGAGTGAAAGTAAATTATTTGACATTTTTTCAAAGATAATTTTTAATGGATAAAGACTTTAAATTAAATATAATTCAGTGGAATGCACAAAGTTTGAAACCTAAGTTATTAATGTTAGAAAACTTGTTATATCAAGAGAAAATTCATATAGCCGTTATTTCTGAGACTTGGTTAGATGTAGATACTGAACTCCATATTGGTGGATATAATTTATATCGGAATGATCGCCATGACTCGTATGGAGGTGTTGGCATTTTTGTTCATAAATCCCTCAGATCTCATATTTACTCTAATTCTTGCATAAATCCAGGCATTGAAGTTATTAGCATTAAGTTATTGAATTGTAAAGTTTTAGAAAATATAATATCCCTCTATTGCCCTTCATCAGTTCAAACCCGCCAATCAGATTGGGAAAGTATATTTTTATTAAAAAGGAAAACCTTGGTACTAGGTGATTTTAATGGTCATCATTCTAACTGGTCATATAAAACAGATCAGAGAGGACAGCAAATATTCGACACAACGTTAGACAATGGATTTATATCGCTTAATAATGGAGATGCCACACGAGTAAAATTAGTAAACGGTGTGCTGCAAACCTCATCTCCTGATATAAGTTTTGCGTCATCAGATATAGCAGTTAATTTTATATGGTATGTTTTTAATGAAAATTTAGGGAGTGATCACCTCATAATTAAGATGTCATCTAGTTCCAAGGATACTGTTGAATATTTTAAAAAGTTTAATTTTAAAATAGCTAATTGGCAATCTTATAAGAATGATTTAATAAGTGCATTTTTACAGGACGATTCCTGTAGATATGTATCTGGTAACGTTCAAAAGCATTATGATAATTTTTTGAACAAAGTAAACAGTTCAGCTGAAAGGAATATTCCTAAAATTAAATTTTGCACCAATCCGACAAGCAATTTTAAGCCAAAAGAGTATTGGAACTCTTCTTTATCTAAAATCGTTGCCGAACGCAGATTGTCACTAAAAAACTTTAGAAAGAACCCTATTCCAGATAATCTTAGTATATTAGAAATTAAAACTAGAGAATCAAATATTTTACTACAAAAAGCTAGGTCATTGAATTGGCAAAATTTTTGTACAAACATCAATGATTCAACATCAACATCAGATATGTGGGATAAAATGCGGTGGTTTAAAGGTTACCGTAAATCTAGGTTCTGTACATCCAAAGAGATGGAAAAACGGTTGCTACAATCTCTAACCCCAGATTCAGTTAGTAATTGCCCACCAACATTTAGTTCTGATAATGAGTTAATGCAGAGGATTTTTACAATTCAAGACCTAGAATTTTGTGTGAAAAAAAAGGATACGGCACCCGGCAGTGACGGGATAACGTATTCTATGATCTTTAATTTACCTCAGGCTGGAAAAGAATATCTTTTAAATATTTACAACGTCATATTTAGGTTAGGTGTTTTGCCGGTTCAATGGAGGAAAATATTAATCGTACCCATTCCCAAAGCAAACACTAATTTAAGTACAGATGCAAAACTTAGACCAATATCCCTAATTTCTTGTCTTTGTAAGATATTTCATAACATGTTAGGTAAAAGAATTGAATGGTTTGTTGAAAACCATAGCATATTGTCCCCGCATACGATAGGCTTTAGAAGGGCGCAATCTAGTTTAGATTGCTTGTCTAGACTTGTTACATATATACAGTTAGGTTTTTCTCAGAATATATCCACAGTGGCTTGTTTTCTGGATATCGAGAATGCCTATAATAATATTTTAATTGATAAAGTAGTAAACATTTTGGATAAATTAGGCGTAGGAAAAATGGTTTGTAGATACTTGTGGTCATATTTGAGTGACAGGCACTTGATAATTAAAAATGCTAATGATAGTCAGTCGTTGGAGGTCAGACACGCGAATAGGGGACTTGCTCAAGGAGATCCCATATCACCATTACTTTTTAATATAACAACATACATAATTTGTCACCAAATTAAGGATGTTCATATATCACAATATGCAGATGATTTCGTGTTTTATATCGCTCACAAGGATTTAAAATTAAGTGAATTTAATTTACAAGAAGCTTTAAATAAGATGGTAAAAAGATTAGATGACATTGGACTCCAACTATCAACAAATAAAACAAATTTATGTATCTTTAGTAGAGGATATAGAAGGAAACAGATTAAGCTCATTTTAAATAGTAATAATGTTAGCATAGGAGAAAATATAAAATATTTAGGGTTATGGTTAGATAGAACATTGCGATGGAATAAACACATTAACGAGTCGGTTGGGAAAACATCAAAATTTTTAAATTTGTTTAAAGTATTAGCGGGTCCCGGTTGGGGTATAGCACCTAAGCACTTGCGTCATCTTTATATTTCGTTAATTAGAAGCAGATTGGATTATGGGTGCTTTCTTTATGATTCTAGTGCAAAGACACATTTGTTAAAATTAGACCGAGTTCAAAATCAGGCGCTCAGAATAATTGGTGGATTTATTAAAAGTACACCCATTCACGTTATGGAAAGTGAGTTATGCATCCAGCCTTTATTTCTAAGACGCTTATATCTTGCGTACAAATACTGTATGAAAATTAAGAGTTGGTCAAATAATATTACGGTCAATGTATTGAATGATCTGGGCTCTAATATTTATGACAGATATTGGTGTTCAAGGAAAAAGCCTTTGTTGTTAATTGCTTTGAATGAATGCAAAGAATATAATATTTTTTCTACTAATCCTTTACAAATGTATACTTTAGATATTTGGGTGTCTTTTATTAATTTAAATAAGGTAATCAGGTCAGATTTAGAATGTTTGAGGATAGCTAAAAAGGAACTTCAACCTGTCTGTTTAAAAACCTTAGTAATAAAGGAACTAAATGAGAAGTACGAGGGATGGTCACATATTTACACAGATGCATCTAAAAATAATGTAGGATTAGGGGCAGCCTTTTGGCACTTAAGTCTTAGAAAGTCGGCTATGTTTAAAACCAATCAACAAATTTGTATAATGACCATGGAGCTCGTGGCAATCTCAGAAGCTCTTAAATATATTGGTACTATAAGCGGGTACAATTTTGTTATCTTTTCAGATAGCAAAAGCGCTTTGCAACATTTAGCTCGATGCGCCTCTGGATATAGCAGAGGCCTGCCAGTAGCTTACGAAATTTTACAACATATATATAATTTTAATGACATAAATTTGAGATTGCAATGGGTTCCTGCTCATATAGGCATAAGGGGAAACGAAGAGGCTGACAGACTAGCCAAATTAGCTGTATCAGATGGGTCACGGTTACCTATTTTACCGTTTTATACCGAATTATTAAATAATTTCAAAGTCGTGTGTTATGATAAATTTAAGGAATATTTTGACCTAAGAAGTAGAGAGAAAGGTATTTGGTATAAAACTATTCAATGTCAGCCTCCTCGTTTTCCTTGGTTTGCTAATGTTAAATTAAGTAGGAAATATATGGTATTAGCTCATAGGTTGCGGTCTGGACATTATCCATCGAATAAATTCGCATTTCTGATGAAGAAAGTTAACTCAGCTAACTGTGACATTTGCGGTACGACGGATGATGTCCAGCACGTACTAGCGGAGTGTAGCAGATACAACGTGCAACGAGAACATGTTGTGCGGAAATATAGCATCAGCAGATTTGACGTAGGCGGTCTTTCGAGCCTCCTCTGTCTACCGACAACAGAAGGTTTTAAATCTGTTGTTGAAATATTTCTGCAGAAGTAGATGTTGTCTGTTACATTTGTAGTAGTCATACTTTTATTTTGTTTTTTTTTTTTATAATTTTGTTATTTTTTTGTTATAAGTTTGTTAAGAGTTATTTTTTTTTTTATATATATATAATTTTGTTTGTTATCTATTAAGGAGATGATGGGGCTGACATGTCCGTTTCGGACCAAAGTCCCAAAAAAAAACAGATTAAAAAAAAAAAAAAAAAAAAAAACTATACATTCCTACATATCGGTATATAGATGTACCTGTTACAACCCGTCTATACACGAGACATCTGGCCGTTATATTATCTATAGCGGCGCGTAGTGCTTTGTAATTCATTCGGATTATACGGCTCGAGTGTTAGAATCGGTGACTTTCATCTAGCCTTGTCACACACTGGGGGAAAGGAGTGCACGCGTCGCTATTTGTGCACTACTTTTCCGTCCCATTTTTTGAGCGTTAATGATCGATCAACGGCTAGTGGTAAATCAATGGATGTTGCAGTGTAAGATAGTAGCGGGCTAATCTGTTGGTAAACCCATACTCCTCATTGGTTTCTATACGACATCGTGCCGGAATGCTAAATCGTTGGCACGACACGTATTTGTCGGTAGGTTGAAAACCTCCCACCAGATTAGACTCGAGCTAGGTATCGGACCCAGGACCTCCAACTTTGTAATGCAATATAGTCCTCAAAAATCGTGTTATATATCGTGGTTAATATTGCGCTAATAGTAATAATAATAGACATCTATGCTACTTTCGGGTATGTTTTTAAATTTAATAATGCAAAATAATAATGGCGAGGAATTTTTAACTACATGAAAATATATTTCTACAAAATAATTTCGAATAAGCCGCTAGGTTGGCAATACTGTAGCAGGCAGGTACCCTTTTCTAGCGGTCCATTGGATACCTAATCCAATAAAAAAATTGTGTTATCTTCTGTGTTAATTACGCCTTTTCGATTGCACCCCACAATACAATGCTATAAACCTCAGTATACCGCAGTTGTAATGTTTGGCAATGGGTACTCTTAACCAATCACCTACCTCGCAGTGTCCAACGTTTGCCCAACACACGACAATCTACGTTTTAACAATCGAAATAATGTTAATGTTGCATCACGTACACAGTAATTGTGGTTACAGAGAGGCTAAACATCGCAATTTTGTCTGACCCGTAATACGACTACCTTCTTTTTCATACAGCAATTACCTACCGGCATGTCGAACTAAATGAATTGTTTCGTAAACAAGAACTCGTGTGAATCAAACTTTTTTGATTTTTTAGTACTACTTTGCTCAAATGATATAGCTTAGTTTGTAGTTCGTCAATTATATCTTGATTGAAAGGTGCTCTTATTTTGTAAGTGATCTCGAATATCAGTATGTAAAACCCATAGAATTCCTGTTGTCTATTAAAATCTGTAGATTCGTACCTATACAAGATGGGTAATTCAATATCGGTGTGTGCCAAAAATGTATCAATGAATAATTGCACAAAATGAGTACACATAACTATGAAAATATGAACGTAGATAAGGCGTTTAGTTCGGTAAAACAGTTCAGTTTGACATCGGAGCATCCAATAGAACAATTTATTTCAACGTACTGATTTTCCTGATCATCGCGGATTATGATAAATTATGAAAATAGTTGTAAAAACATTGCGACAAACAGACAAACTGAGAATTTCCTTCTTTTCGAACTGATTAAAATTTTCTGCTCTTTATGTGTAGTACCGTAAAATATGTCTAATCTTTGAGCATAACAACAAACAAACCCGCAGAACCACTCAAAACAAGAAACACTCTTTACTTATTAAATCACGTTATAGTTCTTAATTAATTCAAATTCGAAAGTCTTTTTAACAAAATAACAGCATTCTTTAATTTAACGTATATAATCTTAATTTTAATTACTTATTACTCTGAGCGTCAATAAATTATGATCTAGTCGACGTGCAACGCCATCTTTTTCTTTACATTTTATAGTGCTGCGAATTCCAATGTTAATTTAAAAACAACATCAACAATATCATCATCATCGTCATGATCAACCCATTGTCGGCTCACTACAGCGCACGGGTGTCCTCTCAATATTTCAAGGGTTTAGCCATAGTCCACTACGCTGGCCATGTGTGGATTGACAGACTTATGGAGATATACATTATAGAGAACTCTCAAGCATGCAGGTTTCCTCACGATGAAAAGAAGGAAAACTCCTTCACCATTGATGAAAGTGATATTTTTAATTGTTTAAAAACGCACATTACTCCGAAAAGTTAGAGGTGCATGCCCGGGTTCGAACCACCTACCTCTGATTAGGAGGCGGACGTCCTAAACACTAGGCTATCACAGCTATAAAAATAACATAACACAAAATATGTAACACATTTTTCATCTTGTTATATTATAAATGAAATATATTATAAATAGTGAGTTTCTCGTTGTCCTTCTATCCTACAGCAGTAGGGCAATGCATTGACGCCATTTTTTGACGATACATTAAGTATATACCGGAGTCTGAGCCGGAAATTATACAGGGTTAAAATAATGCATATTGAAATGGTTCTATCTGGTTATATCTTAATACGCTTTAATGTACCGATTTAATGTAACACAAACAAGAACTTTGAAGGGAGTTAACCACTGTATATGGAAGTGTTGGCGTAGATTGACAACGAAAAAGAACTATTTTGGCTTCGGCATTTTTGTTTAGAATTTTCTTCCAAGGTCACTAAAACTTACAGCCTAATGAAAAAAGAAGATAATACCAGTTAAAAGCTCAAATACAGTATTAAAATGTCTTTAATCCAGGTGAAATTAATTAATTTGTCTGCTATTATTTTACTGTTGATATAAAACAGAAGCCACTAGGCGTAACTGCATCAAGAAAGTAACACAATGTTCCAACCCGATACACCTCCATGCCTACAAAGTTACATGACAACATGCTTTCCAAAAATAGAGTATTAAAGTATTGAATAATAGCTGAAACTACAAAGATACATGTGTCAAGATACCGCGGACAGACAGTTGACTGAAATGTTCGACGTGGTTCAAAAAGGAAGGTTGACCTTGACACGCAACTTAGCCCTTGACGGCATCTCAACTCATCAGGTGGCCATGGCCAGGAAATGCCATCAAGGGCTAATTTGTGATTGTGATTACCATCGTAAGTGATGATGCCGTCTAAGATGGTAGCGGGTTAACCTGTTAGGGGTATGGTGAACCCATACTCCTAATTGATTTCTACACGACATCGCGTCGGAACGCTAAATCGCTTGGCGATACGTCTTTTGTGGATGGTAACTAGCCACAGCCGAAACCACCCACTAGACCAGACTCGAGCCGGAAATCGAAAACAGGACCTCCAACTTTATAATGCAACAGCGCACGCGCTGCGCCACGGAGGTCGTCAAAGGAGGTATATAAACTAGCGAAAAAAAAATTATAAAAGGAACACTTATTAAACAATGTCGCAATAAAAAAAAATGTTACTATCCACAATACACAAGTCTGTATCGTGGTCATTTAAATTATGTGTACTTTTCGCACAAAAACTTTTACTATTTATTGCGTAAAATATTTTAATACTAAGTATTAACATATCATTGGCAACATCGTTCATTATCTAATGTCTATTTTTTCTTACTCGTCTTATTATGCAAACAATCTTTTAGTTACTTTTTACATTAAGTATTAAAAAATAATAAAAACACAAAAGTATAAGAAAGAAAATAAGAAAATGTATTTATTCTCATATAGTGTTACAAACAGTACGTCTAATTCCAATCAGAAATGTTGTCTGTCTAACACCAACAAGAAAAAGTGTTCAGCTCAGCCTTGCCTTATTTTTAAACACGTCGCTGATTTTCAGCTGAGACCCGGGTGACGTCACAGCAAAATATTATTAGTGAAAATATAACATAATGGTTTTTAAAACAATTCTTAAATTTAATGAAATGAATTTTTACATCGAAAGCAAAGAAAAAATATATAATATCACGTAAAAAAACCTTTTCCTATCCGAATATCTAAATTCTTGATGTTTCACCTAAATAAATGGTTTCCTTAGCTTCAATTCTCTATTGTTATAAATCTGACATTGGCTTATCTGTGTAAAGCTATAATGAGAAAAAAAACTTACTCCGACTTCTTCTCTCGAAAAGTCTCCAGACGTAACTTCAAGTTACCTGTACCTGTATATCTATATGTCAGTGGTACTTAATTAGGATTAAAACACACGTGTGGTTGGTAAACGTACAATGCGTGAACGTTAACATTAATATGGTTAATCCGAATCTCCTTAATTAAATTTGGTAGTTTAATTTGATACGAAGCCCGATATTATAAAATACAAGGTGACTTTTTTCGTCTTACAACACAGTTAAGTCTTCCAATATCCACTATTAATTAATTCTTAAAAAAAATCAAAGATAATAGATTTAAAAAGCCTACAAAGAATATGCTTTAGGGTGTAAGCGACATAGTGAAGAAGTCATAATAATCATATTTAATCAAAAAAACGCATCAAATAAACATACTTTACATGTTTTAGCTTTTTATAGTGTGTGTAATTTTTTAAAATTAAAAAATGTAACCTAACAAGGTTATATTTTTATATTACTCAGATTTACTTTAGATATAATAACAATCGTTAATATGTCACGTGATGTAAGCCGGTGAAAAAGTCACAGAGTATATCAACAGGTAAATAGGATGTAAAAAAAAAGTCTTAGTGAGACTCGCGCAACAAGGATTCCGTATAGTTCAAGTAATAAATGATAAATCGCTTCGAAAAATGGAGGTGCCATTTTAACTTTATAATATATGTATTACTTAATTTTGTAAACTGTGCTAGCTAAAAAAAATATTTTTGTTTTCCATTACAATTAATTTCAAACGATCCACTTTGCAAACTTTATAAATAAGTGGTAATTTTGACATTTTATGCTACATAGAATTTTATATTATTACGATTTAAAATTATATATTCTTTCAATATATTAAGATACATACTTCTTAACAGAGTTTTTGCCTTAACTTATTTTTTGACGGGAAAAGTCGCACCATATTCTTCCTATTTCAACTTAATCATTCAAGTACATGGTAAATCGTTATAAATTATGTAAAATCGTTGTCCAAATGACACTTCTAAAATTTATTATTTTATTGCCAAAACAAGTAACGAAATAAACGTGTATCACTAGGTTACTATATAGCTTTAAAAGCTATATATCAGTAACATGTCATAGGTGGTCAATAAAATTGCAATAAAAGTGTAGTTATTATCAAAAACCCACGTCCGCTTGCGGCGCTGCGGACTGCTTAGTAATTTAATAACGGACTGTGTTTCGCAGTCCACTATTTGTGGATAATTCATGCCTTGCGATGTAGCCTGCGGTCCACCGTCCATTATGTTTGTTGATGCGTCAGTACATCGCGACCGCGCGCTCTTTCTATACCTACCGCACGCAAAGCCGAATTTTAAACTCGAAAACAAATCTTTTTTTCCGTATAATATATACATATTTTTTTTTTCTAAATAGTGCTGTAAAATTATAATCGATTTAGCACGTGCTTCGGAATGCGATTAGTGATGTAGGTAGGAGAGCGTCGCGTCCATTCCGCGCGACAAAAACCGGATTAACAAATACATATAACAATATAATCAGTAGACACTTTGTTTGTAAAGCTGGAGCGGAACGATATCCACATGCATTACAGAAAGCGACCCTACAGGTTAGTAATTTTATTTAACTTTAACAAAGGTATTTAGTTAATGTTTAACTACGATATCTTATATCAGCTTATGATTTTGAATTTCGTATATTTATCATACCGAACGAGGTATGTATCTATAACTACGCGAATTGATATGTAGTTTCTACGTTAGTAAAATCCATCTAAAAGCAGTAAACAGTTATTAACTTGGTACCTACAAATGTCCTAAACTGTTTTACTAAAATTATGAATGACCTCACTTTTCACGCTCTAATTAAGTGAGCGTTTAGAAAATAAATTACATTTACGCAAATCTATTCACATTTAAATTTGTATCATACAATCACTTTGTAAAAGTTTACGTAACTAAATCATTAACTTACCCTTCTATAATCTGATTAATTAAACTCCTAATCTGTAATAGAATATCTTTATTGCTAAACTAATAGCAATAAATTTATAATTATAAACTTACTTTACTTCTTCTAATTGCCTGGGTACTTTTACCATTTTCTTTCACGAATGTTGTTTTACAAATTTCAACTAATTTTCTTTCTTATTTTTTCTTAGCATAATTTAGCGAATACGAATTCGATAAATTATGCTAAGAAAATGTTTATAAGCTAATTCGATTGTGTTAAGTAATCATCGTTGTCCTATTTCAATAACCATATTATTACTGTTTTTTTATGTTAAAAATTGTTTCGACTTTCCTCCGTACTTCGGGAAACTCTTTAAGACACTTTTCTTGATCATTATAATAAAGTCTGATAATAATAATTACATTTAATTTCCTAAGGATTTGGAGTATAAATTTATTACCACAACCCGTATGGGTTATTTTCGATTATATGAGGCGTCTGCCAAGCAGTGCGTAAATCACATACTGACAGACGATATTGGTGATAATTATTACAAAAGTGTTTTATGGTCAATACTAATTTAGAAACAATAAACAGCAAGTATAATTTGCTATATTCCGCCGACACTGGTTGTCGGCGGAATATAGCAGATTTGTATAGTATAATACCACACAAAATCTCCCACTAGAACCTCTACGCACGTTTCGACCCAACACCGGATCATCCTCAGGAGATGTTGACTTCACAAGCGAGAAAAGTAAAAAAAAGTCTTTTTTTTATCTCCCGGTTGTCGGCGGAATATAGCAAATTATACTTGCTGTTTATTGTTTATCATGGATTTTTGCAAAGTAACGCCTGCTTCTATTCATTAATACTAATTTAGGACAAATTCATTAAAGATGTATCTTAGTTTATGCAGTAACGGAAATTTAAAAATTACTGATCACTTTAGAAGATCAAAAATAGAATGAATTGATTATATAAAAATATTATAAGAATTGTTATTTCTAATAATTCCCATTATTTTATCAACCTTTGCTTTTAAACTAAGCCTTTGTTCCTTTTTTTAGAACATGTAATTGTCAGGCAAAGGTTTAATAGATGCTCGGCGCTGAGAACAAGGCAACATTGTGTACGCATGGGTATTTTATAGTGTGCATTCCATTGTTCAGGCTATGGTACGGACGAGTAGTGATATTGTCTAACACGCGACGGCAATGGAATCGATTATTTATTCTACAGTATAAGTCATCCATAGTTGTTTGAAAACTAGAAGCACTCCATTTGGGTCGGCTTTGATTGCAGGTCGATCAACTATTATCAAATGTATGGTAATCAAAATTTGACCTCCATGATGTACCCGACATATAAATCTACATGTGGAGTGTCCACGGATATCCCTTCGGTATTCAAACTTAGTGAATGGATCCAGTTATGTTGTCAATTTTAACTGCGTTGCGTAACATAACGAAAATAATGGCAGTACGTAACATATGCCAAATATGCCAACCCAATCAATCTAGCTAATTGAGCTGATCGTTGATAGATCAGATTAACGTTTTCTTTGATATGTATATACAGATAAAATAATTTTAGACCTCAAGTATTTCAAAATTTTACCAGGTTTCTCACGGTCAATTACCGGTAGATTTTACGATAAGAGAAATAGATGCACATCCCTACTGTACTTAAATTCCTTAATACTTTATTTATTTCTTTCATAAGTACACAAATAAACCTATTGTTATGCAATAACCGGTGTTTGGAACTTACTATAAAACTAAACCATTTTTTTTGTTACATAATTCTTTATTATAATATTATCATTAAATTACGGCAGAACTTATCAATCTATTTCAATAAATGTTAAATAAATCTAGAGCAAAGTTCTAGTTTAATTAAGTACCCAGTCATATATTTATAAATAATAATGACATTAGATCTAGGTGTAAATAAAGTGTAGATTTAGGAGTCACTAATGTCCTCGTGCCTCAGAGACCACGCTATTGAGGCGTCGAGCCAGATTGTCATCACTGACCTGAGAATAATCTTTAAATCGTTAAAACTTGCTCTAAAACCCACCTTTCCGATAAGATGAGAGGCCTACACCCAGCTGTGTTACAAAAATTGGTAGGATGGTGAGGGTTAAAGCTAAGATAAAGCGTAATACAACTTATTCTAAAATTACTACATATTATAAACCAACGTCGATTTCTCTGTCCCTATATCCCTATGTATGCTTAAATCTTTAAAACTACGCAACGGATTTTGATGCGGTTTTTTTAATAGATAGAGTGATTGAAGAGGAAGGTTTATATGTATAATAACATCCATTAAATAGTGGAGAAATACTGTTATTTTTGAGGTTTCTAATGTGATATCATAAATAATTACATTTTTTCCGCTTACATTGCAATCGCAAGCTGAACCCTACGAGATTTATCAAAATAATGTACTAAGTATTGTAAACATTGAAAAGGTCTACAGAAAACTCCGCTATGACAGATAGACATATACGTCTATCTCTTATGGATATCCCTATATTAGATATCCTCTTTTTTACGACAGATAATGGGAAAGAAGAGTTGTTTTACTCTAAATTTAACGCGTGCGGGCCACGGACAGTAATGAACAAATCAAAACTACTGGATCGATTTTAATCATTTTTTCAGTGAATGACATAGGCTATATATTTTATACCCGTGAGAAGCCGGAGCGGGCCGCTAGTATATAATAATTAATACTTTAAAATGATCTGCCGATTACTTTTCTACAGAGATGCAGTTATCTAGCGCATCAGCATGATTACTTGGAAATTCCGCATTTTGCACACTTTTTTCCTTCTGTTTCTTTTTGTCCCAAAATGTCTGCAATAAGTTTTTTTTAATCTTATTTCATGATCCGTTTATTTATCTGCTGCCAACCGTCACAAAGTAATTACCCACTGAAAGAGAAATTAGGTAACCGAGTGCATCAAAAACGTTGGAAAAGCATTTGATGAACGATGCTGGCTCACGCACTTTAAATACTCAGCACCAAATCTTTTCTACAGTGTTAATTAGCGTTGATTAACTATTATTAAATATTACCTACTATAATTGCAGAACTGCCTGAAAATGTTGACAAAAAGTAACAGATGAAAGCGGATGTACTGGCTACTAGAATTACGTACAAAGTTAAATGACATATTTATTTGCATACACAAGT
Organism: Lasiommata megera; assembly: GCA_928268935.1. NCBI lineage: Eukaryota > Metazoa > Arthropoda > Insecta > Lepidoptera > Nymphalidae > Lasiommata > Lasiommata megera. Next base: position 11,664,072 of record OV743323.1, read on the forward strand.
TACGAGTTTCCCAATTTTAGCATTTTTAATATTTTACACTTACTATACTTAGTATAGTGGTTAAAGGTTTCCTAAATGTTTAATATTAAAATTTACTATACTAAGAATATAGATTACAGGTTGTTTAATTTTAGCATTTTCAATATTAACTGTAACTATACTTAGTATATAGGTTAAAGGTTTTTTAATTTTGTCATTTTCAATATTAACAGTTACTATACTTAGTACATAGATTACAGGTTTTTTTTAATTTTAGCATTTTTTAATATTAACAGTTACTATATTTAGTATAATAATAATAATCTTTATTCCAGATATTACATCCATTTTGTTAGTAATACAAACAATTGCTTAAGACTATGTTAGTAACTAGGTTAGTTTATTTATTATAATATAAATTTATTTGACTAGATACCCATCCATGAGACACTAAGAGTGCATATGCAAACCAATCCAGTGTCTCATCAATGGATTATCTAGTTTTTCAGACAAAGTCTTCAGAATGCCGTTGGAGCTACCACGGATTCTGCTCATCACCGATGCTGCTCTTTTTCTCATAATTGCATAAAAATCGTCGGTACGAGCCTCAGCAAACATCAGTGACGCACTGCAGAATCCCGGCAGCCCCATCAGCACCCTGAATCCATTATTATATTGGACGCGCAGGTCAATTGTAGGTCCTCTGCGTATATGACACCCACAGGCTGCACGTGTAGAAAGTTTGGCAATATGCCTTAAAGAGAGTTATTTTTACTTGTTTGTTGCAACGTGCAAACCTGCGAGCTACCATATTGCATCGGACTGCCAACGCCCTGCGCTCCCTTTCTATATCTTTTATATCAGACATGTCTTCCGTAACAATATGCCCTAGATATTTAAACTCTGTGACTCTTTTAAGAGGAACTCCGTTAAGAGTCACAGGAGGGATATCATCCGGCGAGTTACCTTTGCTCTTAAAAACTAATAGCTCACTTTTTTTTACATTATACATGAGTCCATGTGACTCAGCATACGACTCGCACATCTTGAGCAACTTTCTCAGTGCGCTAATTGATGGACTCAGCAGAACCATATCGTCTGCATAACTCAAGTTATTCACCATAGTGCCATCAATAGAGCAGCCAATCCCGGTTCGGCGGAGTCCATCAATCAGCTGATCAATGTAGACGTTAAACAGGGAGGGAGATGTTAGTCCACCCTGTCGAACTCCGCATTCAAGGTGATATGGATCCGAAAAAGCACCAGCCCATTTGACCCTGTTCGTTTGTGAGCTATACCAAAACCTTAATATATTAACCAATTCTGGTGGCACATTAAGGTCCCTCAGCTTTGTCCACAGCTGTTCGTAACAAACAAGGTCAAATGCCTTAGAAAGATCGAGAAAGGCGGCATAGACAGGTGTCTTCCTGTCAGTATAGTATTTAACAGTCTGCTTGAGCGCCAGTATAGCACTTTCCGTGGATACATTTCTTCTAAAGCCGAACTGTGCATCATTTAATTTTATATATCCACTGAGCTGGCGGTCAAGCAGACCATCAAACACCTTTCCCAATACTGTGGCTAATGTAATTGGCCTGTAGTTACCTTTATCGGCAATATCACCCGTTTTATTTTTAACTACAGGCACAACTACACTATCCATTAGGTCTGCAGGAAGGTACGAGTGTCGGATGCAAAACGTATAAAACATAGCAAGGATCCGGTAAACATGAGAACCCGCATTCAACAGGTGCTCTACACTCAGTTCATCATGTCCCGGAGCCTTTCCCCTCGCCAAGCTCTTTATAATACTCTCTACCTCTTTAGCGCTAAATGATAGAGAAGAGCCCGACGCAGGCAAATCAACCCTCTGCGCATACTGATTCCGAGTTAATGGTGATTGGACTCTAAAATGCTCCTTGAATATGTTAGCTATACGTTTTGCATCCGTTTCCCCATCGACACTAACAGGGAGGCTCGCTCTAGGGTTTAATTTGTTTGTTTCCTTCCAAAATTTATGGAATTTTTTCTGTCTATGCTGCTCTGCTAATACATCCATCTGCAATTGCTCTTTATTTCTCTGACAAAATTTAAGTTTATTTTTAAAATTCTTCTTGCTAGATTTCTCCGTTCCTTGACCCCGCTGTCAGCTGATTATTATTGTTCGGAGCAAACTCGATGCTCGCGACTTGTTTCTCCTTTGTAATTTTCAGTGGTGAGACAGAGATAGCACTAGTACTGTTGCTTACGTTTAAGAAATCGCCAACGGTCATTGCTTGCTCGCCGGCTGACTCATTAACAGACGATTTTAAAACAATTGGCGGTAAGCCGATCGGCCCGCTATCGACATAGCAACTTTCTGATAGACATGCACCTCTCTTAGTATTTACATAATCGCCTCTAGGACTGCAGTCTCTAAGGTCTATTTTCGAATGTTCACCTCTCACCGACTTCATGAAATCTTCCTTCATTACATATGTTTCCTTAATATTTTTCACATCAGCCTTTAAGATTAATAGATCTTTTAACAGTCTAGTTACATCTACGTGATCAAACGTTAGCGGGGGCAGTTTCTGTAGATCCCGCGCCACAAAGATTGGAAGTTTTTCTGGGTCTGTATTCTGGAAAAGGCAGATGATGTCCTCTACTTCCCGTTGCATTTTACCATCTCTCCTTCTGGATATATTCCGTTTCTTTGCTGGCACTGCCTCGAATAGCAATCTCTTTGCTTTCTTGATGTCCTCAGCAGTGAAACCAGAGACGCAAACACGTATAAGGCTTTCCACATCCATAATATTTAACTTTCCTTCAATAAAACATAAAACCTCCGAAATTACAAGGTTACACCCCACACATTTCACTGTACTTTCACTAATTTCACTCGACGACATCACGATCGCTGTTCTAGTGACCGGTCGCTACGACGGTCGCGACGCGACTCTATATAGGTTAAAGATTTTTTTAAGTTTCGCATTTTTAAAATTAACAGTTACTTTATTTAGTATATAGGTTACAGGTTTTTAATTTTGACATTTTTAATATCAACAGTTACTTTATTTAGTATATAGATTATAGGTATTTAATTTTGGCATTTTTTCCAATCATATGTTGGCTGTTACTATACATACAATATCTATAAAGGATACTTAAAAGAAAAATAGATAAGGAGTGGTGAAAGGTAAAATGTAGTATCATAATAATACATTATTACATATAATGGACGAATTAAGACTGGACGAGCACTAGTTTAGATCGCCTCTGGTGACAGTTATTCATTACGCGGATGTTAGCGTCGAACAAAACCACGTAATAATACTCTTACATCACCCGCCGAGTTTTTTAATGTTGTTCATTTACGTACATCATAACATCGGAAGAAAATACACAAACATGCATGAAATTCCACTTCAAACATTTAACGGAATTTGCTACGTAGGTACCGCTGTAACCGGACAGAACATGTTGTAAGCTATATACAACACACATTTTTTTCTATCCACTACAGGTTAGCCCTTGACAGGACTGACACACCTGATGGTAAGTGATGATGCAGTCTAATATACAGATGATGGTAGCAGGCTAACGTGTTAGGGGTATTATGGTAAATCCATAATCCTAATTGATTTTTACGCGACATCGTGCCGGAACGCTAAATCGATTTGCGACACGTCCTTGTCAGTAGGGTGGTAACTAGCCACGGCTGAAGCCTCCCACCAGAACAGACTCGAGCCAGGAATCGAACCCAGGACCTCCAACTTTATAATGTGCCAGCGCGCGCAATGCACCACGGAGGTTGTCAAGGTACCATATGTTCTGTCATATATATTATGATGAACCCATTCTCGACTCAATACAGAACACGGGTCTCCTCTCAATATGAAAAGGCTTTGACAATAGTCCAGCCTTCTCATATTGAGAGGAGTAAATTGTAGAGCCAATAGTCTGGCATGTGCGGATTGGCACACTTCACACGCCTTTGAGATCATTGTGCAGAACTATCAGGCATGCAGGTTTCCGGAATGTCGCGTAGAAACCAATTATATGTATATATATATAGTATGGGTTTACCATAACCCTAACAGGTTAGCCCGCTACCATCTTAGACTGCATCATCACTTACCATAAGGTGAGATTGCCGTCAAGGGCTAACTTGTAGTAGATTTAAGTGGACATTAGATACGAAATAATAAAATCTACAGTTGAAACTATCAAACCTGCTATTGTTACTAGTGCATCCATTACGTGATCACTCCTTTCTCGTTTAATTACTGAGTAACAATCATTGCGAGTGCATTAAATATATACCAGGGGCGCATAGCTACCGTGGTGGTGAAATCGTCATGGTATTGTGATATCTACGCGTTGTTCGCAGTGCATGAAGTGGTGTAAGAAAGCGATGCACCGCGATACGGTTAATACTTTCCTCTTCTATAGTTTTAAAGGCTCCGCAGTTAAATCATTATCACGATCAACTCATTGCCGGCTCACTACAGAGCACGGGTCTCCTCTCAATATGAGAAGGGTTTGGCCATAGTCCACCACGCTGGCTTTGTACAGATCTGTAGACTTCACACACCTTTAAGAACATTGTGGCAAAAACTCTCAGGCATGCTGGTTTTCTGGCGATGTTTTCCTTCACCGTTGAAGCAAGTGATATTTTAATTGCTTAAAAACGCACATAACTCCGAAAAGTTATAGGTGCGTGCCCGGGTTCGTACCCCCGACCTCTGATTAGGAGGCTGACGTTCTAAACACTAGGGTATCACAGCTTCATAACAACATATAATCACTTAACAAATATTCTAGTATTGCAACACATACCATATATTTTAGTTTTCTTTTATAACTAAACTAAAAACAAATTATCAACCCTATTTGATGGCATATCGTAAATTAAACATGAAAGTGTAGCAAGAGACTAGAACGACATTTTTTCCCGCCTACCAAGACTATCCTTGCCTTGCCTTTATTATGACATCATACCTACCTCCCACCTCATTTAAAGACTACCTTCGATTCGACGCTAACAAGATCATGCGTTTAATTGAGCAACATACTGAAGTGATTCCATTAAGTATAACAATAAAAAAAAACAGGCCTCCCAATTAAAAGCAAATCTAACGCAATACTTAAAATGATAACTATAAAATACTGAAATGCCAACCATTTATAAAAACAACCTTGATAATAACCAAGTTTACGCAACCTATGAATGTTGTGTTTAATTTGGAATCAGCCCACGCAAAGTCAACAGAATGCCCGACTAGTTTAATATCTTTCATTTTTATTATTTACTTACAAACTGTTCAAATACGTAATCCGACTTCGACTGCAACAATTACTAATTTGAGTTTATGTAAGATAATATTCACTGGCTTACAGATGCACAAAAACGATAATGTTTTGCATCCGACATACTCTATTACCCAAGAACATATTATTTCGTTCTCCCTCCATCGTTCTGTACACTTTTCTACAGCTTAGAAAAACTAAATTAGTATATTCAAGTATCCTTTGTACGTCGAAATCTATATATTTAAAAGCGAAAAGTCACTGACGTACTTACTTATTAAACACGAGATCTCAAAAACTATTGTATGTATAAAGCTATAATTTAGCAAGTAGGTAATTGATAGTTAAGAAATGTCAGCTAAGAAAGGATATTTGGAGATTCCATCCCTAAGGGGGTAAAATAGGGGTTGGAAGTTTGTATGAAATTCCTTTGGAGTTAGAGACACAAACATGCGCGTTAAGCTTACTTTCTGAAGCAGGGCATTGGCCGCACGGGATACCTCAATCTAACGGGAAATCAGCAATTTTACGCAGACGAAGTCGCGGGCAACAGCTAGTAAAATATACATTTTACGTGTCATAATATTCTAGTCCAGCTACATTTACAGTCATTCAAAACCAAGAGTAACAAAATCAGTAAATAAATAAGTAACAAAGTATATTTTCGAAGTTTCACAACTGGCCTATCTTTACTCCGAAATGTTGTACATAAAAGAGTAAACTTTTAGTTAAAAAGATTTGATTCTCAAAATTTTTTTTACAATGTTGTTTATTATTATTAATATGCATCCTTATTGTTTCAGCTCGGGGAAGCGACAAATCGGCTCCAATGTCTTAGCTAGGTAAAAACATCCCTTACTAAGAAAAAATAAGCAATCTTATTCACTATGTTATTTGTGGAAAACGACGGCACCATTTTTAGAGTTTCTGTTGTGAAAATAATTAATAAAATATGTATTATAAAAAAAGTTAAACAGCGCCATCTATTGCTGTATTTCTAAACTTTACCGTGCTATGGTTGTTCTCCCGTGTCACCGTAAATTATATATAGATGGCGTTAAATCCTACTCGTTTATGTAACAGATGTCACTACTAGTATCGGATTAATTCTCGGACGTTTAATTCAAATTGCTGTCCTGAGGTGTCCTGACGACTCTGACTAGGTAATGGAGTGCATTATTATTGTTTTAGCCAATTGTACCGGTCGTCGTCCTTCAACTCATCCGGGTGCGGGTCGGGTGGGGAGCCTGCTGACGACATGTACTCCGATGTTTCACTCGAGGAGGATGTACAAGGTCTCAATTATAAGGTATGTTCCATCACCTAATTATTGACAAGTTACCTGACTTGAAATGTTCATCATCATCTAAATATCTTTCTAAGATATTTCTGGAAATATTATTATTGTAGAAGATATTTATATCCAAACCTGGATATTTTTTCTATCCTTTTATGTTTTGACGTATTTGTTATACATGAGTAGATTTCGTTTAAAGCAAAAACGTGCAACGAAGTAAGAATTAGATTAGTTACTCTGCTAAGGTATTAACTAAGGCAATGTTATTGTTAGTTCGCATAAATGTTTTTTTTTTTTTTATGGGGGGAAATCTCCCACTGACCCAATACCCCCGACTATTGCTTTGGAAAAGCTCGGTTTATGTAGGATTTTTACCCACTAAAACCTCCTCGATGGCCACCATCAGCATAAAACAGTGGAAATTTTATTATTATTTCGCATAAAGGTATTAGGTATTTACCTACCGATACATCCACCCACATTTACCGACCACCCTTCATAGTATACGAGTAATATTGACGGTTTGAAATCACCAGCATACCCAGAATAACAAGAGATCTTCAGATGGCTAGTACGTCACATCCGACATTATCTTCATTTTAAAATACTAGAAAGAACTAAAGAACCTTTCAGTTATCAGATAATGTTGGCTCGATGCCAGAAATAAGTAAACTATCAAAAGCAAAACCAGAATCGAAAAGTTTATCCAGACTATATTAAAAAAATTAATTTGAGTGAAGGCGTCTTACTGGAGATTAGTCTGTTGATTCAAGGTTGATGCGCATATATCATTGACTAGCTGGTGCCCGCGACTTTGTCTACACAGGATTAGTATTTCGAGTAGCTTATATTAGCGTGTCGTAGAAAAGAACTAACATTGTGACATTTAAATTATCACACAGATGGTAGTTTTTTTCCTACTTACTTGACACTTATCGTCATATTTTGGACAATTCACACAATATCTTTATAAATTGTAGCTATGTGTTATTCTGATGTATAAGCTATATTATTGTAGTTTTATTAAAATCCATTCAGTAGTTTTTACGTGAAAGAGTAACAAACATCCGTCCATCCATCACTTACAAACATTCGCGTTTATAATATTAGTAGGATTAATTTAACTCTTTCGACAGATTAATCATGGGAAAAATGCATCGAAGGAACTTAATACACAAATATAAATGTGCCAACATATCATATAAATTAAACCAACTCTGATGTTAAATTTGCGATTAAAAACGAATTCCTCGTAAATGAACACATTGTCTGGGAAAACAGGTTAAGAAATTTACCTATCATGTGTCATTGGTAAGTCATTTCTTCACTGATAAAACTGGAGTTACGTCAACTTCCTTCCGCTGCTATCAGCTAATGTCTTTGATGCGAGGGCATAGCTATGGTGAATGTGCATTTTACTTGAAGGTTTTTAGTTTTTTATACTTATTTTCCTTGTTTTTACGCTGATCTGCTTATAAAGCTTAGGTTATTATGGTGAGAAAAATTAAAGTAGGAAACCTGCTTTGCTTTGAATTCTCAAATAACCAGCTCAACTACGATAAATAATTCGCAAAAAGTTTTAAATCATGCGTTATAATCTAGCCCTATGGTCTATGTAGGTTGTTTTGTTTCTAGCAGCTTCGAACTCTAGCCTGTCCATCCAAAAGTCCATCAATATCTTGTGCTATATGCCCAGACTCTTAGAGGCAAACCACGGAACTCGTTCAGCCTCGATGGTTACTCTGGTTTTTCTACAGTTAATTATTTCTGATTTGATCCTGCCATCTCAAAGAAGACTACAGGTTGGATGGTGAAAGCCACTGTAATAAAAAGCTGGTACGAATACCTACATGTTATTGACACTACTACAGAATAGATGTATTAATCACGAGTTTAACAACCTTGAGATACCTTCATTAACAGTAATTTCGGATAAACAGCGATGAAATGACATTTTTTTTAAGAAATGAAATTGAACTTGGAAGCTTTATAATATTCACACACATTTTATAAAGTATTCCGATTTCTCTTTTCGGCAGATATATTATACGTTTTAGATGCAAACAAAGCCTCTATTCATTAGAAGTGTTTATTTAGACATAATAAATAAGGTCTCAAAGCGGAGTTCAGCTGAACGTTTATTCAGACGAAAAATAGAACAAGTCGGTAAATTGACGGAGTCATCCAGTCATCCTCATGACTAAGACACAATGGGGATTAATTTTGTTCACACACATTTTATAAAGTATTCCAATTTCTCTTTTCGGCAGATATTTATTGATACGTTTAAGATGCAAACAAAGCCTCTATTCATTAGAAGTGTTTATTTAGACATAATAAATAAGGCCTCAAAACGGAATTCTGCTGAACGTTTACTCAGACGAAAAATAGAACAAGTCGGTAAATTGCCCGTCAATTCATTCAGTCATCCTCATGACTAAGACACAATGGGGATTAATTTTGTCCACCGACAGGAAAAACGTGACAGAAACTGTCGCGTCTGTCCCGACTCCACTCAATTGATAGTTAATTAGCACAAATCAAATAAAGTTAAATAGAGTTATCGTGCATCCCAATTCTGAGGGTTGTAGATACCGTTTATCTAAAGTGATAAACGACTTAACGTAAATGGCTATGACCTTGACCTTTTCATGCATGAACTTTAAAGAAATGTATGTAGGTATCTTAAATAAAACCACAAAGAGTAGAGAAAGACCAAAGAAGAGATGGATGGATTGTGTAAAAGAGGATATGCGGGTAAAAGGTGTGGGTAGTGAGGTGACGGCTGATAGAAGTGAGTGGAAGAAGAAGACGTGTTGTGTCGACCCCACAATAATGTGGGATAAGGGCAAGAAGAAGAAGATCTTAAATAAAGCCACAAATATTTGAAGCACTACGAACACGTGAAGTGGCAAGAGGTTCATATATATAATTTTATAAAAGAAATCAACATCTGTTTTCGGACCAAAGTAAACTTGGAATTAGAGATATTAAGACGACCTAGACCTAGAAAATTAGCTTATCCGGTTGCGTACCGTAACGAAAATATTGTTTGAACATCGCATTGCATGTCGGCTCGAATTTGTAACTTCAAGGTCAAATTGGAATCCAGCCAAATCCTAAAATAATCATTTCGCATTTAGTACCAACCTGCTAATAAAAGGGAATGACGAAGTTTACGACGAATTCAATGAATAATTTCGAATGAATCGTCCATTAGGCCAGGCTGTTGTTCAAGTTGGGAGGTGGGAGATATGAGTTGTCTGGGGTAAACAATGCTTGCATTACCAGGAGAAGTACAAGTAAACTTCTAACTAATAGTTTTGGGGATTATATCCGTATAGATATATTCTGAACCCGGAATATCCTTATGTATACTCATGTGTGATCATGAGTATAGATAAGAATATTGTACTTCTGCTGCTAATGCAAGCATTGTTTACCCAAGACACCTCATATCTCCCACCTACCAAATTGAACACCAGCCTGGCCTAATCACACATTCACATTATGATATACGAGTTTTTGACGACCTCCGTGGCGCAGCGCGCGCGCTGTCGCATGATAAAGTTGGAGGTCCTGGGTTCTATTCCCGGCTCGAGTCTGGTCTGGTGGGAGGTTGCGGCCGTGGCTAGTTACCACCCTACCGACAAAGGCGTGTCGCCAAGCGATTTAGCGCTACGGCACGATGTGCAGAAACCAATTAGGAGTATGGGTTTACTATACCCCTCACAGGTTAGCCCGCTACCATCTTTGACTGCATCATCACTTACCATCAGGTGAGATTGCCGTCAAGGGCTAACTTGTAATCCACTTATTTTATTTTGATCTGCAGACTACTTCAATTCGATACTGACTTGAAGTGATCTTCCCTACTGATGAGGTGATCATATACAATTCTCATTACCAGTAGTAGGTATTAACACGTGCACCACTGATTATGGTGTCAACCATTTTCTTTAAGTTACACTGCCATTAATACCACATGCCTTAAATATTTTTTGCGAAAGAAAATGCCTTTTTATTTTTAAATTTTTTAGGTGATTATAGTTAATATGTCTTATCAGATGACAATGATAAACCGGGCATCGTACCTTCCGACGGTAAACACTGGTTCATTAGTGATTATCAAATTGTAATCAACAGGCCGTATATTGTTCAACCTTCAACTTGATTAAACTTTGAGAGCTCGACGTGATCGATGAAGGGCGAATTTAGCTGCATAATTAATTAGGATGGCCTTATTAAGCCAAGATAAGGAAATTGTATTTTATTTTATAACAAATTATCTATTGATATCTTTGATATGTCTATCAATAAGTTCAAAGTTTTTATAAAGCGAAAGCTTATAGAACAATCCTATTACGAAATTAAGGATTATATAAACGATAACAAAGTTAATTTATTATTGATTGTTTGAGATGTGAATAACAAAAAAAAAACCGGCTAAGTTTGTTATAGGCTTCTTCTTAGACCTGGATACGATTGGAACCCTCTTAGCTTTAGTTTTTAGTTGGCGAGTGAAGTTATCACCATTACTTCACGAATAAAAATAATGGGAAAGTGATATATATATACGAACGCTTCTTAGATGTCTGTAATTGTTTTATATGATTTTGTTTTTTTTTTTCTGTCCTTTTTAATTGCCCTGGCATCTTATTTTTTTAATTTGATTTCATTCACTTTGACTTAATTATACGGTAAACATGAACATAATGTTAAGTACTTAAGTCATCATAAACCGCCATAAACAAATAAAAAAAAAAAACAAAATTGTCCATAAAGGTGCACATAATCTGGTCATTTATGTTCAATGACCCCAATATGAATATCAAGGAAAGGTTTTAAACAATAGATCGCGCCGGTTCATTAGATGGTACGTGGGTACAACAGCAATGGCGGACGGAAAAGGTGCCTGTACGCCTTCCGGTCAGATGCGTGCGGCCCATATGATAAACGATTGATATACAGAATAACAATCATACTGTATTGTGTTTGTGTGATTTATGATTTATTGGGGAGTGCTGCGCGCGCGTCGGCAGTTATGCGATCACTCATAAATTGATTTGTACCTACTTGATAGATAGATACGAATACGAAAAGAAATAATACCAAATAAAATCAAAACCGTGATAGGCTAGTTTAGGGCATCCGCCTCCTAATCAGTGGTCAGTGGTTCGAACCCGGGCACGCACCGCTAACTTCTCCGAGTTATATGTGCGTTTTAAATCAATTAAAATATCACTCGCTTCAACGGTGAAGGAAAAAATCGCGAGGAAACCTGCATGCCTGAGAGTTCTCCATAATGTTCTCAAAGGCGTGTGAAGTCTACCAATCCGCACATGGCCAGTGTGGTGGACGGCAAACCCTTCTAATATTGAAAGGAGACCCGTGCTCTGTAGTGAGCCGGCAATGGTTTGATTATGATGAATAAAAAGTGATAAGTGTAAAAGCTGCCTTATCACTTATTGTGATCTCTTATAGATTTGTTTATTTTTCAGTAAGTTTATTCCATCTGGCAGCGGGTGCTGTATTTAGTATTTTATATAATTATTTTTATTTAATCTTAATAAAACAAATACTTAGCCATTTTTGAACTAAAGCCAACATAGGTTCTTAATTTAAAATTATTTAATTACATTACTTAGTTTCGTAATATAAAACTCTGAAGTATGAAGTTGCATTCTATTGAAACGCGCCTCGCGCCTGCGCATCACTGTCACTGTATACAATAGCTATAAACTTCAACGGGAACACCCAGGCGTTTTAGGTTTCCAAAAAAAACAAAAAAAAAAAACTTTAATAGATATTACTATTTTCCATGAGTTTTCCATAGCGATCCCGTCTACAATATCAGTAAGGATTAGCGACACAATCTCCATGATTTTCTTCAGCTTTTTAAAACTGTTGGCCGATTTTCTTACATTCTGATAGGGTGTCACATTCCACTATTGGAATTAAATTACGTAATCCGAGTGGAATAACATAAATGCAGCCAATTACAATCGTAATAATAGAGAGGTTGTTATCAAATATTTCACAATTATGTCTCTACATAACAATAACAATGGAAACATTATTAGCTTCAATAGAAAGCTTATGTATCGGTGGGTTATAAAATTTAATTGGCATAAGTAAATACCAATCGAATTTCACTTTCCATTTCGTTACGGGAATGCAACATTCAAATCAGTGCAGCATTTCTGCGAAGTACAAACGCATAGGGTCATTTTGACAGCGTGGGCGGCTGCAGACTGCGTCGCGGCAAACTTACTGTTACCATCACGTGGTGAACTAAAAAGTGTCTATTCCCTTGGTGTAAGGATCAAGTTGATCGCACATTTAAGTTTGCGACTGGCTCATAATGCTGCGGACAATGGGCCCTGGGAGAAACTGCACGCAACGTTGCCTAGATAGGCGCAGACATAAATAATGCATTAGAACAAACTGTGAGTTCGAATTAATTTGTCATTAAGGCTCGTTGCGTTGGATTCAATGATTTTATGCAATACTCCGTAAAGAATAATGGCGGTGGATAAAGGTTGCTTTGATCGTAAGTTATGGGTATGATCTATTTCCAGCCTAAAGGAAACTGAAGAGGAAATATTAGTTTGCTTTCGTAAATAATATATAAATACAAAAGTGTATGTGGCTGTTTGTTTGTTAAATTATTGATTTTGGATAAAGTTTATTAAGTTTTCTGCGGAAAATGAATAAAAATTACCTTTTCGAGCGGAATTTTACATATAGATTGCATTCTGTGTACTGGTAGGATATTATTTATCCTGGAAAAATAAACGACTTCCGAGGAATTTACTAAAAGACATATTATATTAAGCAAGTTTATTTTCTAAAAAAAAGACTGTTCCTTATGCTTTTTCAATAATTATAGACATGCATTTGAAAAAAAAAAAGGATAAACATTTTGTTTTCTTTACTTAAACGTGCCTTGCTTGTATTATTAATTTTTATAATAATTTTATAATTTTTATAGTAATATCACCTGGTGGCTAGTGATGATATTAGGGGTATGGTCGTTATATAAAACCCGTACCTACCCCTTATCGCATCACTACGCCATAGCCTAAGCTTGCTACCAGACTAGAATGGACTAAAATTTCTCGGTATACATTACAAAATTGCATTTGCCACGTATTAAACCCTAAACCTTCATTTAATGTTAAATGGAAGTATTTTCTTTAACGTCTTACAACATCGCCAAGTCTAGACACACAGTCACCATTCAAATCTACATATAAATCAGGAGCATGTAGGTATGTACGTATAGTGGGTGTCGCCGTGGGTTATGTGTGTCAAGGATGTATAGAATTATGGGCATAGCCGAAAACTAAATGCTTAACAACAAGTATTAGCAGATCATTACAAATAGCACAGGTACACAATTGATAGTTTCACATAAATACCTATACCATTTGTAATATAACGTTAATAATCTTAGGAATTCGTGCAATAATATAGTTACTAAAAGTTCCATACAAAATTGAATTGAAAACTAGGATAAATGAAGTATTTACTAGCACACGAAGGTTCTGTACTACATTACAAAATAGAAGTAGCACTGTAAATTATATATGATACAGGCATTTTTAAGACGGATATATATAACACCAAAAAAAACCTGTCTCGTATGGCGTAAGGCTCACGTATAACTTATTTTTTTTAAAGTGGAGGCATAGGAAATGGGTCCTATTAGCATGCTAATGACATATATATAGAATCGGATAATGGACACTAGAATAGTTCTATACTTAAAGTTACAATGCCTAAAGGTTGCCTAAAGAGACGCCTTTTAATAATATATTTTAAGTTTCGGGTATTGTCATTATACATAATTAATTTAATCGAACGATGATATATTTACGAAATTGTCGAATTTTGTCAATATGCCTTCGATCGATATTTAGCGACCTCCGTAGCACATTGCTCCGTGTCGCATTATAAAGTTGGAGGTCCTAGTGAGAGGGTTCTGAGAGGGTGGGGTTGTTAGGGTGGTAACTAGTGTTACGGGCTAATCTGTTTGGAGATGCCACATACCCCCTTCTGAGATTGTCATCTAGAGCTAAAAATATTTTATTTTTTATTTTTTAAATAATAATTACGCAAATCTCTAAGTTAAGATTTATATACTGATATTTTACATTTATATATAAAAATATCAATATAAAAACCACTCATGTTCTTCAGTTTATTTCAGTTGTTAACGACAACAAACCGTGAAAGTGTATGTAATTGTGTATATATATTAATCATGAGTAGATATCTAAATAAAATAAGTTTTAGTATTATTTTTATATATATAAGTATGGTAATTAAATCTCTGCAGAGTATTTAAACATTTCAGAACCCTAAGCGTTCATACTTACGGGATAAAAGAATTCCTTTGTAATTATGGCAAACAAACCCCGCCTTTCACTAGAAATCCTGTAGGCAGGTTCTTTGAGAGCCCTCACTAGCCATAAAAGAAACTCAAGAGCTACTACGTAGACTTATAGAGGCCCTTTGAATTTGAATTTCTCGCAAGTTGTTTACATCTTGGCAAGTGAACTTTGACCTTATTGTTTCGCCAACGGTTCCCCAGGACTTTGTCCACATACAACTTACGGTAAATTTTCCCATACGATATTTTGTAGATTAATCCACCGAGTTCATCGCCCGCTCGTGTTCGGTTTAGCTTCACTTTTTTTCTTATGACTCCTCTTTTAAGTGACTCAACATGATGTTTAATCGTTATCTATAACGTTCTTTTTAAAACACAAAATTAACCTATCACAATATAAAAAATACTCTTAATTTTTATATTAGAGAACTGTAGAATAAATGATTACTATTGTACATCACAGATGATACAAAATGCAAATACGATAGAGTTGTTAGACAGGGTACAATTTGACGGCCTTATCGCTAAATAGCGATTTCTTCCAGGCAACAAAGCGTCCAAAAAGAAAATGCTGTAAATGCAAAGTAGGTAGTGTAACATTAAAAAATAAAGAAATAAAACAATTTTTGGCTGAAAAAGCTAAAGCATGCAAATACCCCCTGTATTTAGGCTCCGAATATGATTTTGTTCCATTCGATGTCGAGACTCTTGGTCCGTGGGGTCCTAGCGTTATAAGGCTTTTTAAGGAAATAGCAAAAAGGTTAGTCGACATCACAGGTGACCGAAGAGCTGCAACCTACCTCGGTCAAAGATTAGTCTAGCCATTCAAAGGGGGAACGCTGCCAGTATCTTCGGAACCTTTGCCTAAAGGGACTGCTTTTAATAATATATTTTAGTTTTTTTTTTTTAAGATTTTTAGTTTTAGATTATTCTAAGGTTTATTTTAAGATAACAATATCATTTATGTTTACATACTATGAAATAAAGAAATAAAGACATATCTAAATAATAATATATACTTTACACCCATATATGGATGTACTGTATGTAGTCCGATATTGCAATAAATTCGCCGGCAGACATAATATCAAATGCATTCCATTGCATTCACCAGATAATCGCCTTTAAATGTAATCTAGCAAACCCCACAAGTGTAGGAATAGTTATCTAACTTCAGCCAATTAAATAGCAACTTCAACAAGATACTGTGAAACGGAAAGTGAAGAAACTCATGCGAACGCCGCGTTATTGTTTGTAGATGCGTTCTATTTTGCTAAAACTTTGTACCAATTACATAGCTGGTTATAAGGTGTACTACAAACATAAGATAAATTTTTAGGAACTTTGACGACATCGGTGCGACAGTTGTGCGGCACGTGTCTGGCTTGAGTCTGGTCTGATGATACTCTTCGGCCGTGGCTAGGTTACCATCCCACTTATTTTTATACATCCTACTGAGTTAGCATACTGACACAATTACGGGTAGAATCTAATTAGGAGTATGGGCTTGCCAAACCTAACATGTTAACCCGCTAACATCTTAAACATCATCACTTAGCAGAAGGTGAAATAAAAAAAATAAAGATAGTAGAAGATAAGAAGGTTCTTATTGCTAGAAATACGACTCGATACTTAGCGAGAGGTTAGACGAACGTAATAACAGTATTGGTAAATATAAAATAATAAAGAACGATGTAAGATTTTTACTCATGGCGAAACAAACAGCAGTCCATTGTGGTTAAAATTAACCTTTCTTTACTGCTTTCATTCGATTCCAACCAATTTGTAGGACTAACAGTTCGCCATCGGAAATTAACGGCATTATTAATTATGCTTAAATATTAGTAATTATTGTTTAAAAACCATTGATTTAGTATAATTCTTATAAATTTATCAAATTGTTACAACACGGTCCGCTTGTAGAAACGTAATAAGCAAAACAGTTGTTTACTTTTGTTTTGTTAAATTCAGTTTAAAGTTAGTCGTTGAGGTTTAGTTTACCTTAGTAACGGTTAACGTAATCGTGTATGTATAATGTTATCAGATATAGCGCATTTTCCGCATGAAATAATAGGTACTTAATGGGTAAAGAAAATAAAATTCATACAAGATGCCTTTGGAAATTAAATAAGTATTTATAAATAAATAATAATATAGAAGAGACGATGACGTCTTATATTTTCTACTATTATTTCTGCTTCATTTATTTTAATTTTAAACGGCATACGTGATGACATTTTTTTCTTGTGTTACTTTCTAAATTTTGATATATTCAGTTGCATAATAGTAAATATGAAACAATTTTTATTTCACACATTATTTATGTATTTGCCCGGTTACTCGTCGTGTTGAAGTTAAATAAAAACTAACTAGCGCCCAAGCGATTTAGCGTTCCGACACGATGTCGCGTAGAAACCAATAAGGAGCGTGGGTTTACCATACTCCTAACAGGTTAGCCCGCTACCATCCTAGACAGCATCACCACTTACCACTAGATGAAATAGCCGTCAAAGGCTAACTTATAAGGACATTATTAAAATCATCTATCCGAATGAAACTGAATGGAACGCAGAAGTACTCAAAGTAAATTTGTACCGTGGTACTTACCTGATTCATATTGTCTTATCAACGAACTATGTTTAACCAAATCTTTAACTTAATTAGAATGCGTAAAAAATTCGTTATTAACGCTAAAGAAGTATAACTGAATAGACACGGTTCGCACATTGACAGGGTTTTTTTATGTCGCTATTTTAAGTAGAGAATGAATGAATTAAGAATTAATACCCATTTATTGTACCACCACAGATAATAAAAAAAATGCAAATACAATAGATCGGTTAGACAGTAGGTACAATTTAGAGATTTCTTCCAAGTGTGCAAGTGTTCCAATTAAGTAAGTGGTATTTTTTTAACACATTTAAATGAAATAGTGTTCTTTTAAATGAACAAAACAATATTGAACGCCTTGTCTATTCCTATGTAGAAACAAAACGATACTTTTTTCTGACAATTTTACACTTAACAGAAAGTCTCAGCCTTATCGGACACTGCAATATTATGAATGTAATATTATGTAAATAAATTTTCATTTTTATTTTTAATTTTAAATAGTATCAAATCTGTTTTTTTAAGTTCTGTTTTGAAAGTATAGAAATGTGATCACAGTTTAAATTGAGGAAGCTATTTTCAAGTTGCATTAGCATTATCACGAGTGTTTCAAGTGTTTAGTCTTGAATATAGTGTAGGACGAACTTATAACATTAAAGTAGAAGGATATATTTAAACGGTCTTATCTCCGGAACGCTGTGATAGCCTAGTAGTTAGGGCGTTCGCCTCCTAATCAGAGGTCGGGGGTTCGAACCCGGGCACGCGCCTCTAACTTTTCGGAGTTACGAGTATGTGCGTTTTTAAACAATCAAAATATCATCACTTGCTTTAACGGTGAAGAAAAACATTGTGAGGAAACCTGCACGCCTGAGAGTTCTCCATAATGTACTCAAAAGGCGTCTGAAGTCTGCCAATCCGTACATGGCCAGCGTGGTGGACTATGGCCAAACCATTCTCATATTGAGAGGAGCCCGTGCTCTGTAGTGAGCCAATAATGGGTTGGTCATGATGATGATGATAATGATCTTCGGAACTGACAATCCGAATAGATAAATCTTTTTTGCATGTCTTATTTTTTTATTTTATTTATCCACTACAAGTTAGCCATTGACTGCAATCCCACCTGATGAGTGTGATGATGCAGTCTAAGATGGTAGCGGGCTAACCTGTTAGGGGTATGGAAAACCCACACTCCTAATTGGTTTCTACGCGACATCGTGCCGGAACGCTAAATCGCTTGGCGACACGTCTTTGTCGGTACCACGACACACGACCACGTGTTGGGTGGTCTTTGGTGGTGTGTCTTAGCCGGTTTCTTGAGAAAAGTTAAAGTTTGTGTAGAAGAAGTAGTTACTTTTTTTCCGCCGGAAAATGCGTTTAAGCGTCCCCGCCGGAACAGGGTATGTGGGACTCCCCGGCGACCAGAATACCCGCTAAAACCCAGCGATGCTCCTACGCGATGCCTGGTGACTGGGTCACCCGCGCACTCGTCCGCAACCCTACCAGCGGCGTCCGTCGAAGCAGACCCTCCGGGAAAACTGCTAATGGAACTGGCTATTTAAGTAACATTATTAAAGTAACTTCAGTAAATAATGAAGCTGGTTGTTCCTGAATATTGAACTAATGTTATTCGGAAAAATTGATACTATTCAATGAAATATTATTGAACCTTAAATTGCTTATCACCTTCAGCCTATAACGTGTTAAACAATAAACGTTTATCATAAAAATTTATTAAGGTATTCGACAAAAGTATTTTATTTTCGAAACCGAAGAAAACCCTCTCCTATTTTTACAGTGAGCTGAGTAAAGTTTTCAAAAATAAAAAATACTTTTTGTTAGGGGCAACGATACCAAACTGGGTTAGAGTGGATATAATCGACGGCCACATGTTCTGTACAATTCTAGACTTAAATGTATTATTAGATACTAATTGAGACCAACGTAGCATGAGACGCCGCGAATTTTAAATTGCTATTTGGTTATTTTATCTATTTTAATCTATTCTTTGGTTTATGTGTTAGGTCTTACAGCGGTGTAGTAATTAATTTGTCTAAGTACTCATCATTATCATTCTATTCACAAGCACTGCTGGACTCAGAAGAGAGAATTTTAGAGACTATGGTTGTTCTATGATTTTAGTTTTACCGCTTAATCTTTTATTTATTATAAATTATGATTATGCTATGTTTATTCTGTAAAAAACTGGCTTCGTCTTTTCTCAGTAGAATCTGCGAATTTCAATGATGTTAAGGAGTGTACCTTCAGTACGTGAATTATTATTTATTTTATTCTATAGATAGTAAGCTGTGATGACCCAGTGGTTAGGACGTCCGCCTCCTAGTCAAAGGTCGGGGGTTCGAAACCGGGCACGCACCTCTAACTTTTAGAAGTTATGTGCGTTTTTAAAAAACAATTAAAATATTACTTGCTTCAACGGTGAAGGAAAACACCGTGAGGGAACCTGCACGCCTGAGAGTTCATAATGTTCTCAGAGGCGTGTGAAGTCTGCCAATCCGCACATGGCCAGTGTGGTGGACTATGGCCAAACCTTTCTCATATTGAGAGGAGACCCGCGCTCTGTAGTGAGCCGGTAATGGGTTGATCATCGTGATGATGATGAATTTACAAACATCTATAATAGCAACGTATTATTTTTTTATAAGCCGACAATGGGTAAATCATCTATAGATGAGGACTACCAGCTGTTACCACTCTAAAATGATTTGCTCACGGCTGTTGGTCTGGGTAAAGTGCAGTGTGTTCAATCGAGGTGTTAATGCATTAGACTACCTACAATTGAATACAGCAAAAGGAACGTACAAATTTTAACTCTAAAACTCTAACCGTTATTGATCGACTTTGTTTGCTGATCCTTGAATTTATGAGTAAGGGGAAAATCCGAGCACACTATAAATTAACGTCGCATGCCCGATAGCGTTACCTTTCAAATATATAGAAGCTTTTGTATCGAAATTTTACTTCCCAACCATATAATTTAGGAAAAAGGGTTTCCAAATAGGTTCATATCTGTAAAATCTCTTACCTATAAAACTTAGCTATATAAAATGATAGAAGTATTATGTTACAAGTTACATTGTACTATTAGTCAATCCAACACCCCAACCCTCTCGTAGGTGTGGCTTCTTTTTACTCCCCCGACCTAAGTGCTCCTCTCCGAATGAGGAGACCTAAACATATCCTTCATGACCCTGACGATCAGATGGCTATTGACAACATACTCGTACCACCTATCACACAATCATACGTTACACACCGTCTTCGCCGGTGAAGACGAGGCCCCGGCTATCTTACGTAATCTGGACGTGGGCTCCATCCACGGCCTCGGAGACATACGGACCGCTCGCCGTCCGACCAAACCGTTATTCCAAACATCGCCTAAGCCGAGGTTCAGCCTCACAGGAGGCGCCCTTAGGCAGACGTTCCCTTAGTTTCTTTGAGCCCTAGAGCTCAAAATTTCTTCTGGCAGAGCTTCTTTCCGAAGTTTGCCAAGCAGCCCGGTTACGCTGTCGGTAATAGTCAGTATGAAAAAAAAATTGTACTATTAAAAGCACTTTTTCAAAACGGTTCAAGTTTTTAATATAATTGTACGGATTTGGTCATAATACAATCTCCACTCTAAAATCAACCGTCAATGTACATTTAATGAAATGCGCAAATATTCCGAATACCATTTGGAAAGAAATAACTGCTCTATTGTCTGAAAACTGACATAACTCTATCTTGTATTACAGTACGGACTAACAAAAAGTTCTAAATAATAGTTCATTGTTCTGTTATTTTGTGTAATTTGTGTACACTGGTGGTTTTTTTGAAGTCATTGATACAATCTATGACTTCTAGCTCATTTGTTTACGTGTTACGCACTGTAAAACGTAATATTTAAGCTGTCGCTTCACACAAATTCACACAAGATAAATGAGGTACCACAAAATTAGTATTGTCCATTATTGTGAGGTCGTCATCATCATGATCAACCCATTGCCGGCTCACTACAGAGCACGGATCTCCTCTCAATATGAGAAGAGTTTGGCCATGGCCCACCTCGCTGGCAATGAGAATATTACGTAGAAATCTCAGGATTGCAGGTTTCAGGTTGAAGAAAGTGATCGCACATAACTCTGAAAAGATGAGAGATGCGTACCCAGGTTCGAAGCCTCGACTTCTGCTTAGGGAGGCGGACGTGCTAGCCCATGGGCTAGGACGTCCGCCTTGTGTTATTGTGAAGTGTGCAATACCTAACTCTTGTAGATAGATGTAAGGCATCAATGACAGTTTTAAAACTGAATAATTTCTCCACCCATCGCAGCTTATGCCCTGGGAATATAGCAATCGAAACGGATCGCCAATTATCTGAACTAAGAGACTCATTCAAGAGGTTAGGTTAAGAGTAACCGTGCGTTCTTGATTGAGTAACAAAACAATTTTTTTATCCAAATATTATATATAAAGGCACCGATGGACTCTTTGAACGCTTTTTATAAATATATTTCTTTAATGAATGTCAGATGATAGTGACTATCAAATCAATTTTTTGCTGGTCATCCATGTTAATGCTATAATTAAGCAGGATTTCATAACAGACAAAATAATTTTTCTGTCGCATTATAAAGTTGAAACTTCTGGTTTCGATTCCCGGCTCGAGTCTGGTCTGGTGGGAGGCTTCGGCCGTGGCTAGTTACCACCCTACCGACAAAGACGTGTCGCTTGCGATTTAGCGTTCCCTGCGCGATGTCGTGTAGAAACCAATTTAATTTAACAGGTTAGACCGATACCATCTTAGACAGCATCATCACTTACCATCAGATGAGATGTCCTCAAGGGCTAACTTGTGGTGTATATAAAAAAAATAAGGTACACGAGTCATGACTCGTGTCTGATAGTTGTACTAAATCTGTTAATTAATCTGTCAGAATGCCGGTTCATTTATACATTTTAGAGGGCATTAAGGATCGAGACAAGAAAAGAAAAGCATTATATGGGCATTTAAAGTCTCATCAAGGAAGACGGAGTAGCATCTATTTTCGTTCCTCCTCAAGTACGCATTGATACATTGAGCAGATAAGGTGAACGGCATGATGTATTCATGGAAGCAATATGGACACGATCATCTTTGTTTATTGAAACAAAAAACCGATAATGAATTCAGTGTTCACAAAAGACTGTGCGTCTGGAAGTTGTTTCCAACTGGAAAGTATCAATACGTAAACATTCAAAGCATTTCGTTGTTACACAAATTTCAATTTAATCCTACGTAACAATTTTGTTTTGATTAAGATTCTGATTTAATTATATTTTGTTCAACGATGTTAGTTGTCCATAAAATAACTCAGCTATAATGTTGGCATACAATTCAACCTCCCATTTTACACGCTCTCACTGACAATAGTTTCAATTTTGATGTTTGATTAGGTAAACATTTTTTATCGTCTTATCTTAACCGACCGCTTGCTTATCTATATGTTGGAAACATTCATCGGGGTAGTATTATTAAATTCTATTTCACTTTCAAATGCTTTCTTTTCGATTATATAAAAACTTCATTAAGAAACTTGAATGTGTAATATTGAATAAACATTAACTTTTATGGATATACTTGTCACTGTTAATGCACTATAATCATTAGTATTTTCATTATTGACACGTTTGCTAAGTACTAATTGGTTTCTTGTGTCAGTTTGTATACTCCAACGGAAAGCGTCTACGTTCATTGATATATAAATTTAGTCTGAATGACCGAGCAATCATGGTGACCCCTCGTCCATAAAATTACGAGATGTAAGTAGACTGGGGGAGCAAATGCAAGGGGTTATTGCCTTGGAACTATCCATCACACGATCGTGCATATGTGCAGGGAGTGAATAAAGTTTATTTGTTTGAATGTGTGGCGCTGCCAGGCTGATAATCACGTCGTGCCGGTGGGTGGGGCGGACCGAGCGTCAGCCGTTCAGTGCCGAGCGTGACTCTGACTCAACGCAACGTACACGGCGATCCCAAAAGTTTCCTGCAAACATTAAAAAAGCTCTATTACAAACAAAATTCAATGGAGTATTAGTAACCATTCCATTGGAAGTGAGGGTTAGTGATAGACAAACGATGTTAGGGCAACCGTTAAACGTTTTAAATCGACTCCGTCAATGCCTCTTTTTGCCGGATATTTTGATCCTCTTGTATGACGACAATTAATTGGAAGTAAATACATTAAAACAAATCATAATATAAATTGTGCGAATGCTGTGAAGTGTTTACGCTATGTGACAATAAGTGTGAGATTGTACAAATGTGAGACAAAGTGGTCAATTAGTTAAATTAAATTCCTACGCAGTACTGTGTAACAACTTTCAAACAGTTTTGTATAATTCAGCGTGCCATTCAAAGACTTATCTTAACTAATCTAATCCGTTTTGTAAGTCAAATTAGTTGTTGACTAGGGCTAATGTGTTTTGTGCAATATATGAATAAATCCAAAGACAACGTAGTTTTATGGTCCAACTTCTAAATGTTCAAGTCGGGACTCTTTAACCGCTCGAGCGGCACCATGGGTGAATCAATCGAGGTTGAAGATAGTTTGGAACTAGAATACGATATGTGGGATGGACAATTTGACTTCGTGGGGCCCCAGGATCCGCCTGTGAGGGTGCGGATAACATCAGACAATAGTGTTACTGAGGATCTGTTCACTGGAGGACCTTTAACGCCACATCTAACAAATGGTGTAAATGGAGGAAAGAAAACCGCTGCCCATCAATGGTGTGATAATTTGTCGGATCAAGTGAGTTGCTTATGACCTTTGACCGTAAATTTGTGTACTGTACTCGTATTTATTTCAATTAGTTATAGTGCCGTCATCAGGACATTCATGAATTATTAATATCTATATATTTGTCCTTATATGAGTCATATAATGTAATAACCCTAAATAAACAGAACGTAAACTTAGTTCTGGAATATCATAGGATTGGAGATAAAATGACGGATCGGAAATTATAGCATAGCATAACATAAGTATATGCTAGAACAATGTATAATAATAGATTGTACATAAGCCAAGTCTATCGAAAACAAAAGTGCTTTTTCGGCCGATTCGAGCGTGACGTCTCCGATCAACCTGTCCGTACCATGGCGGCTCGTGTCACGCAATCTTCTATACTCTACCATAGATAAAGGCTTTACGATTCCATAAAACTAATCTTTTACATAACCGTCGGAACATAAGACGGTAGATCGCGTGAAAAGTTTTGACGTATTTACAACTCCGCAGAGCCTATGCACGCGATGTCGAAGTTTGTACGAAGTGAATTACCATTTTCATTGCCATTTGCTTAAAGTATACATGTTTAAACTAGAGTGCTTGTAATTGCTACTTAACTTTCGAGAAATTTTCTGCCAGTGAGCTCTCTGTGAAAATCAATATATAAATTATCTACGCCTCTGTACAACTTTACGTATCACTTTTGACGACCTCAGACCGACAATGCCGTATCGCTTAGCGATTTAGCGTTCCGGAAAGATGTAGTGTAGAAACCAATTAGGAGTATTGGTTTACCGTACCCCTAACAGGTTGGCCCGCTACCATCCTAGACTACATCATCACTTACGATCAGGTGAGATGCCGTCAAGGGCTACCTTGTAGTGTATAAAAAAAAAACTTGCTATCATGGGTATCTGATATCTTGAACCTCTGAGTTCAGGCAACCATACAATTATCACTTACCAGCAGGTGAACGGGGATTTTATGGCTATCATTATGAGCATGACCTGAGTTCAATAGATTTTGATATTTGTGCAAATTTATTCACTTCATTCACCGGATAGTTCTACCGACAATGTATTTGTAGTTCTTTGGAAAACTTTATTTTCTGAAACATTTATATTGCTAATATTCCTCATTCTTTGTCCAGACACACCCCTCTTTTGGTATGTAGATAGGTTGCATTTCAAAATACGCTATTTTTGGGTTAGTAAGCTCTATTGTTATAAAGCAAAATGAGAAACAGAAACGTTGCCATGTTCTGTTTTCGTAAAAGAAACAGGAATTGGCTTTTGCTTTATGTTCGTCTACATACGAGTTTACATAACACTTTCGCTATTAATTGAATCAATGTTTTAATTACATGAATGATTAGGCTCACTAATGCGCGCAATATTTTCTCACAGCCTCACAAATTGCTACAAACCACCTACTTGTCAGTAAAACAATTGGTCGCAAGAAGGAAATGTCTGTAATGTTTCACTTTGCATAACGATGCATTGACAAGTCGGCCCGTTACGCACCTATTACATATTCTAAGAGATAATAGAAAGCCTCAAGAAATGATAATTAGAAAACATGTTTCGATTATCTGGCTAATCTATTTCACAGTTCACATGCCACACAATTTAAAGATAACATTCTTGCTGTTGTAGATGGGAAGTACTATAAACATTAATAACAAATGATAGACATCTAGCTATTATATTAACGGGCCCTTTATGATATTTTATCATCATCATCATCATCATCATGAACAACCCATTACCAGCTCACTACAGAGCACGGGTCTCCTCTCAATATGAGAAGGTTTTGGCCATAGTCCACCACGCTGGCCATGTGCGGATTGGCAGACTTCACACGCCTTTGAGAACATTATGGAGAACTTCTCAGGCGTGCAGGTTTCCTCACGATGTTTTCCTTCACCGTTGAAGCAAGTGATATTTTAATCGTTTAAAAACGCACATAACTCTGAAAAGTTAGAGGTGCGTGCCGGGATTCGAACCGCCGACCTCTGATTAGGAGGCTGAAGCCCTAACCACTGGGCTATCACCGCTTCAATTTTTTCAATCTCTTCAATCAATTTTTTTTTTTTGATATTTTATACTCGCTACCTATTATTCTATTTCCTCTAGTTTGGTTAGTCTAGAAGTTTGATCATGGATATAAACTGATCTCAGAAGATCAATTAGATTCGTCGTGGTCACATTACAAATGTTCTAGATTTTTGGACTCGAATATATTTCGAAATTCATGAAGTCTATAAGATATTAACATTTAAATCTGAGGCAGTCTATAGTGTGGCTTGAATCAGACGCGATGGTCTTTTTTTTTTCTTTTTTTATACCATTACAACTTAGTCCTTGGCAGCAATCTCACCTGGTGGTAAGTGATGATACAGTCAAAAATGGTAGCGGGCTAAACTGTTAGGGGTATGGTAAGCCCATACTACTAATTTGGTTTCTACAGCGTCATCGTGCCGAAACGCTTAATCGCTTGGCGCTAGGGTTACAATCCAGGGCCGAAGCCTCCTACCAGACCAGTTTCGATCTTGGAATCAACCCAGGATCTCCAACTGTACACTGCCATAGCGCACGCACTGCGCCAAGTAGGTCGTCTTTCTGTACAAAATACTAAGAACTCATTAAATCAACTAGGTACAGTGACGCCATACTTAGTCCATCGTTTGTACTTTATTAGTCTCAAACCGTTGTGATAATCGTAAACTCTATGTAATCACTCCATACGGATATGATAGTGTGATTTCTACAAACAATTTGAACAAATTAAGTTAAGCACTAATTTATATACTTGCGTAGATCGAAGTAAGTGGTGCGATGGGTGAAGTCCGACGCAGTTCTTATTAGGCCTTTATATCTTTACCGTGTCTAAGATCCGTCGATCCCTATGATTGTCACCTACACGTATCAGAATAACATGATAGAAGAAAGTTTTTATTTTTTTCTGTTCAAGCTATAACAGAAACACATTTTATTTATAATTTTAGCCATCCTCTATGATCTTGGCCTCGATAGTATTTTATATATAACTATAAAAAAGAAAATAGCAAAATATAGATAACATTATTTACCCACAAAACACAGCCGTAAGCGAATTGTTTCATGAGAAATGTCCCTAACAATTTCTTACAATTAAATCCAAGAAGATCCTGAAAGATCTTTATAATTCCTTTTACCGTGAATATTATTTGTCTACGAAATAGATCTGGATATAGTTCTAGTTTTTGTCGTCATCATTTGAACATTTAAATAAAACTATCTATCGAATATAATATTTATCGATCCAAGTTTTTTTTTTATCCACTACAAGTTAGCCCTTGATGGCAATCTCACCTGATGATTGATGGCAATCTCGGCCTAACCTGCTAGGGCATGTTAAACCCACACTCCTAATTGGTTTCTACGCGACATCGTGTTGAACGCTAAATCGCTTGGCGACACTTCTTTGCCGGTAGGGTGGTAACTAGCCACGGCCGAAGCCTCCCACCAGACCAGACTCGAGCCGGGAATCGAATCTAGGACCTCCAACTTTAAAATGCAACAGCGCACTCGCTGCGACACGGAGGTCGTCATGACAAAAAATACAACACTTATCCAGTTAATATAACAATTTGTTTTAATTATATAACGGTCCAACTATCCAGAAGTAAATTCATATTATAACGAAGCGATGACTAAAGCACTATGACATGATCCAAATGTTATTCTCGGATAGAGTTTCATAAAATATTCTCGAAAGTTTTACAATTTACAAATACAATTTACATAATACGAGTTGTCGCGAACAGGTGATATGTATGTACCCGTAACAAACATAAATTATACACTTGCAAGTTTCATAACAGATGATACCGAATATTAGGCAGACAAACTTCGATGAATACCTACAAATTTATGAAATAGATATAATTATATTATTAAAAATAACGCATTTAATCAGCAATGCCTTGTAAATATAGAAGTGATTTCCCTCGTCAAAATTCTTATACGATAATAAACGATAATTTTTACAAAGTGGTGTGGATTTTGCATAAAAGACATTACCTTGCGAAATCATATAAACATCATCATCATCATGATCAACCCATTATCGGCTCACTACAGAGCAAGGGTCTCCTCTCAATATGAGAAGGGTTTGGCCATAGTCCACCACGCTGCCCATGTGCGGCGGATTGGCAGACTTCACACGCCTTTGAGAACATTCTGGAGAACTCTCAGGCGTGCCTTACGATATTTTCCTTCACCTGTTGAAGCATGTGATATTTTTTTTTTTAAACGCACATACGGAGCTATGTATGTTAAAGTTAGAGGTGCATGCCCGGATTCGAACCGCCGACGTCTGATTAGGAGGCTGACGCCCCAACCACTAGGCTATCACCGCTTGTATATAAACATCACTAGTAAATAATTAACGCATAACTACCCCAGGGATTTTATTAAACCGTTCATCAAGCTTGCAATAGTAATATGATTATCAATACTAATTAAATCTTCTTGCGTTCGGAAACTATTGTTTGATCAGATTTGGTCTTTGGTAGGGTGTTCTGGGGACGCCTGCGTGAATTCCTGACCCCAAAATATTACATCTCCTTTTTACACTTATTAAGCATAAGTTTCTTCGATCTAACATGTTTTGCAGCCTGTTTTTCTTATTCTATCGCTCGTTATCACTCATTAGTAACCTATCATTATCAACATCATGCACTTCCGTTCCCAGTGTACTACCTGACCAAGAGTTTTGTTGAGCTTCCTAGCGCATTGCTGAGAGTTGTGACCTTATAAAGGAGAGGTGTCAGGCTCAATCTCCAGTAGAGCCAATGGACCATACTTGGACCCATAGACCGTGGCTTTTGGACTTTTCTAATAATTTTGTCTGGTGGGAGGCTTCGGCCATGGCTAGTTACCACTCTACCGACAAAGACGTGTCGCCAAGCGATTTAGCGTTCCGGCTGGATGTCGCGTAAAAACAAATTAGGAGTATAACAGGGTACATATATATATATACAAATTAGGGTTTACCATACTCATAACAGGTTAGCCCGCTACCATCTGAGACAGCATCATCATCAGGTGAGATTGCCGTCAAGGGCTAACTTGTAGTGGATTATAAAAAACCCCATTTTTACCACATTGGGTTCAAGATGCTATCTCTAAACCTTACGATTATAACGTAAACTCTGGACTTGCCTTCATTGTGTACATATTTTATACTTCCGCAATAAGAACACCCATATAATGTTATTAAACATTGACCTATATTGTAATTAACATTGACGTAAATCAGTGCCAACAAGTGTGCCAAGGTCACTCATCCAACCTCATATTGTAAACCTTCGTGTACGTCTAGCTGAACATCTAGCGTGTCTATTATATGAAGAGCATATTATACTTCCTATATCATCTTTTCATTGTCTACTAATTAATTAATCATGCTCATGTATCTCTTGTAAACTGATATAGAGTTAGGAAGTATATTATTAGTAACGAAGCTACAATATTAAGAGTTTCATTAAAACAGGAAATACGGTAATGCAGTAATAAATAACACAGTGATTAAAGATCCTTGAAGCGCTCCTTGTTTTTGATTTCCAAAGCGTTTTAAGTAAAAACTACTGTTAAATATTCCTCGACACAAATTCCAATATCAACTTGGGTAAAATCGACATTGGAATTCGTAGAAATTGTTCTGTGAAATTATCTACGGAATGCATATTAAACATCGTAGATTACTGCATATTCTGAATTTTACAAAGAATTTTATTCTAAAATGTAACTACATTGCAAGAAATAAGTTGAGCCTCGGAATTTTCAGGAATGAAATGAATATCAGTAACATACATTTTATCATTATGATCACTAACTTTTTTGAGTCGCCTAGCAGAAACTTTTAGTTACTGAAGTGAGTGTAAAACTTAAATATCTATCTGGTAACATTCAATTAAATTACCAAGAATTTTTACTAATCGTATATTTATAACGTGTTACGCAACGACAGTAAAAACCAATCATCACATTAATATTATTAATTTGAAAGTTTTAATATAAGTGTGTGTTTGTTACTCGTTTCACGCCGTAACTACAAAACACGTTGATTGTACTATACTTCTTTTTATCACAGAAAATCCATAGTTCCCGCGGGATTTGTGAAGAACTGAATTTAACGTCGATGTTCCATAGTATGCCAGAGGAAACTTCCTCGAAATTTAATTTAATATATATAGGATAGGGATCGTAAATGGGACTAAAAAAAGAAAAGAAAAGGCATATGGTATCGGATAATATTGAATTACAAACGTTGCTTATTTCATGTGAAATTTTAAAACGCTTTCATTTACCCGAATGAAGTCGTGAGCTAGTTACCAATGTGGTGCATTTGAACATGTATCAACACTGGCGTGGAAATTATAATTGATATACACGTAATCAATATTTTACTTATCGAGATAGTTAAATATAAATAACAAAATCAGTATTAATAGAGTCTTTTAAAATGGTTTGCATATTTACAGTCAGATTTAAAAAATTCCGTTCATCGGAATGAGTGTAGAATTTGAAGTAAAATCTGTCCTTGTTTATTATCTTTAGCATCGATAGGATGATAAAAGTATACGTTATCTTCTTATACGGATACAGCTAGATCATTGTCATCTCAAAAATAAGTATAACATAAGATAGTGTCACAAAAACGATAAAAACAAAGTTAGATAAGAAGTTACACCCACACAATGAAGAATCATAATATTTTCCTATTTAGAGCAGAAATTTTAGGATTAATCATGGCTGGGTTCAACATATTCACGTGATGGTTTCATTCAATCATAATTACTTCGTAGATGATGTTGTATTTGTAAGCTATTAAACTATCTTGAAATAACAAATTATAATCATCATCATCAACAACCGATTTACATGTACTGCTGGACTATGTCTTTTGTATGGTTGTTCCAAAGTCCAAGGTCTGGGGTCGCTTGTAATCTGTAGCTCCCAGCAACCCGTTTGATATCTTCTTCCACCTAGTTAGGGATCAAACAAGGCTCCCTTGACCGGTGCGGTGCAATACTATTCCAAGACCTTGGGACCCACATTCGGTTCAGCTTTATGCCCCGCCAATTGCCAGCTTCGCAACTCGTTAAGCTTCGCAAGTTCTCTAACTCTGGTGCTTCTACAGATCTTATTTCAGAAATACTTATCACTCCATCGTTATCTAACGAATACTGGTTTAATTTAACACATCTTGATTACTGGGATCATTAGCGTCGGAGATTATTACAAGGTCTTTGTCCGCGCCATCCATCACAAGTTGTTTTTGCATTAGCATTCTTATCCCATTATACTTTTACTCTTGCTGCTATTACACAATCGAAACATGCATTGACTTTACGGTATAATTTGGGTGTTAACTTAATAGTGTACCATTCCATATTTATGCCGAATCCTCAGCAGTTCAAATGTACCATTTCATTATTTTGTAATAGTAATTAGTTTAACTGTTTTGACACATTTTTATACAAATTCCGTTTGTGTCTTAACAGTACATATCCTATTTTGTTTATTCAATCAGTTGACCCAATTTTGTTCAAGTTTTTTTTATCGTCTGCTTGCTAGATTACTACTAATGGAGATTGCTATACCAGAAAGACCGCTTAGTCTTTTGTAGAAATTGTATACATTTTGTTTTGTTTTAAGGGCTATTTGCGCCTTATTATTGCACGTTAAATAAGCAAATGGCAACAAATGAGTTTGCTAACTGCCTAATGCAAGATTGCCTGAATGGAGCTTTGGGACTCAATAATTTATAGTATCTACAGGTTGTCCTAACTCCCTTATTAACTAATTTTAAATGGAACTGTTCATCAAAGAAGTGAAATTTTTCGTCTGCAAGTATTACTGTCTAGACTAGCGTGTTTAAAATCGTTAAAATCACACACACGCTTATCAACTATTGAATTAGTATGCGTATTACCTTCAGTCAGTGCGGCTTCCTTTCCTTCGTTGCGCGTATGTTTCTCGCTAAGTATTTTGCAACATTCAGTGGTGTTGTGGTCAACGAAGGAGCATTGTGTTGTTTGAACTTCAATGTGTGAGTTGAATAGTGATTTTAATTATTTTGTGCAGTAATTCGAGCAGGAAAGCGGTCACCGACCGACAAAGCTGACCGTTAGCATCATATCAATGCATGTATATTATCGATTCGTCCGCGCTCCGGTCATTGGGTTCCATTTACTTCGGTTGCTAGGTCAAATGTAAATGTTGTTTCATTATTAAATTAAGTCGTATTAAAGAGTCTAGTAAAAGATGATTATAATAATT
The DNA here is from genome assembly GCA_928268935.1 of Lasiommata megera. Taxonomy (NCBI): domain Eukaryota; kingdom Metazoa; phylum Arthropoda; class Insecta; order Lepidoptera; family Nymphalidae; genus Lasiommata; species Lasiommata megera. The sequence goes on from OV743323.1 coordinate 11,696,750, forward strand.
CAATCAATCGAATGTAAACAAGTTATATGTTTTATAACGCATACAACTATGAAATCCAATAAAAATGTACGTAATAAAACCCGCATTAGTGCAGTAACAATGGGACATAACTGACTATAATAGATTTCAATGACCTTTGAAGATGTAAATAAATAATTAATACCCGATCAAGGTTTTACCATAGACGCAGAAATTACATTCTGATGAGCCGTCAGGTAGTTCTTCGCGGCTTCTAAAGCTAAATGTTAGTATATTAAAAATTAAAAAAACACACGTTAATAAATAGCAACATTTTGACAATCAGTTGCTTTAGTTAACTTTAGACAAAACAAATTCGTTTTTAACTAATAATCAAAATTGTATCACTTCACTGGCCATTCCTCAATTAACCACTTGCATCTACTTTACATTTGAAGCGGTGATAGCCTAGTGAAACAGTGATAGCCTAGTGGTTAGGACGTCAGCCTCCTAATCAGAGGTCGGCGGTTCGAATCCGGGCACGCACATCTAACTTTTCGGAGTTATGTGCGTTTTTAAACATTTAAAATATCACTTGCTTCAACGGTGAAGGAAAACATCGTGAGGAAACCTGCACGCCTGAGAGTTCTCCATAATGTTCTCAAAGGCGTGTGAAGTCTGCCAATCCGCACATGGCCCGTGGTGGACTATGGCCAAAGCCTGTTCATATTCAGAGGAGACCCGTGCTCTGTAGTGAGACGGTAATGGGTTGATCATGATGATGATGATGATCTACGTTAAAATAATGACACTGAAAAGTAGTTTTGTACTAAAGAAAATATATAGCCTTATCTTGTTATCAAAAGGCACCCATTAGAATCCAGAAAACAAGGACACAAAGTATCAATTAATGTAACTAATACCCTCTTTAATTAGAGAGCTACGTAATCCGATATGTTCAACCCGAAATCCAATACGATACAGTCACTTGTACAATCACTCAAAACGCATGAAGTCCTTCAAGTCACTAGATAAAACACTAAGAAATCATTATACATTGAAAATTTATGTCGGATTACTTTCTTTTCCATTAAAACATGACAAACATTCACTTGCTACAGTTACGACGTAAATATCAACGGTAAGCAATAAACATTAATCTAAAGAAGCGTTGAACGGCCTTCACGTTCCATCATATCATTTGTAGACAGACAAAAAATATAACAGACGTATACAGCTTTTACAATTCCCTGCTGCTCGTATATACGAATTATGCTGCGTGAAAATGGATAACAGAAAGCGAAAACATGGAACAACCTAGATTTGTTAAAATTTTAGTAGGCATTCGGAAAACGTTTATAGCAAAACCTAACTTATGATACCTTCAGCATCATCATGATCAATCTATTACCGGGTCACTACAGAGCACGGGTCTCCTCTCATTATGGGAAGGGTTTGGCCATAGTCCACCACGCTGGCCATGTGCGGATTGGCAGACTTCATCCATGCCGCGTTTGACGACCTCCGTGGCGCAGTGCGTGTTCTGTCGCATTATAAAGTTGTAGGTCCTGGGTTCGATTCACAGCTCGAGTCCGAAAAAGGCGTGCCGAAAAGCGATTTAGCTTTCCGGCACGATGTCGCGTAGAAACCAATTAGGTGTCTGGGTTGCCCATACCCCTAACACCCCCACAGGTTAGCCTAGCCTGCATCATCATTTACCCGTCAGGGGTTAACTTGTAGTGTATAAAAAAAAACCTGTGACATAATTTATACTAAGTCTCTCATAACAATTAAAAATATTCCGGACATATGCATGGTGCTTATGAGATATATATATAATATAATTTATTCGCCGGTCAGAAAACTAGCTGTATGCTTTTACTCTATTGCTGAACAAAACAACATACCGTACTTTCTACGAGTATAATATTAGTAGGGAAGTACTAAAGATAAAAGATAATATTGTTAACCCGCTAGAGGAGAATTACATGATTCTGTTGTACCCCCCTTGCCGTTTGATCTCAACGACTACACCTGTCATCCCTTCAAGTCGAGATTTCCACATTCAACATCTGTCTGGAGTAAAATTGCCATTGGTTTATTCTTTGATCCCGTATTCCATCCGCCCTTTGTGTTACGATACCAGCTAATTACCATTTCAGCTTCGCTACCTGTACATTAGTTTTTCTACAGATTTCTTTTGAATGGGTACCTTACTTGCCTAGCTTGCTCAAAATTCTGCAATGTCAGCGCCAGGTCTAAATATAAAATCTCATGTGATATTCTTTTTGCTTTTATTGGAACGAAGTTCCTTACGGCAGGTTTGGAGGAGATAGGGATTTTGCTGCGCGACCGAACTGAAAAAAATTTGATAGTAAAACCGTAAGAAAAAGTCCGTGGAATAAAACCGTTTAATGAGACGTGCGCAGGCGCGACAGTCGTATACACAAGCGAGTAGTGTATAATATAAACCTTTCTCTTTCTCCCTCTTTAATTATTTCTATTTCTATGTAATTTTATGTTGTCAAACAAAAATAAAGAGACATATTTTGTTATTTTAGTTGATAATTTGAATTACGATTTTTTTTTATTTTACCTAATTTATTATTTCTTAAATACTTTCCTGTACTTAAATAAAAACTAACCAGCAAAATTTAAGAGAAAAATCAAGAAAACCTACATAAAATTGAGCACGATTTTTTTTTTTGCAAATTGTGTCGATTCTACATTAGCCGAAGGAACTTCGTTCCTACTTGGTGTCCCACGACACCACATCTTTTTTTTTTTTTTAGACCTACGGTAAATACATGTGTGGCATAACTTATCAGTGTTCAAATATTCATACGTAAAGTTGCGAACAAATAGTGGAAAGTTGCTAGACAAGTTGTTGGAAAATGCGCCAGCTCTGGGAAGTCACGAGCGGCTATTCAGCATTGCACTTGCCTCGCCGATAACAATCGGCAATTTTAACTCATTCTCTATTAGGTTATTAATTTTACTGTACCAACATTGTAACGTGATGCAAACTTCGTATTTGTTCCTGATAGCTTATGTCATGTTATCGTGACTTACAAAATGGTATCCTATTAGATGTGCAATTTTGATGATGATAAAATATTCGGAGGCAGAGGAACAAACCTTTGCAATAAATGTTTATCGGATAGAAGCAGGCTTTACTTTTGTTATGTCATATACATTGATCATTAAGCGTAATCTTTGCTTAATCTTATGTTTCTATTTAAAAGAATAATCAAATAGGTCATGCACTAAAACGCAGTTGATAACAAAGAAAAATTATCAGAACACCTGTTCGCATTTTTGCTGTAGAATATGAGCTTACTGGTATACCGTAAAATTTTGTGAGTTGGCATTATAACCACAGAACATAAAACCTATTTTCATGCTCAGTGGCTATACACTGAACAAAATAGACATGTCCCTAATGACAGATAAAAATATATTCTTAGCTCATTTTTCTATATATTATCTATTTCTTCTGAGTGTTGTGGAAAGGCGGGAGACCTCGTATATGGCGGGCGCGGTTGTTTCTCGCTTTTCTTGAATTAATGTTTGTTGGCTAACTTTGAAAAGGACTGGTGTTGGTTGTGTCATGGAAAGTTTTGGTGTCGTTTGTGTAGTGGCTAGTTTTCTGAATGGTTGACAGGTGTTGATTTTGGAAGGGTTTGAAGGAGCTGCGTCCGCGGAGTGCGAGGTTTCCCGCCATTTCTCCCTATCTTCTACATTGCTATAAACTTGACATTGGCTAATCTGTGCAAAGCCATAAAAAGAAAGAACTAATAATAATAATCTGAGTGTTGTTCTATCCAATTACACCCTCTTCGCACTTTTAGAAGATATTGTCTCCGCACACGGGGAAATTCTAATCTCTAAATCATTCTCTCCTGCTAAAACACACAGAAAATATATTATTTTACATACAAGATAAATTGATGTAATTACAAGTCAGCGGTAAATTTCGTTGTTTGCCTCATAATAAATTACCGACAAGCACATTTTTCGAGAATGATCTCATTCACTCATTAATGCGATGATTGTGCTAACATATCTAATTAACAAGGTTATCTCTCATTATTTATTTCGTCTGCTCTTTAATGTTAACTTCAGTTTATTTTGACAATATAAAGTTTAAGGCTACTGAAAAAAAAAGACGTGTGCGATCTTACGATTGGATTAAACACATTTCATGTAAAGAAGTATGGCGATCGCCGCTTGACGATAATATCCGATATATACGGAACGGAAACGAATGACTCACACGGTTTTTCCTTACGTGACGATGTCTATGAATTAACTCCTACCACAATCTGCATTAAGGCGCTTCGTTTGTATAATGCAAAAGAGATTTGTGAACACCATTAAGATGTTACATACAAATGCTCGGGTATCGAAGCGAGACGTACCTTAGAAATCGAGAGCGTATTTTGGTCTTTGGTGTTCTAATAAATACATTTAAATAACTCCGTGCAATTATAGCTTATTATAGAGATACCAGCTAAATGTTATTGTTGTAATTTTGTGCATAAATAAATAATATATTTTGTCTGACATATAACGTAGGTAACGTTTCAGGAAATGGATCATATAAATATAAAGCTATGAATGTAATAATAAATCAATCTTAATGTATGAAATGAAATTATGAAAAATATTTTAATTAAATTTACGGCTAAGGAAAAAGCAACAATATATCGTTCCATCAACGAAAAGTATGTAAAGCAAAATATTACAAATCTATCCAATAACATTAAACCTTATAGCATATTATTCAACAGATACCCCTCTTAGCTATAAATCGCATAACATTATTTTAAAATCAATTTCACTTTCACTTATTTCACAAACACGATCATAATTTCTCTTTTAGATTACTTTACGAGAATATATCTTTAACATTAAACATACTATTTCAGAAATAGTATATATACCAGATCAGATCATTTATAAGTATAGTTCAGAAATTTCAGTATCTTATATCCCTAACAGTTCCTTAATTACGATTGATTATGATTACTAATCAGATAATCTGCACCGATATTCAAAAGTGTGGTCACATTCACCGCTTTGTTTTCCGAAGCTCCATGCAACTCCTTTGATTTTGTCTGACCACCCAGTTGATAATCGACATTTTCCAGTGCGGGTATATTGCAAGAATATGATGACCCTAACGTTCTAAGATTCTTTGACTCGTTTAGTAGAAAATCAATCTTCTAATAACCGTGTAAATAATAGTAGCTTTGAAAACAGTTGGTACTTTAAATATAAAATATATCAGATCAATAGCTGCCCAGTTGTTGATACGCTTGACTGAATTTTTCTATGTATATCGTCTTACCGGGTTTAGAATCAACGAAATCTATACTTAAACACAATAATCCACACGTGATGTTTGTCATTCAACCAATCGTAGTACAAAGATAAATTAATTCATTTTTTTGATGTCAATGCACTGTTCCTCTGTCACGGAGAAAATGAACGGCATTTTTGATAAAGCAACATCAGCATATCAATAGCTATGACATAGCTGAACCACTGAAAAATTACCACAAAACAGTTTTGGACCAATTAAAAAATATGGTTACACATAATGGTTCGATATTTTGTTTCCACACGAACTCGCTGAAAGAAACCTTCTGACTCTTGTACTCATTTTCGATTCTTTATTGAGACGTAAACAGCAGTGTCAAAACTCCAAGTAACTCGCAGTAAGGTAGTGGTCTTTTTACTGCCGGGCAGAACCATTGATTTGGATACAAATTATAGCAAGAAATTGAA